>CM033795.1:10230678-10830678 GCA_019656835.1 Rhododendron ovatum
CACTATGAACGAGGAGAGATTGCAAAGAGCCAACTATATTCGTAACTCTCAATGAATAACCAAACAATTTTTAAGGACAAATCTCAGGTGAAACTCAAAAGAAATCAAAAACCCAAGGTGAAACTCCAAGAGAAATTCTTTAAACGCCAATATCAAGCCCCGATAACAAAATGAAGAAAGAAGTCCACAATGATACCCAACGAAACCTCTTCATCGCATCCAAAGGAGCTAGCCTGAGTAGCCTCTCCTTAACAAAGCACTGAAAATAAGGAACAAACTTTAATACTCCAAAAGTCCCTATTTACAAGAAAGCGCTAAAAATAAGCATTAACCGACATCGAGTAGAAATTCTAATCATTCGAAATTCTAGTCAAATAAGCCTAAACCAACTTAGAGGCAGTTTCCCAAATTGGCTAAAAGTACTACATGCAAGTGCTTTTTTCCATCACTACTAAAGAAGATTTTTTCCTTCACTACTAACAAAACTTTTAGTACTTTTATTACTTTTAGTACTATTAGCAATTTTGAGAAACTACGTTACCTCTTTTAACACATACTACTAGATTCTAGTCACTTTCTGGAACCAACTTTGCAAAATGATGTGATTTGCATTATTTTTGATGTCCTAATCTCTATTGAGTCGATCCCCTCACAATGGCTTCGATGGCCTAACTTAGATGAAACTGTAACCAAACAAAACCAAACCAAATTGAGCCTTACGTCCCAATCACTTGGAGTCGGCTACATAAATCTGTTTCCTTCATTGAACTCTGTCAAGTACTACTTGTTCACACAGACCTATTATACTCATATCTTTACGCACTACAGTATCTAATGTCAATTTAGGTCTACCCCTCCACATAACATTGCTACCTAGAGCTATCTTATCCACTCTCTTAACTACTGCGTCTTCTGATCTACGGTAGATAACCTTAGCTTATTTTCCATCAACTTCTCCTCTATAGGTGCTACACCTACCATCTCACAAATTATTTCATTTCTAATCTTTTCTCGTCTAGTCTTATCACACATCCACCTCAACATTCTCATTTCTGCCACATTCATTTTGCTCACATGTTGTTTCTTAATAAGCCAACATTCTGTCCCATAAAGCATCGCTGATCTTATGGCAGTTCCATAGAATTTTTCCTTCAATTTTGTAGGTACACTCTTGTCACATAGTACATTAGTCGTGCTTATCCACTTGAGCCACCCCACTTGGATCCTATGGATCACATCATCAGCAATCTCTCCATCTCTACTAATAATCGAGCCTAAATACCTAAAATGATCACTCTTTGGTATCTCCTGGTATTGGATCATCACTCTTTCTTCATGCGCACTACTGATACCACTAAATTTGCACACCTATACTCAGTTTTATTCCTACTTATCCGAAAACCCTTTAACTCTAATACTTCTCGCCAAATTTCTAATTTCGTATTAACACTTCTAGCGATTTCATCTACGAGAATAATGTCATCTACAAACATCATACACCATGGAATATCCTCTTAAAATTATCTAGTCAATTCATCCATAACTAAGGCAAAAAAGTATGGGCTCAGGGCTGACCCTTGATGCAATCCTACGGTGATAGAAAATTCACTCGTTTCCCCTACTAGTGATCTAATGGTAGCGATGACGCCTTCATATATGTCTCTAATCACCTCAATATACCTTTTGGTCACTTTTTTTCTCTCCAGAACCTACCATATGATGTCCCTAGGCACTCTATCATAAGTCTTTTCTAAATCTATGAAAACCATATGGAGATCTTTTTTCTTTGCTCTGTATTTTTCTACCAATCTCCTTAATAGGTGGATAGCTTTCATGGTTGATCTTCCTAGCATGAACCCAGACTGTTTCTCTAACACCGTAGTCACCATCCTCAAGCGATACTCAATAACTCTTTCTAACAACTTCATCGTATGACTCATCAATTTAATACCTCTATAGTTATTGTAACTTTGAATATCTCCTTTATTCTTATAGATAGGTACTAAGGTGATCCTTCTCCATTCGTCGGGTATCTTCCTAGTCATAATAATCTTGTTGAACAATTTCGTCAACCAAATCACCCCCAAGTCACCTAGACTTTTTCACACTTCAATAGGGATATCATCTGGTTCTAGGGCCTTACCCGGTTTCATCATTTTCAAAACTTTAACCACTTCGAACTTTTGCATTTTTCGATAAAACTCATATTCTATATTCTCGCCAGGTACATATATTTCCTCCCCACCAAAAGTATCTTTCATGTTTCTCGTTTAACAACTTATTGAAATACAACTTCCATCTATCATTGATCGCCTCGTCTTTTACCAACACCACCGAATCAATATATTTTATACACTTAACTTGAGAAACGTCTCTAACTTTCCTTTCTCGTAACTTAGCAAATTTATAAATAATATTTTCTCCATCTTTACTATTGAGTCTAGCGTAGAAATTCTCATAGGCTTTCAACTTAGCATTCCTAACAGTTTCTTAGCTTCCTTGCTAACTTACTTATAGCCTTGAAAATTTTCCACATTCCGGTCCTTTTGCTACTTTTTAAAGCACTCCTTCTTTGTTTTTACCATGATTTGAATCTCGTCATTCCACCACCATGTCTCCTTAGAAATTGGATTTTTTCCATTCGACTCGCCAAGAACTTCTTTTGATATTCTTCTAATACCGTCAGTTATCGTATTCCATATATTGTCACTATCGCCTTCCACTCCCCACCGTACTTCTTGAAACATTCTTTCATTGAATACCTCTAGTTTCTCCTCTCTTAGGCCCTACCATTTAGTCCGTAGGCATCTAGTTTTCTTTCTCCTTTTATTATTCCCCATGAGACAAATATTTAACACCAAAAGTCTATATTGTGCTACTAGACACTCTCCGAGAATAATCTTACAATCCTTACCTGTCAAGCGGTCTGTCCCTCGAGCAAGAATATAGTCGATTTGGCTTCTATTGGCTTCACTCTTACAAATAATTAAATGCTCATCTCGCTTCCTATAGAGAGTATTCCCAACTATAAGGTCAGAAGCTGCCGCAAAATCTAAAATCCTCATACCACCTTCGTTAAGGTTATCAAATCCAAAGCCACTATGTACCTTCTCATACCCTTGCTTATGCACTTCCACATAACCATTGAAATCGCCTCCTATAAATAACTTCTCCCCAAAAGGTATCCCTTGAACCACGTCATCCATTTTGCTCCCAGAATTGCTCTTTAATAAGATCATCCAAGCCTACTTAAGGTGCGTAAGCACTAATAATATTAACTATACTCTCTCCGATCACAAACTTAACTAAAATAATCCGATCTCATTTTCTCGTTATCGTAACTACCAAATCTTTCAAGTGTTTATCTATTACGATACCTACCCCATTTCTATGTCTATCCTTACCCGTATAGTAAAGCTTATAACCTGTGTCCTCTATCTCCATAACTTTCCCCTACCCACTTAGTCTCCTGAAGACAAGCTATACTAATCCTCCTCCTAAGCATGGTGTCAACTAGCTCCCTAGTCTTACCCGTTAATGTCTCTATATTTCAAATTGCTAAACGAATCCTATAGTTTTGGGCTAGCTTCTTTATCAGCGCTCGTCCAGGCACATACGGGAACCCTTGCTCACTTATCACCACACCCGGGCATCGGTGTGGCGCCCCTTGCTCATTTTCGAAGCACCCGAAGGCAGGCACAACGTTTCGCTTAAAGGGAACGCCTTAGCATGTCTCGTAATCATATTTGGATTCATGTCATAAAGATCTGACAGATTTTTTTTACGTGCTGGCTGTCAGCTACCTAATGCACAACCCTCCTCTTTTATCCGGGCTTGGGACCGGCTGGGAAATATAGATAAGATTCTAAGCACGAATCAGGAGGAGTTAACTTAGATGAAATTGTATTAATTTTTTTAGTTTCATAGCAATCTGAACGCCATAACTGTTTTACGTATGAGGCAAATATCTAAAACATAAGTGCATGTGGTCTTAATTCAATTCCCTTGCCAAACAAGCCAATTTCTAGAGATGTATGCAGCCTGGATATATCCAGACAACCTTGACAAGTTAAATTCAGCTTTGGCTCAAGTACCCCATTATATATAAGAATGCAGGTGGCACAACTATTTGGTTCCACCATCCTTTGGAGATTGATCAAATTACCTCTCGAACCGTACGTCCGTTGCAATTCGATCTCGATCGGAGAAATAACAATGAAAAAGCTGCTTCTCCAACTTGTGTTCAATTTGGTGCTTGTGCTGCTTGTGATCGCGTTGATCATGACAAACCATTTCACCAGTTGCGGCAGAATCCACACCGCGGGGCTGGACCACAGCTGCGACTACTGGAAGGGCTGGGCTTAACGTAAAATTCGGTTGCTGCCCCAAATTCCCATATTGTTGCCCGCCATGATAAAAAGATTGTTGGGAGTTCGTCCGATACATCGACCCGCCACTGCGTGCTCAAGGCCCAATTTGAATGGGAGTAACGGCAAAAAGTCCACCACATCACTTGGGCCCAATATACATTGAATGGCCCATATCCACTTAAAAGGCTAAGCCTTGTAAGTGGTGAGCCATCCAATTGTATATTAAGAACCAACTATTTTTCTGTTTATCCGATGTGGGACTCAACGTTCACACATGTTCTAACAAAGATTTCTATGCGTTAGTAATATGGCTCTCTGTGGTTCTTTCTAATGCGATACTAAATAAAGGCTTTATTATGTGTTGTCACAATGGATTTTAGAACTTGAATTAAGATTCTTTTTGTTTAAATTCTGAATGAATTTATGGCAATAATATATATCCACGAACTTAACATTTTAGATTTTACGAATCGAATATCCTAATACAGTCTACGTTAAAGTGACAAAAACCTCATGGATTCATTTATGAGGAAACTTACAGATGGAACAAATAATAAATGGAATACGCTAAATTCATTTATCTTGCAACAAGACAATTTGGCGTTGAGGCTCCATTTGTTTCAATGTAAAATATTTTTCATGTAAAATGTTTGTTCAGAAAACAAACTTCAAATTTTGATTTTTCGGTGTTTGGTTGGCACATGAAAAATATTCTCATAAATCAATAAAATAGTGTAGAGAGAGGAGGGCTTAAACAGTGGAATTTGTAACGCCCCGACTTTTCGAAAGCAATATAAAATAAAATCTTAGAAAAATTTGCTAAATAAATATAATTTTTCAAAATAAAGTTTAGCTATTACAGTCACAAGATAAATTTACTGGTTCAAAATACATTAATTTCAGAGGTGACTCTAGACTTGATACAAATTCGAAACATACTCGATCTTCGTTCTTGATATTCTTTCCGTGTTGAACTGTAACATCTTTGAATTCTCTCCATTGAATCCTGCGCCTACTGACAAATTGATCGCCGAAATAAACGATTTGCCAGGATACAGACATATCCGTAAGTGATAAATCACCCAGTAGAATAATCCAACCCAACCACTCCTCTTACTTTACAATTAGCACGCAGCAGGATAAATATGGTACGAAGAAATAAAACAAAGATTTTTCACATAAATTGATTTATTACTATTCATTATCATATCGTGCGATTTAAGATCTCCTCCACGGGATCTTTCCTCCCTAACCGCTAGCCATACTCGGTCTCATGAGATCACTTCCCTTTGCTGTCGCAGATATACCGAGTGTGTGCACCCCAATCACTACAACAAGGGGAAAGCTTATCATGCCTGAATCATAATTAGGGTTCGCTTATCTTATATACCACTTCACAATCATCACATTCATCACTGGGTTTATTTTGCTAGTTTCAATTCATCATTCATCATTGGGCTTACTTTGTCAATCATCATTCATCACATTCATTACTGGGCTTACTTTGCCAGTTTCAATTCATCACTGGACACTCGCCAGGTTTTATCATCAGAAAATATCACTGGATCACCGCCAGGTTTTATCATCACAAACATCGCTGGACTACCGCCAGGTTTTATCATCAGAAAATATTACTGGACTACCGCCAGGTTTTATCAACACAAAATATCGCTGGACCAGCTGCCAGGTTTTATCATCAAAAAAATAACTCTGGCCCCATCCGCCAGGTTTTATCAATAAAGTCATGAATACTTGAACTTTAAAAAATTAGTGACAGTTAAACTTAAAAAACTAGTGATAGAATTTCATTTTATAAACAAAAATCTAATTTTTAATATAAATATCAATATCCGATCAAGCAAATTTTTTACGTAAGTATATTATGTTGCGGATTCTTAAAAAATGATTTACCAGATTACTAAAGTAAACACTTGGTAAGATCCACAATGTATGCCGTACGATGGCTGAAACCTGCCTAAGTCAAAAGGTAGTAATGAGTAATGACCCACAATGGTTGTAACCAGGGTGTTCTTTTCAGGAGCAAACAATTCTTTTTCGGTCTATCTACTGTTTTGGTCCCTACAAATTAGGTTCGGTTTCAATTTCGTTCTCATAAAAAATTTTGTTTAGTTTTACCCTTCTAATTTCTAACCAATTTCAATGTTATCGACCTTTCAGTCAAAGTTGGACGGAAAATCCCTATAAGGCTATCCACAGTGGCATAAGCCAATTGTTTTTAAAATTAACAATGTTAGTGCAAAAGATGGTTCATAGTGGTATAATTAAATTCAGCAATATTCTTAAAAATAATCAAATTTTGGGTTTTGGATAATCAAAACTAGCAACCTTTTTCAATAATCAAAATTTGTGGACCGCACACCACATAAGTTAACTAGTTCTAAAATTTGCATACACACGTGTTTCAACTGGTATTTTCTTCTTCTCTTTTTTGCCTACTATATATTTTCTTCACTTCACTCACAAACTATTTCTCTTTATTTCCCTCAAAAAGTGAAAATCATATCTCTCGATCATTTACAATTCAACCCATCGTCGTCGGATTAAAGTATTTCACTATTTTTTCCTGTTTCTATTTTTTCCCAAAAAAAAAAATCATAATAGGAGAGAAGAAAGTCACCGATTTTTGCCCAATAGTTAAGAGAGGGAATCGATATATTTTTGTCCAAAGAAAACTTAAATGGTGAGAAGTGAATGATGAAAAACAGAGGGGGAGAGAGAAAGTGTGAAATTGTAGTGAACATTTATTTTGGTTATAGACTAGAAGTGATCATTGTAAAGCTCAGCATTGTTAAGCTTAACAACTTCTTAAGTGAATAATCAAAAACTAATGTGTTAACTTTTGATTATACCATTGTGAATGACCTAAGGGACTAACTTTTTTTTTTGGTACACAGGAAAATTAAAGGCGTTAACGGATTACGTGATTTGGCAAAATTTTGTACAGCATGGCACTAGCCCCACGTCTCTTCCCCCAATTCGTTTCCCCCATCTTTGAAAGAAAAACAAAAACAAAAACAAAAACCTAAAACCTAATTCCCAAAATCATTTTGCTCGGTTTTCGGGTGGCGAGACGGGGGAAATGGGTTGAAGCTAATTCGAAGAGAATGACGAGTGGATTCGTGCTTGGGGCTTCCATTTCGAAGAGGAAGACTTTGTTTGGCGAGTACTTGTTTTCGTCCGAGTCCGTGTTGAAATGACGAGTCAAATCTTGAAGCTAATTTTTTTATTTCTTTTCAAATGGTCAATGCCATATATCATTCAAAGCCTAAGACATTACAAAAATCATCAAAAGATTAGGAAAGAACCCTAACTATCTAGTCCTAGATACAGACACCTACTGCAAATGTAGGCCAACAAAACATCGAAATATAAGAACCAATCGCAGAATAAGTCGCAGAGAACCAACAATGGTCTCCAGTTCAAACCTTAAAAGGTTCTGATCATATCCATGTGATATTTTTCTAAATATATATGTTTTTCCGGTTTAGTTGAGTTACAGACTTGGTCCTGACTCCTGAGGAGTGAGCATGGGTGAATCAAACTAATTTGTAAGCATTACAGATTTTCAGAACCAAACAAATTGATTATGACCCCAAAGCCGAACTTGTTAAGGAAATGAATTCCACATTGCTTGGAAGTAGAATGGGTGATTACTTAATAACATTTGGGACCTCTCCACTCTTTGTCAATTGGCTTTGAGATGGATATAAAGTTTCCACATGGTATCAAAGCGGGGCCCGTCCACCCCACATTTTATAAAATCAACAATCCACATCCCACGATGACAGACCAGCGAAAAGACTGCACGATGATAGGACCCAAAAGTGGCCACACGTGACAGACCTCAAACGCGGCTGCACGTGAGGGGGGATGTTAAGAAAATAGAGTCTCACATTGCTTGGGAGTGGAATGGATAATCACTTAATAACATTTGAGACCTCTCCACTCATTGCCAATTGGTCTTGAGTTGGACATAAAGTTTCTATATGGTATCAGAGCGGAGTCTGTTCCATCCCACATTTTAATAAAAAAAAATTACAATCCACACCCCACGATGACAAATCAGCAAAAAGGCTGCACGATGATAGGACCCAAAAGTGGCCACACGTGACAGACCTCAAACGCGACTGCACGTGAGGGGGGATGTTAAGGAAATGAATCCCACATTACTTGGGAGTGGAATGGGTGATCACTTAATAACATTTGGGACCTCTCCACTCATGCCAATTGGCTTTGAGATGGATATAAAATTTCCACAGAACAAACGGAATCAGACTAACGTTCGATTTTGTTTTTGGTTTTTTTCTTGGTAAAAGAAATTTATTAATCTTTGAAAAAAATATACAAAGATTAAACGGACCAAGAACACAATGACTAGTGCCACCCGAGACCCAAAAAAAAAATCAGGAAGACAAAGACGCCAACAAAAAGTAAAGACTATGCAAAAACCACCCAAACCAAACCTCCTAAATGTTGGATTCTGTTTGGGACCATATATAGTTGATTTCAAATCAAGATATCCTTTTTTCCAACTATTCAAGACAGTCAAAAATTATACTACTATTAAAAACTCATTTGAAACTTGTATTGAATCAGTTCCATTAGAATCATCGAAACCAACGACTTAAAATTGTTAATGTCACATTTTTTTTTTCATTTGTTTAACCTGATCTACGTTATCCAAGGGACTTGGGAGAGGGAAATGGAATTTACGGAAAACAAACATTGCCCAGGTGCATGCGGACATAAGACCTCACCACTGAAATTCATTAAAGTCACATATACCGGAGTCTATTTTCATATTGTCTTACCCAATAAATATACCATTGCACGAAAAAGAGTATGTATGTATACACACGTATACCATGTTTCGAACAAACTCCGAACAGAAACTGTTAAGTCTATAAATCCATTGACCAATCCATTTGATCCGTGTAAACACCCCAATTTGTCTACATAAACGACTAAGCCTTGCTTTGAGCGATCCATATGATAATAAAGCTAGTTACACACGCCGCAAGGCAAGGTTCTGGTTGAACCAAGGTTTGACGAGGACGACCCTAGGTCATAGCCTAATACTATTTTATATAGGGAATGAGACAGGAGTCCTTAGGAAGCACTTAGGAAGCTTTTTTAGATGACTGAGAACGGAAAGAACTAACGTTTGCTATTTTGTTGGCGCGGCCGGATGATCATCGATATATATCAGAAAGAGATTGGGGCACCGCGGAATGAAATATATCTTCAAGAAGCTACAAAGTTAAGTCGCCACTTGATAGGAATTAATCTTGAAGAGTAATGGATTGTTGCATACCATATCCTCAAGATTGCTAATTAATGACAAATTGAACCAAAAACCATATTCTCAAATTATGTAGGACTTTTGAATCCTCCTCTCCCCCATAATAATCCTATTTAGTGGCATAGACCTTAGGAAGTTGAGTTATTGAATGTAATAGATTTTTAAAAGCGATGTTTCCTAGATAAAATCAGTGAATAAACCCAGACATTGTCAAAGAAATACTTTAGGTATTGAACTACTAAAAATATGATTCTCACTACTAACTATTTTTGCCATAGAAATACTTTAGTTAAACACTATAGTGATGATATCTCAAGTTCAAGCCAATCGTGATTTAAAATTGAAACCAAACTGCATATTTAATGGTTTGGATTGATTTGGTTCTATGAATTTTGTGGATCAATTTAGTTCTCCAAGTTCATAATCCTTTGGTATTGGTTTAGTTCTTGATTTGCTAAATAATCGAGCCAATCTGATCCACGCTCACCCTTACTTATTACTCCGTCCGTCCCAATTTGTTACGCCTATTTTGACTTTTTTGAAATGTAAAAGAACACCACAATTACATTGATTTTTTATTAATTTTACCATTTTACCTCTTTGAAAGAATAGTAAATTTTTTTGAAAAAATAATTGAAACCCAAATTATGGAGAAATTATTCGTTGCCCCAAGGGCAATGCTAGGTGGTGCCTCCCACCTGTTTTTTTTTTTTTGGATCCGCTGGTGCCTCCCATCTTCAATATCTATTGACACGCGTTTTCTTCTCTCCTGTCCCACTAGACATAGCCTTTTCTCTAAAATTAAGTGTTTTAAATTTCAATCCGTTTAAATGGGTGAGAAGATTTTATTTTTTTATCATTTAATTCTAAAGGGTCATAATTAAATTTTGACTATAGAGCTCTCGTTGATTAACCCTAAGAAAGTCGTAGAATCAAATATCTCTTAGGACTAACCAATGAGAGCCCTAGAGTCAAAATTTAATTATAACCCTTTAGAATTAAATGATCAGATAAATAAAATCTTCTCACCCATTCAAACGGATTGAAATTTGGAACACTTAATTTTTCAACCTTCAGTTTATATATTAAAAAATATAGTTAAAAAATTAAGTGCTTCAAATTTCAATCCGTTTGAATGGGTGAGAAGATTTTATTTATCTGATCATTTAATTCTAAAGGGTCATAATTAAATTTTGACTATAGGGCTCTCATTGATTAACCTTAAGAAAGTCGTAGAATCAAATATCTCTTAGGACTAACCAACGAGAGCCCTAGAGTCAAAATTTAATTATGACCCTTTATAATTAAATGATCAGATAAATAAAATCTTCTCACCCATTCAAACAGATTGAAATTTGAAGCACTTAATTTTTTAACCATATTTTTTAATATATAAACTGAAGGTTAAAAAATTAAGTGTTTCAAATTTCAATCCGTTTGAATGGGTGAGAAGATTTTATTTATCTGATTATTTAATTCTAAAGGGTCATAATTAAATTTTGACTCTAGGACTCTCGTTGGTTAGTCCTAAGAGATATTTGATTCTACGACTTTCTTAGGGTTAATCAACGAGAGCCCTATAGTCAAAATTTAATTATGACCCTTTAGAATTAAATGATAAAAAAATAAAATCTTCTCACCCATTCAAACGTATTGAAATTTGAAATACTTAATTTTAGAGAAAATGTTATATCTAGTGGGACATGGAAGAAGAAAACGCATGTCAGTAGATATTTAAAGTGGAGGCACCTGCGGATAAAATAAAAATAAAAATAAAAAAACAGGTAGGATGCACCACCTGGCATTGCCTTTGGGGCACCAAATAATTTCTCCAAATTATGGTAGTAGTCTTGTCATGTCAAGTTTACAATTTGAATTTGGGTGGAATCCAATTTGTCGGCCACTTTCCTTTCAAATCAAGTTTAAAATTTGAATTTAGGAGGAAGATAAAATGAGGGGTAAATTAGTAATTTGGACATCCATAAAGGAAAATTTTGAAACAAGTACATGATATTGAAACATTCCAAAAAGAAATAAGAGTATAGCAAAGTGGGACCGATGGAGTAATGCCAATATATTTATGTCATTTTTTACAACCAGCTGAAAACCAAATACACGAACACCCACAGCAGGTACACATATACCTTTGACCGTCCAAACAACAACAAAAAACAGCATCAATTTCCCATAGGAGAAATTGTTAAAAGTTTTTATATATAAACCCACGGGCCGGGCATGATTAGATCACGTCCACTCATGCTTTTTATTTCATATACTTGCGACACGCACGCAAACATTGCACAAAGATCACTTGTGAGACAGTGGCTTCGAACGTATAGTAATATCGACACCCTCCATAACAACCGCACGTACGTCAACCCCTTCCTCATGGGACTCCTCCGGACATCGGGACTCCCGGGGCTCCTCCGTACGTCGGGACTCCCGGGACTCCTCCGTACGTCGGCATTCTCGGGGGGACTCCTCCGTACGTCGGGACTCCTGGGGCTCCTCCGTACGTCGGCATTCTCGGGGGGACTCCTCCGTACGTCGGGACTCCTGGGGCTCCTCCGTACGTCGGCATTCTCGGGGGGACTCCTCCGTACGTTGGGACTCCTCCGTACGTTGGGACTCCATACTGATCTCCGCCTGCATACTTGGCTTCCTCCACTCCCTTTGTCTGTTTAGCAGCTGTAGCTGCACAAATGATATATCATACGCATGCATTAGATTATCCGTTTCACATTCTACTGTGCAAAGGCGATGCGGATTTCTAGTCCATTGTTAAAGTTAAAGCATATATATGCCACATGAACGTGAAATTTGAGAAAGTTTCTAGTTTGGGGGAGGCTTGTATGTAGAAATATTCATGTCCGAGTGGGAAGTCTAGCTTGAAATTAATTTGAAGATGTTTCGCTGAAAGAAAGCCAAGCGAGGTTGACTCTTGCGTTGGCTGGCCAGTAAACGTCATGTATATATACCGCTACTACTATCTCTTTGTCACATCGAAGTGTTTGGTGGCAAGGTTAAATCATTTAATTTAGACTCATATAGGGTTAATGGGCAGAGGCCGGCGACTAAATTCCTATATATCAGCGCAATATCCTGATAATCATGTAATCTTTTGGTTGGATCAATCTTTTTGTAAGACACATGAACAACTAAATATAACGTCCCCTGTATTATATATGCATAAGAACATGCATAGTCTAGGTAAATAATTAGAGTGGAGATGTATAAGACTAAAGATGACGGTGTAATAATATTCTTCAAACCATGCCTTCATCAAATGTGAAGAGTAAATTCAATTTCAAATATGGACTCACTAGTTTTCTTGGAAGTCTCAGCCAAACCCCTTGCTGCAACCTCCGACGTAACCAGAAGAACAGTAGCCAAAAGGCCTACGAAGACTATTGTTTTGGAACCCATTACTAGATGACTGACTACTCTTTCAAATTAGATGAAGATGTATGGATGACATTTTAAGTACAATTTCGATGCCTATTTATAGACCTAAGGAGAGCAAGTGCTGGGGACCGATGTGGATGGAAATTAATCAGGTGGTTTGGACAGATGGTTCATGATGTATTCACGTGAAGCTAATTAAATGGACAGGAAAAAGAAAAAAACTATTTTACGGAGCTTTCCGTGAATAGTGGTTTACGGAGTTGGATTGCGTGACCCGCGTCAGTCCAATTCCTAAATGAACGGCTGAAATCGTGCAGCTCCGCAAAATATTTATTCACAGCTTTCCCGTGAATAAGCCAATCTCCCAGAAGTAAAAAAATAGAGGTATTCTTCAAGTCAGACTTTGGAAAGTTGTCTGGTAGTACTACTGTACTAGTATTACGTACATGGACTTCATTGCATGGAAAATGAAAGGCCAAGTCTCACTGTTTCCAATTAATCCAACATTTTCCAGGAAAATGAAGGGCCAAAGTCCTTGGCTAAAGAAAATTAAGGTGCTTGCATTTAGGGTTAGCATCGTGTCGTGTTCATGTCGTGATCAATTTGAATTCTTATCAGATAAATCTCGACACTAACCCGACTTGTTTAGCAAAATGTGCAAAATCCTTTGCTTTCCCCTCACCTGTTTACATAACCCGTTTGCACCTGTTTGTGTTTCAAGTTTTCAACCAATTTCAGAGCAACAATTAGCCCCTCTCAAGGACTGAATAATAATACTACTACTTATATAATTCAACATTTAAGGAAAATACTAATGAATAACACAATAATTTTTGAACCTGGTAGATAAATAGGTTCGGGTTAATGTGTTAGGTTCAGGTTTAATGTGTGGTTCGGGTTAAAGTGTCGACACGGATAGATAAACAAGTTAACTGTGTCAATTTCAGGTTATGTGGATTGAACCCGACTCCGACTCTTTTAACAATTGTGTTCTCGTGTCGTGTCATATACATGTTTTGTGTCAAAACTAATAAAGCGCATAACCCTGCTAACTTCATGTGAAGTTCGAATCGTGTTATATCGTGTTCTGTCAAAATTTGTTCCACTGTGAGCTTAGAGCTGTAGCCCGTGAGGAGCTAGCTCCTCAACTAACTGGACAGTCTGATCTTAATCACGTATGTGTAGTTGTAGCATCCACATTTTTCATGACACTAGTATCTTAACCACCATGCAATTTAGGATACTTAATCATGGTGTATATGCTTATTAATACATTTTTTTTTTTTTTGGTCAATCGAAAATTCCATAGATTAAGCTACAAAGCTAGAGCCAAGACATAGAGTCAACATAGCATTACAGGAAACAAGGCAATCAGATGCCAAAACGATAAGATTAAATACGTACGTAGATGACCACACCCAAGGCGTCAACCAAAACAAACTCCCTAGCAGCCAGGGAAACATTGGTTGTAACAATCATGCCCGTCTTCATCTTGTTGAGATCCCAGTCTTGCCAGGCAATTACCCTCTTGTTTCTTGAACTTAAATGTGGCCCCTTTTGGCCTTTCCACACCCTCCACTGGCTTGTCTTGTCATTGTAGGTTGGACGACTTGTGCGCGTGATTGTATTTTTTTTTTGTTACGCTTCCTTTGCGAATGGGATTCAGGTATAATCCCATCAAATTCTTAAGGCTCCACGCCTGTACCAATCAAGATCGAACGACATCGGGGGAAGACCAGTCCTTCCAAACAGACAATTCAATTGCCAAAGGAATAAAATTATTAGTGGGCGTTTCCACTAACAAAAACCACAAAAAGATTTAATGAATTTTTTCATTTCGTTTCCACTAACCAAAAACTTTCAACATTTTCACATTTCGTTTCCACTAACTAAAAACTTGTCAAGAAAAACAGTTTTTGCTATAGTAACTCTATTCACAAACCATCAACAATTTATTCACTATTGAAAACAACTTGACATTTTTATACAATTTATTCACTACCGGAAACAACTAACAACTTCTCAACTACAAATAAAAATTTACAACTTGTTCACTACCGGAAACACCCCCTGAATTTACAAGAACAACAACAATAATTGTAGTGGGCCGGGCCAAATTGACTGGGTCCGTTTAGGCCTAACTCCTAAGGCCACGAATAGATTGGTCACGGACTGAATCTATAGGTCTTGATCCCCTTGACTCAGGCAATCGAGCACACTATCGGCCTAATAAATGCAGTTTTACCCAGGGATGCTGTCAAGTACACCCCTTGATCCCCTTGACTCAGGCAATCGAGCACACTATCAGCCTAATAAATGCAGTTTTACCCAGGGATGTTGTCAAGCACACCCCATTGTTAAGCGGGGTGTCGAGCGGTATCTGATTGTTCATCTCGGCTCGGTTTGAATATAAACTCATACAGATCTGAGTCGTTCATTGTTCGGTTACGATCCAAGCTGTCGATTCTCATCTATGTATGTAAAAGTATGTGTAAAGCGCATGTCTTTGTAAAAAATTTAATACTGTATTGCTTAGAAACAACAAAACTGATAGGCCAATTAATAAATTTGTCTAGGTTAAAAGAGAAGAAAATATAAATGATTATTTAAAAGCAAATAAGCAACAATAACCAAAACGGTTACTACGGGAGCGTTTAGTAATCTTTTTGTTTTCAGTTTTTGGTTTTTGTTTTTACTTTTTTGAAAACTAATGAATAAAATTTGTTTGGTAACAAGTTTTAACTTTTTTGTTTTTTATAAACTTTTTCATAGTTTTTGTAAGGGAGGCTTAATTATTCATCCTAGAAACCTAACAGAGTTAAGATTTCGCCCTCCCGTTTTGAACTAATTATGATCTCATCCTCGTACTAGTTTTTATCCCATTATTGCCCTTTTGTTGTTGTTATATATATATAGTTGAAATTAGGGATGAAATCTTAACCCCTTTTGCCCTCGTGAGATTATCACGATTTCCGTCCCACGATTTACGTTCAATTCCGGAAAATTTGGATCCCAAGATTATCAACCCAACAAATTCCATAAATTTTGAGAAAAGCATTAAACAACATCCCCCACCCCCCAAATCCCATTTCCATATTTGCAGATTTTGGAGAGAGCGGCCTCTCCGACCGCCGCGCTCCTTGACACCGTCGATCGCCGCCGTTGCGTGCTTCTGCTTGAGCACGGAGTTCCAGTGATTCTTGATCACGTTGTTCGACTGGCCGTTGTGGAACCTGGCGATGGTGGCCCACTTGTTGCCGAACCGGGAGTGGATCGGTGCTCCACCTCCTCCACCATGATGGGTTTGCCAAGATCGAACTCAAGGGCGATATCAAACGTCCGAATCATAGATTTGTCAGGTTCCCTATCTTTTCGTGTTGTACTGGTACATTTGTTAATGAGTTTTCTTCTACCATGGATGCCGCCAATGATGTGTTTCGAAGAGTTCACAGAGGTTGGTTTCTATTGTTGTAAATCTATAACAACACTAATTTGATTTTGGGTATTTGTTCGAACAGTTGAATAGGGGATTTGAGTAGCCACTATTTTCTCATCCATCTTCTAGCACTTCTATTTTTATTTTTTTTGATCCGCCTTCTAGCCCTTCTATTGATCGTAATATTTGACAATCAAAAGTGGATTTGACCAAAGACAATACCCCGTGATGGGTTTTTGATAGTCAGAGGAGCAACAGGAGATATGGATTTTTTTGGAAGTTGGGTTCCTATCGGTATATGAATCGTCATGAAATGTTGAAATCGACATGGTAATTTAACCATGAATCGTTGATCACGATAACCTGTTTTGATGGTAATTTAACCATATTTGAACCGTTTATCATGAAATATTTGTTCGAATCATGGGATATTTATTGTGTTCACGTTGTAATCGTCATGGTAATTTAACCATGTAATGTCATGGTAATTTAACTATTTTACCATGTAACGGTTTGAGTATGTCATCTTATTTCATTTTTTTATGGTAATTTAGCCATGTTCCGTGTAATAAGATCAATGAAAAATATGATTTTTTGTTGTCCGGTTGGCCAACTCGAAGAATGAAGAAAAAATGTAAAGATGTGGTCAACTTATCATGCAAAGATGGCCATTGCGGAAAAAGGGTGGAGAAGGACTAAGACGAATGTAAAAATTTTAAAATGCAAAAAGACGGTTTATCAAGAAGGAAGGTAGAAATCGTTGGGATTTGGTGATCTACACATTCGAAAATTTGAAATCATCCTATTGTTTCTCACTTAATTGGAGGATTGTGATATGAAACTGAATCCCTTTAATTTAGGAGTCAAGAAGATTTATCTAGGACTGTGGTATTCATTTGAATCCCTTTAATTTAGGAATCAAACAACCAAAGGGGTAACAAGGGTATTTCACACACTAAGAGGATGAAAATATAAACATGAAAAAAATGGCAGGATGAATTCTTATATGGCATGGATAAAGAGGATGGATATTTAAATATTCCTTTTTGTAAACTATGAAAACTACAAAAACATGTTTCCCCCCAGTTTTTTTTTTTTTTTAGAAACACAAATTTTACCAAACATGTTTCTTATTTTTGTTTTTATGAAAGCATAAACCTTTTTCTACTTCTTGTTTCTTAAAAACAAAAAACTGAAAATGAAAAAGTTACCACACACCCTACGCTTTTGAAAAATCCCAAACCCAGAAATCATAGATTAACTGCATTCTTTTAAGTATAAGTTTGAAACTTATTTCGATATTTTTTATTTTTCATAACTTTTTGTTTAGCTTTTCGATTTAATTTTAGGGGTTAATCGTTTGTCTCAACGAGACGGAATCAGAAAAATATAAAAATATGGACCGATGTTGAAAAAATTCAAATAAGACGACACTTCAGCTTCAAAAGACAGCTATTTGATACTTTTTCGTCTTTAGTGAATTTTTTTTTTTTTCATAATTTTGTAGTTTTTAGACTCCTCTCGTCGAGATGGACAATAAATCCAAAAAAAAAAAAATCATGCGAATCTAACAAAAATTCATAAAAGACAAATAAAATATAAAAAACGAAGAAATAAGTTGAGTTTAAAAGAATGAGGCACCTCTTTTGTGAAGGTAGCGACGCGACTAGGTTTTTCTTTTGGGAATTTTTTCTTTTCAAGCTGCAACATACCGGTGTGTTGTTCTTCTGCAATACAGTATTATTATGGAAGTACAACAATAATTACTTTAATTCTTTCGAAAATAATGTAGAAGAAATTAGGTTAAAAGTTTTTGCATTCCCCTCTTTTTAGATCATATAAGAATTACAGAGTACAAACTCGAAACACTACATCAATTGTGAGAGTCCATATATGAGACAACCAAGACCAACAATAAAAGAAAGAAAAAGTCCCTTTAAAGGTCACTCACACGCAGGTGGGGAGTCGCGAACTCCTAACCTCCTAGTGAGATGCAAGAATCCTGACCAACTGAGTTAACCCCAGTTGGTTTACAACAATATTGTCCTTTAATAATTTCACTTTTGAAATATTTAAGGACAATATTATATTTGTACACAGATAAAAAACAAAAGAGGATGATGTTATAAAAAAGGGGATCAATGCCAAAATCACTCCTCTTTTGTTTTTACAATGAGACTCTTTTGCAATACTCTACTTACCAAGTGGCCATGCAGTTTCTGCTATCCCATTGTTAAATGCAAGTAGTCTTTCATCAGAGCTTGCTTTCGATGAGATACGGCTCATTTGGTAATCAGAAAGTCTATCCTACTCTTCTGTTTCACCAACTTCCTCCATTGCTCTCAATTTTATCATCCAAAAGTGTTTGAACAGTTCGAATTTTAAAAGATTTTTACATGTAAGAGTTAGACAGTAATATAGAGCATTGCGATGGGAGGAGTGGTGAAATAAAACGATGAAGTAGTCTTGCTCTCTGATAATCCGCCAATTGGGATCAATCCAAGGGAACCATGAGGACCCACATAATTCCTCTATATTTATAGCGCGGTGTTTGTCGAACATGGATTTAGATCTCCAAAAGCCGGACTAGTATGTCGATCGTAAACAAAAATGCGACAACCACACCCACATATATATACAGCCTTACTCACATGGGTGTATGGGACCTGTGGGTCCCACACACAGTAGTGGTGTAGCGTTTGTAGGCCCCCACACCCATTTGAGTATTGGTGTGTATTTGAGTGTGTATTAGGTGTGATTGTTGAATGATTGTTTCGTAAAATAGTGTCCCATACGGAGTATTAACTAATACTCCCTGTTCTCCCCTTCCGAATTACATTCCCTACTTATCCAATGGTTAGAATACCAAAATTAAATAAAAAATTGGTTCTCATGGTATATATTATAATCACTAAGGATCAAGTCAGGATGTCCTGATTTTGTGTTAGGTTTGGACTTTTGATCTCAGCTGTTGAATTGTATTTTCAAAAACTGATTCTTGAAGGCCAATCGGTGATGTGCCCTCGTTGCTCATTTCTCTTAGAAACGCCTGAGCATCTTTTCCTTCATTGTCAATTCTCTTGGCTTGTGTGGTCATTGATTTTGGATTTGTGGCATGTTAGGTGGGTGTGCCCGGCCTCTCTGGTTGATCGATCTTTTTCCTGGTGGCTAGGGAATGGCTTCAAAAACTTGGAGAAGTATATGTGGGAAACAACCTTCCATGCTACAATTTGGTCTTTATGGTTGGTACGGAACGATCTTGTGTTCAATAATGCTACATGACGAGTGGAGGATCTTGGAGAGTTATTTAAAACTAGAGTAGCAATGTGGGTTAAGGTAAAGTTCAATATTAACGTGCATTCGGCGGAGGACTTTAAGGGTTATCTTGACGGTATTAGAAAGGTGAAAGTTTAAGTGCTTTGGAGAGGGGTGGGGCGGTCCAACTCTCTGTTGGATGGGCCTCTTCTTTCTTTTTATTGCTTTCTGATCTCATTTTCTTTTGCTAGCTCATAAGTGCTTGTGCTTAGTGAGCCTCATCTCGATGTACCCCTTTCGAGCTAATAAAATTCTTCGTTTTGCCGAGCAAAAAAAAAATGGTTCACATCTGCGGAAGGTTTATGATCGGTCACAATTAACTTTTTCCCGAAAAAATTTCATTAAAATCTGGATCATTGAAAACACGATCCAACGGCTGAGTGGTGGTCCGAACCTAAGCTCTGGTTAGGACATGATAGGAACCGGACTGATTATTATTGCTATATACATTATCTTGTGAACCACACATGTCTTCTCTGTCTTAATTTCATCTTTTTCAATCCTTTCCACCTGTGGCAGGTCATCAATTTGGTCACTTTGAACACCCAAAACAATTGTTTTAGAATACATGTAATACTTATAGTTTTATTTTAGTTTAGCTAGCCCTTCTTGAATACCCTATTCAGAAATATTAGAACACTCAACCCAAAAATCAACCCACAAATCAATTCAATGCAAACATATAGTTGTAGTTTTTAGAGGTGGTAGAGATATCTAAACACTTTTTTCAGAATTTTTTATTGCACAAATGTCATAATTGGGCTTTTAGGGTACATAAGCTCTGAGACATGGCTTTATTAGTTCCATCCTCCATGACCACCACCAGGCCCACCACCACGGGAGACATGGCTTTATTAGTTCCATCCTCCAGGCCCACCTCCACGGCCACCACGATTTCCACCACCTGGGCCTCCTCCATATCCCCCGCCTGGACCGCCTCCATAACCCCCACCTGGGCCACCTCCATAACCCCCACCTGGGCCTCCACCGAATCCTCCTCCACCACCGCCTTGGCGTCCACCACCTGGATATCCACCGCCAGGGCCTCCCCCATACCCGCCACCCCCGCCAGGGCCGCCTCCATATCCACCGCCTCGGTTTCCTCCATATCCGCCGCCTTGGTTTCCTCCATATCCGCCTCCTGGGTACCCTCCACCACCATACTTGGCATCCTCAACTCCATTTGTCTGTTCAGCAGCTGCACAAATGATATTCATGCATGTTAAGTAATTGAATGTCACATGCAAGTACATGTTCAAGAACTGATTTTCTTTCACTTCCCCTGTCATTTGCCAATTGGAGAATGTTTACAAAGACAATTGAGATCATGTATGTACACGTTCATTTTGTGAAGACTTTTATGTAAAGTATACAAGTGAAAAGTCAGCTTGAATTAAATTAAGTTGAAATGCACTGAAAGATAGCCAAACGAGGTTAACTCTGGCATTGGTTGGTCATGGTGGCAAAATTGAACATCACACACAGAAATATTTTGGAACTCTAAATTGAAACCTAGACTTACTGGTGTCCTTGGAAGTCTCGGCTAAATCCCTTGCTGTCACCTCCAAGGTAATGAGAAGAACAGTAGCCAACAAAAGGCCTAGGAAGACTGTTGTTTTCGAACCCATTTCGCTCAGTACTACGATGACTACTCTTTCAAATTAGATCAAGATTGAATGAGATATAAGTGCAATTTTGATGCCCATTTATAGATCTAAAGAGAACCAATGCATGGATGTGAACGGAAGTTAATTGAGTGGTATGGACATTTGGGTCATGGATATGTGTAGTTGGCTGTTGAAGAGTTGGTGAATTCCGGTCTCTCTTCTAATTTTTTTTTTGTGAGGGAAAAGAACAACCCTGCAGGAAAGCCACTATATGGATCCGACTGTAAAACCCAAATCTCCGGGAAAGCTAAAACAGCCTATACCAATCACGGCCCCCCATTTACAAGAGGGTACTCACCCGGTGGAGAATAGAACCATAGATCTTAAGGAGTACTTCCAAAGCATTGACATCCGCCTGAACTACTAGAACAACCCTGCGTGTATAGTTATTTCGACAGTTCACTATTCAGGGTGGGACATGTCCATAAATGGGAAATTCAATCCATGCATGTCGGCCTAATATATACAAAAGCGAGAAACTAAAAAAATAATGGCCTAGAGTCGCACACACATGGATCATGGATGTGGGTGTATTTTTTATTTTTATTTTTTGTCAAAAATTGATAGCAGAAATATTATATGCATAACGGGCCTGACGGCCAATTAATTAATTTAGCGAATAAGAGCAACAATAATCAAAATTAAAGGCCCTACATTTTGGAAAACCCCAAATCCAAAAATCTTAGTAGATCGAATGCACCTCTTTTTGAAGGTTGCAACCGGGATGTTGGTATCCTGCATTGCAATATTATTGTGGATATATATAGCATTAATATAGAAATACAAATTAAAAGATAAGAATTCTCAAGTTTATCTTTTATCCAAACAGGACACAGAAGAAAAAAAAATTGTTCTGTTCTCTGTTTCGGACATTCTCATATATTTAATTCGGGAATCAAACGTGTTTGAGCATCTAATGACCATTAGCTTAGCTATTCTTTGCTTATTGGACATGAATTCAAGTTAAAAAAATAATAATATAATAAGTACTTGACATTGAAATCTTCTAATTACGATCCACTAGTTATGCACAAGAGTGCTAATGAAAAGGAGAGGGAGACTCTTAAAACAAAAACAAAAAAGTTTTAAAAACTAGATAATTTTTTTTTTTTTTGGTCAATTTTTTTTTTTGGTCAATTGGCAAGAGTGTACCGGTTCATTGATATAAGTCATACGGCATCTACAAATAAAGCAAATACAGACCAACCATACAACTGTTATTGATAACCACCCTAAAATTAGGATACAGAAAAGCCACCGGTCTGAATCTTAGACAACTCCGTTGACCTCCACGACTGTACAATAATGGAAACTTCCATTTTAAGCCATTACAATGTACGGAGCCATGTCTTTGCGGGAAGCCATCACCCTTTCCACACCATTAAAAGCATAGGCCGGCAAATGTGAATCTGATGTAAAGACAGCAGACTCCCCGGGAAGGCAGATCTTCATAGCAAAGATAATACTCCCTCCGTCCCTTTTTAAGTGTCCTGTTTCGTAACTCCAACTTATTAAAAAGACATCATCATTATACCTTTCACATCAACTTTTTCCTCTATTTTTCCTATTTATCCATCATCATTACACTTTTACTCACTAACTTTTTAAAATGGAATCTACTTTTAGGAGCAAAATGGAAAATTCACAAACTTTTACCCACTAACTTTACAAAATGGATATTTATTAAAGGACAGCCCAAAATGAAATACTGAACTATAAAATAAGGACGGAGGGAGTAATAAATTTGTGGACATCACCCAGAATCGGACAAAATCCTAACAAAAGCGGAATAAATCCAAACATAACCGAAATAAATCTGGACATAACCAACATAAAATCGGATTATGGCGGATTCTGAATTGAATTGATTTTTCACCGGGCTATTTGAAAAAATATTTTAAAATTATTAATGGATTGATCATTTTTTAGTGGGGCCTTGTGAGTGGGCCCCACACATTGTCAGTGCACCATATGTACCCATTTAATTGGTGCCAATAATTGGATTGTTTGGAAAAGGTCAAAATAGCACCAATGGTAGGAAAGGCCCATGATTCATATAAGCGGCAGTTGGCCGACGTGTATTCTTGTATAAAGTTCATATCATAATCGGTGGCGTCTTCAAGAATTTATGTTCAAAAATTACTTTGATTTTACTAGCTCTCTTACCCAATTATTATCCACAACAATCCGAAAACAATAAATAAATAAATAAAATTTTATCGTCACGAGTTCTCATATTTTCAGCCAAACAATATTTTCGGCAATTGGCTGCCGCCACCTTCCAAATTTTAACACGGATAAGTATACTTTTGACCCAATTTTTACTGTATTGACCCCATTTTTAAAATTCTAATTTGTCCCAGCCCATTCAAAGATTTGGTACTAATAAGTAAATAAAGAGGGCAAAATAAAATCTCCTTTATCTCTTTTCCCACAAAAATTTTCAAAAGGTTTATTTCATCACTGATGATTTCTCAATCGCCGGAGGATTCATCAGAGGTATGAACCCATCTCTCTCTCTCTGGTAAAACACACACACACTCTCCCTAACCATGGCAAGCAAAAGCTTCGGTCTATTTTTTTTAACACCACATAGCAGTCAAAGGACCTTCAATTAGCTTTCTCTACACCATATCAGGTGAGATAATAAATCCCTGGACTCCACTTTGAAATTAAAAACCCTAAACCGAAATTAATCTGGGGTAAAATTGGTTTATTTCTTAGATTATTACCTTTTTATCGGTATTTTCTAGGTTGGTTTCTTGCTAACTTAGATTTAGAGTTTTGGATGGACAGAAGATAGTGCTTAGTTTTGCTTAGGATTTGATACCATCATTCATGTCCTTTTAATCTTAGTAACATTTTCAAGGGTTAATAAAAAAAATTCTCATTCAAAAAAAGAAAACCTTGAAGGGCGGGCTTGACACTACAATAAGGTAGCGTTGTTTTCACGGGTTCGAGTCGCGGAAACAACCACCCTTGCAGAGGTAAGGTAGCGTTATTTTTTTGACAAATTTCCTAATAATCAGTTGGGGTGGTGATGTATATTTTATGATTTGAACGAGTTGAATCTTGGGTCTGTTAAAGAAGCATATCTCTTTGCTCCGTTATCGATGATGTAGAAAATCCTCGCTCTGCACCGGAATCACTAGCTAAAACTACGTGATTTATCACAACTTGAAAAGCAAATACACAAAAATGCACACATCATTCCCCAAAGGAGAACTTTAAGATACATATATGGATATTTATCAAAAGGACATGGTCTGATCTCCTTCAGTACTCATGCTTTTTATTCATACTTCGAGAAATACATATTGCATATATAATTATCACACTTAGGTTTTCTGAGTATATCAGCTGTGATACAAGGCTTCAGTTCCATCCTCCATAACCGCCGCCACCACGATTTCCTCCTCCATATCCTCCACCTGGGCCTCCACCATATCCGCCTCCTGGAAATCCTCCGTAGCCACCACCTGGGGCTCCTCCATAACCACCGCCTGGATATCCACCGTATCCTCCTTGCCGACCTCCACCATATCCGCCACCTGGATATCCACCGTATCCTCCTCGCCGACCTCCACCATATCCGCCACCTGGATATCCACCGTACCCGCCGCCAGGGCGTCCACCGTATCCACCACCTGGATATCCACCGTAACCGCCGCCTGGACCTCCTCCATATCCACCGCCTCGGTATCCTCCATATCCGCCACCGGGGTACCCTCCACCACCATACTTGGCATCCTCTATTCCATTTGTCTGTTCAGTAGATTCAGCTACACAAATAATATTCACCCACATTAATTAAGTACAGGTTACATGGCAAGTACAATTGGACATATCAAACACAAAATGATTTTTTTTAGTACTCCAATACGAAAAATTATCCAGCAGTCTTGGGGGCACAGTCACGCGGTGACCCAGCACCATTTTTTACCACACGTTCTAGTGGAGCTCAGCATTAAGTGTGTGACCTCACATGAATGTTTGGTAAAAAAATGGCGATCGAACCATTTCGTGTGTGTTTGTATTCATGCAATCTTGGGGCTCTGCATTTATGTGAGCCAAATTAAAAATAGAAACCTTGAAAATCGTGTGTCTGAACATTGGTATATATATGAACACACTCCGTTTTATGCCCTTCATCAAAAGTGGAGTAAATATATAGCCGTAAATTCAAATCCAAACGCACTCACTAGTTGCCTTGGAGGTGGAAGCCTCAGCCAAATCCCTGGCTGTCACTTCCGAGGTAATGAGCAGAGCAATGGCCAGGAAAAGGCCTAGGAAAACAATTGTTATGGAACCCATCTCGCTCAGTGTACTAGCTAGCTAGCTAGATTTCAACTATACTCTTTGAAAGGTGGAAGAAGATAGACAATGATGGAATGGATTTCAAGTACAAATTTGATGTCCCATTTATAGATGATCCTGAGGATGACTGGGGGTGGAAATTAATTTGGATGGTTTGGACATAAGGGTTCATGATGTATGTAGTTGGGGTGTTTGAGGATTGAGAGTTGGGGTCTCTTTAATTCTTGCAAAAGTCAGAACTTATAGCAGGGCTTATTAGAGCAATTCCTTCTGATCAAATCCCCTGTTGTTTCGAGAGTTGACTTCTCAGATTACATGGGACAAGTCGATAACTTCAACCCATGTCGGTCGAACACGGCCATTTAATCATTGGGACCTTCGAGCAATCCCAGCCCCATAAGAACTTGGATCAAATTCCACCTTCTCTGAAAGACAGAGAAGGTTGCAAACTTGCAACCGGGGTGTACACTTCACGTATAACAATTCAAATTCCACCTTCTCTGCATTGGAGTATATTTTGCTTGAGAAGAGTACCGTGGTAACAATAATATTGGTTACCAAAAGTATATGTGACTTAAAAAAAAAAAAGCGTGACCTATTTGGAATCTACCATACATGGCTACGCCTTCATTTGTAATGTTAAAATAATCACGAACAGAGCCAGCTTGAGCTAAAGCTTGAGAGACGACAGTTAATTTAGGCCTCAAAAATTTACAAATTTTAAGGGTTGCGTCCTATTTTGTCACTCCTTTTAAGAGTACTCAAACAAAAAGGCCTCCATCGATTTTCATCTTTGCCATTGGTCCACAAAAAGTCAAGGCTGGGTATAACCATGAAGTAATAATAAACAAACCAACAAGCAATCAGAATAAGGACACAAAGGCAAAAATGCACTCCGTAACTCTCAACGAAGCACCAAACAATTTTTAAAAACAAATCTCTAGTGAAATCCAAAAGAGAGCAGAAACCGTAGGTGGGACCCCAAGTGATAACTCCAAACCATAATATCATGTCCCAATAACAAAAAGAACAAAGAACTCCACAATGATACACAAGGAAAACTCTCCATGGTACGAAGGAGCCTCTCTTTTATAGACCCAAAAGGGACAAACTTCAATACGTACTTCAATACTTCAAAAGTCCCTGTTTATAAGAAAGCACTGAAAATAAGCCTAAGCCTATTTCGAATAGAATTCTAGTCAAATAAACCCAAACCAACTTAGGAGTATTGGGTGTTATTGCGACATTTAAATGATGTAGACTATTTTTGTTTTGGGTCCCAATATCCAATCTCTCTTTCTGCGCACGGTTTCCAATTAGTTTTTCCTTCAATTATTTCCCTCATTTCTTATTCTATCTCTCTCCACTCATTACCCAAAAAAAACTTCCTCAAAATCCAAACCAAATAAACTATTAGCTTCCCGAACCTTGAAATTTTAAAATTTATTGTTTATAATTCAGCCCCTGCGTCAAAGAAATCCCTGGTTTCATAACAATCTGAACGCCATAACTGTTTTACCTATGAGGCAAATGTCTAAAACATTAGTGCATATGGTCTTAATTCAATTCCCTTCCCAAACAAGCCCATTTCCAGAGATGCATGCAGCCTGGATCCAGACATCCTTGACAAGTTAAATTCAGCTTAATTTGGCTCAACCCCATTATAAGAATGGGCACAACTCTTTGGTTCCATCATATCCTTTGGAGATTGATCCAATTACCTCTTGAGCCGTCCGTTTGTAATTCGGAGGAGAAACAATGGAAAAGCTCATTCTTCTCCAACTTGTGTTCAAGTTGGTGCTTGTGATCGTGTTGATCATGACAACCATTTCACCAGCTGCAGCAGCATCCACACCGCTGGGCTGGACCACCGCTGCGGCTACTGGAAGGGCTGGGCTTAACGTAAAATTCGGTTGCTGCCCCAAATTCCCAGATTGTTGCCCGCCATGATAAAAAGATTTCTATGTTATATCTATAATATAATGGCTCTCTCTGTGGTTTCTTTCTAATGCGATACTAAATAAAGGCTTGATTATGTGTTGTCACAATGGATTTTAGAACTTGAATTTTTTTTTTTTTTTGTTTAAATTCTGACTGAATGTATGGGAAGAATATCCACTAACTTAACATTTTAGATTTTACGAATCGAATATCCTAATACAGTCTACGTTTATGCATCAAAAACTTTGTGGAATATTCATTTACGAGGAAACTATCAGACGGAACAAATAATAAATGGAATACGCTAAATTCATTTATCTTGCAACAAGACAATCTGGCGTTTAATATTCTTAGGAAAACTTTTTTTTTTTGAACAGCGAAAAAAATTTATTAATCAAATGTAAAATATTACAATGATTAAACGGGACAAGAGGATGACATTCCAACTACGTTGACACCCCATCTTATGACGATCATCTGCCACTCGAGGCCCAAGAGCGATTTCAAGTTGGCGAGAAACCAACTGAAATCAAAGCAGAAAAATAAAGAGCTCAAAACGCGAGCACCCCAGTTCTACATGAGTGAAAAAATAAACTGCCTCCACAAGAACCCCATCTATTCTTAGGTAAACTAGTGGATCTTCAAAACACGGTATTAAAATTATTGCGAATTCCACATTATTTAGGGTGGGTTTGGATTGAAAAATTAATAACTTATTTTTTTCTCTTTATTCAAATTTTTTCCATTTGCTTGTTTTGCGTCAAACTTTTGTGACCTGTTGATTTGTCTCGACGAGTGGAATTGGAAAAATAAAAAAATTTGATCAAAACTCATACTCCCTCCGTCCCGGTTTGTTTGTCCCCTTTTTGACTTTTTAAGAGCGTTTGATCTCTCAAAGAATTGATTATAATTTTCAATTCGTAATGTTTTTAATATGCAATATAGATCTTGTTTGATAGATCTCAATTAGTTTTATTATACAAAATTTTCAAAATCATAAAAAACATTATAAATTATAAGATATAAGTATATTTTTGAAAAACACGTATTTCAACAATTGGACAAACAAATTGGGACGGAGGGAGTAATTTTTTTGAACAAAGACAAAAATAAGTCAAAAAAGACAACTTATTTTACTTATTTTTGTCTTTTTTGAAAAAATTACGAGTTTCGATTATTTTTTTTTCTTTTCCGATTCCTCTCACAGACAAATTAATAAGCTACAAATGTTTGACGCAAAACTAACAAATGCGATTTTTTTTTAATAAAGCCAAAAAATTAGCTACTATTTGACTTTTAAAACCAAATCCACTCTTAGCCAACTTTGCCAAATGATCTGAGTGGGGCGAGTTCAATTAATCAGGACTATTGCATCTCACTAAAAGGAGTTCAAATCTCCACACATGTTCTTTTCTCAGATGGGCTCTTCATTTCTCTCTTTGTTAGTGTCTCATAATTTGTACTTTATAATTTATACATTATGTAAATGATGTCTCCTATCGATTGAAAATATATATATATATATATATATATATATATATATATATATATATACACACTGTAACAACCCGAAAATTATATTAATAATAATATCATTTAATTAGTATTTAGATAATAATGAAATCAATATTTTTCTTAGGATAATTATCAATAAGATTTTTCCTATTATAAATATTCTATTTTAATTAAATTCAATTATTTGCATGCATGCATATTACGAAAATCCTTCCACCTCTCCCTCGCCTACTCAAACTCTACTCCCTCTCCCTGATCACCTCCCCTCTTTTCGTCCATCTCAAGCCAAGAGTTTGAATTTCATTAAAACTCAATTTTCTCTCTTTTATCAAATAAATTCTCTTATATATTCCTCATTACTCCGACCCTAGGGCTTACCACAAAATTCCCCACGCCCCACCAGTCCAGAAGAGAGAGAGAATTCGGAGAAAACAAAGCTCCAATCCATGGAGTTTTAGAGAGAGAAAGAAAGAGAGAGAAAAGTGGGTTTCTTAACCACGACGACCCGAGACCCGAATTGACCATTCCAATCTCTTCCTTCAACCCCAAGCATCTCCAAGCACCATTCAATTCGAGCCCAAGGTCCCCCGATCGCCATAACCGAAGTCGTCCTCTCCAAAAATCAAGTTTCGTTCTAAAAATCAATTCGATCCAAACTGAGGTAGTATAATTCATTCCAAACACTCCTCTAAGTATATTTAATGTTTTTATGTATAACCCAATAGCCCAAATGGTCCCATGCATCGAAACCGCAGCACGAAAATCAAAAAATCGAATTCTGCGTTGCACCTTGCGGCCGCAAGGTTCGGGCCGCAAGAACCAGGTCCAACCTTGCGGTGGAGACCCTAGCCGCGACCTATGACCGGTCAAACCTTGCGGTTTGACCCGTTTTGTTCCGAATCGACTTTTCGACATCCCGAACACTATTTTTGACCCCCGAACCATTTTTCCTAGACTTTTCACATTCCAAAGATCATAACTTGTTAAGATCATAATTTTTTTATTTTATTATCTATTTATTAAATTATTTATTAGTTATCTATCAAGGATTACGAACGAAAAATCATTGCGACCTTCCGAACAACGTTTTAACATCCAAACTAATTTTTTTTAGACTTCTAGTATCTCAAAGATGATATCTTGTTAAATTAATAATTTATTTATTTACTTTACTATTTATTGTTACTTTTATAGCGTTTCTGGTTAAAAAATTCTTTACGACCTAATAACCTTATTATAAATACCCGAATAATTTTATTTAGACTCTCTATATTCTGAAGATGAAATCTTGTTAACAGTAACATATTTTAATTTATAAATTAATTATTATCTATTTATTTCACTTTCGGCCACTTTATTTAAACGTCTTTATTTAATTCAATTCCACGACCCTTCGAACCCAACTTTTGACACTCCACTGATTGCGTAGGGCCCATAGGACTCTTATTTAAGTTAAGATAAATATTTCCATATTTTTATCCAATTAATGCATTTAAATCAGTTTTAATTAATCTATTATCTTAGAATTAATTAATAAAAGCCTGAAAATTTTCCTTTTAAATTATTTTAATACTCCTACCTGATTATTGATATTGTGATCATATGAGATTAAGGGCAACGGCTCATCCATAAAAAGTTGTGTGATTTCATTGTCTATTAATTGTTTTAATTATTATTGAATTATTGTATATCGCATCGATATTTGATTTTGAATGTTAGATTGGACCCTAGAGACATGGGGTGGTATTACAAAATAGAATTCACCTAGACGATGCTAGATAATGGATAAACTGGAAAGTTTTTGGTTTCTAGATTGCCTGCAGGCGTGATGTTGAGATGTGTGATGAGATTGAAACTGGCGTGTGTCCAGAGGTGAATTGATAAACTGGCGTGTGTCCAGTGATGAATTGATAAACTGGCGTGTGCCCAGTGATGATGGTGAAGTGGTATATAAGATAGGCGAACCCTAGTTGTGATTCAGGCATGATAAGTTTTCCCCTTGTTGTAGTTATTGGGATGCATACTCGGTACATAACTTAGATGCATCTGCGACAGCAAAGGGAAGTGACCTCATGGGACCGAGTATGGCTAGTGGTTGGGGAGGAAAGATTTCCGCGGAGGAGATCTTAGAATTCACGTCAAGTTAATGGATAGTAATGAATTAATTTATGTGAAACAATTCTGTATTACTTTTTCGCACTATTATTATCCTGCTGTATGATATCTGTAAAGTAAGAAGGGTAGTTGGGTTGGATTATACTTCGGGGTGAACTCGTTCACTCAGGTACGGATTGCCTGGCTTCCGTGCCAGATTTTGCAGATAATCAAGAAGGGACACCAAATCCCGAAGGTGAACAGTTTTATGCAGAAGAGAACCCAGAGGTGGGAGCTGAGCCAGAATATACTTGGGATCCGTATCAAACTTAGAGGATGGCTCTGTCATTTCGTTTAGTTTATTACCTCAAAGACTATTTCCAGTATTTTTACAATAATTTGTAATAGACGAAATTATAGGGTGAATTATCCAGTTTGGATTTTGAATTTTAATTCAATAAATTTTTGGAAATCAATATTTAAAACCTCCGATTTTATTTCCAAAAATCGGGGCGTTACAACTTGGTATCAGAGCCTTAGGTTCAACCCTCGGCCTTGGGTAGTTTGGGTAGATCACATCAGATTGAATATTTCACTACAAGTTTAAAAATGTTACTGTTTGAAATATAACGAAACCTAACGATAAATATATTTTCTTGCTTTTATAGATGGACCCCACGTTTGCAGACCGACTAGCCGATGAATGGAGCAGATTGCAAGACTTTCTGGAAAACACCGTAGGATCTTAGTTCTCTTTCCGAGACCCTTATGTGCCCGCTGAGTTCCCTATTTTGTTCGGTCAGTATCAACAGTTGAGAGCGAATTCGCAAAACCAGAGAGAAGTATACACGGCTCAACATCCAAGCCCATGGAGAAGGGCTATTCTCGAGAGGGAAATCCGTGACATACTGGAAAGCATACCAGGCTTCGACATCAGGAGCGAGCCCTATCACTCACACTATAGGGATATGGATAACCAGCCCCCGATTCCTACCCTTGACCAGAGCCATAGCCATAACCGTTCCCCCACTCAGGAAGAGGATGAGAAGGCCCAGCTAATGGCCCAGCTGACTACGGAGGTAACAAACCTAAGGGCATTCATGACAGCCACCCCAGATTTTCCGATGGGAGATGATTCTTTGGCAGGAATGTTCCCTACCCTTTATCGAATGAGACAGGCCCACCGAAGGATTGCAGCTTTCGCCGACGCCGTCACCCGCTCCGTCGCTGAAGACCCCGAGATACGAGTCATACTAACCTACATCCTCGGAGTACAGGTGGGACCGCGAGAAGATCCTGAGGAAGAAGAAGATCCTGAAGAACCCCCTGAGGAAGAAGAAGATCCCGAAGAACCCCCCGAGGAGGAAGAAGATCCAGAAGGGCAAGATCAGGATGAAGAGATGGGTAATGATGAGTTGGAATTAGAAGAAGATGGGTTCTTAACAGAACCGGAGATGGATGATTATGGATGGCTTTTGCCCATAGATGCACCAAGAGATATGGATGCTGAGCTGCAGTGGTGGCTGACTAGCCAACGGCTCGAAATGCAGGAACCTGTACCTCCTCCAGTTCCCATACCAATGGAGGAATCAGATAGTGAATGTGAAGTCATAGATGCTGACCCTCCACCTCGTCCTAAGATGACTCGACCCGCAGGAATTCCATGGATAGGACACCATTCTGACTATGATCCAAACACTTGGGTCTATATACAGCTGGAACCGCTATACCCTTGCCCATTTAAGATTAGGGCACAATTAGCTTACCTAGGGCCTGTAAAGATCATAGCCCCATGTTATAATGGATACTATCTCATCGCCGTACCTCCAGGATTCCAGGAACACTACACCGACCGCATCCATTACTCACGAGTCGCCAGATCCCGCCCCGAGCAGGAACATCGCATCATTTCAGAGAATGCCGACTTCACCGATCACGTTACCTATGTAAAGGTACCCATCCGTCTAGAACCTTATAACCACCCCAACCAGCAGGAACCACTATGGCGAGTAACATGGCGTTGCTACGGGCTCACCGAGGACACAGTCGAGAAACAGAGTGTTCTGGCGAAAAATTTTCCTACGCTTTTCGATTGACCGTTTTCTTTAGCATTTTCTAGTTGTTTCACGCAGTACATTTTTTTTTTTTTTGGAAAACAATTGTGGTAGTAGGTTTTATCTTGACTTTTGTTAGTTACATGTCTAAGTATTGTGTTTTGATATGATTGAGATGTTTGATTCGTTTTTGTTAATAAAAGAAAAGTTTCTTATGATGTTCTGTTTCCTCATATTTAATAATTATACAAATATATATGTTCTTGTAATAAAACCCCCCTTACTAAATTATAACATAACGGTACCTAGATGGAGGAAACGAGAAACAACCAGAATAACGAGCAAAACAACGGACAAAATGGAGTCCCTCAACTCAACAATCAAATGGGGACTACCGAACTAGTCCAACTCATGCAAGCGTTCATTTCCGCTGCGACTACGAATAATCAAAATCAGCGCGGAGCCCCGCACACACCTCGAGGACCAATGACCAGAAGTCAAGCACTAAATGAATTCTGCAAGCGCCGCCCGCCTTACTTTCAAGGAGAACCTAACCCCACAGCTGCGGAAGCTTGGCTAGCAGAAATCAAGAAAATTCTTGAAACTCTAGACATTCAAGAGGCCAGCAATCGAATTGCCCTAGCTGCCTATCAGATGCAGAGTGAAGCTCAGCATTGGTGGGACCTAATGAAGAACACCCATGATGTGGCAGCAATGACTTGGGACAGGTTCGAAGAAATCTTCCTTGACAAGTACTTTCCAGCACCTGTCAAACAAGCACTGGCCTTAGAATTCATGAATCTCGAGCAGGGTACAATGACTGTGACCCAGTACGCAGCACGATTTGAAGAACTGTCTCGCTATGGCACAAAAATCATACCTACTGATGACGACAAGGCGAGAAAATTTGAGTGGGGACTCAATGAGACACGCCGAGAGGTAGTGGCGCAGACGCTTCCCACCTACTCACAAGTGGTGCAATGCGCACTTAAGATGGAGAGAGAAAATTTGGATTCCAAGACAAGACGTGAGCAGAAAAAGGCAATACCTGCAGTTGGAGGACCTATCCGCACCAACCCTACCAACCGGGGTACCTCAATCTCCCAACCCTACCACCAAAACTATCCTCGCCCACAACCGACACAATTCAACCCAGCTTGGAGAAACCCCAACCCAGGGTTCAATCGAAACCCTAACCCTAATCCGAACCAGATCCAAGTACCGAATCGAGGCCTAAACCCTAACCTTGGACCAAACCGCAACCCCCTTTCCCAGAATCAAAACCTAGACAACCGCTGTTATTACTGCCTAGAGGAGGGACATATCAGGAGGAATTGCCCTAAGTGGAACGGCGCTGGAAACTTTGGAGGACCACCACAGAATCAGGTTAGGACTACAGGATTTGGGAATCAGAATCAGAATCAGAACCCAGCTAAGCCAGTTTGGAATGGTAACCAAGCTGGAGGACAGAACCAGCTTCGTAGTGGGTGGAACCAACCGCCTACTCGCCCTTTTCAGAATAAAGGATCAAACGGGCCAATCCAGCCAAATGCTGGAAGAGTGTTTGCACTACAGGGAACAGAAGAGGAGATGGACCCTGCAGTAATCCAAGGTACCCTCACTCTTTTTACTACATGTGTTCAAGCACTTTTTGATTCTGGAGCTTCGCACTCATTCATATCTGCCACATGTGTATCTATACTTGGATTAGAAACTGAACCTCTAAAGACAACTATGCATGTGACCTCACCACTAGGGGGTAAGATTCCAGTATTACTAATCTGTAAAGGGTGCGAACTAGAAGTAGCGAACCTACGGTTAACATGCGACTTACGAGTAATTGAAATGACGGACTTTGACGTCATACTCGGGATGGACTGGTTAACTGCACACCGAGCTATCATAGACTGCCATCGAAAAATGGTGATAGCCTATTCGCCAGATGGAACGTGCTTCAAGTTTAAGGGGGATAGACAAGACCCATCTGCACCCCACGCGCACGAAACAAAGTGGCATAGGAAGCTCGCTGGATGGTTAGCGAGTCTCAAATTGGAGGAAACGGATCGAATGGAGTTGGGCCTCCCTCACGTCGTCTGCGAGTACAAGGACGTATTTCCAGAAGAATTACCAGGATTACCGCCACCAAGGGAATTGGATTTCACCATCGAGTTGCAACCCGACACGGCTCCAATTTCAATGGCCCCGTATCGAATGGCTCAAGCAGAATTACGAGAGTTGAAAACACAATTACAGGAACTCTTAGAGAAGGGTTTTATCCGACCCAGTACCTCACCATGGGGAGCTCCAGCACTATTCGTCAAAAAGAAAGAAGGAACGCTCCGACTCTGTATCGACTACCGTCAACTCAACAAAGTCACCATCAAGAACCGATATCCTCTACCGAGAATAGACGACTTGTTCGACCAACTGAGAGGGTCGACTTGTTTCTCAAAGATTGATCTAAGATCTGGGTATCACCAGTTGAGAATTCGGGATTGCGATATACTCAAGACGGCGTTCCGCACGCGTTACGGACACTATGAGTTCATAGTCATGCCGTTCGGTCTAACCAATGCTCCTGCTGTTTTCATGTGCCTGATGAACCAAATTTTCACGCTGTACTTGGACAAATTTGTGGTAGTGTTCATCGATGACATCCTTATATACTCTCCAACGGAGAAAGAACACGAAGACCACTTGAGAATTGTCCTCCAAGTACTTCGAGACAATCATTTGTATGCAAAAGCCAGCAAGTGCGAATTCTGGATGAAAGAAGTCAAATTTCTGGGACACGTAGTGTCAGAGAAAGGGATCTCAGTCGACGACAGCAAAGTAGAAGCAGTCATGGACTGGAAAAGACCTTCTACGGTGTTCGAGATTAGAAGTTTCTTGGGATTAGCCGGTTACTACAGAAGATTCATTCAGGATTTCTCCATCTTGGGAAAACCATTGACTCGATTGACCCAAAAAGGAGTTAAGTTTGAATGGAACGAAGCATGTGAGAAATCATTCCAAGAACTTAAGAAGAGGCTGACTAGCGCTCCTATATTGATCATACCTGAACGAGACGCAGGATATACCGTGTACTGCGACGCATCCAGAGATGGATTGGGAGCTGTACTCATGCAAAACGGAAAAGTAGTTGCTTACGGGTCCCGACAGTTGAGACCGCATGAAAGGAACTATCCAACTCACGATTTGGAACTGGCAGCAGTAGTATTCGCCCTAAAGTCTTGGCGACACTATCTATACGGAGAGCAGTTCGAGGTGTTCACAGACCACAAAAGTTTGAAATACTTATTTACCCAGAAAGAGCTAAACATGAGACAAAGGAGATGGGTGGAATACTTGGAAGATTTCAACTTCACAATGTCCTACCATCCTGGAAAAGCAAATGTAGTCGCTGATGCGTTGAGTCGCAAGAACCGAGGACAAGTGGCTAGTTTAGCTATAAGAGAATGGAAGATGATGGAGGACCTTAACAGATTCAACCTGCAGCCTACCGCAGAGGGCACCGATGCGTGTCTCTTCGCCATAGTCGCAACCCCAGTCTTACACCGAGAAATTCTTTTAGCCCAAACCTTTGAACAAGAGTGTGATTTCATCAGACACCAATTCTCAATTGGGAAAGCAGCAGCTGGGTGGGAAATTCACACTGACAAGAGCCTCCGCTTCCAGGGAAGAATCTTTGTACCAGACATCGGTACCCTCCGGGAAGCAGTCCTTAAAGAATTCCACCATTCCAACTTTGCTGTCCACCCAGGGAGCACCAAGATGTACCAAGACCTCCGCCGACAGTACTGGTGGGCTGGAATCAAGAAGGACGTGGCCAAATACGTTTCAACATGCCTCACCTGCCAACAAGTAAAAGCGGAACATCAGAAACCCGGTGGGACCTTGCAACCATTACCTATACCTGGATGGAAGTGGGAACATATTGCCATGGATTTTGTGACAGGATTACCAAGGTCTCCACAATCAAACACTGCCGTTTGGGTGATAGTTGACCGTCTAACCAAATCCGCCCACTTCTTACCCATGAAGATGACGGATTCGATGGACTCCCTCAGCACACTCTACATCCGAGAAATCGTGCGATTACACGGTGTACCAGTATCCATCATGAGTGATCGAGATTCACGATTCACATCGACGTTTTGGAATAGCTTGCAGAAGGCTTTGGGAACCGACCTTCGTCTTAGCACCGCATTTCACCCACAGACGGACGGACAATCTGAAAGGACAATCCAAATCTTAGAAGACATGCTTCGAGCCTGTGTTTTGGACTTAAAGGAAGTTGGGAACGACACCTACCCCTAGTTGAATTTGCCTACAATAACAGTTATCAATCCAGCATAGACATGGCACCGTACGAAGCTCTGTATGGGCGACCTTGTCGATCACCAGTTTGTTGGGCTGAATTGGGAGAAGCAAGCTTACTAGGACCGGAGTTAGTCCGAGAAACAACAGAAAAGATCCAAATCATTCGCCAACGGCTCTTAACCGCACAGAGTCGACAAAAGAGTTACGCTGACAAGAGGACCAGACCATTGACCTTTCAGGTTGGAGAACATGTGTTCTTGAAGATCAGACCGCGAAAGGGAGTTATCCGATTCGGAAAGAAAGGAAAACTGTCACCACGATACATTGGTCCTTTTGAGATCCTCGAGAAAATTGGAGAAGTGGCGTACCGATTAGCACTACCGCCACAATTGGACCGAGTTCACAATGTATTCCACGTGTCTATGCTCCGAAAGTACATGGCACATCCCTCCCACATCATCAATTGGGAAAATATCGAACTCAACGAGGACGTCACTCTCGAGGAACAGCCTGTAGAAATCCAAGACTATAGTGAGAAGTGCATCCGAGGAAAAACCATTCAACTTGTCCGAATCTTTTGGCGACATAGAGGAATCGAGGAATCAACCTGGGAACGAACGGATACTATGCGCGCCAACTACCCTAGTCTGTTTCCTCCTAAAGGTACACTCTAATTTCGAGGACGAAAATTTTTTAAGGGGGATAAGTTGTAACAACCCGAAAATTATATTAATAATAATATCATTTAATTAGTATTTAGATAATAATGAAATTAATATTTTTCTTAGGATAATTATCAATAAGATTTTTCCTATTATAAATATTCTATTTTAATTAAATTCAATTATTTGCATGCATGCATATTACGAAAATCCTTCCACCTCTCCCTCGCCTACTCAAACTCTACTCCTTCTCCCTGATCACCTCCCCTCTTTTCGTCCATCTCAAGCCAAGAGTTTGAATTTCATTAAAACTCAATTTTCTCTCTTTTATCAAATAAATTCTCTTATATATTCCTCATTACTCCGACTCTAGGGTTTACCACAAAATTTCCCACGCCCCACCAGTCCAGAAGAGAGAGAGAATTCGGAGAAAACAAAGCTCCAATCCATGGAGTTTTAGAGAGAGAAAGAAAGAGAGAGAAAAGTGGGTTTCTTAACCACGACGACCCGAGACCCGAATTGACCATTCCAATCTCTTCCTTCAACCCCAAGCATCTCCAAGCACCATTCAATTCGAACCCAAGGTCCCCCGATCGCCATAACCGAAGTCGTCCTCTCCAAAAATCAAGTTTCGTTCTAAAAATCAATTCGATCCAAACCGAGGTAGTATAATTCATTCCAAACACTCCTCTAAGTATATTTAATGTTTTTATGCATAACCCAATAGCCCAAATGGTCCCATGCATCGAAACCGTAGCACGAAAACCAAAAAATCGAATTCTGCGTTGCACCTTGCGGCCGCAAGGTTCGGGCCGCAAGAACCAGGTCCAACCTTGCGGTGGAGACCCCAGCCGCGACCTCTGACCGGTCAAACCTTGCGGTTTGACCCGTTTTGTTCCGAATCGACTTTTCGACATTCCGAACACTATTTTTGACCCCCGAACCATTTTTCCTAGACTTTTCACATTCCAAAGATCATAACTTGTTAAGATCATAATTTTTTTATTTTTTTATCTATTTATTAAATTATTTATTAGTTATCTATCAAGGATTACGAACGAAAAATCATTGCGACCTTCCGAACATTGTTTTAACACCCAAACTAATTTTTTTTAGACTTCTAGCATCTCAAAGATGATATCTTGTTAAATTAATAATTTATTTATTTACTTTACTATTTATTGTTATTTTTATAGCGTTTCTGGTTAAAAAATTCTTTACGACCTAATAACCTTATTATAAATACCCGAATAATTTTATTTAAACTCTCTATATTCTGAAGATGAAATCTTGTTAACAGTAACATATTTTAATTTATAAATTAATTATTATCTATTTATTTTACTTTCGGCCACTTTATTTAAACGTCTTTATTTAATTCAATTCCACGACCCTTCGAACCCAACTTTTGACACTCCACTGATTGCGTAGGGCCCATAGGACTCTTATTTAAGTTAAGATAAATATTTCCATATTTTTATCCAATTAATGCATTTAAATCAGTTTTAATTAATCTATTATCTTAGAATTAATTAATAAAAGCCTGAAAATTTTCCTTTTAAATTATTTTAATACTCCTACCTGATTATTGACATTGTGATCATATGAGATTAAGGGCAACGGCCCATCCATAAAAAGTTGTGTGATTTCATTGTCTATTAATTGTTTTAATTATTATTGAATTATTGTATATCGCATCGATATTTGATTTTGAATGTTAGATTAGACCCTAGAGACATGGGGTGGTATTACGAAATAGAATTCACCTAGACGATGCTAGATAATGGATAAACTGGAAAGTTTTTGGTTTCTAGATTGCCTGCAGGCGTGATGTTGAGATGTGTGATGAGATTGAAACTGGCGTGTGTCCAGAGGTGAATTGATAAACTGGCGTGTGTCTAGTGATGAATTGATAAACTGGCGTGTGCCCAGTGATGATGGTGAAGTGGTATATAAGATAGGCGAACCCTAGTTGTGATTCAGGCATGATAAGCTTTCCCCTTGTTATAGTTATTGGGATGCATACTCGGTACCTAACTTAGATGCATCTGCGACAGCAAAGGGAAGTGACCTCATGGGACCGAGTATGGCTAGTGGTTGGGGAGGAAAGATTTCCGCGGAGGAGATCTTAGAATTCACGTCAAGTTAATGGATAGTAATGAATTAATTTATGTGAAACAATTCTGTATTACTTTTTCGCACTATTATTATCCTGCTGTATGATATCTGTAAAGTAAGAAGGGTAGTTGGGTTGGATTATACTTCGGGGTGAACTCGTTCACTTAGGTACGGATTGCCTGGCTTCCGTGCCAGATTTTGCAGATAATCAAGAAGGGATACCAAATCCCGAAGGTGAACAGTTTTATGCAGAAGAGAACCCAGAGGTGGGAGCTGAGCCAGAATATACTTGGGATCCGTATCAAACTTAGAGGATGGCTCTGTCATTTCGTTTAGTTTATTACCTCAAAGACTATTTCTAGTATTTTTACAATAATTTGTAATAGACGAAACTATAGGGTGAATTATCCAGTTTGGATTTTGAATTTTAATTCAATAAATTTTTGGAAATCAATATTTAAAACCTCCGATTTTGTTTCCAAAAATCGGGGCGTTACATACACACACACTTTGCCACATGATGTGATTTGCATTATATTTGGCATCTATAAATTTATCAAGGCAATCCCCTCAATTACTTGCGCATTTGGCCCATGATACCTTTTGAACACCATCATAGAGATTTTCCGAACGGATTAAAAAGGAAAGATGTACAAGTGGCAAACAAATTGTGTTGTTTCGGATTCATATCCAATCTGGTCCATTGACAAAAGCCTAATTTGAACATCATAATTATATTACCTATGAGGCAAATGCCCACAACATTAAGTGCGCTCTTAATAAGCTTTCAATTCCCTTTCCGAAATAGCCAATTTACAGAGATGCGCATAATTAATCCGGGTACAGATTTTCTTGACAAATCAAATCTAACCTTGGCTCAACCAATATAAGATATGGACGAGCAAAACTCTTCGATCCCATCATCCTTTCGAGTTCGATCCAATATCTCTCTCAAACCGTCAACGTTGCAATTCGGAGGAAGCGACAATGCAAAAGCTGCTCCTTCATCAACTTGTGCTCAAGCTGATGCTTGTGCTGCTTATGATGGCTTTGATGACAACCGTTTCACCAGCTATGGCAGCATCCACACAACGGGGCTGGACTATGACTGCAGCTCCCGTGATGACAACCGTTTCACCAGCTATGGCAGCATCCACGCAACGGGGCTGGACTACGACTGCATCTACCGGAAGGGGTGGGCTCGCCTTCTACCCTTGCCCCTGCCCCAGGTTCCCAGAGTGTTGCCGCCCTTGATAAAATATGTTCTATGTGAATTTGGCTGTCTCTGGTTCTGTCTAATGGAGTACTAAATAAAGGCTTGTATGAGTGTTGTCACAATGGGTTTGCGAGGTGTATCTCTTTTTTTCTTTTATGTTTACGCAATTCGCAAAATGCATAATTTTATCAATCTATGACAAAAAAATAAAGATGATCCAAGCTAAAAACGACCAAAAATTAAAGACAAACACAAGAACACAAAATTTTCATGGTTCGACACATCTGCTATGTATCTCACATTGGGTAATGGAATGATCAATCTCAATTGCAAGCTCTCCATTCTTCTCATAACTGCTTCTCTATATTTTTCCTAGTTTCTCTCACAAAAAGATGTCACAAGAAACCCTAATACTAAAGCATGCATAAAATATAGATCTCACGTCTAAGCGTCCAGACAGACTTTGTGTATCCTCCCATCCGGATGGAATCGAATCACTCCATATGGGAAAGGCAGAAGATCCAAAAACTCAAAAGCTGTCCAGAAATCCTATGTGTACCGACCAAAATGTAGGGAAACCGTACCGACCACCGCGCGCGGCCGGCTCCGGCCACCGGACGGCCGATCCGAGCCGTCCAAAAAAATTTTAAAAAAAAACCGAGGGGCCTAACGCGGGAATCAACGGCATCCGAGGTGTGTAAGGTGCTTGATCCGAGCACTATTTTTTCGTGTATATATGTATATTCCCGCGAATATACATATATACACGAAAAAATAGTGCTCGGATCAAGCACCTTACACACCTCGGATGCCGTTGATTCCCGCGTTAGGCCCCTCGGTTTTTTTTTTAAATTTTTTTGGACGGCTCGGATCAGCCGTTCGGTGGCCGTCGGTACGGTTTCCCTACGGAAACCGTCGGTGCAGCTAGCACTACTCAAAGCTGTCAACAGTCTAGGCAACCCTCATCCTCGTCCAGACGGGACTCCCAATCGTTCCCTGAATCATGCCACATGTAACACTTTTGTCTCGTCAGTTATAAGAAATGGCACATCTTCCAGTTCCTTGTCAATGTTCTTAATTTTATGAGTGCTATGCAAAAAATAGAGCAACTCTGTTTATGGGGTCGATACATCCATGATCCATGTGTTTAACAAGCACTTAAATCAAATCAAACTTCAAACTTTGATAATAAGGATACAACAACACTTTTGTAACCTTAGAATTTGCTCAAAAATTCCAACACTAGTCTAAATGGTGGTTTGAACCTGCTTATCAATTGTTGAAATATAGGGAGATGAATATCATAACTATCTTACCTATTAGGCAAATCACCAAGCGAGACTGTAGAATGCCTCATTCATAAGCATTCAGGCCTCATTTGCTGCGTGTTATAGGTTGAAAGGGATTGATAATGAGCAGGGAATTTAAATTGAAAGTAGTCATGAGGGATTAACAGTAAAGATTGTTTTTTAGTTGGAGATAAGATGAGTGATGCTATTGCTACATATAATATGTACATATAATGTACATATAGATTTTGTGGAGCCCAATTCGGGTCCCACAAAGATGATCCGAACTGATCATTATTTTTAAAACATCTTTTTATGGAGCCCTGTAAAAAATCAGCTCAACCTGATATCGGTAAGAATTTTTTCTGAATTTGTAGGGGCGAAACTAAGCAGTTAAGTAGTTTCGCCTCCACAAATTAAGAAAAAATTCTTACCGATATCGGGTTGTGCTGATTTTTTACAGGACTCCATAAAAAATGTTTTAAAAATAATGGGCAGTTTGAATCATCTTTGTGGGACTCGAGATGGGCCCCACAAAATTGATATGTACATAATATGTACATTTCATATGTACCTCTAGCATTTTTGAGATAAGATTGTGTGGGGTTTGTCATGACGATGTTTGTTTTGGTTGAGGAGTGAGAGGCGATTAATGTGATAGTGTAAGGACTATGGATTGAGGCTAACCAGAGCGGACTGGACTATGAACACCCGTTGCATTTGCTAATTTCAAAACCATTATTTATACACATTATATCCCATAATAGATAATCAAAGCCAATATGGTAAAAAACTAACTCACATTATATCCCATAATAGATAATCAAAGCCAATATGGTAAAAAACTAACTCATAATTTATTTTCATCATATATTTTCCAAACACTACTCATGTTGTAAGGCTCATCCTACACATATCAATCAAATACTTCCAAATTCAAAATACATTTTGACCATAGAAGTTGAAAATGAAAAGCTTAAACGTAGGTCCTAAACACCTCCTTATTTTTTCGTTCTTATTCAAAAAAAAATTAATTGCCTTTGTTAGTTTTGAGTCGATTTTTTATGGATTATTTTGTCATCATGATGAGAAGAATCTAAAAGTAAAAAAATTAATATTGAAACCCAACTTTTTGTAATAAAGACAAAAAAAATTACTCCCTCCGCCCCTTTTTAATGTCACGCTTCTAAGGTCATCCACAGTGGTATAATCAAAAATGGATAATTAAAAGTTGACACATCAGCTTTTGATTATTCACTTAAGAGATTGCTAAGCTTAACAATGTTGAGGTTCACAATGGTCACTTTTAATCCATAACCAAAATAAGGGGTCCACTACAATTTCACACAATCTCTCTCCCTTTTTGTTTCCCACCATTCACTTCCCTCCATTACGTTTTTTTTTTTGGGCAAAAATATATCGAATATATGGTGTTCTTCCTAGTGTTATCTATCAAAACAACACCGATTTTTTTTCTTCTTATTCCTATAGCCTATATCACAAATCCACTACTCTTTTAATCTTTCAAAAAAAATAAAAAATTCGATGTGTTCTTAAATTTGGAAAAGAATGCAAGGTTCTTCTTCTTTCTTTTTTTTCTTTTTTTTTGCAAAGTTCTTTGTTAACTCAACCATGGGGGGAGGAATAAAAAAATGAATAACCACTTTTTAGTCGAAAAAATTAAATTTTTTTTTGCTAAAAAGTGATTATTTATCAAAATACTTGGGTAAAAGTAAAAAAAAACACTTTTCCCGATTTTTCTTGTTGAGACGAATCAATAACTTATAAAAGTTTGGCTCAAAACTAAAAAATGCTAAAAAAATTCAAATAAAGATAATTTTCAAATTTAAGTTAAGTTCAAGTTAAATTCATAAGAATGCAGTTTAAAATAGAAACGTAAAAGAAGAGTAAAATACCTTAATCCATCAACGATGAGTTAAATTATAGATGATCGAGAAATATGAGCTTCACTTTTAGAGAAAAAGAAAGAGAAACAGTTTGTGGTTGAAGTGAAGAAGATATAGAGCAAGTGAAGAATAGAAGAATAAAATAATAGTTGAAATACATGTGTATACAAATTTTGGAATTAGTTAACTTATGTAGTGTGGGGTTCACAAATTTTGATTATTGAAAAAGGTTGTTAGTTTTGGTTATCCAAAGCCCAAAATTTGATTATTTCTAAAGATGTTGCTAAGTTTGATTATACCATTGTGAGCCATTTTTTGCACAAATATTTTTAACTTTAACAACAATTTTCTTTTGGTTATACCATTGTGGATGGCCTAACTCCAACTTATTAAGAAAATAGCATCATTACACCTTTCACATCAACTTTTACCTCCACTTTCTCTATTTATCATCTATGGAGACATCATCATTACACTTTTGCTCACTAACTTTTCAAAATGGAATCTATTTTTAGGGGCAAAATGAAAATATACAAACTTTTACCCACTAACTTTACAAATGAACACTTATTAAGGAACAGCCTAAAATAAAATACCGGACTTTAAAAAGGAGACAAATGGAGTAACTTATTAGATTATTTTGGTCTTTACTCAAAAAATTGAGTTTCAACCACAATTTTTTTTTACTTTTTAGACTTTTCTTGTTATGAAAAAATAATAATTCACAAAAAATTGTAAAAAAAAATTAATGAATACGAAAAAAATTGAATAAGAACAAAATTTAATTTAAATAAATTATTTAACCAAAATAGGCCTAAGCAAACGCTTACAGCTCGTTTGGATGGACAGATTTCGAGAGAGAAGAAAGGAAATGGAGGGAATTATACGTATTCTCTCCGTTGTTTGGATACCCAAAAGGGTGAGAGAAGGAAGGGGGATGGTGAGATTCATTAACCCCTTATAACCCCCAATTTGTTTCTCACTAAAGTTGGCTCAATTCCGTGAGAAAGAGAGCTAATAAAAAGGAGAGGGGGACTCTAAAAAAAGAAAAACGGTGAGAAGATCGATTATTATTTGGGACACATATTGAAATTTGGAAAACAAATATTGGAAAACCCAAATTTTAATTGCAGTCCTAATATATATTGCGAGGAGAAAAGATACAATAATAGAAACCACAACATAATTGCAGCCCCTATTCTTCGTCGTCGACACAGAGAGTTTCTTTCTTTCTTTCTCCTGTACATAGACAATTTTTTTACCTGTGTACAATTCTTTAGCACTAGACGTAAAGGCGCTGATAATGAATTTGCTTCCTCTTAGATTTTAGATTTAGGCGCTGAATGAATTTCCTTCCTCTTAGATTTTAGATTTGATATATTTCAACGGCTATCATCAACTCTTGTGAGGCTAATTCATAAGTGACTTTGTCCCCAGTTTTATTAATTTGCCCACTTGTAGATAATTGGTTTTTTTCCCCAAAGTCAATTCGAGGCTTGCTTAAGCTTTAATGCTGCATATAGACCATTGACCCATTAACTTTGTTGGAAAGTAAACACAATGGTGAAAATGGGTAAGCATAACCTATTGGTAACGGATTACATAGTTTCCTATGGTATCACGTAAGCTGGTCCAAAAATTAACTTTTACAGAAACATTGTTAGCTTTTTTTCCTGAAAGTGAAAGTGAAAGTTCTATCGTCGGATACACTTGCACTAGCCATAGACCTTTGCGATTCATGTTTTAACTTTCAGTCATGCTACAATCAAACACATATACTTACACACACAATCACACAAACTCATTCACACCAAACATAGGGTCCACAGTAAATGTGTATGGTTATATAGTAATTGTTTTAACTTTAACTCGTAATTCTGAGGCGACTTTCAAAGAAATCTTTCTACACCGATACTAGTAGCCACTTGGATTTGGAAAAGCGGAATCCTAGACGTACCGACCAACTTGGTAAATATGGTGTGTAGGGCCTATTCACAGGTTTCACACAAATAATCTGATCTGTTAATAAATTTTAAAATAATTGGAAAAAAAAAACTTTGCCAAATGATGTGATTTGCATTATTTTTGGCATCTATAAATTTCTCAAGGCAATCTCCTCAATTACTTACGCATTTGGCCCATGATACCTTTTGAACACCAGCATAGAGATTTTCCGAACGGATTAAAAAGGAAAGGCATACAAATGGCAAACAATTTGTGTTGTTTCGGATTCGTATCCAATTTGGTCAATTGACAAAAGCCTAGTTTGAACATCATAATTATATTACCTGAGGCAAATGCCCACAACATTAAGTGCGCTCTTAATAAGCTTTCAATTCCCTTCCCGAAATAGCCAATTTACAAATATGCGCATAATTAATCCGGGTACAGATTTTCTTGACAAATCAAATCCAACCTTGGCTCAACCCATATAAGATATGGACGAGCAAAATTCTTCGATCCCATCATCCTTTCGAGTTCGATCCAATATCTCTCTCAAACCATCAGCGTTGCAATTCGGAGGAAGAGACAATGCAAAAGCTGCTCCTTCATCAACTTGTGCTCAAGCAGATGCTTGTGCTGCTTATGATGGTGTTGATGACAACCGTTTCACCAGCTATGGCATCCACACAACGGGGCTGGACTACGACTGCAACTGCCATGACGACAACCGTTTCACCAGTTATGGCAGCATCCATGCAACGGGGCTGGACTATGACTGCAGCTACCGGAAGGGCTGGGCTCGGTGTCAAATTCGGTTGTCCCTGCCCCCCATTCCCAGATTGTTGCCGCCCTTGATAAAATATGTTCTTTGTGAATTTGGCTGTCTTTTGTTTCGTCTAATGGAGTACTAAATAAAGGCTTGTATGTGTGTTGTCACAATGGGTTTGCGAGGTGCATATCTTTTTTTCATTTATGTTTACGCAAAATGCATAATTTTATCAATCTATGACAAGAAAAATAAAGATGATCCAAGCTAAAAACAACCAAAAATTAAAGACAAACACAAGAACACAAAATTTTCATGGTTCGACACATCTACTGTGTATTCTCCCATTGGGTAATGCAATGATCAAACTCAATTGCAAGCTCTCCATTCTTCTCATAATTGCTTCTCTTTATTTTTCCTAGTTTCTCTCACAAAAAGGTGTTACAAGAAACCCTAAAACTAAAGCATGCATCAAATATAGATCTCGCGTCTAAGCGTCCAGACAAACTTTGTGTATCCGCCCATCCGGATGCAATCGAATCACTCCATATGGGAAAAGCAGAGGATCCAAAAACACAAAAGCTGTCAACAGTCTAGGCGACCCTCATCCTCGTCTAGACGGGACTCCCAATCGTTCCCCGAATCATGCCACATGTAACACTTTTGTCTCATCAGTTATAAGAAATGGCACATCTTCCAGTTCCTTGTCTAATGTCCTTAATTTTATGAGTGCTATGCAAAAAAATAGAGCAACTCTATTTATGGGGTTGGTACATCCATGATCCATGTGTTTAACAAGCACTTAAATCAAAACAAACTTCAAACTTTGATAATAAGGATACAACAACACTTTTGTAACCTTAGAATTTGCTCAAAAATTTCAACACTAGTCTAAATGGTGGTTTGAACCTGCTTATCAATTGTTGGCATATAGGGAGATGAGTATCATAACTATCTTACCTATTAGGCAAATCACCAAGCGAGATTGTAGAATGCCTTATTCATAAGCATTCAGGCCTCGTTTGCTGCATGTTATTCGTTGAAAGGGATTGATAATGAGGAGGGGATTTAGGTTGAAAGTGGTCGTGAAGGATTAACGGTAAAGTTGGTTTTTTAGTTGGAGATTAGATTGTGTGGGGTTTGTCATGACGATGTTTGTTTTGGTTGAGGAGTGAGAGGCGATTAATGTGATAGTGTAAGGACTATGGATTGAGGCTAACCAGAGCAGATTGGACTATGAACACCCGCTGTGTTGCTAATTTCAAAACCATTATTTATACACATTATATCCCATAATAATAGACAATCGAAGGCAACATGGTAAAAAACTAACTCGTAAGTCATTTTCATCACATATCTCCCAAACGCTATTCCTGTTGCAAAGTTCATCCTGCACATATCATTCAAATACTACCAAATTCAAAATAAATTTTCACCATAATTCAAAAAGCCAAAAAGTTGAAAATAATAAAAAGCTAAAACGTAGGTCCTAAACACTCTCTTATTTTTTCGTCCTTATTAAAAAAAATTGCATCCGTTAGTTTTGCGTCGATTTTTTGTGGATTATTGTGTCATCATGATGAGAAAAATCTAAAAAGTAAAAAAAATTAATATTGAAACCCAACTTTTTGTAATGAAGACTAAAAAAATTAACTTATTAGCTTATTTTGGTCTTTATTTAAAAAGTTTGAGTTTCAACCACAATTTTTTTACTTTTTAGACTTCTCTTGTTATGACAAAGCAATAATTTACAAAAATTGTCGGAAAAAATTGAATAAGAACAAAATTTAATTTAAAAAAATTATTTAACCGAAATAGGCCTAAGCAAACGCTTACAGCTCATTTGGATGGACTGATTTCGAGAGAGAAGAAAGGAAATGGTGGGAATTATACTTATTCTCCCTATTGTTTGGATACCCGAAAGGGTGAGGGAAGGAAGGGGGATGGAGAGATTCATTAACCCCTTAGAGCATCTCCAACAATCACACCAAATTTTTAGCCATTTAAGCAAGAAAAAGTACAATTTCTCTCAATTGGCTAGTCATTCAATACATGTGTACCCAGTAGCCTAAGCAAAACCATTAGCCATTTGTACCAAATCAATCCTCTCCCCTCTCTCTCCCCCTCCCTCTCTCTGAAACTTGCAACAGTAGCAACACAACACCACGGCTATTTCCAATTACAAACCCAGTTCCTATGTTTCAGTTGACAACCTCAAACCCACAAATACAAAATCAATCCTCAAAAAAGTTACAAATCAAACCTCAAGATCAAACCCACAAATCAATTCCAGTCAAAAAAACATAAATTGATACCCACAAATTCAAATCCAGCCGACATACACACATATATACGCCTATATATATACACACAGTATTAAAAATTCTAAAAACCTACCGGAAAACTCGCCGGAGAGTGGAAGCAAAGCGACAGAGGAGTCGGAATCCGATCCACGGGCAACGGCAGACGATGACGGATGACGGCGGGCAAGGCACAGTAGCGTGAGTTTTGATTCTGAAATCCGTCGTCGTCAATTTACCATATCCGCGTATGGGTTTGCTTCAAAGGCAACAGAGAGAGAGAGAAGCGAGGGTCTAAAACCTCGCCACAGCAAGCGAGTGGTTTTGGCGGCGGGTTAACTGGCGAGGCCGGAGCGAGGCTGTTGTGTCTGGGTTTGGGAGCTTTTCGTCGCCAATTAGCTGGAAATCTCCAGCAGCTGAGGCTGCTGGAGATGCTCTTACAACCCCTAATTTGTTTCTCACCAAAGTTGGCACGATTCCGTGAGAAAGGGAGCTACAGGCGTTCAATTTTTTGAGGATTCCAATTTGACCCCTACTACACCACTCCCCTTGCCGTCGCCGCACCTCCACTTCGTGATTTGGTTTGGGGGATTTACAACTACAGATTATGCGCAAAGAAAGAGAGAGAGATAGAGAAAAACCTGATGTTGAGTGGTTCTGTGGAAAGAAAGGCATTTGGTACTATCGAGTGAGCTGGAGACGACGAGTGAGGGAAAGGAATCACATTAGGGCTAGAATAAAAGGGGAGGCTATTTTGGTAAATATACATATGACACTCTTTTCTTTTCTTACTTATATTTTCCATCCATATGAGATGGTGAAAAATCGCACTATTTTCTTTTCTTTTTTCACTCATAAAGGAGACCACACTTCTTTCTTTTCTTTTCTCACCTGTGTTGCAAAAGGGGTTGTTAGGTTGTGTTCTTTTGAACTTAACTTATTTTTTCTCTCCTTTTGGAACTTAAATGAAAATAAGTAAAGTTCATCTATTCTTCTAAACTTAAACGTAATTGCCTAACACACACAATTATAATATTGTCCTTCCATGTTTAAATGAAAATAAGTTAAGTCCATGCATTCTTCAAAATATAGGGGTATTTTGAACATTTCACATATGGCTTGAGGCTTGTTTCGGAAGGATGGAAAATAAGTTAAAGCGTAAAAAAAATTAACTGAATTTAAAAAAAGAAAAAGAAAAGAAAAGAACTGAACCCCATCTGGAAAGTGGAATCCACGATGGAAAGTGGTGGAAACCCCACCTGGACATAACAATCCGTGTACGGTTGCGCTTACCAACCCATCAAACGACATCGTACCCATCCCACCGGTCACATTTCTCTCTTCCCAAAACTCCTTCCTACCTCCGACGAACCTCGAAAAGAGTTTCAGCCATCCTCCGACCACTCTCTCTCTCTTCCCATCTCAATGTCACCACCAGCTCTCTCTCACTTCCTCCTCGTACTCTCTCTCCTCACTCTCTCATCACAATCAACCTCCTCCCCATCCTCCTCCTACATCTCCATCATCATATCCCAAACCGGCCTCGATTTCGTCAAAGACTTGCTCGTCACCAAAGCAATATCTTCCCTCACGCCCCTCCACCTCCCACAGATCGAGAAAACCCTTAAAATCCCGCTCGTGGGCAACGTCAACGTGGTCCTGTCTAACGTCACAATCTACCGGGTCGACGTCGGGTCGTCGTACGCGAAGCTGGGGGACACCGGCGTGGCGATCGTGGCGTCGGGTACGACCTGTAATTTGAGTCTGGATTGGTACTATTCTTATAGCACTTGGGTCGGGCCTGTCAAGATATCGGATCGTGGGTCTGCTTCTGTTCAGGTATTTGAAGTTCAGCTCTTTGTTTTCATGGGTTTTGTCTTTCTGATCGAATTTGGGGTTTTTGTTGTTTAATGCCCTTTGGTTGGGATTGGGAATTAGGGTTTGGCATTTCCTGCCCTTAACTCATAGTTTTTCTCAAGTTTGAGTAAAAATTTAAGTAAAACCTTCAATTGGTACGAAGCACTCCAATGGGCAAACTCGAATCTAAAGACACGACAACAGCAACAACAATAAAGAAAACCCATTTAGTTCTCAATCATTGTGAGTAAGGGCAGAACCTGCTCTGGGCTAATCCAAAAGAATATATATATTTGAGTGTATATCATCAAATTTGACTCTTTGAATTTTAGGAGGAGGTTGCTCATTGGTAATTGAATTATCAACATTGGACTGAGATTGACTATCACTTTCTGATATATCCGCTCCTAGTTTGAAGAAAGACAAAAGAGTTTTTCTCCCTTTTTCTGTTGCCGTTCCATTATAGTTTAACCCTAAAAGAGTAAGATTGTAAGAACCAATATTTTAAAGCCATTTAAGCACACCAGCCAATGCTCTGCATTTAACAACATAAGTACAAAATGAATAATGGACAAACAAAATCAAAATTTGTGTCTTTATTGTTGCACATTTCAAATGGGTATTCCAAAAAGGAGTTTGATGATTGTTGCGTCTGGATAAGGTTGAAGGCATGGAAGTTGGACTTACTTTAGGCTTGGAGAATGGAGGAGGATCCTTGGTGCTGACCCTCATGGAGTGTGGTTGTTACGTTAAAGATATCACCATAACATTGGATGGAGGAGCTTCTTGGCTCTATCAAGGGTAATCTACTTGGGGTTGCTCTTGCACATTTATTGTGTTTTCAATTATTGTTCTGCATTTAGTGTTGGTAATCAGTTACTACTGTATTTTATATCTAAAGCTTGAAATTATTATTTTTATGAATGGGGGGATTCGCCACAGGTCATATATCGAGGAATGGGCTCAGTTAAAGATTACGTGTATTTTCAGTTATTGGTTTCCATTGTCTCTTTGTATCTTCATTGCTGATGAAAAATCAGAGATTTTAACTTTTAAGTGTTTGTTGTGCGTTTCTTAACTTCCAGGATTCTTGATGCCTTTGAAGCACAAATAGGTTCTGCGGTAGAAAATGCTATTACACAGAAACTTGGAGAAGGAGTTTCAAAGCTTGATTCCTTCCTTCAAGCTCTTCCGAAAGAGATTGAAGTGGATGATACCGCCTCCTTGAATGTCACCTTTGTGAATGAACTCTCACTGAGAAATTCTTCCATTGGGTTGGAAATCAATGGGCTATTCATAAGAAATGGAAAAGACGCAGGTCTAAAAAATTATATCAAGACTTCACTACCTTCAGTTTCTTGTACAGGTCCTAAAATGCTTGGAATTTCATTAGACGAGGCTGTTTTTAACTCTGCATCAGATTTGTACTACAATGTAAGAGCAAGTTTTGCGCATGTCATTAATTTTCATTGATGTACACTTATATTTTGTGACCCAATTGTAGGTATTGTATTTAGCAGTATCTATGTTGATATTGGGGGTGGAAGTGGAATGTCTCTACGTATACATGTCCCAAGCTGCTTTTAACGTGAAAAGGAAAAACGTAATAACTTTTTCTTTCTTCAACTGGGAAAAAATTTGTTTCTACGTTCTAGTTGTAACGAAATATTTATGTAGGCAAGATTAGAAGTTAGGCCTTAAGGGTGCAGTGCTTTTTCTGTAGGATTGATGGTAAGCTTAAGGTTCTAAGGATCTATCATTTTTGGATTGACATTATGTTAATCCAGTAAACCTTGCTTTTGATGGGATTGGAATATTGAATGGGCTATCAAACCCTGGTGCTTTCCCATCAGTGGCTTCTTTGCTTGTTGACAAGTGAGACATTTGTTTGTGTTCAGGCAAAGTTCATGCAGTGGATCGTCAATGAAATACCAGATCAGTCTCTTTTGAACACTGCCGGGTGGAGATTCATTGTCCCTCAACTATACAAGAAATACCCAAATGATGACATGAACTTGAACATTTCTCTATCCTCTCCTCCAGTCATAAGGATATCATCCAATGATATTGATGCCACTGTTTATGCAGACCTGATTATTGATGTTTTGGAAGCCGATGATGTAATTCCAGTTGCTTGTATTTCATTGGTAAGTGTATTGACAAGAAAAGAAAGAATAATTTGTTTGAAAACGATCTGCATCCATAGCTTTTACTCTTCTACTATGTTCTTAATTATCGTGCTTGTTTGTTCATGATTCCCTTCTTCAGCTGCTTTTCTGCTTGATCAATCTCTATTGCTTCCTTGATGAACATACAAGTTCTTTTCTTCTTCTTTTTTGCAAAATAATGCCTCTGGTAATTACTGTAATCATTACAAAATAATTGAGTCTATTATCTAGGAAGGGCTGCAAACGAACCGAGCAGCTCGCAAGCTCGGCTTGGCTCGTTAAGGCTCGGCTTGGCTCATTTAGTAAACCAGCCAAGCTCGAGCTCGAGTTTGTGGCTCGTTTAGTAAACGAGCCGAGCTCGGTTCGTTAAGGGTGGCTCAGCTCAATTAAAGAGGCTCGTTTAATAAATGACTCAACTCGGCTCGATAAGGGCTCAGCTTGTTAAGGCTCGAGCTTGAATTTTGGGCTCGTTTAGTAAACAAGCCTAGCTCGAGCTCGACAAAGCTCGGCTCGTTTACAGCCCTATCTGGGACATCCTTGTACAAAAGAATGATCCTTCAATTCTTATCTTCAAGAACTTTGACTAGAGAGATTGGCAATGTTTTGCCAATATCAAACGCAAAAGCTTCTTCAGTACTTGCAAAGAAAAAAGAGGAATTTTGACACATTTACGAGAACAATGCTATTCTTGTAGTCTGTGTGACCCTGGCTTATTCTCGGTGCAGGTATTCCATGGTTCTGGTTCAGTTAAAATCGTAAAGAATAACCTTGCTGGCAGTGTGAAATTGAATGACTTCTCTATGCAGTTGAAGTGGAGTAAAATTGGTAACTTGCGAATGTTTCTAATTCAGGTAGTTCATGTTTACCATTGCTATTTAAATTCATTTTATGCTGCACTTGATGCTCTTTAGTTAATCCAGTTTCCTTTTGTATTTTATTTTTGGTGAAATATTTGTGCACTTCAATGTTTGCTAATTTGTTGGTGGTGGCTGCTGTTATTGCGGTTCTTTTCACTAATCAGAAAAGCCTTTTTGGGTGAACCAATGAACCCTTTACCACATTCGAACCTGGGATTTTCACTCTGTATTACGCCACTTTTATGTGGAGAACCTTGCCAAGGTAAAAATTGCTCGCCAAGGTAAAAACCATCATGCTCATCAAACAGAAATTCACCAGGAACCAAGAGTGTACAAGGCTTGAGATGAGAGGACTTACAAACCCAATCCTGGTTTTTATGTCACCCTTGATATCATCTTCAAAAGTTATTTGCTTTGCCTCCACCCACATGGCTCGTATCTGTGGACACCCTTGATCCTCTAGTGATCTGCTGAACTTCTGTGTCTGATATTTGTTCCTTTTCTTGGTCATGTAGAGGACTGTATGTCTGGATTTAGAGCAAGTACACCATCATGAAAATCATCATGAGTTGGGTGGTTTATGGACTAGCGACCAACCGCTCTCAATCGGTACAGACTGGAATTTTTAAATGGTTTTTGAAGATCAAAGATGCACCTACTCGAGCTGGATCTGGCCAACCGCATAATATAGGCAGTCTTCTGGAATACGGAACTGCCTCAATTTAGAGCGCACTCGAGCATCCTTACAGCTGGCTTCAAGAGGACCTTGGCATATGTGTCAAAATCCAATAACTCTTGTGGAAGCAAAATGAAAGTCTACCCAAAATTCTCACTTTTTTTTACTTGTTGGGGGGTTAAAGTAAGTCTTCAACCCCAACACTCTCAAGCCCTCGTTATGGTTTTGTCTAATCAACCAATCAATACGACCACATCCCAAGGAAATTATGGTGAAACCCATGTTGTCATATAGAAATTGCCAACACTACCTAAAATCACAGTGGAGATGTTATGCTCATCAAAGAGTATGTTAAACCTAGATTCCTAGAAGTATAGTGTTTCTAACAAAAAGAATTTGCATCGGCATTGCTGTAAAAGTGTATGTTGTATGGACGCAAATGATAGTATATTTGAATAATACCAGTAAGGGTGTTCCCATTGTAACATGGTCGAATCTTAGTTCTAGCTTCCGCTTATTCGCCATTTATGTGATTGGGACAGTTGATTCTGTCACAGATCTCTGAATTTCTATGTATTTTCTGTAAAGGAGATCAATGAATGAAACTTATGATGCTGATTGATCTCCAAAAGCGTCAGAATTGAAGATTTTCCCTTTTTCGATCTCATGTAACATTGCTATATTTGTTTTGCAGCCTGTTATGTGGACTATTATCGAAACTGTTTTCTTGCCGTACGCAAACTCGCACCTAGCAAAAGGATTCCCTTTGCCCATCATTCATGGATTCACCCTTCAGAATGCTGAAATTGTATGTTCGAACGCCAATATCGAAGTTTGTAGTGACGTGACTCTTACAGATTCGTTTGATCTCAGGCAGCTTCTAGTATCAAGAAGTCCTTTCTCTTATAGTTTCCGAGATGTACCAGAAATCGCCCGATAGATGTACATTCCGCAGGTGTTGTTCCATGTGTAGGGTTTTGTTTCCCACCCTTGTATAGAATTGTTTCATTTGTAGACTTCACTTTCACCTCACATATACTCATAAGTGTACATTATGAGTTTTACAATAAGAATCATGATTGTAAAAATAAAGATTAAAGAGTGTTTTATCCTCCAATTAATTGTCTCATTTAGTGGATGATCGATGTTTTCGAAAATTGGTGGTCATTAGTTAGATCCTCTCAATGCTAAGCAGGTAATCCACTCAAGATACTAGGAAAATTTCATCTCCAGGTCCTTGTAAATTCTCTGTTGAACAAAAGAAAGTAAATTTCAAACTACAAAAGCTGTACATATGTTCTCCGTACATACATTCCTGGATGCTACAATGCCAAAACTTTCCTACACGGGGGCTCTTATATGACTCTTTTCCGAAACTGTTCGAGTGCGAAAAAGCAATAAATTTACAGAAAGACAAAGCTAAACTGTGGCAAAATGATCCTTCCCGAGAAGCATCGCAGATCCGACATCCAAGCAGTCAACTTTTGCAAAACTCAGGAGCAAGTAACATCTTTGTAATTAGCCCTTTCTAAATCGCCGAGAATACCAGGGATGCATTAGTTCCTCCAAAGCCAAAAGAATTTGACATGGCTGCTCTAACTGGCATCCACTTTGAAGCAGACAAAGGCATGAAACGATAGCTGAAAATGGGATCTGGTTTTATGAGATTAAGCGTTAACGGAGCAACTCTCTGCAAGACAAACCGAAACAGCCGGTAAATCATCAATCAGAAGAAGAGGTCTTGGCAATGCATTTGTCAAGAATGAGAACTAGGTCATACAGACAGATGAAAAGGAGTTAACGGAATGGCTTGCATTGATTTGGGATGCTGTGGTGATAAAAGATATGCATTTACTAGATTTGACTCTTAATAGAAAGCCTAGACAGATCAGAACGATTTGGGACACACGGCTTGGTTTGTTGTGTTGTGTTGTGTTGTGCTTATCAGTAGTTTGACAAAATGCAGCAAACCATACCATCGAGCGGGCACTTCAATTACTATACTACGGCAGATGTGGCTAAATACAATGAAAAACAACAAAAATGCTTGTAATTTACAACATATTATGGATTCTATATATTCCAACGCAATGGAGCCAATCTCAATCCTACTAACAGGACGTGAGATCTCGGAAGGTCATTGAAAAAAACTTAGGTTGGTCTCATGTTCCATGGAGAGTAACTTTGTTCACTATTAAAGGTCGTATCTCCCGCCTATAGCAAGATATGAGGGACGATACACAACCTTTCCCCTACTCTTTTTTTTGTTGGACACGAGCTGATTTCTGTGATGGATTAATGCAAGGATTAAAGCACTGAACGATAGAACTTAGCACTTACACGGTCTATTGATAGAACCGCAAAAATTGCTTCCACAGCTCCAGCTGCTCCAAGTAGATGACCAGTAGCACCCTGAATTTCAACTTGTACTCAAACAGAGAACTAAAATTCGAAGTATCCTCATTCTAAAAGAACAGAACACCACATATCCCTAATGTAAAAAAAATTTGGAAGTGAAATGTGAATTATTACAATCAAAAAGTTACAGACACTATACGGGGAACATGATATAGTAAGAAGAAACATAACTATTGGAGTAACTGAGAAGGAAATGTAATTCCATAATTTTCATTTTGTGGCGTAGTAACAAAAGTTCTTCAGGAGCATATATCATCCCATATACACTTGAATAAATCTGGGAGTGTTATACATGATCCTGCACCTGCGTGTCAGAGAAACTACATGGAATTTCAGGCTTTAACTCTGCTAAAAGGGTCAGGAGGGAAAAAGAAATAGGACTAGGCCAAAGTTCTGATTACTCTGTCAATCTGGCAAAATACACACGATGCACAGGTTTCACAGATATTAAAATGCCTGAATGGTCAGCTGTGATAAGTTCATTTTCATCTTTGCTCAATAAATCATTTACCTTGGTGGAGGAAAATGCCAAAGCACCTAAAGTCGCATGCTCAAGAAACACAGACTTAATGGCCTTGCCTTCTATTGCATCACCTGAAAATTTCCACTGCAGCTGGTCACAACCAAAAATTTCTATTGAAGCAGTAGTAGTAATTGCACCTGTTGGAAGCATTTAAAACGCAAACTTTCTATAGGTTGCTATGTGTTCACCTAGAGGTGTAGATGTAGCATGGGCATTTAAATAATCCACTTGATTAGGACGAAGACCAGACTGCAAGTCACAGAAAGCAAGCATATTTAGTGAACAAGCACCCATATTGCTCATGGAAAATGAATTCTATATGCAAAACCTGTTTGAGAAGTTTGTTGGACTGAAACAATGTTCCAACAGGCAAAGTAGCATTGACGTCAAAATAAACAGACTGAATGAAGAAAGCAAAATCCTATTTGACTGCTGTCAGAGAAGGTAAACTCGTTCAATCGTCATGACCACAAGTTCACCTGAACTCTTTTAATATTACCTTCTTTCTTTCCTCCCAATATTACATTTTTGTAACCCAGCTAACTAGATGCTTGACAGTTAATGAAGCCATGCTAAAAACCGATGTAGAGATCCACTCTAGGCTGTTACCTGCTTTAAAGCACGTGTCATGGCCAATATGGCACCCATTCCATTAACATGTGGTTGAGTAATATGATATGCATCCCCTGATAACAAAGAGAGATTAGAATGGTGAAGCATAAGAAATATCCCCAGTAATACCTCATTCTAACCGAACAAACCTGAAGTCCCATAACCACGAACTTCTGCATAAATTTTTGCCCCTCGCTTTTCTGCATGTTTCAGTTCCTTGACAAAAAGACAAAAGAAATAAAGAGAAAAATGAAAACAAATGCAGAAGACCATAGCAGAGGAGGAAGAAAAAGAAGATTATGATATCATGATCGTGTGAGTAAGACGACCAGAAGCAGCTAAAATAAAGAGAATTTCTGATGAGCTTTAAAGACAATTGATGCATGTAGAAAGCCAAAGATACAACACATCACAAACATCATAATTGAATATACTACTCTGCCCATCCGATGGCAAGAATTCTTCCCAATTACAAAAGCAGGCAAGATAAAATGTGTGACAGGGTGAGAATAAAGCCATACTATACTGGTGAATCTTTAAACAATAGACATACAAGTAACAGAACGTAAAAGATAAATTTGGAGCTACCAGACATGAAAGGCAGGCCAGAAAATCGGATTTGTATCATCTAAAAGAGATGTATTCCAAACTGCCCATGCACCAGACACAAAAAATGATTTTCCACAGGCACAATGTTCGATATTAGCTGGAAGGGCTACACAAAGAGACTGGATTTGGAATCATAGGACATGCAAAGTTCAATTTTGATGCCAACTGACAGGCCCGGGAGAAAAATGTTAGATCAAATCCTTCACTGACACATTAGAACCATGAGCTACGAAAATTTAACAGAAAAATTAAACTCACCTCCAACACCATGACACCAGCACCTTCACCTATACTGAGTTTGAAGTACCATGTTTTAGACTGAGAGCAAAGAAGAAAAAAAGGAAGAAGAGACAATATAAAAGAAACTTATGGAGTTAAAGTTTCATATTTGCCTACACAAATCCATCCCGGCCGCAATCAAATGGTCGTGAAGCCTGTGCAGGAGTGGAATTGTACTTCGTACTCAAAGCCCGTGACCTACATATCAAAAGTAAAAGGTTTTTTTTTGGTAAAGAAGGATTTTATTACCAAAAGAGGGGATTGACGCCATAAACCCCTTCTCCATATGTTGCCAAAGGCTAAAACAGAACATAAATGCAGTTGTCCTATAACCATGGCTTTCCATAATCGTGAACACCAAGACATGACTATTCGATTAAAGCAAGGGGTTCAGGCTCTTGCTCCTTTAAGGAGGCCTTGGTGAAGTCATTTTCAGGCAGTTGTAGGAAATGATCAAAATGCATTGAGGTCATAAAGATGCTTAGCACCTCTTAATGGCACTATTAAGCAATATAAGTTCCAGCTCCAACTTGTCCGCTAGTAACATAGGAGGTAGTCTATCCATCATAGAGAGTAATAATCTTCAGATCCAGCAAGTGTCATTTTGCACATAAACACTTCATTTTCCTTGGTCTTTCCTTCTGTCCAGTTAATAAGATTTCGGTAGATAATTATAGCAGCACAGTGTACAGAGCTCAAGTTATAAGGTAGGAACAGGTACTTTCATAGGTGAGCATTACTTGCAAAATCCTGCTATGGATAAAGCGTCTATGCTGGATTCCGTTCCTCCAGCCACCATAACATCAGCATCTCCAAATTGAATCATCCTTGTAGCATCACCAATAGCGTGTCCCCCAGTTGCACAAGCAGTCACTGCAGCATGGTTGGGTCCCTAGATTCAAAAAAAAGACTAGAGATATCTGATATTCCAGAAGGGAAAATGAGCAAGTCATTCAGATACAGCAAGCACTGGGATTTGGCTAATGTAACTTCAAATGATGAAAGACGACTAAAAAGCTATCAAGGACAATGAGTTGCATAGTATCAATGCCAGATAGCTAAGTTCATATAAAGCTGAAATTATTTATCTATATCAACAATGATGGAACAAGAAATAAAAAAGTCACAAGAAGTCATGATCAGTTAATGGCTGGATCTCTCATGCCTGCACCTTTTTCCCTTACAACATCTCATATGCCTCCCACCTAAGCAAGATAAGGATATAGGTTATGGATGTCGTATGCATACCTGGAATCCGAATTTTATGCTCACATGACCAGCTGCCATGTTTATCAGTATCCGCGGGATGAAAAACGGACTAAGCCGCCGAACACGCTGGATTAAAAGAATCAGAGATTAGTTATCCTGCTTCATTTTTCTACAACCTCACTAAGTCCTGTTCAGCCTCTAGCTAAGGTGATGTTTAATAACCCAATTTAGCTCTTAAAACAGAATGTATTATCATTTCAAACTAACTGTGTTTGTTAGAGAACTACAATGGGAATCACTTCAAAATTTAAGTGGCCCTTTCCAAGTAGAGAAAAAGTTCAAAATTTGAAGTTGCAGAATTCTTCATTCATATTGTGTCACAGACACACTATATAACCATTTATGCATAAACAACAGCATGCAACATTGCCGCCACTGCCACTGTCGCTATGGCGGCTACCATCATTTCTTTACCACCACCCCGCCACTCAAGCACCAACATTACCGTCGGCATGGTGCCATAGCCACCATCATCCCACAACTACCACCACTGTCCACTAACATCACTACTACCACAACCCCAATCGCTACCACCACCAGTACCATGTCCATCTCACCACCACAATATGAAAACTCGAAAAGATAACTTAGAAATAGAAATTTCAGCTTTTTGCAAATATCAACAAATTAATATACTCCAGAACTTCAATTTCACAAAACAGTCTTTTCAAAAAATAACCATTCAGTTTTAGAATGAAATTTCGAATGTCCAGTTTCATCAAACACCAACTCAGACAATATTAGAAGCTCACAAGTCATATTAATGTGATTCAATCAGCAGAAAGATGAAGTCAAATACAAACCTTCTCACATATCAATTTGGATGCATCCAGTATATCACTAATGCTTCCAATCCCTCCACCAATGGAGACTCCCTGAGGTCCTTAAATTTAGGAACACAAATCACAATGCACCGTGAAACAAATTCTTCACCTAATCACTGAGATAATTATAACTGATTACCGTCTTCTCCTTCTCCTCTTCCTCAGTGGGCATCCAATTCGCATCTCTGAGAGCTTCATTAGCGGCACATAATGCATAACCTACAAACCTAGAAACTGACCTATCCTCCTGCCAAAAAAAAACGACATTCAAACAATCAATGGCAACAGACGGTTGTATCGCATTCTCGAAGTAATAATTTCCTATCAATCACCCATCAAAAAACAATTTTTCAACAGCCTTTCTCAAAGAATTTGGCATTGACTTAACCTTCGATTAAATTCACAGGACCATACACTATCCTAAAATGTTATGCACCTTTAAGAAATATATGGCCACGAATGGGAAAAAAAGACCTTGGAATTAAGCCATATTTCCTCATTAAACTGGTCTGAGTTGGTTCCACAGGGCACAGTTGCAGCAACTTTGGAGGTCAACTGTTCGTAAGTATGCAATCTGGTTTCTTTATCGAATTCACTCATTTTGAGATCTTCAGGAGTTATAGCCCTTACTCCACATTCCCCCACTATCAACCGCTTCCATGTTGCTTCCACCCCACAGCCAAGCGGCGTTACCATGCCCAATCCTGTACCACCAATCCCAAAATACAAATACACACAGGCGAAGCCAGTATCTTTGGTTAGTGGTATAAGAAACTAGATCCATATGAAAGTAATTTTTCTACTTCCTAATCAAACTAACATAGTAATCGTAAGTAAATATATACTGATGAGTGTAATTTTGCTTCACAATCGGTCCGACTACTTATTGTATACTTAAGACGATGCATGATAGCCTCAATTATCAAAGAGAAAATAAAGTTCCAAAATTTCTATGCATTTGAAGAAAATTTGAGCAATTTAAAGCTTATTTTATCAAACTATCAAAATTTAGCTGCAAACAATCAAATGTCCTTGGGAAAAATCAAAATCGCTTGTACCTTACTCCCTCCACATATACAAAGATGTATGTGTGTGTGTGTGTGTGTGTGTATATATATATATATAGAGAGAGAGAGAGAGGCGGGGTTATACCGGTAACAACGACTCTGCGAGAAGGAACGGAGGGAGGGGGGCCGAAGGAAGAAGAAGAAGAGAATCGAGTGAAATGGAAACGAGAAGGGAGTAGTGACCTAGACCGAGATAGCATCGCCATGGCTTTTGGAAATCCTAAGAAGGAGGGAGAGAGTTTGAGCTGATCGTCGGCGTGAATCGGTGGCCTTGTTTTTTTGGACAGGCAATTTAGGAGTAGAGCGGAGCGGCGGAGTGGAGTACTGAAATAGGGGTGCAATCCAGAACGCGGGAGCTTCTAAATACAGTTGTAGCAAGTAATTTCTCTGCACACCCCAGTGAACCACACCAAATATTTCTATTGGATATTAATACTTCACCATCGACCACACTTGCCTGACAATAAAATTAACATTATTACCATTGGAAATATTGCTTTGGAGATGGATTATCAGAAAAAAAATAAAGTGAGATGAAGTAAAGAAGAATAAAAATTATTTTTCTCATAATTGTTCTCTTCACAAGAAATTTAGAAAAAAATTAAATTTTCTTAATTTTCTTCCTTTTGACATGATCTATTCGGTAGGAAAGTATTTTTCAGTAAAAAAATATTATAAAGCAAAAATAATAATAATTCTTTTTATAGGCAAAAAGTTTATTCAAGAAAATTTGACAAAAAATATATTAAGACGAGAGGGGAGGAGAATCTAATTTTTACTAATGACAGATAGGATGGGAAAAAAAAAACTTAATTGGGTCAAAGCCCAAGATCACCCAGTGGGCCAAGCCCAACCCAAAAAGCCGAAAACCAAAACTAACCATCTAAAGCAAGCTTGTACCATGAGCCACAATCCACCGCATCCCCGCCGCCCCAAGAGGCTTTTTAAATTTTCCTTCCTACGGAGTATATATAATACTAGCGATTGCTCGTATCTGAAGACACAACACAACCCGTTAATGTTGACGAATTTTTTTTGAGCATTTTTTTGGATATTTTCAAGAAAAAATTAATTATGTTTTACTATCCCAAAACTGATTATATTTACTGTTCCAAGCTTAAAGAAAGATAAAGAATCTTATATTTTCTCTTCAGTGTAGATTCAATTATAGAATATGAAAATAAAAAAACAAATGTTGATTTCCATTTTTCTTACAAATGCTTAGATATTAAGCAAAAAGCTTTCCCGATGGAAGACATGATGCTCTGAAAAGGAAAAGGAAAAGGAAAATACCATTCATATGAGAAATAGTATATATTAGAGAATGTTTAAAAATGGCAATGAATAAATGTGGTGAACTTTGAAATTGGAAACAATTGGAACAAACGACTCAGTTGACAATGAGAAATTTTCCAAACATAATCATAGCCGTAGGATTTATTTGGTAAACAGTTGGATTTATAAGGTATCTTACCATCCATCTTAGCCGTAGGATTTGTGGTGATAACCTTAGACCGTTAAATTTACATAAGATTCAAAAAGTGAGCTAGCTTATTATATAGATGTCTCAGCATATATGTGACGTATGTGTTAGAGACAATAAAGGTTATCCTTATTCTTCCTATGCCAATACCAAAAATGTTGTGAAGGGTAGAGTTATCCAGACAACTTGTTCTGCGGTACAGTGGTTCGATGGCCGCTAAGCCATGCGGGGAGTTGAGTTTTGTGAAGTGGCTGCTGCTATTCCTACTTCTATCATACGAGTAGAGAGAGTTGTCAGCTTCTTTTTTGCATCAATACCTCCAGCGAATACTAATACATACCTGGCTAACACAATGTTGATGAGAAGGTTTTGTCAATTAACAAACATAGTAATCGATACAAAAAATTTTGCACCGAAACTTTAGACTTCTTAAGAAGACAACTCTTGTTGGTCAAGATTGTCAGGAACCAACAAAGCGCATTCCAAATTAGGCCTTTTGATTGCATGACAACAATTTTTTCCTTTTGTTACACCTAGAAAACGCAATTCATACAATAAATCATGCATCTTGCATTGATGTATATAAAGTTCTTTAATTCCTGCAGACTGATGTTTTAGAAGGTGCATTACAATTCTTTGATATGTATCTGACCAAACATCACAATAATTGTATTTACTAATGCATGGTGAATGACTTGCAGAGTATGGCATGGGAAATGAGGTGTCACCATCTGGTGATGTGTACAGTTATGGCGTACTGTTGTTGGTGATATTTACAGGCAAGAGATCTACTGATAGCATGTTTAGCCATAATATGACTCTCCACAACTTTGCCAAGATGGCTCCGCTTGAACATGTGGAAACCATTGGTGATCCAATACTCTTTCAACAAAGAGAAACGGGGGTACTGGCAAGCTCAAGCATACAAACACCTCCAACTCATAGCACTTCTAGCAGTCACAAAATCAGTTCTTGGTTTCTGTTGTTTAGAGAATGAGAAAGAAGTGTTTAGGGTGTTAATTAACCCTAACATAAGAGAGAGCTTTTATTTATATTACTTAGTAACTTATTACATAACTCTTACTATCCGATGTGGGACAAAGACTAACTATTCTAACACTTCCCCTCAAGCTGGAGAATAAATATCACAGAATCCCAGCTTGTTACATAATAGCTCTAAACGTGGTTTAAATAACGGTTTGGTGAAGATATCTGCCAATTGAGCTCCTGTAGACACAAAAGGGGTAGCCAACACGCCACTATCTATTTTCTCCTGAATAATATGACAATCTACTTCGATATGTTTGGTTCTCTCATGAAATACCGGATTCGAAGCGATATGTATTGCTGCCTGATTATCACAATACATAGGAATAGGTAACTGTACGCTAAACCCCAACTCCTCGAGCAAAACTTTCAACCATACAACCTCGCATGTAGTATGAGCCATGGCACGATATTCTGCTTCAGCATTGGACCGAGCAACAACAGTTTGTTTCTTGCTCTTCCAGGTAACTAGATTTCCACCAACAAAAATACAGCATCCAGTTGTTGACCGTCTATCAGACGGTGATCCTGCCCAATCAGCATCGTTAAAGGCCTCAACACGCAAATGACCATTTGAACGATAGAATAGACCACGTCCAGAATTAGCCTTGAAATACTTCACAACACGAAGACAAGCTTCCCAATGGGGAAGACGAGGGGCTGACATGAAACTGACTTATCATACTGACAGCAAATGAGATATCAGGTCGTGTATTGGTGAGATAATTCAATTTGCCTACCAAGCGACGATAACGGTCTGGATGAGGAAATATCTCCCCCTGATCGACACACAGTTTGACGTTTGGGTCCATTGGAGTCTCCACGGGTTTTGCTCCCAATAAACCAGTCTCCTCTAGAATATCCAGCGTATACTTTCTCTGGGATAGACTAATCCCCTCCTTGGATCTTGCTACCTCAATACCCAAGAAATATCGCAACTTACCCAAATCTTTGGTGTGAAACTGACGTTGTAGAAAGTGTTTCAGCTCATCAATACCTTTCTGATCATCCCCAGTAATATAATGATATCATCCACATACACAATCAACACTACTTTTCTCCGATCGGACTGAATAGAAAAGACAGAATGATCAGAATGAGAGCGACGCATACCAAACTGCAACACAGCATTATTAAATCTGCCAAACCAAGCTCGAGGTGACTGTTTAAGACCATAAAGAGTTTTACGAAGGCGAACAGTAACAGTGAACAATAGACCCGATGAACAGTAATGGTGAACAGTAGACGCGATGAACAGTAACGGTGAACAAGGGTTAGTTTTTTTTTTTTTTTTTTTTGAGGCAAGCTATGATTACGGATTATGTACAGAGGCTAGGGTTTAGGCTAGGGTTGTGGTGGATTAAGGATAAGATTCTGCTTTGATACCATGTTGTTTAGAGAATGAGAAAGAAGTGTTTAGGGTGTTAATTAACCCTAACACAAGAGAGAGCTTTTATTTATATTACTTAATAACTTATTACATAATTCCTACTATCCGATGTGGGACAAAGACTAACTATTCTAACAGTTTCCATAACTTAAAATTGGAGTTGTTTGCTCACATGAACTACCGACAGAACGGATAGATGTCATTGTGTCACGGACGTTGTTACTCAGTTGCATGCCATCAGCAGGTATGGGCCTGCACTTGCTCATTGACTGAGAAATAACAAAGATTTTGTTCTGAAACCACCAAATTTATGCACCAGTCCAGCAAAAGTTTGTTTGCTCTCTGGCTTCTGATAAATATAAGGCCTTACAGCTAAAACGTTTCACAAACTAAGGATTTTGAAGAAAAATGAGATACCAACGTTTTAATTATCTTTAAGAAGGAGAAAAGGTCTACTTTAGATACCTGACCATTTGCAGCCATGCATGAAGGAATTCATTATCGACCACTTTCATTTTTCCTTACCATTTTCTCCTTTGCCTTGCATTATGTGTCCTTTATTTGGTAAGGTACCGGCAGAAATGATTTCAAGCTGTTATAGTTTCTTACATCTGTCTTTCCTTTTTTAGTTTTCGATCATTTCAGCCGGATCCCATCCTACAGTTCTGTTGTCAAACTACAATTTTCTCTTGTCCAGGTTTCTCATGTCCACTTGGCCTTGAAGATTTATTGATGCTGCATATTGCTTTGGTTGGGTGTTGCAGATATCTTCCTATGCTGTAATTTTATGTTTTTAGTTGTCTCAATCTGCAAGTACATGACTAATTTACCAGATTGAATGTTCTTTGATAAGGCTTTGACTTCAATTGGTTATCCTGTAATTTACCGTGATCACTTGCACACACATCTCGTGTCCCCAGACTCTAGTAGAAAGAAACTGTCTCTGCTTGGACTAGTAGATAACGAAGTCAGATTCGTAAATGTAGATTCATGGTATGATTTTTATTTTTTTCTGAGGGAACTGCTTGAATATCGTGATTGATGTTTATCTCTGTAACTTTCATACTTGCCTTGGACCAGTAATTTATTTTTCCTTTTTGTAGTGGGTAATTAGTGAAATCACCACTGAAGTACTTTTGCACCAGCTGGAGTGGAATTCCATGTCACGTCACATAAAAAATGACAGTGATATACGTGTGGGGAAAAAAATGGTAGGACTAAGGCCCTGTTCCGTTAAGAAAAAATTAAGTACTACTTGTTTTTTGAATTAAAAGTAATGTGTTGTGAGAGAATGACATATCTCGTAAAGCGAAAAATAAATACTTAGAAATTAAGAACTTTAGTGAAACAGGGTCTAAGGCATATCACACAAAGAGACAAGAAATTTAAATCTTCTACAGAGTTTAAACATTGCAATCGACGTTGCTTCTGGACTTGATTACCTACACCATCATTGTGCGGAACCAATAATTCACTGTGATTTGAATTCTGAAGCCAATCTGTGAGACCCGACTGTTTTTTTTTTTTAAAAAGAAAAGTAAATAAGTAGTCTTATTAAAAGTGAATTTTTTTGTTTTATGTGGGCCTCCAATATGGATTCCTAAAACTATAGGGGTGTAGTTGTAAAAAAATACAAAATGTGTGTGCTGGTGTGCACGTGGAAGGCAAAGGAAGTGCTTGTGTGCATGTGTGGGATATATATATATAGCTTTTAATAGGAAAAAAAAAAAGATACAAACAGAAGAGAGAAAAAAAAAAAGAAACGTACAAGAAAGAAAAAAAAACGTAGAGAGAAGGATCGAAGAAGTGAGGATTTGCGTTAACGGAAGTCCTAATTTCGGTAGGTAACTCTTCGTCTCTTTTGCTTATTGATCAGTTAATATGTCTTGTAATTGAGATGGGTTGTTCTTGAGCGTTTTTATTTGGAAAGAAATGCCATGTTAGTAAATGGTGGAAGTGGTTTGTTAAGTGAAATAATCTCTTTGTATGCAAATGATAGTTTAATTTCCTGCCTAGCTGATAATTTTACTTGACTTGCCATAAAAAGGAAGAACCCTAGATTTGAACAGAGGTTTTGGAAACAGTAAATGGTTACGGGAATGGATCGAATTGGTGTAATCTGTGGTGAATTAGGCCTAGGTATTAACAATATCACTGGCCTTCAATTTAATTAAATGGTTTTATGCGCACTAATTTGTGGAATTGGACACGAGAGCAGTAGACAAGGAAGAAGGGAAAAAAAAAAAGGGCTTTGGTTAGCAACGTGGAACAGTAGTTCCTCAATGGCTGTCCAATAAGTATTTTTATCATGTGTGGTCGAGCTTATGGAAGTCTGTTACACACTAATTGCCATTCGCCTAATCGGATAACTTTTTGATTATGAAAATGACACTCTGTTATGTTGTTCGATGTGCTGAATTTTATGATGTGGTTAGTCTAAAAGGAATATGACGCTACAGTAATGGCTACAATTCATTCATTTTTATGGGTATCTTTATAATAGTACTCATATGTGTTGAGTTATGTGCTATACGCCAGGTTTGGAGGCGGCGACGAGTACCGTGGCTCCACGTAGGGAGTGAGCTCGTGTTGGTACCTTTTTTACTGGACCTCGAGGTGGGTGTTCTTATTTTTAATAGCGGAAGATGAGACACAGTGTAAAGTTATTTTTCGTATTGAAATGGTTAATATTTGGCTTGAGCTCCTAAGCGAGAATATGATCGTAGCCTTAGTGGCGTTATTGAATATTGCCTTAGTGGCGTGAATAAATATTGCCTTAGTGGCGTGACGACTATTGCCTTAGTGGCGTAAAGAGTATTGCCTTAGTGGCGTTGATATGGAAATTGCCTTAGTGGCGTTATGAATATTACGTAATGGAACGTTATTGTGGGCTGAATATTCTTGTTTAAATTGTTGATAGCACTTGTCTTTATTGCTTCTCTTATTACGGATAAGAACATTCACTGAGCAAGTTGATAGCTCACACCCCCACAGTGTTTTCTTTTCAGGTGCGTGACGGCACGCGGGTCCACTGCAGAGTCTAGACAGGAGTTGTGTATATAGAAGTCTAGCTTTTTGACTCTTTTGATTATGTGCCTATTTTTGGAGCATGTATATGTTGTAAATATATGTGGGCACGTCTTGTATGACAGTTATTTTCGTATATATGCAAGTTAAGTTTTTTTTTATATGAGTTGGACGCTTGGCTGGTGTTTTTATTTACTGTTTGAGCAGGGCCAAGGCGTGGGTCCATCCCATTCGGAAAATAATTTAGTGTGGTGTTTTCCGGGATGGGGTGTGACAATTTTTGGTATCAGAGCCTATGGTTATTAGGTTCTGTAGACATTTTTGAGTCTAGAACTTGCAGTGGACCATAGGGAGTCAGTTGAGTGGGTGGTTAGCCTATCTTTACATGCGTGATAAATATTGAATTGCAATGATATTTGTTGCTTATCTTGAGTTCAATGGCAGATAAAGTTATGGATGGTCAGGAGAAAGATTCAGGGGGTCAAGCGGGTCAAGGTGAACCTAGTGCTCAAAGTCAATCAGATATCTTGCAGGCTCTTGCACGGATTATTGAGTTGCAAACGGGTGCACAAGCAAGCTCATCAAATCAGCCACGTAGTACAGTTCATGAACAGTTTATGAAACTTCAACCTCCAACATTCTCTGGTGGTGTGGAACCATTGGAAGCAGAGGAATGGCTAAAGAGGATGGAGTCTATTTTCGATGTTATGAGTGTTTCTGATGATCAAAAAGTTACTCTTGCTCCTTTCATGTTAAAAGATCAAGCTCGATTTTGGTGGGAAGCTACGAAAGGGTTGTTGACTACACCAGCAATTGGGGAACCGGAGCCTCCAGTGCCGAAAAAGGTTACGTGGAAAGAATTTATCGCAGCCTTCAATGAGCAATACTTCCCTCTATTGTATCGATATGATATGGAGCTTGAGTTTTCTAGTTTGAGGCAAGGTGCTATGTCAGTTGCTGAATATGATGCTAAGTTCATCAAATTATCTCGGTTTGCACCAGACTTAATCCGTACAGAGGATGCTAAGTGTAGAAGATTTCAGTTTGGTTTGGATCCTGACATTCGAGCTGGAGTTGCTACTCATGAAGCAAAGAGATATTCTGACTTGGTACACAAATCAAAGATTTCAGAAAAGAGTGTTAATGAGAAGAAAGAAAGGCAAGCACAATATAGGAGGGGTCGATTTGAGGCTGGATCATATAGACAGAGGTTTCAGGGATCTCAATTGAGCGGAGTTCAGGGTAGGCCACAACAGAATGTTCCATTTGGTGGTCACCAAGGTCAGAGTTCGCAGAAGCAACAACCTAGACAGCAAACCAATGTTTCCTCAGGTAGTGGTACACGGGATATTACTTGTTTCAGTTGTGGAGCGAGTGGACATATGGCACGAGACTGTAAGGGAAAACAACAAGAGAGATGTTATCGTTGCAACCAACTTGGGCACAAGATTCGTGATTGTCCAGTGACATCTGTTTCTTCTCCGTCGGTGGGTAGTGTGGCTGGTGGCAGTACAGCTTCATCCAGAACTCCTCAGAGAGGTGGAGGATCTTCCAATGGACCTCGCACTCAGGCCAGAGTATTTGCTATGACTCGGCAAGATGCTCAGGCGACACCTGATGTTGTTACAGGTACACTTAATGTTTCTAGTAGGGATGCACATATTTTAATTGATCCTGGCTCAACTCATTCGTATGTGTCCCTATCATTTGGCATGCATTTAAATCAGCCCCTTACATTATTAGATCATTGCTTATCTGTGTCTACTCCTATTGGGGAAACGGTGTTGGTAGATGTGACATATAGGGGTTGTGTGGTACGTGTGGGTGAAAAAGAATTACTTGTGAATTTAGTGCCTCTTGACATACATGATTTTGATATAATATTGGGCATGGATTGGTTGGCATCATATCATGCTTCTATAGATTGTTTCAAGAAAGAGGTAATATTTCGGGTTCCTAATGAATCTGAGGTTAAATTTTGTGGCGAACGAAATGTTACTCCTACTTGTCTTATATCAGCAATTGAAGCCAGGAAATTGCTCAGAAAGGGTTGTGAATGTTACTTGGCGCATGTGATAGATACAACAAAATTAGAGATTAAATTGGAGGATATTCCAGTGGTACGAGAATTTACAGATGTGTTTCCAGAGGAATTGCCGGGAATTGTGCCAGATAGAGAGGTAGAGTTTTCTATTGAGTTACTTCCAGAGACTGCTCCTATATCTATAGCACCGTACCGAATGGCTCCTACCGAGTTGAAAGAATTAAAAATTCAGCTGCAAGATTTGCTTGACCGAGGTTTTATCCAACCTAGTGTGTCACCTTGGGGAGCTCCAGTGTTGTTTGTTAAAAAGAAGGATGGCACATTGAGATTGTGTATTGATTACCGTCAGCTCAATAAGGTAACAGTGCGCAACAAGTATCCCTTACCTCGGATTGATGATTTATTTGATCAGTTGCAGGGAGCTACAGTGTTTTCAAAAATTGATCTTCGATCAGGGTATCACCAAATAAAAGTGAAAGATAGTGATGTTCCAAAGACTGCTTTTCGTACGAGATATGGGCACTATGAATTCCTGGTTATGCCTTTCGGGTTGACTAATGCTCCAGCCGTGTTTATGGACTTAATGAATCGGGTATTTCAGCCTTATCTTGACTCGTTCGTTATTGTCTTTATTGATGATATCTTGATATACTCACGAAGCAGGGAGGAACATGTGAAGCACCTACACATTGCATTGCAGACTCTACGAGAAAAGAGATTGTTTGCAAAGTTTAGCAAATGTGAGTTCTGGTTGGATAGAGTGGTTTTCTTGGGACATGTGATATCTGGAGATGGAATTTGTGTTGATCCTGCGAAGGTGGAAGCTGTAGTTAAATGGGAATGCCCAACGAATGTCTCTGAGATCCGAAGTTTCTTGGGTTTGGCAGGCTATTATCGTCGATTTATTAAAGGTTTCTCAGCGATTGCTAGACCATTGACTAGATTGACTCAGAAAGCAGTGAAGTTTGAGTGGACTGACGCTTGTGAGCAGAGTTTTCAAGAGCTAAAGGCTAGATTGGTTTCAGCTCCAGTTTTGACTATTCCTTCTGGCGCGGGAGACTTTATTATCTATAGCGATGCTTCACATCAGGGTTTGGGATGCGTGCTGATGCAGCGTGGAAAGGTAATTGCTTATGCTTCAAGACAATTAAAGAACCATGAACGCAATTATCCAACTCATGATTTGGAGTTAGCGGCAGTTGTGTTTGCATTAAAGTTGTGGAGACATTACTTATATGGCGAAGCTTGTGAGATTTTTACCGACCATCAGAGTTTGAAATATTTGTTTACACAGAAGGACTTGAACTTGAGACAAAGACGATGGATAGAGTTAATTAACGATTATGATTGCAGTATTCACTACCATCCTGGAAAAGCAAATGTTGTGGCAGATGCTTTGAGCAGAAAATCTTTAGGTAGATTGGCATGTGTTCAATGTACTCGTGTTGATATTTTTACCGAGTTGACTTTGATGGGTGTGCAGTTAGCCATGACAAATACTAATGCTTTGATAGCTCATTTTAGAGTGAGACCTTTATTGATTGATTGGATTCGGGAGACTCAATATCGAGATCGAAAATTGAAGAAGTTTATCGATGGAGTGAGAGATGGGACGCGGACAGACTTTGTTATTCGGGATGGGTTATTGTTATTTGAAAATCGATTGTGTGTACCTAGGGACCAAGCTTTGAAGAGAGAGATTTTGGAAGAGGCACATAGTTCAGCTTATACTATGCATCCGGGTAGTACCAAAATGTATCGTGATCTTAAGGAGCACTATTGGTGGATTGGGATGAAGAGGGAGATAGCTCAGTTTGTAGCTCGATGTTTGGTATGTCAACAAGTAAAGGCCGAGCATCAACGACCTGCAGGTTTATTGCAACCTCTTCCTATTCCTGTATGGAAGTGGGAGCATATTACGATGGACTTTGTGAGTGGACTTCCTCGTTCTCAAAAAGGCTATGATTCTATTTGGGTGATTGTGGATCGATTGACTAAGTCCGCGCATTTTCTACCTGTTAATACCACCTATACAATTGATAAGTATGCTAAATTGTATGTTGATGAAATTGTCCGTTTGCACGGGGCTCCAGTGTCGATTGTTGCTGATCGAGATCCTAGATTTACTTCCAGATTTTGGCCGAGTTTGCAACAAGCGATGGGAACTACGTTGAAGTTTAGTACAGCTTTTCATCCTCAGACCGACGGGCAATCTGAGCGAACTATTCAAATTTTGGAGGATATGTTGCGTGCTTGTATATTGGACTTCAAAGGTAGCTGGGATGCTCATATGTCATTGATGGAGTTTGCTTATAATAATAGTTATCAGACTAGCATTGGCATGGCACCCTACGAGGCTTTATATGGCCGAAGGTGTAGAACTCCTGTATGTTGGAGTGAGGTTGGAGAAAGGTGGTTGTCGAAACCAGAGTTGGTTCAAGTCACTGTCGATAAAATTAAAGTGGTTCGTGATCGCTTAAAAATTGCACAAAGTCGCCAGAAAAGTTATGCAGATAAGCGGAGGAGAGACTTAGAGTTTGCAGTGGGTGATTGGGTATTTCTTCGAGTGTCACCATGGAAAGGGGTTATGAGGTTCAAAAAGAAAGGCAAGTTGAGTCCACGATATATTGGGCCGTATGAGATCATTGAGCGGATTGGGTCTACGGCGTATCGCTTGGCATTGCCACCGGAGTTGAGTCGACTCCACGATGTGTTTCATGTCTCCATGTTACGAAAGTATATTGCGGATCCGTCTCATGTGTTGACTTCTGAGCCGATAGAGCTAAAAGATGATCTAACTTACATGGAGCAGCCAGTGGAAATTTTAGATCGCAGAGATCAAGTTTTGCGCAATAAGACTATTCCATTGGTGAAAGTCTTGTGGAGGAGTCACGCGGTTGAGGAGGCAACGTGGGAGACTGAGGAAAGTATGAGAGCTCAATATCCACATTTGTTTTCAGAAGGTAAGTGAATTTCGGGGCGAAATTCTTTTAACGGGAGGATAATTGTGAGACCCGACTGTTTTTTTTTTTTAAAAAGAAAAGTAAATAAGTAGTCTTATTAAAAGTGAATTTTTTTGTTTTATGTGGGCCTCCAATATGGATTCCTAAAACTATAGGGGTGTAGTTGTAAAAAAATACAAAATGTGTGTGCTGGTGTGCACGTGGAAGGCAAAGGAAGTGCTTGTGTGCATGTGTGGGATATATATATATAGCTTTTAATAGAAAAAAAAGATACAAACAGAAGAGAGAAAAAAAAAAAGAAACGTACAAGAAAGAAAAAAAAACGTAGAGAGAAGGATCGAAGAAGTGAGGATTTGCGTTAACGGAAGTCCTAATTTCGGTAGGTAACTCTTCGTCTCTTTTGCTTATTGATCAGTTAATATGTCTTGTAATTGAGATGGGTTGTTCTTGAGCGTTTTTATTTGGAAAGAAATGCCATGTTAGTAAATGGTGGAAGTGGTTTGTTAAGTGAAATAATCTCTTTGTATGCAAATGATAGTTTAATTTCCTGCCTAGCTGATAATTTTACTTGACTTGCCATAAAAAGGAAGAACCCTAGATTTGAACAGAGGTTTTGGAAACAGTAAATGGTTACGGGAATGGATCGAATTGGTGTAATCTGTGGTGAATTAGGCCTAGGTATTAACAATATCACTGGCCTTCAATTTAATTAAATGGTTTTATGCGCACTAATTTGTGGAATTGGACACGAGAGCAGTAGACAAGGAAGAAGGGAAAAAAAAAAAGGGCTTTGGTTAGCAACGTGGAACAGTAGTTCCTCAATGGCTGTCCAATAAGTATTTTTATCATGTGTGGTCGAGCTTATGGAAGTCTGTTACACACTAATTGCCATTCGCCTAATCGGATAACTTTTTGATTATGAAAATGACACTCTGTTATGTTGTTCGATGTGCTGAATTTTATGATGTGGTTAGTCTAAAAGGAATATGACGCTACAGTAATGGCTACAATTCATTCATTTTTATGGGTATCTTTATAATAGTACTCATATGTGTTGAGTTATGTGCTATACGCCAGGTTTGGAGGCGGCGACGAGTACCGTGGCTCCACGTAGGGAGTGAGCTCGTGTTGGTACCTTTTTGACTGGACCTCGAGGTGGGTGTTCTTATTTTTAATAGCGGAAGATGAGACACAGTGTAAAGTTATTTTTCGTATTGAAATGGTTAATATTTGGCTTGAGCTCCTAAGCGAGAATATGATCGTAGCCTTAGTGGCGTTATTGAATATTGCCTTAGTGGCGTGAATAAATATTGCCTTAGTGGCGTGACGACTATTGCCTTAGTGGCGTAAAGAGTATTGCCTTAGTGGCGTTGATATGGAAATTGCCTTAGTGGCGTTATGAATATTACGTAATGGAACGTTATTGTGGGCTGAATATTCTTGTTTAAATTGTTGATAGCACTTGTCTTTATTGCTTCTCTTATTACGGATAAGAACATTCACTGAGCAAGTTGATAGCTCACACCCCCACAGTGTTTTCTTTTCAGGTGCGTGACGGCACGCGGGTCCACTGCAGAGTCTAGACAGGAGTTGTGTATATAGAAGTCTAGCTTTTTGACTCTTTTGATTATGTGCCTATTTTTGGAGCATGTATATGTTGTAAATATATGTGGGCACGTCTTGTATGACAGTTATTTTCGTATATATGCAAGTTAAGTTTTTTTTTATATGAGTTGGACGCTTGGCTGGTGTTTTTATTTACTGTTTGAGCAGGGCCAAGGCGTGGGTCCATCCCATTCGGAAAATAATTTAGTGTGGTGTTTTCCGGGATGGGGTGTGACACAATCAATGTTCTTCTGGATGACGAAATGACTGCACATGTGGGTGATTTCAGATTAGCAAGATTCCTTCCAGGAGCCGGCTCTAATTCTTCTAGAAATCAATCAAGTTCTATTGGCATTAGAGGATCTACAGGTTATCCTGCTCCAGCTAGGTGATTAGACCTCTTAGACTGCTTTGTTTCCTATTCACCATAATAACTTCGTAAGAATCAAAGCTTGATCCACATTTCTGTCAGGTCTTCTCCATAAATCATCGAAGTAGAGATAGTGGTTGCTGGGTTTTTACCAACAAAGCATTATTTTGCCATAAATGAAAATGAAATAATGTTTGGCATATAGTTCATGTGCACTTCGATAGATTGGATTGCTGAGTTTACCACTAAATCTATATTATTGTATCTTTTACTCCTTATGTCAATTCATTCTGCAAAAATACCCCTCATGATTAGAAAATTATGTTTTCTTCTAAGTTGGGCCTTTCTCACAAGACAACAACACAACACAATACAAATTATGTATTACATTAATTCTAAAGTTCTTGAAACTTGTTTTCCTTGAAAGGGTTGTATGTACTATTTTTGGTAAGCATCAGACAATGCTTTCTTCCAAATGGTATTTACTTTATCTGACCGATGAATGCAGAGTATGGAATAGAAAATGAGGTATCAACATCCGGTGACGTGTATAGTTATGGCATCCTCTTATTGGAGATGTTTACAGGGAAGAGACCTACTGACAGCTTGTTTACTGATGGTCTAAATCTTCGTAACTCTGCTAAGATGGCTCTGTCTGAACAAGCAGTCAACATTGGCGATCCGACACTATTTCAACAAATTGAGAAGGGGGAGACAAGCTTAAGCATCACCAACACTCCGAATCAGAGCACTCCTACCGATCACAAAATTAAAGAATGCTTGGTTTTAGCACTAGAAGTTGGAATCGCCTGTTCAAAAGAACTTTCGAGAGATCAACTATCCATGGATGAGGTCGTTAGTCGTTTGCATTCGATCAGGAACTCTCTTTTTGAAACTGGACTACATAGAGGCAGGAACGGTTAGGCTTGTTTGATGATGCTGAATAGGTATGACCCCTTCACTTTCTTGGATGAGGTTGTAATATTTTTGTTGTATGTGTACTATAGATGATTAGAATCAGTTGGTGTGTACTTTGGACGACTGTGTTAGTTTATATGGTGTTCTTGTGAATTCAATTGGGCATAAGTCTATTGTAATTTCAGTGACAGGTTTCAGAAGTTTATCAGAGGAGGTGAACGTGCTAATCATGACCTTGGATATGTTTTTGGTCGGCTAGAGAAAGCAGAGAAAAAAGGGAGATAAAGTTGGCTTGTAGGATTATAAGCGAAGGCTGCAAAGTCGTTTTGAAATAAACTAGGAGGTCTTAAATAATTTAGGTAGGGGGAATACGTAAGATACGTAACGGTACCAGTCTAGTTATTCAACCTGGGCCTCAGCTGCATTCGCCCACAGTTTTTCAGAGAATTTTTTATGGTGGCAGTCCGTTAATACTGAGGAGACTATTTTGACAATTAACTCAAAAACCCAGGAAATGAAACAAGTCAACAACCCAGGAAATGAAACAAGTCAACAATTAAAGAAACTGGAAAAATCTTTTATCAAAAATTAGTTCCTAGAAATCTCAGCTCAAATTAAAGCGAAAAATCCATCTTTATCAGAAAATGAAATTTTGCTTAAAACAATGGATTATATGATGGATAAGTTTTTACAGTTAGTTAATAAAGTAGCTGATGATGAATCTATGACCTCAGCCAAGAGTGCTGAGAAGGACAACAATTCATTTACTTATTTGGCAGGGGAATCTCAAGACCCATACGAAGATGATGGTAATACACCTGCTGAACCTACTTTGAGTGATTTTTTGGATAGTATAACTGAAATCATTGCAGGCCAGCTGTCCTCTAAAATAGACAAATTTCTAAAATCCCAATAATTGGAATCCTCGCACTACCACCTCAATTATGGAGGGAATAGTAACCTCAATTATGAGAGGCTCACTCAATTATCAGATGAAATAACAGACACATGTGGCGATGGGACCATCAGCACACCCGGCACCTGAACTGAAATCCGAAGAAAATTGAAAAAATAAACGTAGATGGACAGGGCTTGCACTCACTTTGGTGCATTTAAATGAAATGTGCCAGCTTTGTTTGGTTTCCATCTTTTGGTATTTTAGTTTTGATAGTGGATGAAGAGAGAAATAGGATAATAATTGGAGAAATGGATAATGAGTGAAAAGAGAAATAAAAATAATAATTGAAAAAATATGGTAACGATTGAAGATAAAAAATAGAATAATAATTAAAAAACAAAAATAAAAACAAAACAAAATTAAAACGAAAAACAAACAAAGCGGTTACCATTCAGAAAAGAAAGAACGGAAAGCCGTTGGAAACCAAACTAACAGAGCAGTCTCACTTTCTGCTGTGTACTTGGACAGTGACACGGAAAAACCTTGTGGATTGAATTAGATGAAACCCACTAATCTGGGTTTTCGGTCGATCAAAAATGTAAGTATCAAACGAACCCGAAAACGTACTGTGCACGATCTGAACCATCAGATAGTACATCCGACGGCTCGGATAGTGCACACCATGGACAAACAAGTAGAATGTCAGGAGTAGTTAATTCTACTTTTAAGATAAGGCCAGGCTTGTCAATAGCGAGTTGATTAATTAGATTAGATTAGATTAGATTAATGCTCTTTCATGAACCTGTCCCTCAAAAAGGCCAGATTCAAATCTTATCCAGAGAACCACTCCTTCAACGAAAGTTGAAAGATTCAATTTTGTCCGTTTCTGTACTTTTGTCTCGTTATCAACAAATTAAACAACAATTCAGGACGAAATGACACCTACCACTTACCCATCCACCAACCTGTATATATTACAGTACTACCAGACACAGAGATCCATTAATTCGTTCATGAATATCTCTCTCTCTCTCTCTCTCTCTCTCAAAAGAAGATAAGCTAGCAGTAATGAGTAAAAGGGATAATCATTGCGTTAAAAGTGAGATAATTCGCGTGCGCGTGGATGAAAAAATAAGCACGAACGTGAAAATGTCTTAAAAACGTCTTGTCTGAAATTCGTGAGATTGATTATCAAAAGCTTGCACTACCGAACGCAAAGCAAAAATTAAGAGAGAAAGTAGAGAGCACTGTCGATGGATTATATGACTAAAGGTGGTTATTATACAACACCTAAGAAAATGGATCCGAGAGCATGTGCGGTGTAATCTGAACCGTTCATTTGATAATCAATTGTTTAAATTTGTTGAAACTTTTAGCGGTAAAAATATATTCTTACCAGTAAGAATACGAAAACAAATCTGAACCATTAAAAATATCATTAATGATTGCGATCACTTGAACCGCACCTCTTCCGTCCAAAGCTGGACTGCTGACAAGCCATTTCAAGAAAATATACACGACAACATCTATATATGTCTACTTCCTAGTTAAGGGAGAGAGAGAGAGAGAGAGAGAGAGAGAGAGAGAGAGAGAATGGCGAAGATACCGGCGGCGAGGTTGACAAGATTTTCAGCGGCTTTCGAGGAATTAGAAGCTCGGGCTCGGCTGAGCGAGAGCAGCGGAAGCGAGCACTCAGCAGCAGAGGAGGAGAGTTCCGGTGACCTGTCGGAGCTAGTGGACTTGTTTTCGGAGAGAGATTGTGGAGTTGAAGGAGAGAGTTGTGGAGGTGGAGAGGGCGAGAAAGAGAGGAGTTGCAGGGAACCGGAAATGTATGGCGAGGAATCCGAGACGAAGCGGATGTTGAAGAGTTTGATCGAACGCGTGGAGGAGGAGGAGGAGGAGGATGGCGGCGTGAGGCGAATGATCAGTGCTGAGGTCGAGTCGGCGTGGCGGAGCTTGGGGAGTGTCGGTGGTTCGTCGGAGGAGATTAAGCGTCGCGTGATAAGTCGGTTGCGCCTCAAAGGTTTCGATGCAGGTAATTTAGGCCTCTGGCAAAATAGGAAAAACGGCTTTATTTTTTTATCTTTATTTAATTTTATTTATGTATTTGTTAGTTTTGTATCAAATTTTTATGAATTATTGATTCGTTTTGACAAGAGAAATTGAAACAGTAAAAAATTACATGATCGAAACTCATAAATTTTTGAATAAAAAATAAAATAAATCAAAAAAGAAATTTATTGACTTATTTTATTTTTATTCAAAAATACTATACGGAGTAGTTAAGAGTAGTTAATTGAGTCCAAACCCATAAGTTGACCATTGGACACATGATCAGTGGAACCCTACTTTTCAGGTCTCTGCAAATCCCGGTGGGACAGAACCACCCAGACCCCGGCCGGCGAACACGAATACATGGATATCGTCATCGCCGGAACTCGCTACATCATCGACGCTTCTCCAGTCGCTCAATACACAATCGCTCGACCAACTGACCACTACGCGTCGATGCTACAACTCTTCCCTCAGGTTATTGTTTGCAAAGGAGCCGAGCTCAAAAAGTTGGTGAGGTTAATGTGCACCGCGATGAGACATTCCTTGAAGAAGAAGGAAATGCATGTGCCGCCGTGGAGGACGAACGCCTACATGCAGGCCAAGTGGTTCGGATCGTATAAGCGAACTACGAACGGTGTTCCTGCGACGAATGTAGCATCACGAATGTAGCATCTCGTGGTGGCTGTTTGGCCAGGAAAAGTTGGGTTGGGTTTAGGACGTCGCAGGTTCTTCTAACTGGTCAGCATGTGTGTTGTAGAGGTGAGGTTGGGTTGGGTATAGGTGCCGGGAACTTGAATGCTGCCTTGGAAGGCATGCACTTGTAAATATGTTGTCCTTTCGCTTGTGGATGATACTAATGTAGGGACCCAAGAGAGGAACAGCCGATCGGCACCGCCACTAAGCACTTTCGCTTGGCAATATCTCCCAATCCGTCCTTAATGTAGTGAGCCGTTAAGTTGTCTCTTTCTTTGTTGTGAGAAATAACAAATGTACGTATGAAAATCCAAATACAGGGAGTTAATAATTTTTTTTTTATATCATGGGAAGGGACAACCGGTGTAGCTTTCTATCATGAGCTTGGTCAAGGTTCTCAATTCTCATCCACTAGAGATCAGCTACAGCTACACGTTCCGATTGACATTGTCACCACAGGGCACTGTCGCAAGTTAACCCAGTAGTTTTTTTGTTATTAACCTGATAACTATTGGAATATTTGGTTGGGAGGCCGGCAAACTACGAGTTGGTGAGGCAATTTGCGCCTTCTGCCCGGGGGATAATAGCTCGTCGCCATAACCCTCACCAAGGTGCGAGTGGGACCAAAAGGCCCTCCACACAGTATCGGTCTCAAGAGCCCTACTATTGAAGCGGGATTTCAACCTGTAACCATATGAGAGGAAGGGAATTTCACCCTAGTAATACACACTAGAGAATTAAAACTTAAAATCTACCTACAGTAGCCCCTAGAGGCTGGCTACAGCAAGATTATGAGCCTCCTGCGCTTGTCCATCTCCTCAGTATAAACTAACGTTTCAGTTTCGATAACAAAATAGATACTACGATTCTCGCAGTAAGCAGCTGTAAAGGCCGGTCCGAATTGCAATATTTGCGTCTCTTGATATGTTGAACCGCCATCAAGCTCTTAGAGAACACTACTCCCACTCGGTGAAAACTGCGATGAAAACACCAAGGCTTCCATGTATGCCAACAACACCAACAGAGGCTAGAGCATGCCTGCCCACCCTCGGCCAAAAGCGTACCATAGTCATTTTGTCCTTATCACCCGTGCAACCCCAGTCCTCATGGAGATCCTGTTGCAATCTCCAATCAATCGCCACATGAACAAGAGAGAGTGACAGAGACATAAAGGTTGAACAATTTTACTTCCAACTAGGCCCACACACAAGGCAGGAATTGAGCGATTGGCGAATCAAAGTTGAACTCTAGGTCGGTCTAGTGATAGGCTGATAGCCATTGATCAAGCAACAATGTGCCCACATCCGTTGATGCACTCGGTTGCCTATCGAAGGGAGTTTCGTCATAAAGTAAAAAACAAAAAACCCGTCAAGAGTAAAGGGAGTACCGATTTTCAAGAAATACGAACGCCGTGATTATTTTCAAAAGAAAGACAACGAAGTACAATATACTCCGTATCACACAACATTTTATGAACTGGATCAAAAATCTTTCTTCGGTACGACATTAAGAGCAAGTAAAAGCTCTCTTTTTTTTCGGCAATACGCATCAGCCTGTGTAACAAAGACACTTACTGGGCACACAGAGCAAATATTCACAATAAGCTGATTGGATACAACAATTATGTCAATAATGCTGTATTTAACATCCAAATTCAACCATCTACAATACAATACAGCTCCCACCATTCAAATTATGACAAGCAGCCTTCCTTTAATCACATGTTTGTGAATGTCACAACACATTCGTACAACCCTCTAAATCTTTCACACTATATACATGGATGCACAAATCACCACAATTGAGTTTCTGTTTCTAGTTCTTCCTTTTCTCCGCACCTCAACTTTGTAGTCTGCTTCATTCTGAAATGCGAATACCATGCCTAGTAAGCAATGCATGTCTCGAGGGACGATTTGGCGAGCCACAACAAGCCCGGGTCATTACGCTTCAACACCAAATAAGTTTCTGCCCTTCCAATGTCATCCGACACGACATCTTCATTGAAACCAATCAAGGAAAGAATTTCCATAGCAGCTGCAATCACAAGCAGTGGAAAAAAGAACCATTGTTAAGAGTCTGAAGATGGACCATTTTAACAAACCTATAAGCCAACCTAGTTTATGCGAGGCGGTCATGATCTAATTTAGACAAGCTGATTTATGCGGGGCGGTCATGATCTAAGATACTGCCAAGCTGATTTGCGGAGTTCCACAAGGGTGTGGATGTAATTTCTGGAGCATGCCAATGCATGACACTTTAAATGTTTAGGTGCCCTATCTTATGGTGGATGTTGTGTATTCCCCAGTATTTGATAACTTCATAACAGGCTTATCTAAATCCAAAGTTACACTGCTGATTAGATTAGAACTCTCTGGTACTATGTACGGATAGCCCATAGGTTAATAGAAACTGTAATCCTTTGCTTGAAGTCCAAGAAGAGAAAGTGAAAAGGACTGAAACAAAACAATATCCAAAGGCATGAGAATTACTCCATACATGAAGCTGAAACCAAAATCATTGTTTGGCTTAGGCGATGTGCGGTTTCCCAACACAACATTCAACATGTAGAAACCAAAAACTAAGTCGAAACTTAATGCTAGCTTTATGGAATTAACAGAAAATGCAAATCAAAGACGATAAAAAGAAACAAACCTTTGTAATTCGCTACATTTCGTCGGATGATTGGATTATCCTGGTGTGTGTAACAGGTACATGAAATCAGTGACCAAACTCTCTAGGCATTCACAGTAAAGAAAAGCTACCACGAAAAACAGGAAGTTACCTTACGGATTCTTTTGAACTTCATCTCAGAAGGGTGTTCAATCACGTTCCTGAAGTCAAATGTGAGAAATTTCCAGGCGTCAATAATCCAAAGCACTAATAAACAGATATTTCAGGATAAACAGAAATATCTAGCCAGAGTATACCTAATTATCTTAAATAGGGTCTGGAGGACCCCACTAATCTCTGTGGGATTAACTTCAGATTGCAGCGTCTCAATTGCCTTCTGAAGCCGGGTACATATTATAGTAACAGGGTCTTGGATTCTCTGTAATTCTTGATCATCCGGATTAGGCTCATTAGTTTGCGCGCCTCCATTTTTTAGAGAATCATCAGGATCAGGTTCTCTGTCATCCCTACTCAACTGGCTTTTGTTTTCTACGTCTACAATCGATACAGCACCACCTTGATCAGGTCTTGCAACGTTTCCACATCCCATCTTCTCTTGTTCTACTTGATAATCATCAGGATCAGGTTCATCAACAGTCTTGTTTGACACTTCTGAACCGTCGGGATCAGGTTCTTCACGCGCCTTACTTCTAGCTATCTCCCTCTCAGTTGCAGAAGGTAAAAACTGTGTCATGAGAGAATCATCAGGATCTGGTTCTGAACTAATTCTGCCTCTGGTAGATCCTGAATAAGGTTCTGATTCCATGGCTTCAACATTTTCAATATCATCAGGATCAGGCTCGAACTTATTCTGACTGTTCGAGCAGTCATCAGGATCAGGCTCATCATCTTTCCAGTGAGCTTTGTCAGAATTCTTAGTGTTCAGATTTCCTATTTCTTCCACATCCATGGATTCGGGTTCTTGGTGAACACCAAGTCCAAAGTCATCAGGGTCATGATCCTTATCCACGGGAGACACATTTGCTAATCGGCGATAAGCGGCAGCAACTGAAATCGCCCGTGCATTAGCCAACTGATCAGGTGTCTTTCCCCCAAGTTTATGAGAAGAACTACTGTGATCATCAACAAAAAACTCCTCATAGTTTTCTGAATGCCTGACTCCACTTAAAGTGTGGCCCTTTGATCTTGTCCAATCTAAAGCAGCAGCTTCTTGGTTAAGCTGTTAAAAAAAAGATCTTAACTACGTAAGTCCACATCACTAGAAACAGTAATGTACCTCGAGTCTCACAATGCATATAGGAGGACAGGTGCACACTCGTTAATACCTGTTTATCTAGACCAAAGAAGTTCGCATCATGCTCAGAATATACCATGTGTGCCTGAACCAACCAGAAGAACAAATAGTGCCTTAGATGTTAGTTGTTACAAAACGCACAAATTTGTCTAAATAACCACGAGACAGACAAGATTGGTTGAAGAAAACATCTTACAAGTTCATGCAATAGAGTTTTCTTTATACTCTCATATTTCCTGAAACCCTTGAGATCATCAGTTCGAAGGCGAAGGGATATCTCCTCTCCTTGATTCTGTAGCAGCAGACAGAAGTCCAAACAAGCTATTAAAATATTGAAAAAAAAGAACCTTCACAACATATAGCTATGCACAATTATCACCCTCACCTTGTTGAAACCAAGAAGGCACTTGGGACTCACACCAACATAACCCACTGGGGCCATCTCTGTCATGATTCCTACCCGCCAACGGTGCTTTTTAAGCAGCACATGGAACGTATGCTCGGTCAGAACAGGAAACAAGTACACATCAATCAGCTTTTTGATGACAATAAAATGCATCCAGTAGTAATACCTTATTCATGATAGCAACAATTCCAGGATCTGCAGCAAGCATGTGCATTCTTTTAAGTGCCTCTGAAGCTGGAGGACTCAACTGTAAGAAAGCATAAAACTAGATCAACAATACATAATATAAGCAGGGGAAGTGGAATTTTTCAAATGAAAACCTGCATTCCAGCTAAGTGATAGTATCGAAAAAAGCAGTTCAGGGTACTCAAATAACATGCCAACAAAATTAACAAGGAATTGCGCAAGTTGCTCCAACCAAAGGAGTTCTCTGAATAATGGACCAGATACTACTAACCTGTTTTAAATCCATCTCGTCTTTTTGAAACTTATGATCTGATTGATCTCTACGAGAGAGAGAGAGAGAGAGAGAGAGAGAGAGAAGCCGATGATAAAAAGATCAAAACAGTAAAAACTGAAGATGCCACAAGGAGGTCTTTAACTGAAATCGAGAAAATGCTGAACCCTAACCAATTTTAAGATTGCCTCCCAAATCTTAAAACTCCGACCCTCCAAAAGGCAGTAAATAAGAAGCTCTTTGGATAGGTAAGAATGTAGCAACAAGAACACAACGCTCCAACACTTGATCCTCCACGTAGTATATATCCAATGTATCAGCGTATGATATGAGTCATGACTATATGACTCATAGTTATCTTCACAAAAGAGTCAACACAATCTATGTAGCACAAACACGGATACAGAAATGGAAATAGGACACGGCAATTCTAAAAAAATGGGGATACAGACACGGTGGGGGACACGCCACGTGTATAAATAAATAAATAAAATATATTATCATTCATAATTTTTTTTATGAACCATCATTATATATGAATAATTTCATTTATTGTATAATTTTTTTTCAAAGGCATAATTACAGTTGACTCCAATTTTTTTGAATAATTTCATGTTAACCCCCCAAAAATTAAAAATATTATATTCTGACCCCCAGCCGTGTCCCCAAGCTGTGTCCCCTATCAAAAAATAATAAAAATTATTGGACACGCCACAATACGTGTCCCCAAGCCGTGTCCCCGTGTCCAATACAGGGATACGGTGCCCTTTTAGAGTGTCGGTACTTCATAGAACACAATGATTCCAAACAAAAAGGGAACACATGCCCATCCCCAAGACATTGCCAACTAGTAAAACTGGAAATGACATGCACAAGCGTGGAACTGACTCCTCCCAATGAGCGGCCATAAGATGTGCAATCTTAAATTAAAAAAAATGCATTACTTCGCTCAGATTCATAAACACAAGCGCTTTTCCATTAGTGTTTTATGACAAGAAATCACTTTTTTGTCAAAGAATTCATCTAATCAAGTGACAATCAATCTATTGCTTCAGACTCAGAGTCCACTGTTAACTGTTAAGTTTCCAAGCCATGCGTTAGTTCATTAAAACAATTTATCTACTCATTCTACCCGACTCCACTCATGTAAATCAGTTTGTTACTTTCTTACTTCAGTAGGCCAAGTTCAGATTGCCAAACAAAATTAGAAACTAGTAGCCACCTCAAAAGAACAAACAATTCGAGTTAAACTCCTTATTCTGTCTCACTTCTTCTGTCTTTCCACTTAATAAGTGTAAACCCCAGGATTTTCTGATTCTCTCAATCATCCTGTTTACTTGGACTTAAAATACTGCAGAAGTAGATAAGCAATACCATGTATGGGGGCAAAAGTGAATAAAGGACAATCAACTAGCAACATCTACAAACCGGAATACCTCTATTCCGGGGATATGAAGGGTGCGAAATTCACAAAATATGTATTGTCCTTGTGGAAGTTTCAGTGAGCCATGGGGCCTGTCCAACATTCTCTGCCTCATTCTCTTTTCCTCTTCCTCAAAGCCAGCTATCCTCAAGTTTGCCTTCGAATTTTGAAGAATTTCATCCACCTCATCTTTGGGCACCCCCATCATCCTGATAGACTTCCCCTGAATGAAAACACAGAATAAGTCGCCATGCAAAAGTCAAAAAGTTTCTCAGCCTACCAAGAAAATTTTAACAAGACAATAATGCTGCTCCTGGAAAGCCCAATAAAGTGACGTTTCAGTTCCAGAATCACAGGATCTAAAAACTGGATCTTTCTTAACCGGTGTGAATTAGTGTGTCATGTGAACTGCAGTTCGAAAAATTCAACCCAATGAATAGCGCTCAACAAAGATAACTAATTCATCATAACAGATTAACCAATCATGCCACACAAGACCATTTCACTCTATTACTTGGTGTCCCAACATATATCAAGACAAAATTGTATTTCATGGTAGTTAGGAAAACTATGAACATGATGGTCTTAAGCTAAAGAGCATAGATGCTTCTAGTTTGCCTCTCAGCTGCACAAGAAACATAACTATGCTTCAGCAATAAAACGATGTTCTGCAATGCAGCAATAAAGTATAAGATCTACTAAAGCAGTCGGAGGTTGCGCATTTGATGTACACTGGAAAGTTTGAACAATTCAATAGCAAATCGAAAAAATATTCTAATGTTATCCATCACCTTAACACAGCAATTAAAAGTAAAGAATGTAACCTCGAAAAAGGATATTTCTTGCAAATGTAGACGAGAGTGTTCCTCAGAGAAAGGGGATAGCAATTTTGAACTTTTATCGAAAGCCCGTGGTACAATGAGACGCATAGTATCTGCTTTAACATCGGTCAATTTCTGCAGTTCATGCCCTAAATCTTTGAGAGAAGCAGCTGAATTCATCTCCACAATGAACTTCTTCCCCCTCCATGTAACTGTAATATTGTGAGTGCTCATTTGCTCTTGTATGATATACTGAAACAAGATCGAGAACATTAGAGGAAATATTTCACAACAATTAAACCTAGTCAACCAAGGTAACAACTTTAAAACTGAAACAAGATCGAGAACATAAGACGACATATTTCACGCAATTAAAACTGAACCTAGTCAACCAAGTAAGGTAACAACTTTAAATAAAAACCAACGCGATTTGCCACAAGGCTTGATGACTAACTTTGCACAAGTATTTCTTTAGTCGTATGATGACAGGCAGAGGAGGTTTAGCTTACAGTGATAGAGCACTAAAAAGAATAGTCAATACAAACTCCTAAACTGAAGGACATTTAAGTGGGAGCTTTTATTTTACAGATGTGTTCGCATAAAAGTGGTACAGCAAATTATAATCACCTAGAATGTTACAAGGTTCATTCCAATATAGCATAAATGGGTGCTTGGTGGATCCTCCTTGGAAGATAGCTTAACATAGGCCCATGATGTATTGCCGAAAATGTGATCTATTTTAAGATTCTCACTGGCATTATTCGGGAAATATATACCCAATAAAATCAAGTGGACTACAACGTGTTGGCACTGTAGAATCCTATTGACTGTTCCAAGGCAAGGTTGTCAAAACCGTATATGTATGATGTATCGCTATTTCATTTTATATAAGTATTGGCATTCGAATTGCATATGGTAAGATACGTTAATAAATGTAAGTTAAAAAAATTAGTTATGTCCAGCATAACATATGAAGTTCATTACACATTGGCTAAAAACTTAGATGATAAAAAAATTTCACGTCTCCAATTATATAACACGTTTTAACAAGAACTAGTAGTGTATCGGATCATAGATCGTGTAGGTATCCCAAGAATTTGTACATGAACATAAGAAAATATTAGAGATATAAATTGGTTTTACCTGTAAACATACAGAATCATAAGATACGTATCACAAACTTTACCATGTGTATCGCAGGATGTTTTCAACACCGTTCCAAGGACAGAAACTGACATAGGTTGGTACACTTTGACAACAAAAGCATAGCATCCCCATGTTCTTCATTTCTAGTTAACATAAAGAGAGGTCTCATGCAAGCCGGACACTATACCAAACCTTATTATTCACGAGTTGAAAATTCGGCATCAAAAAATTGGAGTCAAACCCAAAAATTCTTTTGAGTTCTCTTTTAATTCCAACCATATATAAACTACAACTCTCCAACCAAATAACAAAAAACCCAGAACGGTCTCTTCATAAAAAGCTGAAATTAGCATCGCTAAGCTCCCAGGCACAACCCAATGGAACAGAAATTCAACTTGGAATTAACAAAGAAGCTAAAACCACAGAACACACACCCACACAAAACAACGAGGAAAACTCATCAGATCAACACCCATGTTTCCTTTCACATCAGAAACACGAAAACCATAGCAACAACACTTGAATTGCGACCGAAAGCACAAACCTTTAACCAACATCCAAGTCCAATTCGAATGCAACAAGATATCCTCCATCAATAGCAGCATAATCTCGATGATTACTCCCAAAAAAAAAAAAAGTTCAAGAAAAACCTAGATTGAGAATATCCGTACCTCAGCCTCAGGTGCTGTTCGATCGAGGAAATGAATTGATTACTGATCAGATTTGAAACCCGCGTTATATATACGGGAAATTGGGAATCGCCGATTGGGGGGGTAAAAGGAGAGGCGGCGCATTTTAGTATTGACGTGATGTGAGTTTATTGTGCGGTGGGTAGAGAGTCTTACGCACGTGCTGGCGTAAAGCCCATTTGGAAGTATCTAGAAGCTGGTATACTCTACTCCATATAACTTTTATATATATATACAAAAAACAAAGTATGACCAAAAAAAAAAAATGTAAAATAATACCCAAAAAAAAGTGTTCAGCATTGATGACAGACCCAGTAGTTCATGGAGGGAGGGGGGCTGCTGTCCCCGAATTCGGGGTCCACTCCGGTCTCGATCCGATAATCAGAAACGTTCACTTCGTAGAACTCGTCGAGTATAACAACTATACAAAAAATCAGCTTAATTGGATATCATTAAGTACTTGATCGGGACCTTTTTATTTTAAAAAGAATGGATCTGAAACACTGGATTAAATCCACTGTAACCCATGGACTAAGAGTTTTATGGGCTCCGATCAGGTACTTAATGATATCCAATTAAGCTGATTTTTTGCATAGTTGTTCTACTCGACGAGCTCTACAAAGTGAACGATTCAGATTATCGGAGCGAGACCGGGGTGGGCCCCAAAATTGAGGCAGCAGCACGCTGCTGTCCCATCGGGGACAGCAGCCCCCCGCGTCCGTAGTTCATGGTCGTCACCGAATCTTGCTCCCGCCATGGATCACCACCGAATTTGTCCTCATACGCCTCTATTATTGTCATCAGAGAGCTCAGAAAATTACCGTCCTAACCAAGTAATATTTGAAAAGTTTGTTTTACCATCCAATGTTTTGCTTTTATTGAATTTTTTTATTTCTAAAATTTTGTATCTTATATTTTTCTGTTTCTTCTTGACAGAGCAAATATAATTCACTAACCACGAGAACAGGGTCCTTAAGGATAAATATAATTTAGTCCAAATACATTATAATTTCAATGTGATTGGAATCACTTATTTAATTTGGTTTTTGTTAATTAGCTAGGCGTGTCTTGTTCTCTTTATTTTTCAAAAAGAATTTTAAAAAAAATTTCCTTTAGATTCTCTCTACTTTCAACATTTATCTCTCTATCTCTCTCCACTTATTACCCCTACTATTTTTCAAAAAAAATTTCAAAAACTTTATGCTGTGTTTGGTTTGTGTTTTGAAAAGTTTTTTGAAAAATAGTAGGGATAATAAGTAGAGAGAGATAGAGAGAGAAATGTTGAAAGTAGAAGAATCTAGGGGGAATTTTTTGAAAAATTCTTTTCAAATAACAAAGAGAACAAGGCAAATCCAAACACAGCATTAAATGTCAACTAAGACCAAAAAAAATAATCTCTCTTCTTCTTTTTTTGTCTCTTTTCAATTATTGTTATCTTGAGTGACTTTTTTATTTTTTGTCCTACCTTTTACTTTTTAAAAATCCCTCGTCAAAAGAATTGTTGAACTTTTTAAATAAAAATTGATACAAAACTTAGAAAAGTTTAGAAGAGAAAAAAATAAGAAAAATTAAAGGCAGGGGAACTTACCCCCGTTCCGGAACTCAATATAAGTACTTATTTTTTAAGAAAACAATTTCAAGCTCAAAAATAATGTGTTTACGCAAATAATTTTTCTATCAATATGGATCTAGTTTGATAGATCTCATCAAGATCTTTTATATAGTGCAAAAAAAATTTAAAAATTATTTTCCATATACATTATTTTTAAATTTGAAAATGTAAAATAAGTACTTATTTTTTAAGAAGGTGTTCTGGAACGGGGCCTTGTGCTTCTATTTAGTTTTTGTTTTCTTTATGCCTTATTCTCTTTACAATTCAAAAATAATTTTTCAAAAAATTCTTCCTAAATTCTTCCTACTTTCAATATTTCTCTCTCCACTTATTACCTCTACTATTTTTCAAAAAAAATTCCAAATTTCAATCCAAACAAAGCATTAGTAAGCCAAAAAATAGGGACAAGGGTATTGTAGTGCCTTAATGCACTACTATACGATGACGTATTATGCCTAGTGACTTTCACTAAAATCCAGTCATTGTGATCTGTTTAATTTGTAGAGTTTATTGAACAGTACATCTTTTGCATAAACAAAACAAATTGATCATTGATAACCACATATCATAACAGATTGTCTTACAATTCATTTTTGAAATTATATTTTTCTTATCAGTAATTTTTGGAATTATGTTGACCTTCTATTTTGGGAATACTAAATATTGTTTGACCAAGAGACAGACCATACTTGATTAATTCAATTTTTTGGATTATCCAATCATTAATAACTTTACAAACCGAACAATTCAATTCATCAAGATCGAATTAATCTCACTCAAAGCCAAAATTCGCCCTAAAAACCGCCTACAAAAAGATGAAGAAATGTAGTAGATGCCTGACAAAAAATGCCGAAAAAGAAACCTAGCAGCCATAAACAACATATGTATTTACAGTAGAGAAGATTGCTACTGTGATCATGTCCATCATTTCAGTTTTTATCAGAGTCATGGGCCTCATAGGTTGATCTGTGAAAACAAGCAAGCCGAGCAAGGGCAGCTTCAGGATTTGAGTTCCGCGGTGACAGAAACGTATAGAAATTTGTTGTAATAAAATAAAACTCTATAAATTGAAGTTTTAATTTTAGTTACAAATTTATTGGGCCCTGATATTATTGTATTTTGTTGATCTATACTATCTATTATTCACAAATTTAAGTTAATTTTATTCATTTTGACTTTGCGCTACTCATCCATTGCAAACAACACTAAAAAATATCAAAATTGTATATCAAAAAATGTGAAAATTTTAACATTTTTTTCTGAATCTAGGGAATTCGCTTGAACCCCTAAAGAAGTAGTGGAGCCCATGAAGCCAAGGTGCATGCAACCTTCTGTATTTGCTGATTTATTCTGTTTTTCTTTGTTACTGGTCCCTTGTAGAGAAAAACTAAAATTGCAGATTATCAGACGTGACATAAGGCTCGATCGCTGCACGTATACTGTGTGGGCAAATAATACTGATCATGATTTGATCTGAATCTTTCATTTTGTTGAACTCATCGAATAAGTAAGTGGGTGTTTGCGAAAAAATTATTTTGGTAGATTTTTAGATTCTAGCTTTAATTTAAAAATCAGTTTAGAATGTTTGTCAAAAATTCTAAATAACATATTCTTAGAATCTGTACCTGAAAAAAGAAAGAAATTCTCAAAATTCCAAAGTTGCAGCTATTACAGGAATGTGTTACAAATTTGTATCTGTTGACAAAATTCTAAGAATTCTCAAAATTCTTTATTACCCCTCATAAGATTCTCAAAATATATATCTGACCGTGGATCCAACCTTCTGTATTTGCTGACAAAGAAGCTAGGAAAGTGTTAAAATTCTCAAAATTCCAAAACTGATTTATTCTGTTTTTCTTTGTTACACATAATAACAGTGACAAGGGGCAGTCTCACATAATTTTGAGGCTCACACCCTTGGTAACAAAAAACAACTTGCAAAACTGAAGAACGTAAAATAAGTCGGGTTGATCGCGATTCAGATATATCCACAGGACTAGATACAAACCGGGCAGGTATTTTTTAGTGACCCAGGACCATATCGTCTTGAAGTAGAGTTTCGTCATCAAAACCCTCGCTTAATTTCCTCGCACTTGGCTCATATCCATCGACGTGGTAGCGTGGAAGTTCATGTCCGTTCTCGCGATCTTCAATCGCTCCATGGTAGCCGACGTTGATGTTCGCTTCCGTTGATCCAATCAGAAGCGAGCACCCTATCAGACCGATCAAGAAAACAAGAATCATTCCTCTCGACACGCCCATCTTCGGATGATCGAAGTCGATCAATTTCTTCTGATAATTTTACCAGTTGCTAATATGGAAAGATTTGGGAAACTTCGATCGATGGTGGCTAGAAGAGGTTTAAGGTGTGAGAATTTATAGGGAGATTTGTAATCACCATAACAAGGCTTTGGTATGTGAGAGGTTGGGAGTGAACCTCTCCAATCCATTTGAATTGCATGAGACTGGTTTTGAACTAGCGGTATGGTATAAATCCTCTCAACCATCGTTTATTCAATGCCTCTAATTTGCAAAACCAACGCAACGGAACGCAGATTGTGATTACAAATTAAAAATACATGTAGAATGATGTGATATTGACATTTTTAAATAAAAAAATTGGGCGACACGGGGGGCTGCTGTGCTCATCTAACTATCCGTCTCGACAATTAATGGTCCTAGGAAAAGTTATTTTATGACCAGTGATAGAATATTATTAATGGTAATAAATAGTAGGACCAACCAAAATACTTTTGGAGATTTAGCGTAGTTGCACGCTACTGTGAAATGGATATAGTATCCCTTGTTTCCAAAACTAGGACACATAAAACGAAACATTGAAAAATGAAAGTTTTCCTAGGCTAACAAGTTTTTCTCTGTCTATTTCCAAAGAGAAAAAAAAAAGTGTCACTAGCAAAGACGGATGTAGGAGTCCGCTTTTGGAGGCCAAGTAGGAATGGCAACGGGGCGAAGCGGGTTTTTGCATATTCCGACCTGAAAATTATTTTCCGGCCCCGTCCCGACTCCGATCGGGTTTTTTGGGTACCCCGTTTCCGCCCCAATCGGGGAACGGGTTTACCCGCCCCGCCTCATAAAATTTTAAAAAATTAAAGTATAAGTCAAAAAGTAAAAAAAAAATGCTAAATAAGAATAAAAATGATCCAGAAAATAAAACTTTTGAAATTATTTTTGTGTCTTTTGGTATCTCAGTTTTATCTAAACTTTTAATTGCAATCAATATTTAAGATACTTCATTCCATTTATTTATGTGTAGAATTTATTATAAATATTTGAAGAAAACTTTTTAAAAAATCCACTAAACACCGATAAATATCAAATTTTATTTCTTTTTTAAATTTAATTAGGCTACTTAACAATAAAGAGACATTGTTTCTTGGATTAATGCTAAAAAAATGAAAGGACATGTGTATAAGTATGTATATATACACGCCGGGACGGGTAATTTCGGGGAGGGTTTAGGGGTGGGGCACTTTCACCCCGAACCTAGGCGGGTTTGAAATTTTTTACCCCGACCCAATACTCAAAAATGGGGTAGAAAACCCACCTCGTTCGGAGGCGGAGCAGGTACCATTGCCATCCCTAGCCAAGGCCACCCCTAATTTTGAAAAATCCATAACTAGCTACCTAAGTAAATTCTTTGCTTATATACATATATATAAAAAATAAATTGTCACACACAAACACACGGTCTTTTCTCATTTGGGAACACAAACCAATTCTAAGCTGTCTTTATGTGGGACAAAAAAAAAAAAAAGGTCGCTTCTCTATGTCCTAGTTTTATGGGACCATACCACACCTCAATTTCTCTCTTTATTTTTTCCCTCTTTTTACTAAATATGATTGCTTTATACTTGTAGAATCCACTTTTTATGAGGTCCTTAAGTGCGTACCTCCTTTTTCCGATCAAATTTCGATGATCCGAATCGTTCAATGTATACAAAACGTGATTTTAAGGGTACTCAATGGAAATTGGCAATCCCGGTCATATTTTTTTTCTCATTTCTCGCTTGAACCCTTAAAATCATGTGTCTGATTACATTAAACAGTTCGGATCATCAAAATTTGATCGGAATATATGAGGTCTGCACTTAAACTAAGTAAATGATTTCTCATAAGAAGTGGACTGTATACTTGTAAATGCATGTAAAAATATGGGAATGGTTTATACAATTGAAGGGTATTTTCAAAGAAATAGGAGTAACGTACATTGTTCAACTTGAGAAGACAGTATAATGTATATTTTTAAACTTGAGAAACCAATATTGACTACCCGTAGCAAAAATTCTAGTTCCGTCCCTGGCCAATAGCCCAAACTTGTACTCCGTAAAGAACCATGAGGTAATGTCATTTTAACGTACCGATTACCGGTCGAAAGGAGGCCCATCATTAATTTTGGGCTCTTAAAACTGGGTCTCAGCCGACCCATATCTATTGGGCCCACAACCACTTATAAAAACAACCATTGGAGACCAAAATGCTTTGACATCACTCCTCGGATTCCTCTGGTTATGTTATGTCCTTTTTCTTGCTCTCATGGTGGGCGCATGTTTGTATCAGTATCAGCCGATGCACCCACGTTTCAACTTGAAGGTAGACGATAATGCAGCTTTACTAGCGCGCCCTAGAGTCAATTTGAAAACGAGAGAGAGAGTACTTTTTGGAGCTGTTGCTTTGTTTTGTCAGACCGGACGCCCTTTAGTGCAGGTGCACTATGGGATTGTAATGCGTTTTGCTTGGCTTTTTGAGATATCATTATCACGATTTGAACTGTTCATCTTGTAGAATTTCCTAAGCACTTTAATTGTATAAAAAAAATTAAGATAATCGAATAGTTATGATCTTATGATCGAGAATAATTTGTCTGGCAGTTTATTTTCTGATTTATACTTACCATCAAATTTTTTTCATAAATATATGTTGCACGATCATACGGTTGTGAGGTTTTGAACCAATCACCTTGGGAGTCAGGGAGTGGAGTTTAGGATTGCTATCGGGTGGGTCACACTAATTAAATCCTGAACGAAACCACATTTGAGCACCTCACACTCACATGGTATCGATGCTACTCCTCTGGGTCATCTATATAAGTGTTTACCTCAACGTATAAGAGCAATTGTGATTTGTGTCGAATTTTAGTTTGTTTTTATTTTGTCAGAGCATGTGTGTAGCAGGCCGAGCAAAATGGCTCGTGTCATTTCTGAACCTGATCCAGTATCCCGATCAACTCCGAGTCATCTTACTCTCGACGTTCGGGACGCCGAAGGCCTCCATAGCCAAGGGTCTCGTTAATTACAACTCCCTTAATCGCCTCAGTCTCCAGCACCCACGCGAGCGGGAAATGCGTTCGGTTGGACATCCTCCGATGGTCGCACAACACGCTCGGTGTCGAACGAGCGTAGCCATCGTTCCAGCTCACCTGCCTGGGAACAGCAACCGTGGCAATGATGATGGTTGTGAAGTCATCCAAACGGTTATAAGGATAACAATGGAGGCACGTGAAGGTGCCAGCTCATCCTGTAAATGGTTACAAAACCCTAAACGTGACGTAAAAGTGACGTTAGCCGACGGGTGTCAAGCATTGGTGCAATCTTGGAGATCAAGCTAAAAGGTTCCCTATAAATATCCCATTATGCCTTCTTGGAGGAGGTACGCACAGAAAAAATCCTAGCTCCTAATTCCCAATTTCTCTCTGCAAGTGAACTGACTCTTGCACCGGAGAGCCTCCGGTGTGGTCTTTAGTCGTGCTTCATTTTGTAGGGTGAAAAAAGAGACTAGGAGCGGATCTCGAACCCACAATCAGGAAGTGTGAACCATTCGGAATGGAGCCCCCACAATGTGCAGCTAAAAAAACTAATGAACAGTGTAAATTACACATTTTATCTATTTTACTTCTCATTTATTATTCTAAAATGCTAATGCTGTATTTTGGTTTGGTTTTTGAAATTTTTTTTGAAAATAATAGAAGTAATAAGTAGAGAAAAATAGAGAGAAAAATGTTGGAAGTAGAGGAAATCATGATAAATTTTTTTTAAATTTATTTTTAAAAAGCAAAAAGAACAAGGCATAATTTCTCTCCTTCCTTCTTCTTCTACTCTTTCCGCACCAAGAAACAGAGAGAGAGAGAGAGAGAGAGAGAGAGATGTTTGTTGATAGAATAGTCTACACCTAGTGCACAGTAAGTCAACAAATCTAGCGATGTACTGTTGCTCGAGCAAGAGTACCTAGCCTCAACAGAGGCTACTGCCTGCTGGAAGAGCTCTTTCGGTGATTGATTAGGCAGAATAGCTAAGTATGCTCATGTACCTACTACACCTTCTTTTTTTTTATAACTCAATTTGCGTACATCAAATAATCCTGAGGGACAAATTCCACCGTCCACTTGTGGAGGTCCCAATTAAAGTCAGTCCATAGCTCTAAATGGATCACTGTCCCAAAGTTCGAGTTCAATTCAAACCTAAGGAAGCTCGGCTCATCAAATTTTCGAAGAGTTCGAACTCGGCACGAATTAGCTTAAAAATTTAATGAACGAACCTGAACACTCTAAAGATCAATTCGATTTGGCTCATTTGCAGCCTTATGTATAATTTTATTCCGGTTCTGTTACAGTTATGATTCGATTCGATTTTCAGTTTGGTCGTTAAAACCCGCACCAAATGATTCATTACGGTTCGATTAACCAATGGTCCGGACGAATTTGCCATCCCTAAATTCTGGGAAGGAGGGTTCGTGCCTGAATTAAGAACCCTAGAAATAATCTGGGCCACTAGGGAAACACATCACATCAAACTAATTGGAAAATTTTTTAAAAGAGCGCTTTAATAATCGCCTCAATTTCAGTTGACAAACCTGCCGCAACACACTTTATGAAATCTGCACCAGATTTTAATTCACGTCCACGTCACCGAAAAATTTTAAGTGCCTTGAGGGTACCATGTGGCGTTCGGTCGTGCATCCGAGCCGTTCATTGCGTGTTTGAACGGCTCAACTTTGGAGAGAGAAAAAAGAGAGAGAAAGTGTTGGAATGAAAAGAGAGAGAGTTTCAATTCGAGCCGTCCAAAAATATATCGAACGACTCAAATGCTCCGAGCAGGTACCGTGTAGGTTATACTTGCTGGAAAAATCACTCTCATATCACGCACAGATTCTCTCTCTCCCTCTCCTTCTCCCTCTCTCTCTCTCTCTCTCTCTCTCTCTGTGTGTGTTGCAAAACCCCTGGGCCCTGGCCTTTCAGCAGGAGGTGGTTGGAAGACATGAGTTATGTGGTCCAACGTACACCCCAGAATTTATATGACGGACGGACGGACAGTTTGAGCCCAACTTTTTCGTAGTCCTTTTAATACACCGTCTTTTCGGGTTAACTATGTTATCTTGCTTTTATTGGGTTTAGGTGTAATTTGTACCACGTATAGTTGGTCGGATTAGCTGAGAGTTGAAAAAAAATAACTAAAGACGATAAAAAAAAAAAAAACCAAAGACGGTCTTTTTAGTGTCTCTTTCTCATCTTACGTGAATTTGTACCAACTTTGATCTCTATTTTTATATTATTTCGAGTTTTCCTCGTCGAGACGAACAATATTACGTAAAAAAATTATACCAAAATTTAGTAGTAAAAATTAAGAGAACACAACCAAAAAGACGATACAAAAAGTCGATGAAAAATGGGTGGGGTGGGGCTGGGCGGGGGAGCCCATTCCAGAACACCTTCTTAAAAAATAAGTACTTATTTCATATTTTCAAACTAAAAAATAATGTAAATGAAAAATAATTTCTTAATTTTTTTGTACAGTATTAAAGATCTCAATGAGATCTTTTAAACTATATCCATATTGCATATTTTTAGACTTCAATAAATCTATCAATTTTGAGCTTGAAATTACCTTCTTAAAAAATAAGTATTTATTTCACGTTTCGGAACGGGGCCAACTCATTTATGAATGATTATGTTCATGATTGAATCATTAAATTTTTTTTTTTTGACAATTATTGGTTTTCTACCACACCTTCAAATCAAGCTGACTTTTTACAGTGTTATTGTTCCTAACAATGTACGGAGTATCCAATAAGGGCATCTGCCGAGCGGCACCCCTGCCAAGCGGGTGCCGAGCGGCCAATCTGGCCGTTCATCTCGGAATCAACGGCCCGGATTGAAACATCTTTTTCCTTTTCCTTTCTTTTTTTTTAAATTCGTTCAGTACCTTTACATCTGGGCCGTCCAAAACACTTTTGGACGGTCGAGATGTGCTCGGCACCCTTGCCAAGCACCCCTGCTTGGCAGGGTCTCCAGGTCCCATCTTCTCTAGTGCATCATGGGTTAAGAGGTGCATTAAGTCAGAAAATTGGGACCCAGTTAGGTCCCGTTTCAGACATCTTCTTAAAAAATAAACAATTTATTTTACATTTTTAAACTAAAAAATAATGTAAATGAAAAATAAATTTTTAATTTTTTTTGTATCGTATAAAAGATCTCGATGAAATCTTTCAAACAAGATTCATATTGCATATTTTTAAATTTTAATAAATCTATAATTTTTTAGCTTGAAATTGTTTTTTTAAAAATAATTTTTTTTTTTGTATTATGGAACGGAGCCTTACTGACTTAGCTAACTAAAGCCATTTTGATCTTCCTGGTGAGTTTGCTAAAAAGAGTTTCGATCATCAGTGCGGATCTCCACTGAGTGCAAAACGGTTCAAAACCGAATTAAACTGGAGCAAATTGGAGGGACATAGACTAGACAGGAAGTCAGGAAGTGGGACTCAAAAGTAGCACCAAAATTAGGTGCTTACCCTCTACAAGTATTTTCTTTTTTCACGAAACAAATGTATTTTATTTTTCAAAAGTCATACGGCACTTATAGAATATCCATTCGACAATAATGATAAGAAAAACTAAACCCAATCCATGACACAAATATGAGACAAGTAATTTCCACTTTCTTGCCTAAAATAGTACTCCCTAGTGAATACATACTTGTTCCCTGACTCGGACTTCTTTAATTATTTAGAGAACTGTTATTGGTACCAACCAATAGCGTAGGGCCGTCTTCGGCGACCGAACTGTTGATCCGAGCTGTCCACAATTTTTTTTAAAAAAAACCTAGTGGGCCGACGCGGGAATCAACGTTATCCGACATGCGTAGGTGCTCTATCCAAAACACCCGATTTTTTTTTTTAAATTTTTTGGACGGTTTGGATCGGCCGTCTGGTGGCCAGAGACGGTCCTGCGCAACAGTCGGTGCATTTTCCGTACGGTGCCCGTTGGTACCAATATCATTTTCACTTTATTAATAGTAGTATCCACAATCTTCTAGATGAACCTAATTAATAGGACCAAATATGGTTGAACCTCAAAAGTCGACTTTTTTCAGCATTTTTGTTGATAGTCAATTCATCATTAATAAATGAGTAATTAAAAGGCAATTGAGAGTCAAGAACGCGGGGCATGCTGTACGGTATGGTGCACAACAAGTATTGTGCAAAATGTTAGCCTTAACTCTTTTTTGAAATTTTTTTATTTAAATATAAATCGTCCAAAACACAGACAAACGGCTGAGATGATGCACGATGGGGATGCTGTGCACCCCTTTTTGGAATTCGAAGGAATATAGATGAGGTATTTAAAGAACCGAGTTCGAGTAATATTTTGCGAAAGTTCCCCCCCTCTCTCTTCATAATTCGATCAAGAAAAATAAAGCCTACTCCCAATGAGAAGAGTTTATGCCTTGTTTGGATCGGTTTTTGAAATTTTTTTTGAAAAATAGTAGGGGTAATAAGTGGAGAGAGAGATGTTGAAATTAGGAAAATTTAGAGGAAATCTAGACAGAATTTTTTGAAAAATTATTTTTAAATTGTAAAGCAAACAAAGATAGTCTTTTGAATTTTTTCAATATTGTTAACATGTACTGCTATAAAAAAAAAAAAAAAAAAAACTACTACTACTACTAAACAAACCTACCAACCAAGGAACTAAAAATTATTTCATTCAAATCATATACATTCAATGGTGAATAATGCAATTTAAATGTCCTATTCATTTCAAATCATTACTGCAAAACCACCTCCTCCACGGACCCGACTCCTTTACAGTTTGGGCTGCAAACAGAGACAGAGTCAGAAATTTTGGTTAGTGGGTCGATCTAGGAATAACAACGGGGTGGGGCGGGGTAGGTTTTCGCATACCCCGACCAGAAAATCATTTCCCGAAGCCGGACCCGCCCCGACCCCAACCGGGTTTTTTAGGGTATCCCCTTTCCCGCCCCGATTGGGGTACGGGTTTACCCGCCCCGCTCCATAAAAATTAAAAAAATTAAAGTATAAGTAAAAAAGTTTTAAAAAAAATGCTAAATAAGAATAAAAATTATCCAAAAAATAAAACTTTTGAAATTATTTTTGTGTCTTTTGGTATCGTGGTTTTATCTAAACTTTTAATTGCAATCAATATTTTAGATACTTCATTCCATTTCTTTATGTGTAGAATTTATTATAAATATTTTAAGAAAATTTTTTAAAAAATCCACTAAACACCAATAAATATCAATTTTTATTTCTTTTTAAAATTTAATTAGGCACTTGACAGTGAAGAGATATTGTTTTTTGGATTAATGCTAAGAAAATGAAAGGGCGTGTATATAAGTATATATACATATATATATAAATACGCCTGGGCGGGTTCGGGAATTTTTACCCCGACCCGATACCCAAAAAATGGGGTGGAAAACCCGCCCCGTTCGGAATGGGGCGGATACGATTGCCATCCCTAGGTCAATCCATATGCAAGATAATTTTTCTATTTCGTAATCCGGAAAATAACTATATTGAGAAGTTAATTTTAAGGTTGAAATACACTGATAAATATAAGTTTCCTTTATAATTGGTCCCAAAGAGTACTTATTATACTTCGAAAACAACGCATCATAGCTTCGTAAGAGTATCAACTCTCGAAAGGGAGATAATGCATGTAATTTTTATGCATTTGAAACAAATCGAGATAATTTACAAATTTTTGGTTGAGTAAAACTAGCAAAATTTGCCTATAAACGATCATATACCTTATGACAAATTAAGGCGAGTTGGGTTGTACCTATATGCAGGGCCGACTCAAGAGTTTTTAGTACACAAACTCTAATAAAAAAAAGTGTGTCATTAAAGAATTAATACTTAACAATTTTTATAATAACAATTACAATACAAGAAAATCAAACCAATATAAAATTCTACTAATAATTACATACGAACACATAATACAAAGTCTCCAAATAGACAAATACATATTATCTTAAAAACGCATGAGTATCACTTGAATATTACCTGCGTCGCATTTCTAGAAGCAAAAGTATCAATTAAATTGAATAATCCACCTCTTTCACCAAGCCATTTTCAATTGACAACATGAACAACCCATTTAGTCTTAAAAAGAGTCTTACTTAACCCAAGTAATAAAAATTTTAAAATGTCCTTAAAATTTGAAAATTTTAAAATGCTTAAGACTTAAGCCTCTTGGGCCTGCGCCGGCCCTGCCTATAATCTCGGCCGGTGTTCTTGACAATCAATCCTTATGAAAGATTGTCAGCGGTAAAAAACTTCTTTCGATCAGTCTGCAAATCTAATCACACTAGCATCATTTTTGGAGGATTACAACCGCACCGAGCTGTCTTTTCCGGTCCAGAAGCGGATTGCAAACAAGCCGGCCCGATTCCTTCTTCACTCTGTCTAGCCTAGCTACTAGCTAGCAGCCTAGCATGCACAAATTAAAGCCGACTGCTGGCATTTCCAACATTAATGACCTCAACAAAAAAACACGCACCCGTCATAAAAAATCACACTCTCAGGCCAGACCCCACCAAAACCCAGTATTTATTAGTATCACCAGCCACACTACCCTATACTAATACCACCCTTTCGTCTCGTCACTCTCTATGAGACAGACAGAGAAACCACAACCATGGCACTCCTCACCTACCTCGTCCTAGCCCACCTCCTCCTTTCGCTCGCCGCCACCGGAGCAGAAAAAGTCCCGGCCGTCATCGTGTTCGGAGACTCTTCCGTCGACGCCGGGAACAACAACGTGATTTCGACGGTCCTGAAGAGCAACTTCGCGCCGTATGGGAGGGACTTCTACGGCGGCCAGGCCACGGGGCGGTTCTCCAACGGCCGGGTGCCGTCTGATTTCATATCGGAGGCTTTTGGGTTGAGGCCGTTTGTGCCGGCTTACTTGGATCCGATGTATAATATCTCGGATTTTGCTGGCGGAGTTAACTTTGCCTCTGCTGGGACTGGCTTTGATAATGCCACTTCTGATGTGCTGGTAAGTCCCCTGAATAAATGTGCCTTTGCCTAATATGGTTTTTTACTCGTGACAAACGATGTAATGTCAAAATTAGACTTAAATCTAGTAAGTATTCGGAAAAAAATAGCTAAAACGACAGGGTCAAAAAGTCTCCAAAAGTTAAGCGAAAGGAACCTGAACTATAGTAAGAATTTTGATTGAGAATAATTTTTTTATGGAGCAGCATTCACGGCTTCTTTTGAATAAGTTATCTACAATGACACACAATCTCATCCGTCCTGCAATCAATGATCAAGAAAGAGTTCTTTTAAAATTCAAAAATCGTCCAAAATATTTTTGGACGTGCGAGATTAGACACGGTAAAACTTATGTCTTGTTCTCTTTACTCTTCAAAAAAATTCTCCCTAGATTTTTTCTACTTTCAACATTTCTCTGTATCTCTTCACTTATTACCACTACTATTTTTCAAATTTTTTTTTTAAAATCCAATCCAAACATAGCATTAGTTTATTGAGCCTTCGTAAATAAGTTTATATGATTTTGATTACTTTCCAGAAAATTTTGTTTGGGTAAAAGTACCTTACCTCTATAATCTTGCAGCAAGACCTACTTTTTTTTTTTTTACTTTTTATGCCGAAATAAATGAAACCTTTTTGTACATGTACTATGTGCAAAAAAAAAAAAAAAAAATTTTGATAACTTCAGGCGTTAGGACCAATTTATGTGTGTCTTGGTCTAATATCACCGTATATATATTACCAGACCCGATTTTAACCGAAAGTAAAATATTGCGTAGATTACCTTAGAGCATCAGCAGTGGAATAAGCAAATGTAAATAAACAAAATATGCCACATCAGATTGTGATTATCCATTTAGATGTTGCTAAAGTTAATAATGTCAAATCCTATATTGGTTATTTTTTGCCCATAATCAAAACAAATGGGCCCGCCAAACTTTTTTCCATCATTTCATGCATATTTTTTGAAAAAGCGGTTTTTGAAGAAAAAAAACAGTTTGTGTTAAAAACAGTTTAAAAAAAAGTTTTTCGAAACAAAAACAGTTTTTCAAAAAATACACTTTGTTCACTTAAAAACTGTAAATACAATTTGGAGAAATTTTGAAAGAATTATATTTACACAAATAGTTTTGAAATTTTAAAAACTATAAATACAGGTTTTTAAAAACAGATTTTGTGTAAAAACAGTTTTCTATAAAAGAGTTTTGAAATTTCAAAAACAGATTTTTAGAAACACACTTTATTTACTTATAGTTATTTAAAAATTTTGCAAAATTTGTTTTTTGTTAAAAAAAAAAGTTTCTGAAAAAAACAGAAAAAAATCTGAAAGTTATAGCTTTTTAAAATTATTTTGTGAAACATTGTTGAGAGAGAGTGTGGAAGAGAGAAGATTTTTGTGTAATATTGGTGTACTTTATTGAAAGATAAAATTTGGTTATTGACAAAATATTGCTAGTTTTGATTATTGAAGAGCCAAAATTTGATGAGTTGTTAAGAAGTTGCTAGATTTGGTGATTCCAATGTGAACACTTTTTTGATCTAACATTACTAACTTAAACAATTTTTTGTTTTGCTTATTCCACTGTGGATGCTATTATACAATACTGTTTGTTTTGATGTGCACCTGTTTGATGCGACAATGACCATGTTTTTGTATGTTGCGTATAATGTTTTCTCTCGGGAATGTTACATGGAAATAAGAAAAGGAAAATTCTAAAATCAATCCAATGGACTGACAATAATGAGTGTGTGAATGTGTATTAAAGGATGTATAAAGTACACAGAAATATATATTTTTCTTATCTTTTAATGTGTTTATTGTCAGCCCATGGCAAGACCGATAAGAAAATGCCCATTTTTACCCAACCACTAGTTGTCCATGCTGCCACTTGCATGCTGTACCGGTAGCACCTGTAGTTCTGTACAAATATGGCTATTTTGTTTGACCAAATATTAGCGGTTGCGTCATGCGTGGACTACGTGGTTAGATAATCACATATATTGTGTTTTATGATAGAAAAAATAAATATTTATTTATTTATCATTACAAAGTGTGAACTAGAACACAGAAAGTGTGATATTATGAATCTGTAATACTGTGCATCCGATTAGATTATACATCCCGCTCTATTAGTCCTGTCAAATAAATGAGTACATAGCGAATGACAGAAATCACATGTATTCGAGAGGATTTTAGAGCTCTGGACACCCCCTTTAACAAGGGGAAAAGGGGATAATTTTGCCTTTTATTTTTATTTTTTTGTCAATATTGTATGCATCAATGGGAATCAGAGGGGTATTACGGGTTAACAGGTTTCGACGACTCTTTATAGACTCGAACCCCATACCTCCATTAAAAAACCAGGGGTAACTTTGCCTTGCGTTTGCAGTCTGTCATACCTCTATGGAAGGAAGTGGAATACTACAAAGAATACCAAACGAAACTGAGAGCTTATCTGGGAGACCAGAAGGCCAACACGATCATAACTGAGTCTCTCTACCTAACAGCCCTTGGCACAAATGACTTCTTGGAAAACTACTACACAATGCGCGACCGTCGGTCCCGTTACACGATCGATCAGTTCCAAGATTTTATCCTCGGGCTTGCTGAAAATTTCGTGAAGGAAATATACGGGCTTGGGGCTAGGAAAATATCCCTGGGGGGGCTTCCTCCAATGGGTTGCTTGCCATTGGAGAGGACCACAAATTTCCTCGGTGGGAATGGGGATACATGTACTGAGACTTATAACAATGTGGCCTTGGGGTTCAATGTGAAGATGACTGGTTTGGTGGCGAAGCTGAACCAGGAGCTTCCTGGTGCCAAAGTGGTGTTCTCCAATCCTTACTTCATTTTCCTGCAGATTCTTCAGAGACCCTCTTTCTACGGTACGTCTTTGCTTTTGATCTCAATAGTTGTTGGTTAATTTGGATTGACAAAATTAGTTCTACATTGGCAAAAATTGTAGATCATGCATGCCTATGTCCGTGAAAAATGATTGGGCGGCCCCTGTTCACAATGCATTTTATTTTGTAGAGAAGTTATCTTATTTTTCTGTTCACAGGTCGTGTGATCACAACTCACCTTTTCAATAGAAAACGGGATAATGTGGTCGCATGGCCCTTCTATTCACTGATGATTTCCGTTCGTATATGTGTAACGCAACCTTGAATTTTCGATTTCATTCCCTCTATTATTACATGCAACCAAATACGTTTATTACCTCATTTTGTATTACCGTTTTTCCTCTTCAAACCAGGTTTTGACGTTTCCTCAGTTGCTTGTTGTGCCACTGGGATGTTCGAGATGGGTTACATGTGCAACAGATACACTGCTTTTACTTGCACTGATGCAAGTAAATATGTCTTTTGGGATGCTTTCCACCCAACGGAGAAAACCAACCGCATCATCTCCGATCATGTGGTTAAACATGTTCTTAGTGGTTTCTTTTGATTTGTTATTACGTATCCGTTGTGTAATTGCAGTACCAACCATATTATGCGGTGGCTATATACGTTTGTTGTATCAATCACATTATCCTCGTTGTTAGTATTAGAAGTATCTGTTCAAAGAAGTGATATTAGAGTAGTGGCGGCGGCGGCGGCGGCGGCGCCAGCGGTTGGCGCTAGTTATTTTGTTCTATCGCTGTACTTACTACGAGCGAGTTGTCAATCTCCATATGGAGTTACATATTGTGGTTAAATATAAAAAAAATTTTGTTTAAATATCGGCTATTAATTACAAGTTCACCGTTAGAAACTGTACAGATTTGAGTGAATGTTATGTGTGTTGAGACTGTTCGTCTTGTAGAACTCATTTACCGGTATCCACATTGGCACAAGCCACAGCTCCCAATTGCCCTGAATTTTTGGTTATCCATGCTTTTGTTTTTTGATGACTAGAAATCACATAAATACACACAAGAACTAAGTGCTGTGGCTTAAAATCTATTTTTAAGGCAATATCAGCAGAAATGCCTGTATAGAGGATAAGAATACAACGAGTAAAATTCTTATGAATTGAAAGTACTCCCTCAATCCTTTTTTTAGAGTTCAGTATTCCATTTTAGGTTGTTCCTTAATAAGTATCTATTTTGTAAAGTTAATGGGTAAAAGTTGGTGCATTTTCTATTTTGCCCCTAAAAGTGAATTTCATTTTGAAAAGTTAGTGAGTAAAAGTGTAATGATGATATCTCCATAGAGGGTAAATATAGAAAGTGAAGGTAAAAGTTGATGTGAAAGATATAATGATGATGTCTTTTTAATAAATTGAGATTATGAAGCAGAACACTTAAAAAGGAACGAAATGAGTAATATTTTTATTTTGTTTGAATGTAAATTGATTTGATTTGGAGTTGTATCTCTTGGGTGACACTTTTTCATCGTGGACGGACGCGTCTTTTATGAATAAAGGTTCCCCTTCCTTTGGCGACCTTTCGTAGAGTTACCAGTTAGTCTATAGATATCATTCTTCTCCTTCATTTGGGATGATGGATTTTTCCCTTTTATTTGTGTCCATTCATATGAGAGAGTACAAACACAAAGAGATTTAACAGACTCATCGATTGAAGTGCTTCTTCTGTAGGGAATTCGATCAAGTAGTGCTGGGAGATAGACATTCATGTAAACCGTAAGCACCGTAGCGGAGACAAATCTGTCTGTCTTAAGTACAGAGGGTGACACACTCACACTCACCTTGATCGCCAACTTTGTTGCTTCGATTTCTAGGTTTTTGAGTTCCGATTTTATTGCACTTATATTATCGGTTTTCATCACAAAAAGTAAGCATATTTTTCCAACACCCACTACGAAAAAACTGTTCGGATTGGATAGATAGCCAGCAGGTATTCACAACCCGAATGGAATCAGAGACCAGACCTCCCACCAAATCGTCTAAAAGCTATGTGTTGTTTAGTAAGCACCAAATCATCTAAAAGCTATGTGTTGTTTAGTAAGCAACGTCTTGTGGCACACAGTCTTATGCGGGAATTTGATGATGTATGATATGGGTGTATTTCCAGAGTCTGCTAATCTGGTCCCTGACCTTGGAAGCAAGAAGATGGCATTCGAAAAAGAGTCAGTATTTCCTGCTCTGGAATCTGTTGGGGACCTCGTTCCTGCTGTAAAATCAGTATTTCCTTATTGCTCTTTATTCTGCCCACTCTTTTGCGCTTTCATTCCCACTGCCAACTAGCTACTCCTACGGAAGGTTTTAAATTGCGGTAGCGAAAGTATCGAATGATACGTAGTGTGAATCAGGTGCAGTGCAGCAAAGGTGAATCTTTTAAAAAATGTTTGGCACTGCAGTGGCTGTGAAGCAGTCAAAAAATCGGACTCTTAAGTGATACATATCTGGAATCGATTGATACGGAAGCGAATGTCGGGTAGCAGTGATATACCCGGGTATGGCGGTATCGGAGGGCTGAAAAACCGATACGTAGCGGCCGATACGTTATGGCGGATACTTAAAGTAGTAGTACTACCTGTTTAGGGGAAGGTCCAAACTCCAAAGGTTATGGACACAGATAGGCCCATACTTTTCTATGCACTGAAATTTCACAATCCCCATTTGGGCAAAGACAGAGGCAGGGAGTTGAGTTCAAGTTCTGTTACTGCTAGTAATAGTTGCTTTCGAATGCAGAACAGATAGAGATGGGTCCGGGATGGAGAAAACGAAGTACTAAAAAAGTCAATGCAATCCTTATTTTGGTACACCAGGGCATTCAGTGAAATGAACAAGATTATTCACGCTACGCAAAGTGAATTTTCAAGAGGAAAACAATGTTCATAGTGTTGGTTTAATTTAATATTTTAATTTAATTTAATTTTAATCACTTGGGTTTTTGTAAAGGAGATACTAATGTATACAGTTAGAGATAAAGGAGTGGAAATACCTTTTGAATTGGTCTCCTTGTTTTACTCCTAATTATTAGTAGCATATTGTTGCGCAAACCCACTTTAGCTTGATTATCTCCTATTTCTTCTTCTTCTTCTCTCTCTCTCTCTCTCTCTCTCTCTCTCTCTCTCTCTCTATATATATATATATATATATATATATATATATATATATCTCAGAGAAGTTGTTTGCTTAAACTGCATATAAATCTAATCTCTTTTTTCGGCTGAAACACACAAGTAAAAAACTCATATCAATATCTCCTTCTCTACCCAGCCTTAAAAACATACAAAGTGGTTATCATATATTTCCTACGTACTGCTTTTGTTCCGATTAAATACATTCAGCCATCTTTTTTTGATATAGATTATATTTTATTTGGATTTCGAGTGTCGGGAAACTATATGGTTCGAGAACTTGAAGGTTGATGTATCTTAGGGAAGGAGTACCATTCAACCCTGTGCAAGAGGGGGGTATATTGTTCCTTAGGAGAACGTTACCACGTGCCTCGACCACCCCACAGACTATTCTATTCCTTTCTCTATTTATTTATATTGCTGAATTTGATCGCTGAATATTATTCAGAATTATTATTCAACCAAAAAATTCCTATTTCATATATTTTCTCCAACAATCTAAGGAATGATATTTGTTAGGGTTTTTTGTTAGGGTATACTTGCTTTACTGTTGAGTGGCTCTGTTTTAAAAAAAATATGGCATTTGACGATTCCAGTTCTTGCAAGCCCGAGAAGTTCAATGGTCAAATTTCAGAAGTTGGCAATAACAAATGAAATTTTGGCTCACCACTTTGGGTTTATATTCTATGATTCACAAGGGTTTAGTTTCAAAAGGAAAAGAAAAATCTTCTGAAAAAAGTGGAACTTCTAAGGCTATTGAAATTGTTGAAATTGGCAAGGATTCGATCCCATCGAAAAAATCTACTCATGATGATGGTTTTGATGAGAAAGATGATTTGTGTCATGGTAGAATTTTGAGTGCATTATCTGCTAGTATCTATAATATTTTTTGCACTACTAAGACTGCCTTTGAGTTGTGGGAAGCATTAGAATTTAAATATGGGGCTGAAGATGCCGGTCTTAAACGGTATTATGCGGAAAATTTTTAGATTTCCAAATGGTTGATGGAAGGTTAGTGATGGAACAGGCCCATGAATTTTAAAATATACTCTATGACCTTAAGAGAAAAGGCATTGATTGAACTGATACTTTTCTAGTTGCATCTCTTATTAAAAAATTGCCTCCCTCGTGGTCTAAGTTTGCTAGAGAACAAAAACAAAAGCACGATGACTATACTTTTGATGAGCTTTTAGTGTCTCTAAATATTGAGGAGAAGCATCGTGAAAAACTAGTTGAAATTCCTGCTTCTGATTTTTCGGCTAAGGCTCTCATTGTAGAAAATCTTCATAAACCTACGTATCAAAGTTTTAAGAAAACCAACTCTACTAAAAAGTTTGTGAGCCATGACAATAATAATAATAATAATAAATCAAAGGGTGAAAATATTATTCAAGAAAAGGTAGTGGCTTGTTTGGTGTGTGGAAATACTAATCACAAAGCCAAGGATTGTTACTATCATAAAGGCCAACCTCCTAAGCCTCGTGGGAATAATGTAGCTCCTAGACCACAAGTTAATGTCATCACTGTGGAGGCCAACTCCTCTATCCCTGCTAATGGTATTTTGTTAGTAGTCCTGAGTTAAACGCTGTTTCAAATCAAATGTTTGATTTATAGACTCGGGTGCTAACGTTCATGCGTGCACTGATAAAAATATTTTTCCATCTGATTATCAGGAATCATGCACAAGAACTGTAAGCATGCAAAATGGGAGCATGGCCGGAGTACTAGGAGAAGGAAACGTTAGTTTGAAGTTGACCTCGAGCAAAGTTATCACCTTAGATCGAGTCTTGCATGTTTTGGACATTAATAAAAATCTAGTCGGCGCTTCTTTATTAGTTCGTCATGATTTTAAGATTGTTTTAGATTCAAATAAAGTTGTCATTACTAAGAATGGTAGTTTTGTTGGTAAAGGTTATTTAGTTGATGGTTTCTTTAGTCTTAATGTTGTGAATTTTGATTCGAATAAAAGTGCCTATAAGTTCTTCAGTTTCTAATGTTGAATGTTGTGGTATTTGGCATGGTAGACTTGGGCATGTAAATATAGAAATTTATATTCGGCTTGTCACTTTTTGAATAAAGTGCTTTACAAAGATTGTGATAAAACTCCTTGTGAACTTTGAAAAAATCAAAAGCTTAGCTTAAAATATTTCAAAGTGTGGGGGTGTTTGGATTTCTTTGAATTGGTTAGGTTGGTATGCTCATAGTGCTTGAGAAAAGGAATGTCGAGATTTTATTTTTGACGTGATCAAAAGTAGATGTCGATTTGCAGATCATATTGCACTACACTAATTTGGAATTACAGAATGTTGCTTGAAAGACTTTTAGGTGCATGTCGCTAGCTAGCTTGCAATGATGAAACAATCGATTCTGCAACAATATTTGAAATATGTGGGGCGCGCAGGCTAGTCCTTAAATCATTGAGGGGAATAAGACTGAAGCCTATAAGTTAGTCACCTCGGCGGACACCTAACCTTTCTGATTGGAGATCCCATGAATCAGGTTCAATAGGTAACAACGAAGCTGAATGGTGACTAAGAGGAGCACTAAAAATATTAGAGGGGAAATCCCTGGTCCTATTCCTATGGTGATAGTGCTCATGTTATGTGACGATAGGAAGAGCTTAGCTTAAGCTCTAAATGTGTCCAATGTAGGATTTCTACAGGGTGTTGGTCACAAATCACCCTTGGAGGATACACCTATATGAGTGTGGTAGTGGGATCACTGTTGTGAGAAATTAGGCTATTCTCTAAAGACACTCATGAAACAAGATATGTGCGCATGACCGTCAATTGCTCCAAATCGTTCCTGAACCATAATTGTTTCCCGTATTGTGTGTGTGGTAGGCGTAAGTTTGATTTCAAGGACCTAGTTCAAGACTTTGTACACTATGGTTCTTCAAACTGAAACTTATTAACATTAAGCGTAGGTTCAAGTCTAGAAGACACTTATGCCCATTGCACAGTAAAAGCACTCTTGTAAAATTTTAAATTTGTGGGAGATTGTTGGTTTAATTTGACATTTTACTTTAATTTAATTTTAATCACTTGAGTTTTTGCAAAGGAGGTAATATATACAGTTAGAGATAAATGAGTGGAAATACCTTTTGAATTGGTCTCCTTGTTTTACTCCTAATTATTAGTAGCATATTATTGCGCAAACCCACTTTAGCTTGATTATCTCATATTTCTTCTCATATATATATATATATATATATATATATATATATATCTCAGAGAAGTTGTTTGCTTAAACTGCATATAAATCTAATCCATTTTTTCGGCGGAAACACACAAGTAAAAAACTCATATCAATATCTCCTTCTCTACCCAGCCTTAAAAACATACAAAGTGGTTATCACATATTTCCTACGTACTGCTTTTGTTCCGATTAAATACATTCAGCCATCCTTTTCTGATATAGATTATATTTTATTTGGATTTCGAGTGTCGGGAAATTATATGATTCGTGAGTTCAATTTACTGCACAGAAGAGAACTTGAAGGTCGATCTATCTTAGGGAAGGAGTACCATCCAACCCTGTGTAAGAGGGGGTATATTGTCCCTTAGGAGAGCGCTACCACATGCCTCGACCATCCCACAGGCTTTTCTATTCCTTTCTCTATTTATTTATATTGCCGAATTTGATCGCTGAATATTATTCAGAATTACTATTCTACCAGAAAATTCATATTTCATATATTTTCTCCAACACATAGAACCATAATTGTAAAGGAAAGGCGATGAATTGAACGAGTACGATACACGTAGTCGCATTTCTTGCCTCCTTTTTCTCGCTAATAGATACTCGGTAAAAGGCAACAGCTTGCGTCCAGAGTGAGAAATGCTAAGTTAGCAATTGCTTCAGAAGTCCAAACCATCAAGAAATGGGCCCAACAGTGTATGTTGTGTTATTAGCTCTACGTTTCCTCCCGGACAGTTCCGTCTTACTCACAGAGATGCTTTGAGCTCGAGTGGAGTACTTTTTTTTCCTTTTTTTTTTTTTGTAATTTTTCAGCTCACACTTTTTAACGCGATAGAGTCCGATTTAACGCTACTATTAAAGTAGTCGGTTATTCGCTCTCTCATGTGTTTCATAATGTTATTCCAATAAAAGCTACAAAGGCATCAGAATTCATAGCATCCTCAAAAGTACATATATATAGATGGTAAAGAGCGATGAAAAGTAGCTTTGATTTGTTCTATTGTGAATCCATTAACCCCACACCACACTGCAAGGACCGTAATGGGCAGATGAACACTGGGCGTACAAGGAGGCTTGTCCACACAGCAAAGAGGCATCATACAGGCGCCTCCATTTCTGTTGGAGAGCTTTCATTTCCCAGCCAACCACCCAACTGTTTTTATTCACCTGTACCACATCCCCTAACCTATGCAACCACGTGAAAATTCTCTTTCTAATCCATATTAATTACTTTTTATTTGGTTGTTCTTTTGGTGGGTAGCTAGAGATACAAATTAAGTGATTGATTAATTGCGGCGTGAAGTAACGACCGGGCAAACCCTCCAGATAATACAAGGTTTGGAGCGTTCAACACTTATTAGTTTTCTCATACTCACTCGGCCAAACTTCATCGGGTTCAAATTTAGTATACATTCAAAGAGTCGCTCCCTCTCTCTGGCTTCAATTTCTTTCTGAATCTTATCATTCACTTGGTTCCTATTAGTTTTTTAGTTCTTCACTCCTATATGATCTCCTTCAACACACGTTACCTAGATTTGTCTTTCTACATGGACAATGTAATCCACACAGACAACCCAGGTTCACATGATGGTCAAGACTTGAGACTTAAGAGTTCGCTTCCTCTTTTAAGTCTTAAGATTTTAGATTCGAAATCTCTCAGGTGCTATTAATTCCTTTGAGGCCAATCCATATGCAGCAATTGGTTGTCCGGCTTTAATTGGACTTCCTGCAAGTGGGCGGTAAGATTGGACCTCCAAAATTAGTCGAGATCGGTGTAAACTGGCCCGAACATGAGTTATGAAAAGACAAAAAAAAAGTAATCCACAGACATAGTAGCTGTAGCATTTTTTATTTACTTAATAATCAACATTTAAGTGTTCAAAAATTAATAATCAACATTTGTCCCACATGAAGTTGGCCCCTCACAAATTCAGAATTGGGGTGGACGCCACCAAATTGTAAACATCGGGTTCACACTGTTGTGAGGGGCGTATGGTTCATGGGCTGCAAAATTTTGGTCTTGCTAGTAGCAGAATTAACCCCAACGGGGTTGGCCGAGTGAGTATGAAAAATCACATAAGTGTTTCTCCTCCATGAGATTGTATGTTCGAATCCCACAGAAACTAAACATTTCAAATTTCGGAGCCACCGGAGAGTTCACCCAATCTCTAACTTCAGGGCCTCCGAATTAGGCGAGGTGCGCCTAAACTAGTCTAGACATCCGGTTATTTAGAAAAAAAAAAAAAGCAAATTTGTTTGACAATTGTATCCCAGGCGGCAGACATTCATGGGCAATATTTCTGTTTTTGTTCCTTAAAAACCAGAGACTTTCACTGTTTCACAGTTGCATGTCCCCATCGTTCCAAGAATTAAATGAAACTCCCCAACAAACTTATTGAAATTTCCACAACTGATTTAAATTCACATTTGTTCTCCCTCACCGTTATTTATTCAGCCCAAAGTCCTTCCAGTACTACTCCATAACCAGTTTTTCTCCCATCACAATGGCATTTATGCCCATCCCATGGCTTCTTTTGGCGCAATTTCTAATCCTAGTTCTCAAATGCGATGGAAAAGTCCCGGCAATTATAGTCTTCGGAGACTCGTCCGTTGACGCCGGGAATAACAACCAGATCCCGACGATTGCTCGGAGCAACTTCAAGCCTTATGGTCGCGACTACGTTGGGGGCCGGCCGACAGGCCGATTTTCCAACGGCCGAGTTCCTTCTGATTTTTTATCTGAGGCATTTGGTCTCAGGCCAACCGTGCCGGCTTACTTGGATCCAACGTACAATATATCTGATTTCGCTGTTGGAGTGACATTTGCCTCTGCTGGAACCGGCTATGACAATGCTACTTCTGATGTTCTAGTGAGTATTCTATTGAATAGACTTCATGCACAAATTTGGGAATATCATTTCTACTTATTCTGTGCAATTTGCTAGTGTCTTTGTCGGCAGATATTTGACATTTTCAGTTCTTCTTAGAAAGGAATAACTTTGAGAAAACAGCATCCGCCAAATAGAAAAATACTTAGAGAGATAGAAAAATGAGAGTAATAACTAAAAAAAACATTTATGAGGGACCGGGCTGTGCTGGGAGAGAGGTGTGGTTCCGAAAATCAAAACCGAACAAAAAGGTCGAAACAACCGGCCGCTAAGTGGTTAGTATCATATTGTGGCTCTGAGATATAGCTTTAGGCTTTAGCTTCTCAAAAATCAAAATTTTAGATTTTGACACTTCTTTCTAATCATAAGCCAAAGGGAAAATTTGTGACACCCCGCTTTTCGGTGGCCGGCGGTACTGCAGGAAGCAAACTCCGTCCGGACGGGAGGGGGCAAGTAATAGTTTATAAGGAAAGACCCCTCCTACTTGTATAAGGCCTTTTAAAGCCGTGAGAGCGGGCCAAAGCGCATAGGAACTTCATAGTTAAGCGTGCTCATCCTTGGGTAGTCCAGGGATGGGTGACCTACTGGGAAGTCTATAGGCTTTGGACGCTTAAAGCGGACAATATTGTACAAAGATGGAGCGGGTCGTTACAAAATTAGTGTCGAACAAATTAATTGTCACAACACTAAGAAATCAAAGGTGCAACACTAAGGCGTGGCGAACACAACTGTAGAAAGAATGAAGGGTCCAAAAAAAAAAACCCTTAGAACTTTAAAGATTTTTATTTTTTATTATTTTTCGTTTCACGAAACAGGTCATTCTCTCACGATAAGTCACTTTTAATTCAAAAAATAAATATTTATTTCCATTTGCGGAACTCAGCCTTAAAATTGTTGCCAATCTTTAAGCACAAATAATTCCAAATTTGATGGTTTTTCACTATTTCTTGCAGTCTGTGATACCAATGTGGAAGGAACTGGAATACTATAAGGAATACCAAACCAAACTGCGAACCTACCTCGGGGACCAAAAGGCCAAAGAAACCTTAGCCGGGGCAGTCTACATCATAAGCCTAGGAACAAATGACTTCCTCGAAAACTACTACACCCTCCGCGACAGGCGATCCCAGTACACCATAGAGCAGTACCAGGTTTTCCTCGTCGGAATCGCCGGGGGTTTCGTCAAGGCCCTGTACAATTTGGGAGCCAGGAAGATTTCCCTCGGCGGGGTTCCTCCCATGGGGTGTTTGCCACTGGAGAGGACGGTGAATTTTCGGGATGGAAATAAGTGTCTGGAGAGTTATAATGTTGTGGCCATGCAGTTTAATGGTAAGCTGAAGGGTTTGGTAGGGGAGCTGAATAAGGAGTTACCGGGGATTACGCTGGTTTTCTCAAATCCGTATTACATTTTAATGCAAATAGTCCGGAGACCTTCTTTATATGGTAAGTTTGGGCTTATTCTGAATTTTGATTAATTTTGAGGTTATGTTGCCAAAATACTCGATTTGTGATCGACTGACATGCAAAAATCGAAAACAGGACTGACACACAAAAATCGAAAAGAGGAATTGGAAAGTAAAAATAATTTATATTTACCTAAATATTTTTGAAAGTATCTAAGAAAAAACATCAAAAGTCAGGTTTTTTTGAGCTTTATCTTGAATATTTTCAAAAATATTTGGATAAAAGCTATAATTTTTTACTTATCTAATTCACAAAAGTTAGGCACAAAACTAAAGGTAAAAAAATTGAATAAGGACAAAACAAGAAAAATTTCCAAAAAACTTTGTGGAACAAGGCCTAAATGAAGTCTGGAAAGGATTCGAATTCTCTCCGGTCCAAGTTTGGACTAGGTAGGGTCGTCCAAATTTGGATCATGCATTAGTATAAGTAATGGTATGGATTTGCTCAAATATGTAACTGTTACCGGTTAGAGTATCTGAACAAATCTGAATCATCAATCGCAGCAATAGACGTAACCTTGAAAATTACTAAATTTTAAACTATCACCTCACATGCACGTGGTAAATCGATCTCTACTGTTTTATTAACTAGTAAATAGATACTATTTTACATATTTGACCACTAACTAGATATTAGTTAATCATCCCAATATTCCACGAAAACTGTGATATATATATATGTGTGTGTGTGTGTGTGTGTGTGTTTTTTTCATTGCAAAAAATAGGACCTAATAACAAGGAAATGTGTATTTTTTTTTAAATATATTTGATCCTACTGTCCATAAATATTGGTTTCCAGAATTTTCTGAAGCAGCATTGGCATGTTGCGCCACCGGAACGTTTGAGATGGGCTATGCGTGTGACCGGTTCAATCCATTGACTTGCAAGGATGCAAACAAGTTTGTGTTTTGGGACGCCTTTCACCCCACTGAGAAAACAAACCATATAATTGCTCAACATATGGTTACGACTGCTTTGTACAAGTTTCTTTAATTCATGATTCTGTCGACAGAGGAGTACTGGGGGTGTTTTTCTACGTATTCTGTCAGAGGAGTACTGGGGGTGTTTTTCTACGTACGGTGGATGGCGGAGTTTGTTTTATTTATGAATAGGCCCTTTTGTATAGTACTAGTAAATAAGGGTTGATTGATTACCTGATCGATCGCCTGTATTTTGATCGAATAAACTTAATTCCTATTGCAGTATGTATTTAGGTTTGATTACTCCATTTCCAGCCCCTTGAAGAAACAATGTCTTTGCATGCGTGAAAAAACTGCATTTCAATTTTCTGACTGACAATTTTTAATTCCCAAGCAAAAACCCAAATCAAATCCACTTGCCGAAGCCGCCGCCGAACCTCCCTGTCGAGGTCAAACTAACCCACTTAATCATCACCGGTGAAGTAGCTGTGAAGGCACAAAAGCCAAATTAGATTAGATTTTTACTCCGAACAAAATCCAAATCAAATTGGCCATTGAAGTCGCTGTCGAACCTCCCTATCCAAGTCAAAATAACCAACTGAACAGATTTGGAATCCTCGCTGGCGAAGTAGCCGTGAAGGCGGGGAGAGAGAAAGAAAGCACTTTAGACAAGTTATTTTCGCTAAATAGACTTTTATAGTTAGGGTAAGTGAGGAAAATGACATGTCTTGAAATCCGTATTTTTAAAGGCTTTAACCCCGTTTAGTTCATTTAGACGATAGGAAAACCCAGGACATAAACCAAGTTTCAGAATATGGGCGCTGCTATTCCCAGCCCTCTATTTACTCTCATAGCCCGTTAAAAATTTTCAATTATACTCGATAGTTAGTTACCGAAATTGAGATATATTTTCATCATCCAATTACCGAAATATAATATTTTTTTCAACAGATGTTTACCGAAAATGCATGTTCGGCAATTTTTTACTGAAAGTTGAACATATTTTCGACATGTAATTACCGAAATATAACCTTGTTTTCAACAGCAATTTACTAAAATGTTATTTATGATTTTCAACAACCATTTACCGAAATGTTGTGGGCTACGGGAGAAAATAAAGGGCTGTGAATAGCGGCGCCCCAGAATATGAACCAAGCCAGCATCTTATAAATTTGAAGTTGGGAAATTTTCAAAATAGCACCTGATCTTTCACACAAATTATGCATAGGCACCTGACCTTTTAATATTATAAAAAAAACACCTGACCTAGTTAAAAACCCATCAATTTTCCACCTGCCGTTAACTTTCCATCCAAAAACATACGGAAATGCTAAAATGGCCTACATCTGGCCATTTGGAGGGAAACCAATATACATTTTGGGAGAAAAACACATTACCCTACTGATTTCTTCCGCCAAAACCCATGTGTGGGGCCATGGAGTTCCAATGGTTTGTTATGGGATTGCTTAAAAGATTTCATCTTGGTTATTGTAACCGTTTATTTTTGTTGAATTGATTATTGCACATTTTGGGATCAAATTTGTGTACCATTTTTTTCGGCAGAGCTTAAGATGGTGAGGCAAATGAAGGAGAAGGAGATGTTTGGGAATTTTGGGACATCCTCATTCCACTTAACTTTTTCTATAACTTTTAATTTTGTTCTTATTTAAATTTTTTCCATGTTTCTTAGTTTTGCGCCTCACTTTTTTTGTTTTTTGATTCATCTATATTTACCCAAATATTTCTAAAATATTTGGGTAAAAATAAAAAATATATTTACTTTTTCGATTCGTCTTGTTGAGACGAATCACTAAATTACAAAAAGTTGGCGCAAAACTAACAAACGCGAAAAAAAGAAAAGAAAAACTAAACTAAAAGTTATAGAAAAAGTAAAAATAGTTGTTATTGGAACTCCATGACCCCACCGGTGGGTTTTGGTGGGAGAAATTAGTAGAGTAAAATTTTTTTCCCCCAAATGTATATTGGTTTCCCTCCAAATGGTCAGGTGTAGGCCATTTCAGCATTTCCGTCTGTTTTTGGATGAAAAGTTAACGGCGAGTGAAAAATTGATGAGTTTTTAAATAGGTCAGGTGTTTTTTTGATAATATTAAAAAGTCAGGTGCGTACACGTGATTTGTGTGAAAGGTCAGGTGTTATTTTGAAATTTTCCCTTTGAAGTTCTATCATGTATAAATTAATTCCTTTTTTCTTTTTCTTCTTCTTCTTCTTCTATTTTTTTTTTTTTATAGGAAATCCATCTTTTTTTAAACGGCAAAAATCTTTGGTCTGGCCAGGGTTGACTTCCGGCCACATGTCAATTTACTGTGTTGTGTGATCACCTTTGTCCGGCCGACTAATTAGATATTCAGTCATAGCTAGAGTATTAGATCCTACTTAATTAGTGAAGTAGGATAAAATAAAATAAATCTGCTGGAGAGTGAGGTGGGTACGTTTGTCATTTCCTAGGGAGACTGAGGTGGCCGAACTAAATCTTAGCCTAAGGGATTATATCATGTAATTAAAAAAAAACCATGTGCGTCCTCACTGATCTCATCATCAGGTGGAGCACCGTTATTTTTATTAGTATATGTTATCGTTGATCACTAAAAATTATGATTGGACATGCAGAGAGGAAGAAAGAATGGAACCCTTGACCTCTTGCTGGGGTGCAAGGACATTGGCCAGCTAATCGAGCCTCGTTGATAAAAATTCAACTATTAATTGATGAATTATATATGTAATCGCTGATTAATAACCATCACACGAAATACCCGATACTTATATTAAATACTATTCAAAAGATGTGACGGTCATTAGTCAAGCGATATCACTCGTGATTAGGTAATTGCATACATCTTCATTAATTAGCAGTCCGACCAATTAGATACTAGTATGATTTTGGGAATTGATTATGCCGCGCGGTCCCCTTTCAACCATATATATAATCTTTTCTTTGTAATAATTTTCCAACCACAAACAAACTCTCTCACATCAAACATGGGGTCTACACATACAGGGTCATGTTTGATGTGAGAGAGTCGTGTGAGCACCGTGTTTGATGTGAGAGAGTTTGCGTGATAATAGCATAGTTGTAAGAAGAGAAATAATATGGAGGGTTAGTACAAATTCGTATGAGTAAGGTCAAAACAATAATTCTAAGTACTCCGAAAATACCAACTATATTGAAACTTTAACTAAATAAAAGGTGGGGGAAAAGAGTTATATTTGAAAAAGTTCATTAAAAATCCAAAGAATAAGTTTTTGAATTTCTGTTTTCATTCGGATTTACCAATTTTTAAACGAAATGGACCTATTCAGTTTTAGATTTCTAGAGTTTATTTTGGGCTTTACTTTGCTTTACAAGTTGGAGTCATTCATTTACTCTCGTTTTGAAGATAATTAAACCCACGAAGTATCTTGATCGATATCAATAATAAATTATTCGATCATATATATCTATATTCAAATAAATTTGTTCTAAACCAATGAGTGTTTGTTTTTTCATCGTAAATGTGGTGTAAAGTTTGATCGTTTTCCGATCAACATGATGTGTAATATTATGATGGGAAAAAATTGAAATGGTCCTTGTAGTTTAATGTTTGTGTTAACTTGGTCCCTGCAATTTGAATTGGCTCGATTTACACTCTGTAGTTTTCATTTTATTCCAATTTAGTCCAATTACTAACTGTCGTTAGACTCCGTTAACTTTAGACACGAATGGGCCCCTTTTCTAGGGTTAAAATCATAATCTGTCATTCTCTTCTTACCCTAATATACCTCTGAACCAAAACACAGAGTCTCATTGTTCCATTCTTCATTTTTTTTTCACGGCTTCCATTCTCCATTTGCCACATCTGGGATTTTACTTTCGACCGAAACGTGTCTCGTTCGCTTTCGAGGGGAAGGAGTGAGAGAGATTAAGGCCTGAATAAGTTATCCGATTCCTATGGATTGCGACGTGGTTTTTGAAAAGAAATGAAAAATGAGGAGTTTTGTATTCTATAAAAGGGGTTCGGATATTTTTTAAAAATGTTGAATTTTAGAAAATGAAGTGAATTTTATTTTCAAAAGGGACCGAGCTTTCATCAAGCTGCCTACATATCTCCGAGTAAAAGAGAATCAGGTCTAGCCGTAGCTCAGGCCACAAAAGGAGTTTAGAAAAAAACTTATCTCTACCGGACATAGAGTTTAGATGTGTCTGGTCACCTCTTGAATATCAAAAGAACAATTCAAGTATTTTAGAAAAAAGAATATAGGCCAGAGAACCCAATTTTTTAAAAAAAGTGACTCCGTTTTGCTTTTTAGGAAAAGGCTTTAGGTCTGCGAGGTTCAAGAAGAAAGGGTTCGGTAATTCACTAGAAAATGAACCCATTTCTGTCTAGGGTTAACGGAGGCTAACAGTAGTTAGTAATTGGACCAAGTTGAAACAAAATGGAAATTACAGAGTGCAAATCGAGCCAATTCAAACTATAGGGACTAAGTTGACATAAATACTAAACTACATGAACCATTTTAGTTTTTTTTTCCTATTATCATTATATTTCTCAGCGAGCTTTATAAAATTAATAGTCTAGCTTAATAAAGTGGATTGTCAATGAATTCAGAAACGTCAAAATGAATGACCAGGTCTTTCCCCCAAACCAGAGAGGAGCCGATTCCATAAAAAATTAGGTAAATTGCCCCCTCACATTTGAAAAATTATGAAATACCCCTTGTCAAATTACTCCCTCTCGTCGTGATGAAGCGGCTAGAAAATTCAACGAAATATGTCTGAAATCATCAAATCCTAATTACAATGGACCACACTATAAAGGCTACAAAGGTATATGAATAACATCATTTCACATGCTAAAAATAGATAGGTTGGTCCATTATAATTAGGATTTGATGATGTCAAACATATTCTATCGAATTTCTTGACGGCTACATCATGACAATGGAGTAATTTCTTACGACACATGGGGCGTTTCATAGTTTCCCAAATATGAGGGGCAATTTGTAATTTACAGAAACTGGGGGTGGTTGTGGTAATTTATCCTAAAAAATTTGGTCCACGACTCGAAGCGCGTGAGCAATGAAAATGATTTCTCTTCTTCACTTCCTATAAATTACTCCCTCCGTCCCAAATTGGATGACAATTTTTGAAATCTGTGCCAATTTCAATTCCTTATATCTTTCAATATGAATCTCAAAAAGTATGCAATATGGATCTTGTTTGATAGTTCTCGATTAGTTCTATTATACAAAGTTTTCAAATTCGTGAAAAACATTATAGATTGAAAGATATAAGCAATACAAAATGGCACAAATTTCAAAAATTGTCATCCAATTTGGGACGGAGGGAGTACTAAAAATAGAAGGAAAAAAAAAAGAAAGTACTCCGACCACATTTTGGTACCCATTTAAAACCCCTCTTCTTACCAAACCACCACTAAAAAATCATCTCCAAGAAAACTTGAGAGAAAACAATCCCTCCATCTTTCTTTCACTCTAGCCATGAAAAAGCTCTTAAACAGCAAAGGCAAAGTCCACCCATCTCCACCACCAGCCGCCGCCGACCACCGCCTGTCTTTCCTCCCGGCAACAATCCTGACCCTCGCCGCCGCTCTCTCCCCGGAGGACCAAGAAGTCTTGGCCTACCTCATCTCCTGCTCCGGCTCCTCCACCAGCTTTTCCGGCCACCACAACAACTCCGCCGTAGCCGGCGTCGGTAGTAGCGGCGGAGACCATTCTCCAGAGTTCCACTGCAACTGTTTCAGGTGTTACATGAGCTATTGGGTGAAATGGGACTCGTCACCGAACCGTCAAGTTATACACCAGATATTGGACGAGTATGAAGATGGGTTGTTGGATAAAAAGAAGAAGACGAAAGGGAAGAAGGAGAGAAGAAAGCGAGTTGTCGAGACGGGCGATAAGTCGAAGTGCGACTCGGGTAACTCGGGCGAGTTGGGGTCGGTGGAAGCGAGTGGCATAGCGGATGTGGAGGTGGTCAGCGGAGAGGATTGTGAGGTGGGTGGTGAAAAGGGTGCGGTGAGGAAGCTCGTGAGCTTCATTGGAGAGAGGATTTGGGGTGTTTGGGGGGTGTGAAAATTTTCTCCGTAGGAGGTAGGAAAATCTTCCTTGGTTTTCTTAGCCATTTTTGTACAAAGATTACGCCTTTGTGATGTTAGTAAAAGATGGGTTTTTCGAGGTATGATTGCCCCACCCCCCCCTTCTTCTTCTTCTTTTTTTTTTCCAGAAGTTGATGGACATCTCTCTCTGTTTGATCAAGGTATGTATGTATACATATATATTCAGGCTATCAAAATTTACAAGAAACATTAGCTAAGTATTTCATTACAAGGCACAGTGGAGTATATATTTTCTTTCTCTGAATTTTGTTACTTCGTTTTCTTCGCTTTCTGTTTCCTATGGAAGGTGAATGATTAAAATTTCCATCCATGCCACTTCGTATATTCGCCCTTGATCAATTTTACCAAAGATTTTCCCTTAAGGGCCCGATTGGATGCAGCCATAGCTGTCCTCCATAACTTAGCCGTCGGGATAAGGAGTTGATTGACAGTTTTCACCTCTTTTGGCAACCATTTCTTCCCCCTCCATAGCTTAATTATCTCCCTGATTATTTCTCTCCTCTAATCCGGCTAAGCGGGCATAATTTATGGGCGGGTCTTGAGCTGGGGAAGTTTTATCCAGGACAATCCACCTTATTTTTGACGATTTTGGCCCTCTTCATTCACAAGGAATATTTAGCTTCTCCAAGAAAATAATTTCCTTTTAGTTGTCTGTAATTTAGGGGAATGGATTGGAAGAAGATGCCGAGCATTTTTCTGTAGAGCGGGTGCAGAGCGGTTGATTCGGCCGTTCATCTCAGAAGTCAACGTCTCGGATCTTAACCGAATAATGGACAGTTCATATTTGTATGCACTTAGATTCGATCCGAGCAGTCCGTGTCAAGATAAATGACCGAATCGACCACTCTGTACCCGCTCTTCAGGAAACTGCCCGGCAAGTACTAATTACGGTACTTTGTATTCAATCTCGGAAATTTTCAGATATTTTTCTGAACTCAGTGAAAGACAAGTTTGTGGTCACTCTCGGAATTGTATTCTTTTTTAGGACTGTTTTAATTAATAAGTTTAGTTGAAAGTTGAAACTTGAACGTGGAACTTGTCAAAGGGAGAGTTGGTCAAAGGTCTAAATTGGGTGGTGTTGATCAACGACCATAGAAAGAAGACAAAGCTGGCCTAAAAAGACGACTCCTTCCACTTTTTTTAACTTTCAAATTTGGGTGAATATTATTTCGAATGAATTGGATCGAGAAAGATAGTTCTGCCCAATGTTGGGTTTTGAAGAGGGAAATTACTTTCACACTCTTCTTTTATTAATTGACATTTTTTTTATTTTTGTCTTACTCCTTGAGTCATTTTATTCATCTGAATAGCAAATTGGTACTTTCGCATGAATAAATACTGGAAAGAGAATGCCAATTGATAAAATAATAGTATTAAAATCATTTTTCTTTTGAAAACTACAATTTGGTTCGACAATGCTCAAGTCTCACATATATTAATTTCACCTACACGTTGCAGGATCTTAATTTAATTTAGTCCCGATATAAGTAAGGTGGACGGCGGAATCCTCCCCTACAAATAGTGATGTGGTGTGACGGAGCAATATTCTCTTGCGTAGGTGACGGGATACATACTCTCACTTCCATTCCTCCAACCGAAGAATTAGGAAAGAAAGTACTTATCTTACTAGGAAATTAGCGGATCTACAAAAAATTGTCCCGCAGCTAACCTGATGATGTTTTTGAGCCCATGACAGTAGACTCAAGCGTAAGGGTTTTTTAGTTGAAGAAATTAAAGACTGTTTTCGCTTAATATTCAGATGAATTTTTTTTTTTATTCAAAATTTTCTCATTGGCTTACTAATACATCCCAAGCTTACAGTTTGTCTAATCATTGTTGGATAGTACGAAGTAAAATTAGTAATGGGTGTTATGACACCGCAATGAAATTTATCCGTCGAGTGTTATAGCAAATATGTACGTAAATTATAAGACATATATGCTTCTTTTCAGTTTTTTTTTTTTCCAATCGGTAGGAGAGATCATTATATTATGTATAAAGTCAGTGCCAGCCCCGACGTTTGGGTTACCCAAGCCCAACCTCAAGCTTGATTGCCCGCTAATTTTTAAGTCATAAAAAATTAATAAAAAATACAAGGCAAAAAAATTAAGGTCACAATGTGCTTTTAGTTTGAATTCTATCAAAAAATTAAAATTAAAGTGAAATTTGGGTTATAGTGCTTTATGATTTAGCATGATTTGATTCAAAAAAAATTGATGGATTTCTATTTATTTTATTTTGATCATTGTTCTATATTTAATGATAAATTGAAAAAAGAAATATTATGGACCAACTTGAAAAAATACAAACTTGACTTAAAAAATGGTTAATTTTTCTATTGAAGTTTTTTAAATTGGTGAGTTCTGTGTATACATTATATACATTTTCAAATTTGCATACATCACTATGCGAATGCGAATGCGAGTAGTTGTTTTTTCTTTTTTTGGAGGAGTTTGCCATGCCGTTAAGGTTCTTATTTTCTATTTTACGAGACATACCATTCTCTGACAATACATCACCTTTAATTCAAAAAATAAATACATATTTTAGTGAGTAGAACACACCCTAATTGTTGATGTCAAAGAAGTATCTCCAAAAATAAAAAATGGACACCAACAATAAATGCCCTTTCACTTCTGGACAAATAAAAAAGAGAGCGAAAAATGGGTGCATTGCAGTCAATGAAAAGAGGAGAGAGAGAGAGAGAGAGAGAGAGAGAGAGAGAAGTGTTTGGCACAGGAATTGAACGCACACCTAAATATATGATATGAGGGAACTTAAGTATGCCCACCTAACCAACAAACCGACACAATCATTCATGTTGTGTTTGCGTCCAAATAAAAATATATACGTATTTATATCTATATGGAATTTTTATTTTTTGGGTTGCCCTAGTCCGGGAGTTGCCCAAACCGATGAACTTGTGGGGCTTACCCCAAGACCGGCCCTACACACATGTGTTGAAGGAAGAGTATCGGATCACCATCGGGGGCCAACCACGGGCACGGAACGGCTAACAACGGCCCGAAACTGGACCGTAATGGGCTGATGAACACTGGGCGTACAAGGATGCTTGTCCACACTGCATAGAGGCATCATACAGGCGCCTCCATTTCTGTTGGAGACCTTTCATTTCCCAGCCAACCACCCAACTGTTTTTATTCACGTGTACCACATCCCCTAAGCCATGCAACCACGTGAAAATTCTCTTTCTAATCCATATTAAGAGAAAAATGACGGCTCAGGACGTGTTTTGATAATTAATACCCGCCAAAGATAAGCTAAGAACATTTATAAGGCTGAAAATGTCATTAAAGGATATTAATTATCAAAACACATCATTAGCCGTCATTTTCCCCCATATTAATTACTGCTTATTGGGTTGTTCTTTCGGTGGGTAGCTAGAGATACGAATTAAGTGATTGATTAATTAACCCTCCAGAGTCTACAAGGTTTGGAGTGTTCAACACTTATTAGCTTTCTCATGCCTACTCGGCCAAATTTCATCGGGTTCAAATTTAGTATATATTCAAAGAGTTGCCCCCTCTCTCTACCTTATGTGAGCTTGTACAGCAATAATGGAATATGATATGTCAAAGCTATCTATACCATATCCTAAACACCTACATGACACTCGACCCATTCTTCTTTTGTGGTTAACATGCCATGCAAAAATTTCTTAAGCCACTAATGTTCTTCTCCCCTCCATTTCCCCTCTTTTTTCTCTTCTTTTTTTTCCCGGAAACCTCCATTTCATTCTTGTAGGTTTTATTTTTGTAGGAATCTTTTGCGAATCTTTTTCATTCTTATAGGTTTTATTTTGGACAAAGTCCACTTTGACCCCCTGTGGTTATCACCATGTGTGGAAACCCCCCTCATGATTTAAAAGTGAGCATATAATCTACCCGTGGTTTCTAAAAGGGGGTTCAACGCTTACGCCGTAAATGGAAAAGGATGAAATATCTAATATGCCCTTGTATATATATAACTATACACACACAGTTTTGCCTTTCAAAAACAGAGAGAGAGATAGGTTGAGGACACCGTGGGGGAATCTGGGGATGGGTAATGCAAGACTGTATTTGTAATCCGGGGATGGGAATCACCACTGTGGCCGTGGGGAATCTGGGGATGGGGGAATCTGTAGTTGATGGCATTGGTGGGTTGGCGTTGGGAGGGCGGGATCCGAAACGGAGTCAAGTTGAGACGAGGTCTGTACCAATTCCGGCGACGTCAAACCCTCTCAAAAAACCAGAAGAAATTGAAAAAGAAGAAAAGATGGGCCTCCACCTCGTTGGCAACCGATTCCGGCGAGTCCGCCATGGTAAGTTGAGGTTCTGACTGGGTGGCCGTTGGGTATCATTTGGAATTTGTAATGATGCTAAGGCTCTGTTTGGAACTTAAGGAAAGGAAAGGAAAATAAAAAAGAGAGAAAATGGGAAGAAAATGAATTTTTTTTCTCTTGTTTGATTGTAGAAAGAAAATGAAAAGAAACTATGAAGGAAATGATTTTCTCTCGTTTGGCTTCAAGAGGAAAATGGGAAGAAAAGAAACAAAAATTAGCAAAAGTGAGTTGCTTTTCCTTTGTATTTTCTTTTCCTTGTATGCTCCAGAGCTTTTCTTTCTTTTCTTTCGTATTTTCTTTTCCTTTTCCTTAGATAGGAACCAAACAACTGCTAAGGAAAATTTTTTATTTTCCTTTCTTTTATTCTACTTTCCATAGGTTCCAAACAGAGCTTAAAGGTTCGCCGGAAAAAAATGGTGAAAACATATGGTGGGCGGAAGAAATGGGGAAGATTATAGAGAAGAGAGAGAGTGGGATTTTGTAGACATTTGAGGGCAAAATGGTCCTAAATTCATGTATTTTCACTGCCTCACACGCTTGCAAGGCGAGTGTATAACACTTCCCGTTAAAATAAACGGAAAATGATCTATCTGCTCATTTTTAGAAACCACAGGTAGGTTATATGCTCATTTTTAAACCACGAGGGGGTATCTGCACATGGCGATAACCATAGGGGGTCAAAGTGGACTTGCCCTTTTATTTTTGTACTTGTCCAATTTACATTCTATACCGAGTAGTTTGGATAAAAAAATCTTTTGTACATCAAATAAAGTGACCATTTTACCCTTGATGGGATATTGTCTTTTGAATATTTTTTGTCACCTTTTCGTCTTTTCAAGTTTGTCTTCCCGAGGCATCGGAAATTTGTTTTGAAGAAAAGACGGGAAAAAAACCCGGCCATAACATGCAAAATTAAGTTACTCCAGAATATTAGAATATTCCGTTTGCTAATTTGCAATTCAAAAAGAATTTTTCAAAAAATTCCCCCTACTTCATAACATTTCTCCCTCTATTTCTCTTCATTTATTACTCCTACTATTTTTCAAAAAAAATTTCAAACTCCAATCCAAACAAAACATGAATTTTTCAAATTTTGGTCAAATGTAGTTTTCCAATACCTCTTTCGAAAACAAACCCAAAATTAAAAAAAAATCGTGGTCAACACAAAAGAAACCCACCAAGACGAAAAGATTCCTAGAAGATTTCAACCTAAAATAAGCAAATAGACAAGGAATTCCAACTGGGCCCTTTTCTCGCAATGTAATGCTTTGATAATCGCATTTATTTGTCTCGGTTAAGCTGTAGGACTCAGGGTTAGGTATGCTGACAGCACCCCCCTTACGGATTGCAAATACCCATCAATGTTGCAGCTCAGCGTCGGAACTCGTTGCCTGTTGATTCAATTAAGGCGCTTGGGTTCAATACCAGAGTGCCTGAAGGAGTTTCTGGCTGATCCAGAAATTTGTTTCGTTGGCGTTAGTAGTACGCGTTTTGCCCGTCGTATGCTGAGAACTTACTGCGAAATAGAACTAACAAACGGCATTGACGTGGGTGATTTGGCTGCCAAGGCACTTAAGAAGAGTGATCTTGATTGTCTTTTCCCATTGAGAAAAACAGCAGCTATTGCTGGGGTTTCTCTTTCGGAATACCCAGGATTGGATTATGAGATAGAAGTTGAAGCTAAGTTATACACAGGCGATGAAATTAAGCGCATTGTGTACAATGTTTATGGAGCACATCTGATTGGAACCGAGCTGTTGGGCTTGCTTTAATATGTGATCAGCTCAACGTTCTTTTGTTTTGTTTTTTGGAGTTGCGATTTATTTGGCTCAAATGCTAATGACACATGCTTATATGGGTTTTCCCTATCAGAGGAATAAATGTTCTTCTTCTTTTTTTTTATCGGCGAAGAATATATGTTTTTTTTTTTTTTTTTTTTCATTCTACCTAAGGTTTTGTTGCTCGTACAAATGCTAGTTTAGAGCATTCAACACCGAATACGACAGTATTGTTTGACTTTTTCTATAATGACAAAAGAAATACTCCTAACAAATTAAAAAATGCTACTCACACAATAACTCCCACACAACCGCTGACGTCATGCTCAAAACGACGTCATTTTGTTAAAATAAAAAATAAAAAAAAATAATGTCGCGAACACAAAACCCCTTTCCCTTTTCCCCTTCTCGTTCAAAATACAAACCACAGAAGCGAGGGAGAGGCTCCCACCACAACGGCAGCTGCTCCCCATCGCCGGCAACCACCACCACCATCGGCTTCTGGCACCCCGACGCTGTCCACGACAAAGGTCTCAGTCTCCTTGTTGTTTCAAATAGATAGATTATTCCCACTATCTACTCCTCATCCTCATCAATTAGAGGGCTTCAATTTGAGAAATCCTAAATTGTTGTGCTACCAAAAAAAAACCTAATTCGAAAATATGAAAAACCCTAAATTGAAGTTGTTAACCCCAGAATAGTGGTTGGATGTGTTGGTAATCTTTGTTAATTGATACCATTTTGTCGGTCACCTTAATTTGATACGAATGGGTCCTGGAAAGGACACCTCTTTGTCTGCTTCATGAAAACCCTCTTACCAAATTCTCATTTGGGTTTTCATTAGTTTCGGACATGAAAGAAAGAAAAAAAAAAAAGAAAGAAAGAAGGAAGATTATACTTTTTCTCCTAGATTCTCCTTCTTCTTTTATTGGTAAGATACATATTAGCTTTGCTTGATTGGGTAATTAGGTAAGTAGATAAAGAAAATTGTTATGCTTTTACAACTGAGTTTTAAGAACCAACTTCAAAAGTAGTGTGTTTAAGAGCTTGGGTTATCAATTAAGTGTTGAAAATGGGTCTCTAAGTGCAGGAATTTCTTGTATATGTTGCAATTAGTTATTTACACCTTGAACATGTGTACTTCTATGCCGAAAGCTAATTAGGGAAAGCTGAATCGTTTTTCTTAAGTGCTGAAAGTCGAACTAATTGCTTGACGAATTTCTAGTCCTGAAATAATGGGTTGCCCCAAGCGTAGGGCTGAGACCGACTAGCACAATATTCGGTAAGACCGAAGTCGAATCTACAGAAACGGTGATATATGCTGACTTTAAAACTCGGGTTGTTATGATCTAAACTGGCTCTTAGGTAGCCACCCCTTCTCGATTAATTGAGATTAACTAAACTCCCGAAATTGATTGTACTTTTCTAATAATTAAAAGAAAGGTACGGTTGTTGGGTTTTATAGCACTCGCAACCGGTCCGGACTCATCTGCTCCAATCGGTGTTCTTTAAAATGTTTGATTTCAAACTAAAAAAGATACCTCGCAAGATGCGAACCCTATGGTCGCTGTTTACCCATGCACAGTGGATAATGAGTTTTGGACCCCCATTTTCCCGTTCACATAGGCTCTGACAATGCCCAGGTTTGTCTACGGAAAGTATTTTACCAATCTAAAATTATTTTTTACATTTTTTTATTTCAAAATAGGAGAAGAACGCATCTGAACAACCGGCCATGGTGTGCTAACCACCCGAAACCCTACCTATATGATTACTCACTCATTATTAAATAAGAAACAAAAGAAATCCTAATTTCAGACATACTTCTATTTCTTGAGATGGAAAAATAAACGAAAGATTTAAACTAAACAAGCATAAACGAATAACTTTAATTAGAACAAAAATTGAAACAAGTTACCAAATACTTGAATACTTAAAACAAATGTTGAAAACTTCAAAGGAAAAGCTCTTAAAAGAAAAACGAACGTCCAAAAGCTGCTACAAAATAAAATCTGAACTTCTGTCGTCGCCTCCGCCCACTATTCTTTGTCTTATTTATAAAAAAATAAGTGACGTGCCGATCTTTTAAAAACCCTTCTTTCTTTTCTTGTTAAATCTCAGCCGTGTAAGCCCATTGTCCGTGGCCCACTATGTAGTCAAAATACTATTGGGCCCACTTGGTGGACAAAAGTCCAAATCCAATTCTTATTTCCACTGAATCTTTCCTCCGCCAATTCTTCATTTTCACTTGATTGAATTTCGACGACCCAATGTCGAACACCGTTTAATATTTTAACTTTGCATATTTTTGTATCAAACTCTTCAAATACCTACAACACAATAATTAAGCATTAAACTCCGAGTAACAATACTAAAAAGACTTAGCAAAGATAAATTAGAGGGTGCTTATGTAAATATTTACGCGCTTATTACTAATATGCTGAATTCTATGCTTAGATGGTAGAAATTATGCTCGTATGTGCTGGAAATTATAATTGGAAGCTAAAAACTGAAATTTATATGCTGAAACTCATACTTTAAGTGCTGGAAATTGCTATATGGTGCTGAAACGATGTTTTTAGAGTGCTAGAGCTACTGCTTTAGTGCGGAATTATGGGAATAGATGCAAAAAATTATGTCTAGAAACTGAAATTAGGTGACTTTTGCACAGGACTATATATGTCCAATTAGTTGAATTTGATAAACTGTGAGTTGTAAGGGCTCTTTTTATGTGGTAGAACTTTGTCTAAGTGCTAAAATCTACATTTGACTGCTAAAAATTTATATTTGAAGTGCACTAGTTCATGTTTGGTACATTTGGGGTGATGGCTAGAAGCAAAGTTACGAATAGAATTTAATTGAGTACATGGTTAGTTTGTAGCATTTTTTACTGTTCATTAAGTCAGTGGCAGACCCAGGAATTTGACATAACGGGGCACCAATTTTCTTTGTAACGCCATAATATGTGAGTTACAGTTAAACACATTCACACCAAAATAATTTTAGCATTCATGATAATGTAATAATTTAAAAGTATATATGCATTTTAATAATAAGCTACTTGGGTAAATTAGCGCACCTCGACTCTATGTGTTAAAACAAAATTATTACATATTCATCATTTATTTTTCTATTATTAACTCTACAAGTACAAGTTCGGGGACCAAAAATGTACAAATACAATGTGCAAGTTCACATTGAATACTAAACAAATGATGGGAGACGTTGGGGAGTGGGAGAAACCTTGGTTGTGAAAGAGTTTTAGTGGATTTTTAAAAAAAAATTAAAAAAAGAAAACTTCGGAGTGCGGGGGGAATTGAACTGTTTTAGTGGATTTTGAAAAAAAAATTAAAAAAAAACTTCAAAGTGTAGGGAGGATGGGGAATCGAACTCGCGCCACTTAGTCCTTTAAGCATGTTGCTTATCATTGCACCAAACTTCAACTTCTTACACATGTTAGCTTATATAATATATATACACACAAAATCGGGAAATTTAAAAAAAAAAAAAAAAGGCGTGGGGGCACGTGACCCCACGTGTCCTATGGTGGGTCCGCCCCTGCATAAAGTATACCTGGCACTAGTAAACTTTTTGGATAATTTGGCACTTTTGGTTTGTATTATGAAAGATAATGTTGTAATGGTTTATGCTTGATAAATTGAAACATCTCTTAAGTTTAATTGAGTACATGGTTATGGTATTATCCTTATTGCTCATTGTTATTCTCAAGTTATGGTTGGAAGATTGGGGAGGGCAGCTTGATTACATATGGCTACTAACTTAAGTTTAAGAGTATTAGGTTGCCAATGAGGATTGAACACCATAGAGGCTTTGCTTTTGTAGAGTTTGGCACAAAACAAGAGGCAAATAATGCCGTACAAGCTCTTTCAAGTACCCATCTATATGGTCGGCATCTGGTACGTAGTATTTTACCAGCTCCTCAAACATTTTTATCTTCCTATATATATGGACCATAGAAAAAAAGCTATAACGGCCAAAACTTTTACATTCAAGTTCTGGAAAGAGCAAAAGAAAGGGAGAGCTTAGAAGATTTACGGGCTAGAACTGCTACTCAATTCAGTGACAGGCAAGATGAGATGAGTTCAATGATGCCTTTGTTCATATGGCGCAGCCAATTGAGAGAGCCATCTTTAGTCAATGACTATATGGGATCACTTGATGGTGGAGCATATCAGGAAAAGTATCAACACATTCCAGTCCTTGGTTGATCCGAAACAAGTATCAACACTAACTATGGGACCAATAGCTTTGCAAAGACTAGTGGAGACTCGAAAAGGTAGTGAAAGAGATTGAAGCTATTCAAGTGAATCAAAGGCCAAGGAAAATGATCAATTTGTTGTAGTTTGGAATATCAATATGTACTAAGCTTTGTAATATCAAGTTGTAGTATTGCGAAACCTAATTTCATATGTAATTGATAATTGTGACAAGAATGACCCAGCGTGAGTTTTAAATTTATTGTATTATGGTTTTCGTTGTGAAATGATAATTTGGCAATAGATTTTGGCTATGAATGTGGCTTGTGAATGATGATTTAGAATGAGAAATGTCCGGCGTGGGCTTGTACATAACCTCATGTTGTTTCTATTGTTGGTATTATTGTACTGACTGTGATGCGAGACGTCGGACCAAAAACAGGGGAGACTATGCCGAAATTTTTCTAGAACCAAATACACTAGCATGATTCTAGTATTGATATTGCTTACTGAATTTACCTCAAAACTTAGTACTATTTTGTTTTTATTCTAAGCTATTGATAACACTTGAACTGACCAAATCATCCTCCATAAAAAAAAATTATAAAATCTTATCTGATGGAACTGTGAAATCAACAAGCAATCAAGTAATTACAGGAGCAGAAAGAAATTAAAGAAGTGGTGCAATTTTATGAACACAAGTAGAATGCATCACATTAAAGAAGTCAACTTGAAACAGAAATCTCCGAACCATCTACCTTATGAAAGGTCATTACAAGACCAACAAGCAATCAGGTCTTTCAAGGACACAAAAGGGGACACATGACACGATAAGGACAGCTTTCAAAGGCACAAACGAGGACACAGGTCATAGGACACGATATAAAACAATACTTCTGTTCATAAAATTGCGCCACTTCAGTTGTTGTTGACGATGAGTTATTCTTTTTGATTAATGGAAATGGACATAGACGTGTTAGAATGTCAAATTGGCTATCTATATTCTTTTTGCTCCTATTTTATGTTGAGATCATGATATTATTATTATTGAACATGAGATTCTATTCGATTCGACATTATCATTTCGTGGTCGAAGGAATAACAGTCAATTGAGTTTTTAAAAGCTTTTTCTGGAGTAAGATTTGGTCACTTGAGATTCTCTTCAATTTGACATTAACCTTTTCCCTGGACTGGAGGATTGATAGTTTGGAAGGTTGAAGTTGAATTCATAGTTCCATCAGATAAGTTTTTGAAAGATTTTTTTTTATGGAGGATGATTTAGTCAGTTCAATGTGTTATCAATAGCCTTAGAATAAAAGCAAAATAGTACTAATTTTTGAGTTGAACTCAGTCAGCAATATAAATACTAGAATCATGCTAGTGTATTTGGTTCTGGAAAAATTTCGGCATAGTCTCCCCTGTTTTTTGGTCCTAGCTGACGCCTCGTGTCTTAGTCAGTACAACAATAACAACAATAGAAATAACATGAGGTTATGCATAAGTCCACGCTGGGCATTTCTCATTCTAAATCACCATTCACAAACCACATTCATAGGCTACAATCGAAGTTAGATTTTGCAAAACTAAAACTTGATGCTACAACTTGATATTGTTGGGAAAAAACCTCGCCAATCACATAATATTCCAGAGAACAATTTCATTAACATTTGATAATGTAACAGTTACATAATCGAAACAAAAAACAGATTGAAACAGTCGAGATACAAGCTGCATTTTCAGAATATCAAACCGAGTCCTGTGTGATAACATAGTCTCCTTAAGAAAGATTCGCCGCCTGCCGTGCGTGTTGTAGGATCTTGTTAGGTGTCTTCCTCCCACGGTTGGCTCGGCTAAACTACAAGCCGTCGGAACACCACCGTCGACCGCCTTGGCGAACTGACTACTGCCTATCTCTCTCTCTCAAAGAACAATATGTTGAAAGGATGTAAGTGCTTGAGTTTTCTGATGCCTTCTCCAAAACGTGATGCACCAATTCATAATCAAATGGAGATCTTCACAAATGCTGGTATTGAATTAACCCCCAAAATGAAATCAACCACCAAGAGGAAGAATAATGCTGTCATCAAGGTGGTGGGGTTAGGAGAGTTACTAAATCCACACATCAATACGTCTATTGATTGTGGTGCATCCAGATATAACGAACCCAGTACCTGTTGCCTCGGGCGACCCTCCAAAAGTCCCGGTTTCATTCATCCGAAATTCCGTAAAATTTCAATGGATATTCCAACACATTACAACTTTGTATTTCAAATTACAACAATTGATCATTTTCTTGGCCTTTGATTCACTTGAATAGCTTCAATCTCTTTCAACGACATGTAGCATCTTGAAGTTGTTGAACTGCCAAGCAGAGTTATCTATGTGCCAATATATCTCTGTTTAAACTTATGAATCATCTCGGTTGCTGCAGCTTTGTGGGCTCCAAGTATCTGTATTTGGGTAAATTGGGTCCAAGTTTCTTTGTTGGCTACAAGCCCTAGCAGTTCTTTCTCCTCGAGCCCTTTCAGTGGTCCCAGGCCTGCAACGATATGAGCTGTCCTTTGCCAATGCATTTCTGAATATCTTGATCTGCAAAATCACCACCATATCAGCAATTCTTCAGAAAGCTCATTTATTGAAAACAAATATTTGGGAAAGACAAATAATTGCTTTCACGGGTGTAGTCTTGGGAAAAATTTGACATTGTTCCCTTGTTTTATGGCCCAGCGCGACGCCTCACATCTCAAACTAAGAATGACAATTCAATAAAACTTACAACAACATTGGTAATTATTAAGGGAAAAAGGCGAAAATCATTAGGTTTCTAACTCTTTTTTAACCACTACAACAAATTCATAACCTTTCAACCCTTCCCAACCACCAACTTATGGTTATGGATCAGCAAAAAATACACTAAATGGAAAGTCAAACTTAAGGCATAACGACTTGAGTCACTTGACTTAAAATAAGTTACAACTTCTGCAACTAAAGAGTAATTACATAATTACTTTACTAATAACTTACACGATGATGAAAAGAAGTGTTTCAAGGAGAATAGTACAAACAAAATCGAGGATACCTCCTGTAGCATTCTAAAAAGAATTAGAGAACTATCAATTATTGTAGTATCAGATGAACCAGAAAGATTAAAGAACAAAAATGAAATATCTGATTGGCAAAAAAAGAGATCGTGTTTAGTAGTTCCCAAGTGGATTAAAAAGGTATATGAACTTAGAAAGGTGCTCTGAAAATACCATAATAGGACTATGGTTAAACAATGCTCTGAATGCAGCATATCCAAACAAATAGCCAGTAAACATAGTCACCACCACATTGTGCAAATCAGAAACAACCATGCAAAATTAAGGGTCGAAATCTAAATCCTAAAGAGAATGAACAACAAATATTCTTCCTTAGAACAACCAAAATCCTAAAGATAATGAATACCCTAAGCCACTAATTGTGGTTTGGTGGTTGATTAACTAAATGTACAAGTTCTTGCAAACCATTCATATAGACCAACAAAATGGTATCAATTTACAAAGATTACCAACACATTAAACCACTATTCTGTGGTTAACAACTCCAATTTAAGGTTTCTCATATTTTCAAATTAAGGGTTTCTCAAATTTTTGAATTAGGTTTTTTTTTCTTTCTTTCAGCACAACAGAGCCGATGGTGGTGGCGGTCGCTAGCAATGGGGGAGCAGCTGGGGTTGGATAGTGGTGGTCACCGGTGGTGGTGGGAGGCCCTCCCTCGCTTCTGTGGTCTATATTTTGATTGTGAAAAGGGAAGGAAAAGTGCCCCAATTCGCAACCTCTTTCTTTTTTCTTTTTACAAAACGATGTCGTTTTGTGCTGAGGTCATGCTGACGTCAGTGGTTGTGTGAGTTGTTGTGTGGGAGTTGTTGTGTAAGTAACATTTTTGTAACAAATTAGGTACTACACCCACAAGTGAAAAATTCTTCCAAGATTGGCAAATGACCTAGCTTTGTCATTTATGGCAAAATTGGAGAGATAGAGTACCCAACATGGATGCCACACACTTAACTTTTTTGTTTTATTTTTAGGCAAAATGAGTCAAATGACACTATTCATCGAGCAATAATAACAATGCAAAATGACATTCATGGATCATGTGAATGCTCTTGCAAATGAGGTTGTGGCCTAGCCCAAGTGAAAGGGTATTCCCTTGCCCCACGCTCATCCAGGATTCGAATCCTGCCCTCTCCTCCAACTCCCAATAGTATAATGTGGTGTAAAAATAATCGACTACCAGAAAAAAAAAAATTGCTCTTGCAAATATGATATGTCAAATCTATCTATCTATTTATAATAATGTACTCCAAGCATGTGTAGTACAAGTACACACGATCACTCTTTTCCTCCTCCTCTATAAGAAGAGGGAGTTCCGGCCAATTTTTCGCTTGGCACTTTTTCGAATTGGACCAATTTAGTCCTTGATTTGGCTGAGTGTGTTGGTGGGACGTGGGGGCAATTGGTTATTTTGCTTGTGCCATGTAGGGGGCTACGTGGCGGTAGGTGTTGGACAGGTGGATTTGATGAGGGGTTTACAGCAGAAGCGAAAAACAGAGAGGCTTAGTTCACTCCGCCTTCCCCTTTTTCTTTTCTTCCGCCTCCCATTCTTCTTTTCTTCCTTGGGTTCAAAGAGAGAGAGAGAGAGTCGTCGGTCTTCTCTCGGCCGATCGATTCTAACTTTGCAGTCTCTCTCTCTGATATCTTCCTTGCATTTGTCGTCCGCTTCACTTCGATCTGCTACATCGTCAATTGCGATGGCAACGACCCCCGTCCAAATCAATTTGAATGAGTTCAATGATTCAGGTAATTCGTATTTCATGGATGGTTGATATTTGGTTTTTTGTTGCCTGGTTCTTTTGAATGGTTTATATTTTGTTTTGTTTGTTGTATCGGGAAGGAGAACACCATGTAGTGTAAGTTGTGATGTTCAGTTTCTCCTTCTTTAATGTGCTGAATATTGCTGATGCCGATTCGTATTTTCCCCTTTTGCGTTTTGATTTTAACTGATTTATGCCGATTTGGTTTAAGGTTTTGTTTTTTGCGAAAGCCCACCGGTTTTTTGAGATTGGATTTAAAAAAAAAAACCACAATTAAGATTTCGATTTTCTGTTTGCTGTGTCAATTTCGTTATTTGTCGCATTTGCATGGTGCATATGTGGGTTTGGTTCATCTCTTTTGAATATGGGTTTTAGAGGTTAGACTTCGCTTGAGACTTTTGTATACTTTAGTGTTGAAGCAATGTTTGCTTGTACTGGCTTTGATTGGGGCTTGTATGGTCATGCGACAGAGCCCTCACACCGGCTATTTCCAGTATGCTATGGATCTTTTTCTTTTTTGTGCATTTTGCTTCAATTTGATCTTGCAGATGCTTGTTTGTTAATGTTTGACTGGTTTGTGTTATTGCATAATTTTATTTTTTGGAATTTTTCCTTAAGTTTGTCCTTGCACGTGTTTGTTAGTTCTTATTTTGTGTGATCAATTCTTAAGAATTTGATTTTGTTTTGGCTCAAGTTTGGGCTTTGGGGTGTTTGTCTTGGGGATTTAGTTTTCTGGCCAAATACTTGTGCATTTTTCCCCCTGCATTCCTAATGAAGTTTGCTTGAATCTGAGCTTGTGGGTATAGGTTAGTTAGTGGATTGACTAACAAGTTTTCCTTTTCTCAATACATGTGCAATTTTTCTGGCTGTTTCTAGAGTGGAGCTTGCTATGTCAAAAAAACATCATAAATGTAAGATTCTCAACCTTTTGTGGCCTTAAAATCAAATGAATGAAGTTCATATTTTGCCTTTCAGTGGATGTCAATACCTTCAAATTAGCAGACAGACTATAAGATAGTAATAATTTGCAAACCCTTAGGGCCTGATTCCTGCATGGTGGATGTGTGCATGTGTGTTGTTGTTCTAAGAATAGATGGATGTACACAAACCGCTGATTTTGATTCAAAAGCAATGGAATTTCTACCGTTATTTTACATTAGCTTTGGACATTTTGGTTCTTCTCAATTCGATTTGAAGTGCTTTGAGGCATCATGTTATATATTTTAGCTGTGATTTCCTTGTATATGTTAGTTAATATTTGAATCTAAAATTAATTTCCTATTCTTACGGCTTCTTTTCATTTCTGATTAACAAGTAAAGTTTTGAGCTATTGGAGTCGCTGATAGAGGATCATGGCAAAAAAGATGAAGGCAATCAGTTCCCAAAAGGTAGGCTTGTCTTATTAGTTCTTTCTTCTTTTGTATGTTTGTTGGTTTCTCTGTTTAGGACTGTTTAATAGTCTTTGGTGGTTGGAACAAGATACTTTTGGAACTCATGCATATCCGAACTCATTTTTAGGCAAATTGCACACATATCTTCATATCTTCATTTTTAGTCGTGTCATTTATTATTGAGGATTGTCCCAGTAGATAATTTTGTCAATAGCTCCGAATTTTGAAGGCTTTTATATCTCATGGCTACTACTTTATACTTAGTAGGATGAATTCGGGTCTATGCATATAACTGCTAGCTCGGAAAGATGGTATATGCTCTTGCTGAAATTAATGTAAATCATGCGGATTGAAATTGGAAACATATCCCAAAAGACGTAATGTTCTATTAATCTAGCATATGTTGCTGTTTGGAATCAAATTCCCAACTCTCTTTGTCCATGTTTGTTCAGATTTTTAGGCCAAGTTCTGGTGTTGTCTTCGTTAATCCATAATCATTTGGAAGTTCGCATGTTTGAACAAATAAGGAGGCAGACTCGAAGGACAATTAATTACAATGGGTCAGGTATTATTTTTCCTTGGAAAGTCGTAAACAATGCACTATATAGCCAGCCTTTATGAATCTCACCATTTATTGTATGAATCTCACCATTTATTGTCAACATTTTTATTACCCCATTAAGTTGTGCTGATCTTCAGAGAATGTAATCTGATAAAAATTATGCAGCAGGTCAACTTTATGAATCTCACTTTAGGTTCTAAAATCTAAAGAGTTTAAAATAACCCTTATGCTATGAGCTTTGCATTGACATTTTTCTCTTAATGCTACGAGCCCTGCATGTATTTGGGACATGTCTCATGATGAGAGACTGATTTTATTTGTTAAGATTGTCAATCGGTTTTATTTTAAAGTTTGCTTCAAATTTGTTCTTCCTTAATTTCTTCTTGACTCTAGAAGTGGATTATCATTAGTGGTGGCCTGTGTGAATTGATCAGCTTGGAATTGAAATGAGTGTTAACACACTTAGTGCGTCTTTCAATTGCATGAACTGTTTTCATAATGTACATTTGCAGTCCGTTTTGAAGTCTGACCACATTATATGGTTGTAACCACCCTTGGTGTGACAAAAGAAGATGTGATGCTTCACATGTTGGGGCTACTTCAGTTTGGCTATGCTTCTCGCCGTTGTTAAGAGGTTAGTGTTGCGATTCTTGGTTTTCCCGCTTTGCTTCATGCTTATTTTTCCGTTCTGGTTTTGGGGGTTTTATTGAAACCGCTTTGTTGATATGTTCGATTTGTGTGTGTTGATTCAGTCAGGGATAGTATTTTTAGTTTTTGATGGTTTTCCCCATTCTTCATTCATGTTGCATGTATGGTTTTGTGGCATTATGGTGGCTTCGCTAGCTTTGTAGATGTAGCGTTTTCACGATTTCTCGTATTTAGGTTCCATCATGCCTCTGGATTGAAATTAGGCAAATGGTGTGATAGTCAAGCCAGTTATTACTACATCCCAATAGTGTTAACTGCTTTTTGAATTTAAAAATCCCTTCAAAAGTTGAAGAAATGGGCATTCTGAAGAAAGAAGATGGTGGTGTTCTTTTATTCGCATATGCTGGCTTAGGCTTTGTGTTTGTTTTTCCAATGTGTGAATGGATTGGAATTGTACGTGCCATTGTCCAAAAGTTTGTTATTATCTTATGCATTGCAGTTTAGTGCAGGAAAAACTGATCGAAGTGCCTGGTTTAGCTAATGATGAGACTACGCAAGTTACAGGTTCTTCCGTTGATGCTCGTATTCCTGAATATCCAAGCAAAAGTAGTAACAGATAGATAGCTTTGGTCTCAACACTTGCAGCAGTGGGACTGTTCTTATTAGCAGTGATACTTGAAACTTTTGCTATGAGCAACTACATCCAGAATATTAGCAACAAACAGAAAAAGATCTCCATAATGGGCATGACGGACGTGCTTTGCACGTCGCCGTGCATCTAGTTGTTTTTAAAAAATTACAAAGTCATACAAATCCACGTAGACTCTTCTCAATTCCATCATTTCCCTATTCAGTATTCACATAGGGGAAAAAAAATTAACATTCAAACTTTACATGTAGCTAGTCTTCAAAATTGACTAAAGCAAAATGACTACTACCTGTGCTGGAACATTCACCTAAAAAAGTGACTTAGGCAAAATAAAAGTTGTACTAACTTCTTTTAAGATAGTGTAACCTTGGCAAGCCGACAACAGATTTTCTCTTTAAATGACGATATTTCGTAGATAACCCTGAAAGTTATCGACGTTAGTGTGCCAAAACGGATCGGGTAGACAATTCCTCCCTCCATGGAAAACTAGCAGCAGAGTCGTGCCATTTTCGCCTCCAGAGCGTCTCCTAAGAGGGAAGACGACAATAACTACTCCAACCACAAATCATTTTTATCTGGGTCATTTTTGGATTAGAGTTCTCTCAAAGGAGATTGGTGTTTCGATTTCTTTTTGAATAGAAAACAAATCACTACTAATCTTTTTAGGAAAATTCTAAAATCAACCCAATGGGCTGACAATAGTAGATGTGTGAATATGTATTAAAAGGTGTAAAAAATAAATAAAAAATATATATTTTCCTTACCTTCTTGTGTGGTTATTGTCAGCCCAGTGGGTTGACAATAGTAAGACCAATCTTTTTATCGTAAAATAAATATTTTGGTTTCAAGTTACGGTGGCGATTTATTTGGCTTTGTGCTTGCTTCCCCCAAAACAATTAGGGTTTTGTTTATTTCTGCATACATCAAATTCGTCCAATGTTCGAGTCTAATTCCATTAATTGCCATGCCAGTTGGGTAGAATTATTGTTTTGGTAGGTTTATCTGGTTTTTCTTTTTTGAATTCTGTTAGATTCATATTAAATTTTTTTGAACTAATTATTTGCTTCGTCGAAATAAATATAAAAAGTAAAACAATTATGATCAATAAAAAATAAATATTCGCTAAAGACAAATAAATCAAAACAACGATATTTTATTTTTAGTAAACTAAGTTAAAAGTTTAAATTTTTTCTCGTCAAATAGAAATTAATCTTGAAACACCATACTCTAAGACTAAAAATCAACGGCTCGGATTTTTTTTATTGAACGACTCGAATTTTTTGAAATTTAAGGGCTCCCGTGGCCATCGGCAGAGAATCGGCAGGGCTAGCGTCGGTGGCCGTAGCTTTTTAGTTTTCTTTCATAGCTTTCGATGAAGCAACAGCGGGAAAGAATAGGCTGTCGAATGTGGATCGATTGAGGCAGAGGCGTTTAGACTTGTTACGCTTAACGAAACGGCGCCGTTACTTCCATCTTCTCCGCCCATACTCTTGCAGTCAGTTCTCCCTCTCTCTCTCCTCCGCATCACTAAACAAGAGAGAGAGAGAGAGGTGATCCCGATGGACGTACTGTTCAACTCGATCGACGTCCGAGACCTCCTCTCCTCCCACGACCTCGACGACTCCTCCCCCTTATCCGCGCCTGATCTCCGCCTCCTCATCGACCGCCTCCAAATCCACTCCCTCCACATCAAGTCCAAGGTCCACGACTACATCCTCTCCCACCACGCCGACTTCGCCTCCCTCTTCGCCCAGTGCTCCGACGCCGTCTCCGCCTCCCACCGCCTCTCTGACCACCTCTCCGACCTCCTCCGCCTCACCTCGGACCACCCGATCGACGTCGAGATCCGCGACGCGACGGCCGAGATCGGGCGGAAGAGGAAGGAGGCGAGGGAGAAGAGGGAAGTACTGGAGCTGGTGAGGGTGGTTTTGGAGTTGAGCGAAGAGTTGAGGGCCGCGAGGGAGGACGTGAGGGCGGGGAGGGTAGTCGAGGCGGCGGAGAAGGTGAGGGGGCTGAAGGTGGCATTGAGGGTACGTGGTGACGCGGAGGAGGAGGAAGGAGAGCCGGTGGTGTATGGGTTGTTGAGGAAGGAGTGGAGGGAGTGCTTTGAAGAGGTAAAGATTTGGTTAAAACTCTGTTTCGTTTATGAGGTGATTGAGGGAAAATTTGAAATTCAGAAGCTTATATTGTTTCTATGCTTTTCAGCTTAAAATGTTCAGCATTCAGGCAATTGATTAGTTAATTTTCTACTTAAAATGTTCAGCATTCAGGCAATTAATTTTTTAATTTTCTACTTTCAGTTTTATCAAATAGCAATGTAGTGTTTTGGTTCAGTGTTTTGGGAGAACGGAGCGATCATTGGCCTTTCACTTGAATGGCTATTCATCGAAATTTGCTTAGTGATGGTTCCATATGTAATGTATGTATACGCAATAATTGAGGTAGTGTTTGGTTTGGTTTGGTGGAATAATTTTGGGAGGAAACGGAATGATATGTTGACGAAATAGGCGGAATAGTATCCCAGTGTGATAAATATTCACGATGTCCATTATGAAAAGCCTTTTCAATGGCTTCTCTTGCGGTACCGGATATGAGTGGTTTTGTACTTTTGTTACAGAATTAACAATCTTTTTTGGAATAATTACCAGCCAAAAATGCCTTTTAATGCCAGAAATAGTAATGACTTTTGTAAATTTTAATGGCAATTGGAATGATGTTAACTCTCATGGTCCTTGGCCTTCCACTTGAATGGCTATTCATCCTAAGTTGGTTAGTGATGATTCTGTAGGTAATGTAGATGCTGTTATTTTGTAGAAATTCAGACATTGGTATTAGCATGTTACAAGAGGATGCCCCTTCCTTCTTAGCTTTATTCCATGGAACCAAATACTGCATGAGTTCAGCCCAATATTGCTGAAATGGCTTTTCTTGGCAACAAAGAGAGGGTAGGCAATGAAAGAAGAAAAAACAATACATGATTGAACCTCTAAATTATCTTTTGTTTGCGTTGGAATGGTTGGTATAATATGTCAGAACAAAAGTTTCATGTTTCGTGTGTTTAAAATTAGAAATTATGGTGTTTGTCAATTTCATTTTCTTTTAACTGTTGGCGGTGACCAAATTTTGAATCGTTTAAATTAATGGTCTGTTTTGGTGATTTTATTTGTGATCTCTATAGTTTGTGAGTATTTCTTAGAGGAATTGGATTGGGTTTGTAGATCCAAGATTTACTGGCAAGGTTTATGGAGAGAGCGGTGCAGTTTCAGCAGCAACAAAATGAAGTTCGAGTAAATTACCTGTTGAGTTCCAATGGAATTGAATCAATTGATGGGGTTGAGTTGCGTACGATTTTGAAAGCAATGGAGGTGAGTTTGGTCCATGCACTGCATCTTTTGGCTTTCGGGATGAGTTAACTAGGAATTGAATTCTTTTGGTAGGTAGACACTCTTCTTTAGTTAAAAAATCCAAGCTTAATTCGTCCTTTCATTTTGAGGTTTCTTTTGGAAGATTGGTCTCAGTCAAGTAAGGCTAGTTTTGGTATTTGTGTTTTTGTAGGTGGTTGGCATTCTAGATTATGGCCTTGCGAAAGTAGCGGACAAGATGATTAAGTATGTTATAGCCCCGGCATTGAAATGCCAATCTCATGTTTCTTTTGCTGAAGAAATGAATCAAGAGAATGGACATGTCTCTGAGGCGATTTTGAGGATAGTTCCATCTTCTGATCCTAAGGTGAATTTAACAAACATGCATTTGTTTTAAGGTTCGGTTGCTTGCTATCTTTCACTTTTTATATACGGAGACACTAATAGCAGATTACATCAAAAGAATCACCTGGATATTTATGATTTGTGTTTTGAGACAGCAGTGTATGGGCTCTGAAGCAAGAACAACAATTCTTGATCAATTTTATTCATCCTGGTTCATATTAGAAATGTATTTTGTGAGGTTGTATGTTGCCCCTGTCATATTGTGATACCAGTTACTCCGTAAAGTACTATGCAAAGATTCTGAGAAATCGTTAACGGCTATTCCTTAGTTGCAGGAACCTTCAACTATGCCCATGTTTTTTCGACGGAAACGCGTTTTCGCGTTCCCGTCGAAGGAAACTCCAAGAAATCCGTCCCAATGACGACGGGAACTCGTTCCTTACCTATACGGGAACTTACACCCAAAAAACGGTTGTTGAGACTTACGATTCAAGTTGCAATTGGTACCTTTAAAGTTGTTTTGATCTTGTTAGTGAGCACATCTGATATTAACCGTGAGCACATCTGATATTAACCTTCTAGAGTCATATTAATGCCCTTAACTTTTACACCTACTTAATATGCACAAGAGCTCTATTGTGTAATCATGTGCTACAATAAAAATGTTGAAATATAACTAGAAACTTATGATTTTAATAGTAATATTTTATGTGGTAGAATAATATTTTTATATTGACATTTAACAATATAAAATTCCAAAATATATTTATAATTTTAATAATTTTTCCTAACCGCTCCCAATGGCGCTCCCACACTTCTGTTATCATCCGCTCCCCTGTCCCCGCCCCCGCCCCCGCTCCCGCTCCCGCTCCCTCTCCTGTCCCTGCTCCCGCTTTGTGTAACTGCTATTCTGGTTAGGCCTGAATAAATTAGCTGTGTTTAGTCCTCATGCCTTGTATGAGATGTTAGTATTGATATTTTACGAATACATCTTAGTCCTCACGCTTGTGGACTATGAAGCACAGATACTCAATATGGGAGTTGTACCCATAGCATGTCTGTATTGGACAACGATACACCTCCGTTACTCTCAGACATGTATGCAAGGAATATCGACTACATGAAAATCGATTTTCTAAATTTTTTGAAGTATTGGATACTTTTTGGGTACTATTGTAGTATTGTTCACATATCCAAGCTTTTATGAAATTAAGGGTGTGGCACTTCTTGCATACCATTCGATTCAAATTGGTAGGAATACATGAAGTCTCTTCTTTGATAGGTTTGAATATCTTATTGTGTCATACATGTCTAGTGATAATATTGGAACCAATAAGTAACCAAGTAAACTTGTTTGCAACACTTTTGCGTACTAATAACAGTGTCTCACCATTATTGTAATAATACGTAATATTATACTTTATAGTCATACAAATATTTTTAACTTTAAAATATCGTAGCTGTACTCGTATCCTATTTTTTCACATTCCCATATCGCCGTATCCGTATTGTATCCATATCCCCTATCGGTATCTATGCTTCATTGTTTAAGGACGACTCAAAGTCATTTTTCCATATCACATAATGTATATGTAGTCTAGATACTAATAAGGAAGTTGTCATTCCATCAATTTATGTGATGGAACATACTTCTCTTCTTCTGTAATACAATAGGGATGCTCATTGTGCAATAAGGGTGCCCTTTGCCTTGAAACATATGCAGTGCAATTTGCTTATGGCAGCCACTTTCCTATGGTGTTTGCAGAACGAAAACGTCCAGGGTGAAAGTATCTTTTCAGCAACTATTCAGATCATTAAGTTTATTCACAGATCCTTATGCTTGGAAAATGGTGCTTGGATGCAATATTTTGGAAGATTGACATGGCCAAGGATGTCAGAGTTGATAATTACGAACTTCCTCTCTAAGGTTTGTTTTCCACTCACATGTAGTGTGTCCTGAGTTGCTAGCCTTGGTATTCTGTAGAGTTATGCTCTATCCATTGCTGTTTTTTGGTTAGTTAAAGTAAAAATGTTATTGATTTGTCTCATGACTCCCATCTCCCCAAATCTCGCCTTAGTAGCTGGAGCACCCACAAGACCAAAATTGCAAAAATAAAATATAAACTACTCTTGTATGTAAGTTGAACGTGGCATGCAGATTTGTGTACTAATATCATAAGTTGAAAATGTGAAGCTTTGGTATCAAAACGGACTCTGCTTAACTTTAATGGCTGCAAGCAGGGCTGGTGATCGGAGTGTTGATAACTTAATGCATGTTCTGTAGCCTCCTACTTTATCTTTTACCTCTGTTTACATTGTCTTGGGAGACCTTTCACGCCTATTCATTGTTCTCTCTGTCAATGATTTCTGTGCTTAATGTAAATACTATCCTTTTTGCTTGGTGCTATAGTTAGTGTTTGTGCAACTTGCCTTGATATAAAACTCTGTTCACTGCTACCATTTTCTTTCAAGGAAGTATTTTTTATTGGATTAAGCATGGGACAAGTTTTTTAGATTGTTTGATAGCAAGTTATCTTTGAATTCTAGTAGCTGGCTTCAAGTTCTACTGGAGTTCAGTCCCCTCACATCAGAACAGGCATGAGATTTCTCTCCCCTATTATTTTTAGTTACGTTGTTATACAGAATGTTATTGGTTAAAGGATAGGATATATTCTAGCACTGAGAGAGGTTGCTTCGATTATTATGTGAGCTGGACAGTGTGGTATTCAGTTGTTGAGCTTGGTACATATCAGATATGTGTTGTTCGTGGTGTGAATTGATTTTATTCTCTCTCTCTCTCTCTCTCTCTCTCTCTCTCTCTCTCTCTCTCTCTCTCTCTCTCTCTCTAAACGTATGCATCTCAAAAAATTTGAAATTTCTGGATCCAGGTTGTCCCTGATGATGCTTCCAAAATTGCCGATTTCCAGAGGATCATTAAACTTACGTCTGAATTTGAGACGACTTTGAAGGAAATGATGTTCATTTCTAACGATGAAGACAGGTTGAGTAGCTTCACTGATAACGTGGAGGTTCACTTTGCATCAAGGAAGAAGGTTGAGATCCTAGCGAAGGCCAGAAATTTGCTTCTACAATCTGACTTTATCCTTCCTCAAGTGAGCTTACTACCTCGGAGTCTTTATTTTAGTTACTGAGATGAGTTAGCTCGTAAATAGCAATTTTTTATATAGCAGGACCATACAAGGAAAGTTACTGAATTCAAGAATGTTGGAGCTGCGCAAAGCTTTCCTGATCATGTTGTTGACTTGCTTTTTTCATCGGAAAGTTGTGTGGTGTCTAAAGCAGCTCCTCAACTGATGGAACTGGTGCATCATACTCTAAAGGTGGGTATATTAAAAGAGGACTCTCAGGGTTTTATGCCTTTTGCTGCTCATTTTCTCTTATGGTTCTGTGTCACCATTAAACCACTTCCAATGTGCTTTAATGCTAATCTCAGTTGGTCTGAAGTAGGGAGAAGATATTCTTTGCCATAAAATGAAATCTATTTCCCAAACACAAGTAATCGGAAGAGTACTATTTTATTGGATAAGTTGGAGAGGTTACCATACTTTGGAACAAGACCTTTTTTTTTTGTGGTAAGTAAAATTTTATATAACCACAAAATGTGCACGAAGCTACAAGGAATCAACAGGGGCATCCCCTGGCCACCTATACATCAAAAGGTCCAAGAGACGACCAAAAAACAAACTCACAAGGAAACTATGAACAATTATTTATAGAAAAAATCCTAGAATCTAGGAGCCAATCATCACAAAGCCTCCTGTTCTGCATGGAGAATTTGACAGATGACCAAGAGCTAACCTTGGTTCTCACAGAGTTAAAGACTTCATCCACAATCCCATCAACACCTCTGGATTTGCCTTGGAAGATCCTCAAGTTCCGTTCCCCCCAAAGAACATGAATGAAGGCTGTCAAAGACAGCTTACACAGGGAATCAGGCAAGCTTTTCCCTTTTCTATACTGGACAGCCCACTCCAATTCCTAGGCCAAAGGCAGAACCAGCCTCGTAATCCCATTTCTAGCCAAAATTTGCCTCCAAATCATCTTAGAAAGCTGGCATTCAAAGAAAAGATGGCTATGGGATTCTATATCAGTCAAGCAGAGAGAACAAAAAGGGGGCACCACCATACCCCAACTCACGAACCTGTCCTTTGTTGACAGCCTTCCCAAGACAGCCAACCAAGCAATGAAACTCCATCTAGGCACCCCTTGGCTGAACCACAAGTGTATGCCAAGGTTGGAAAGAATTCCTATGCTGACAGGCTTCCCAAGCTGATTTGGCTGAAAACTTACCATCTGAGGTTATAGTCTATATGACCCTATCAGGAATAGATGGATTAGGGAGAAAGTCAGCTGGAGTTTGCCTAATAATGTTCATAATGATCCTGTTGCGCTGCCTAGGCCATTTCCAGAGACCATTCTCAATAATAGAAGATACTTTAGCCGTGAGAGCCCATCCTCTATGAACCACCACAGAATCACCAAACCTTTGGAATAGAGCCCCAACTGGATGCCAGTTATCAGTCCATAAGAAGGTGTCCCTGCCATTACCAATAACATATTTCATCCACTCCTTACAGATAAGTCTTAGCTTCAGAAGTTTCCTTACTACCCAAGAAGCTTCATTAGGAATTGGAATCCCCCATAGGCTTTGACCTTTAAGGATGTAGACATGTACCCATTTCACCCATAAAGTGTCAGCTTTTTGACTAAGGGCCCAAAGATGTTTCATGTTAATAGCTCTATTCCACTCTTTTATGGATTGAAACCCCAAACCCCCTTCATTCTTGGGGACACAGAGAAGACCAGCTTACTTTTATCCCAGTATGTTTCAAATCTGCTCCAGACCAAAGAAACACACATAAAAACACTCTCAATCTCCTTAGTGATTTTTTGAGGAAGGATAAAAATGGCACTCCAATATGTTTGGATGTTGAATAGGACAGACATGAACTAATTGAGCCCTGCCTCCATAAGATAGAGATTTTTGTGTCCAGCTCTGAATCCTAGCCAAAATCTTGTCTTTCAAAACAGCACAATCAGTTGAAGTGAGCCGTGTACTAATCAAAGGAACCCCCAAGTATTTGACTGGAAGTTGACCTATAGGAATATCCAACAAATCAGAGAAAACTTGCTTATCAGAATCAGGGACACCAGCAAAATACATTGCACTTTTCAGCAAGTTCGGTTGTAACCCAGAAAACCCATGAAACTCCTGCAAAGTTTTCAACACAGTCTGTACAGACCCCAAATGAGCACCACTCAGAATAAACAGGTCATCCGCAAACACATGAGAAATTCCCAACTCCTGGCATTTAGGATGGAACTTGAAGTCCCCAACCTCAGTATTCCTCTGTAAAAGGGTTGAAAAAGCCTCCATAACAAAGAGAAAAAGGTAAGGGGAGATTGGATCCCCTGCCTAAGGCCTCTAGCTCCCGGAAAGTAGCCAACTAATCCACCATTAAGCATGATAGAGAACTTAGGAGTGGATATGCATTCTTTTATCCATCCAACAAATGTAGCAGGAAACTCCATAGCAAACATAGTGTCTAGGAAAAAATCCCAATCAACCGAATCGTATCCTTTCATAAGATCAACCTTGATTGCACATCTAGGTGGCCCATCATTTCTATGATAGTTCCTAATAAGCAGAACATTGTCCACAATGCTTCTCCCCTTAATAAAAGCTGACTGGGATTGGCTAACTACAACAGGCAAAACCTGTTGCATCCTCTTTGCCAAGACTTTGGTAAAAACATTTGAAAATAAATCACCTTTGGTAGTTTCACTTTTAACATTGTCGCAGTTAGAGGACGTAGCCACCATTGATTGCAGCAAAGAACTCACAAAATGCAGGTCTGAAAAAACAAGTAGATTTTGCAGAAAAAACATTTGAAAATAGGGAACTCACTCTAGATTGCTTCAAAAATTCTGAAAAAAATCACCATAAATCCTAGAAAAGGAGGAAGAAGCACGTAGTGAAGTCGCCAGAGTTCATAATGCCTATGGACAATGACATCTGCAACCCAGAGACTCCCGATTTTGTTCTCTCACAATGCTCAGAATTGAGTTGTCCAAGTTTTAGTTTGGGAAATTTTAAGATGGATTGATTTAGGCTCTGATACCTTGTAAAGTTGATGATAAGAAACTAGGGTTAGGTTTGGAGAAGAATGACAAGAGTGGAAGTAGAGAGAACATTAAGAGAATAGGGTTCAAATCTTGATGAGCCTTTCTCACCACTGTGTATTTTCATAAGTTGAGAAGACAGGTACATTCATACTTTGAGACAGAAAAACAGCGAAATGATAACCCGCTTATAGCAATCAATGACTTTATGTGCAGGATGTTTGCTTGTCATCTCCAAGAGTGGCTTGGGAGTTCTATCATGCTGCCAGAGATGCTTTACTTCTTTATGAAGCTATTGTCCCCGTCAAGGTTAGTATGAGGGTACTCACATTAGTGGATTATGCTCGACATACTAGCATATTCAAGTTTTGCTTTACTGTCTTGATAATTTTCATATGATTTTCATCTTGCAAGAAAGATTAATTTCAAAATTTCTTTAAACTAGAGCTTTGCAATTAGCTCTCTTTGGATTGTTTTGGTGGAGCAGTACATATACAATAGATAAATATTGCATACCCTAACTACGGTGGTAATCTTTTCACTTGAAGCAAGAAAGGAAGCTTGATGGCATTAACCAGGTCGCTGTTCTCATTCACAATGACTGTCTCTATCTCTCTCAGGAGATTCTTGGGCTTTCATTTGAGGTATGAATGAAAGTTTGTAATTTGAATTATAATTTCAGGTCCAAGTGTGATCCGCATTTGTCTGCACACTTGGACAAATATGCTCTTATACTCCTATATCTGATTTGAACTTGAAGCAAAGTACCAAGTCTACCTGGTGCAAAATTTGCTGGGGAACATCGATGTACCAAGAATGTTGTGTAGTGGCAGTATAATTACTTGGATTACTTGATAAAACATGTAAACCTTTTTTTTTGCTCAGATTAAAACATGTAAACTTAATGTTCATGTGCTAGTGGTTATGCTAGCTATGATTTGAAACAAATTAATATCTTCTAAAGGAACCTGACGTTGAATCCTTCTCTCATGGCCCGACTTTTTTTGGTTGTGCTCTATTTTGAACCTTTGTGTATGAAAGGAGAAACATACGAGAAGAGACATTGGGTATAGTTAGCATTCCAAAAGGAAATTGATGATGGAATTCGGATTTATCCAAGATTATTAGATACATTTGTATACTACGATGCTAGCGGTAGACTGATACGCTTGCTCAGATTGGTATAACCAAAAAAATTAATGGCGAGTCTATGAACAAGTCCTTTTCTCTTGATAAGCACTCTCTGAATGGAACTAACTCGTTCTAGTTTTTCAACTTCTATTGGAGTCGTTGACCAGATAACCAATATTGTTAATACTTCCAGAATTTTACTTTGGCTAGTCTTAGGTCATAAGGCGAATAAATTTAGTCAAAATTGAATTGTCGTTATACAGAAATTAATCAATATTCTGAAAGTTGTTTATGCAATGCTGATTCAGCTTACTCTCTTAAGTCATGGAACATGTCTGATGTGTCATGATATATATGTACCTTAATAAAGCTTATGTATCTGTATTCCTCTGTTTCAGTATCGCTCGGACTTCCCAAGTTCCATCAAGGAATTTACCGTCTTTGTTGATTTGGCTCCACGATTCCAGCTTATGGCAGAAGAAATATTACAAAGACAAATTCAACTTGTCATTTACAACCTGAAAGAGGTGTGGTCATTGTACGGTAAACGCAGCAATTAAGTTGTGTGTATGAAAAGTTCTTCACTCTTCTTTCTTTCTGCTAGTTAATTCCATGATGAATCGTCTGCATAACTTTCTGATATCAGGCTATTGATGGTGCGGATGGCTTCCAGAATACCCACCAAATCCAACAATATGAATCTGCAAAGTTTGGTATAGATCAGGTAGAACTGCCATAACATAATGGGATAGAATTTTGTTTCGTTATGTTTCTAACAGGATAGCTCTAAACCTTCATTGATCAGGTTGTTTTTATCCTTGAGAAAGTACATATTATTTGGGAGCCTCTCTTGCTACCTTCAACTTACAAGAGAAGTATGTGCACCGTGCTGGAATCAGTCTTCTGTAGAATGACAAAAGACATTCTCCAATTAGATGATATGGCTGCTGAGGAGACAATACAGGTCAATTTTATAAACCTGATTTGGATTTTTTGTTGTCTGGAGAAAACTCGATTTAAAGCTAACGCACATTTCCTACGCTCTCACAGCTTCAAAGACTGATTCATCTGATGCTGGAAAGCCTATCTTCTTTACTGAACTCCCTCAATACTACCACCAGCCAAACAGGGAAGTCACATGAGAACCTCACCTGCTCCCTTGATTATCTTATACCTTCTCTTGGGAAAATACGTAAATTGGCAGGCATGTTTCCCTGACCATCACCCTTCACTGCCTTGGTTTTGTAATATTGAAATATATTTGTCCATATAACCAACCACTTGATTCTTTTCTTTCTTCATTTCCTCCATTTGATTTTCACTAGATTTGCTGGACATGCCTTTGAAGTCCATTACAGAAGCTTGGGAAAGTGGAGAATTGGTCAGTTGTGGTTTTACATCATCTGAGGTACAACAAGATGGATTCTGAATCTTTGACTGTTGTTTGGTTTCAAAAGCTCGGTTGCCTCTGGAGAACTAGCCCACTTGTTTTGACGAGTACTTGACTCGTTATCGGTTTAGCTCTTGAATTACAACCTGATTTTTACGTGCATAGTCAATTAGTCTTTTCAAATTTCGGCTTATGATCGCTATGGTTTCTAATTATGCTTATTTTCCTAAGCCATTCAGTCACTCTTGCAGGTGGAAGATTTTGTCAGAGCCATATTCACTGATTCCCCTTTGAGGAGAGACTGTCTTTGGAGAATAGAAAGTGCCAGTTTTTACTAGTTTCAGAAACCAGGCTGCTTGGACGACGTCTGGTGGAATTAGCGTTTCAACCATGAGATAGACCACTCACAGCCCCTACTAACAGAAAGCGGATGCAGTTTTCCCTTGAGTTCTGAAAATCGGTTGTCTTTATATAATCTGTTTACAAGCAAAAAATCTAACACGGATGTCTTCTTGTAAAATATGTGATCTTATTTCTCTTGAGCGTGTAACCGGAAAGTTCTAGTCGAATGAGATGCAGCAATTGCATTTTGTAAACTAAAGTATATATTTAAAATAAAAGATAGATTGATAACAAGGTTTTGTTCTTCACATGCCTCCTTGTTGAGGGTTAAGCTCATCGCCTAGGGAGCTAAGTTGGCCGATGGTTCTTCATTGGCTAAGGCACGACAAAGACTGACTGAACAAGGCTTGCTTCCAAAGAAAATACTCTGATTAGAAGGAAAAAAAACAACAGCAAAATATTTATCTTGGCTGAATAATTAAGTTGATGGTAAAATAAAAGACCAATGAACAAAGCTTGCTTCCGAAGAAAATGCTCTAATTAGATTAAACAAATCATCAAAATGAGAACAATCCATTTCTCAGAACAATCCATGACATTTAACAAATTGCTCGTAACATCAAAATCATTTCCAGACAGGGTTCTCATTATCCTTAGTGATAATAATCTGAACTGGTTAGAGCTCATCCTTGCTTGCAGATTCTTCTCCCATTAGTTCTTCCAGAGAAAACTCATCTTCTTCGACGATCTCTCCGTCTTTACCATCCCAAGGTTCAGTCTGAACAATTACGGGCGTGCTCCCTAGGGGTAAATTACCCTTTCCCCCACGTCCAGCTTCTTTTACAAATTCTCTGAGAAACCAATTTGGGTATTATAATCATCCCTCACTCCTAAAACAATCGTGTTTGAATGAAAATGAAAACGAGAAGCAAACACTTACATTATATGTTCAAGCTCAAATGCACTCCGAAGTGGGGCATATGCTCCTTTCTTTGCATTAAGGGCTACCAGAGCTGGGTACCCATAACCACCAACACCCACATTCTTTTCAAGATCCGGCTGCTTACCAGCAGCTGCCCATACATAGCTGCAACAATGTTGAATCTATTATTAGTTATATCAGGAGTTTGCTCAACCTATCAAGCAAGATGTATTTTGCGCAAAATGGAAGGCTACTGAACGAGTGATATCTGAATGAAGTCTTCATTCCTCAAGCAAAAACGGGAATGAAAAAGAACTACCATTGCCCATTCCGAAATAAACTAAGGTAGTGTTTGGTCCGCTGGAATGATTTGGGCAAGAAATAAAATGGTTATTTTTTGGCCTCTCAATGGAATGAGTTGAAAAATATTTTGATTCGTAATATACATCCTGTCATTTTATAGCAAACCATAAGTCCTTATGAGCAATCCGAGTGAACGAACCATTTCATTCTAAGTTCATTCCAAATGAAACAAACACTGCTTAGAGTTCTCTGATTCTTACCTGTAAGGACTCCTTTTGAACTTCTCGGCAGTGGATAACATCATCTGTAGATACTTGTTCCTTCCCTCCGCCTTGGAGTCCAAAATATCAGGGAGGAAAGCAACAAAACAAATGGCAGCTGAACCACACTTCTCTTCCATGACATCCTAATGAAAAGGAACACGTCAGTTTTACAGTACATTGATCTCTGACATAAAATGTATCTCATGTTGGAACAACACTTACTGGTCCAGTCAACTCGGTTACTTCAGGAGGTGCAACATTTGTTTCCAGCTGCTCCAGAGCAAATGACTCGATAGCTGAGGCAGTTCTTGCACCTTCATAAGGGAATGGGCTGTCTTTATCGGCACCGAATACCAAAATAGTGGGGAATCCTTGTACATTGAACCTGCTCATCAGAGACTGCCAACACCACCACATTAGATCCATGGGTTTGGTAAGAACACAATTAAAAGCAATATCCTATATTCCGTTATATATTCAGGTTTTGGATTCTGCAGTGCAGAAAGGTCAGCCTGTTTTCACAGGTTCTGGGCAAAACATTAATCTAGTCCAAACTCTGCACTGAAAATTTGAGTTTATAATGAGAGCAACCGGGTGGATTTGTTAATTATGGTTATAATCTATAGTACGACCATAATTGCAAGGTTCCAGACAATCCAGACACGAAAAAATGGAAGCAAAAGATGTCAAATAGGAAGTCATGAATTACCTTCTCTGCATCACAGTCCACATGACCCAACTTGACCTTGCCTTTCAAGTTATTCGAAGCTTTCTTCCATTCTGGAGCAAGCTTCTTACAGTGTCCGCACCTATATAAGGAAAAAATTTAGCTTTGAAATCACTAAATAGAAGGGGAAAATAAAAGCAGATACAAATATCTTATCGAATCATAAATGAAGCACCCACGTAGCATGACTTGTCAGCTCTTCTTTTGTTGATATTTGTTAGATAGTCTTGTAATACAACTTATTCAGAAGATTTTAGCTCTGCATAATTATGATTTGCTTTAACTTGCCAGTGTCCTTTCAACCAGCCTGTGCCTAAAATATCTTGCCGTCTCATATCTCTTTTGTTACAGTTTCTATAATTCTATTGAGAGCTGAGTTATATAGTTTCAACTTTCAACCATCAAATTTACTTCAGTTGCACAAGTCATGCCGTTATGTTGTATTCAAGGTTATCGAAGCAGATGTTATGCAAAAATAACTGAGTTAAAAAACAAAACCAATGAGATATGAGGTTTTTGTAGAATACCAACCACTGCTAACTCTTAAGTAACCAAGACCATAATATGAACCAACAAAATCAGTATCATTAAGCATCACGTACCAAGGTGCAAAGAACTCCACAACCCAAAGTTCTTTACTTTTAACCACTAGCTCATCAAAATTATGCGAAGTCAGTTCCACTGATGCAGTAGATTCAGATTTCTCACTTGATCCTCCTGTATCTTTTCCGTGTAACCGATCTTTCAGAAGTGTCTTTACCTGTACACAACCAAAAAACCATTGGCATTCACTCATAATGATAGTCGATGGAAGTAGGAGTAGCTAACCGTGACTTTAGACTAACACAATGCCTGAGAGCAAGGCAAATGGGCCCAAAAATGTACATCGGTACATGAAACACATCCTCACGGGTGAACTGCTCCCCCATGTGAATAGAAAAGACACAGATAGAGGAGAGTCTTTATAGATGGCCAAGGACGTGTTTTGATAATTCATACCCCGCCAAGAACATTTTCAGCATTAGCAAATGTTCTCAGCATGTCCTTAGCGGGTATTAATTATCAAAATACGTCATGGACCGTCATTTTCCCATGGGACAGACAGTGAATGCCTCGATCTCCCAAGTTGGTTTAGTATCGGTTTTTAATTTTGATTAGCTGCTTACTGTAGACCCAATAATTGGCTACTAACCCACAAACCACTGAAACCAATAATCTTTTTGTTCCAAGAACTACGAAAACCATTGCAGCAATATTATGGCTCTGTTAGGAACTTAGGGAAGGAAAGGGAAAAGAAAATAATTAAGAAGGAAACGAAAGGGAAAATTGAAGAGAAATTGGAAAGAAAGTTGATTTGAAAATTGAAAATTTTCCTTCTCTTTTTTAAGAACCAAACAATGGAAGGGAAAAGTTTAAAATTTTCTCTTCTTTACCTCTTCTTTCCACAAGTCATCCTAGCGAAAACATATCAATTTGAAGCACGTTATTCTTAGGGCACCTTCATATTGATTAAATAACATCTTGCTGATAATCATACCTCCATTTGAGTACAAACAATTCTCAAAAAAATAAAATTAATGTAGCCGATGCTGTTTTAAATCAATAAAAACGAGAAAAAATTGCGTAATGCTTGATAAAGATAATAGAAACAGACATGCTTTTATCCAAAGCTAAATAAATGATAACAAAGCAATCCCCGCAACAAAGAAAAATAGATAAACAACGAAAGGAATGGGATAAATGGGACTCAAGTACCAAAGGGAGACAAGGACAACCTGTTGCAAGGCGAATTCTGCAATGGGTTTGACATCCCTAGCTCCTTGGTAATCTACTGGAGGTTTCCCGGGAACAAACACCTTTATGGTAGGAAATCCCTTAATCCCGTATTCCTGTGAGAAAAAAATAAGTCAATCAGTATGGTGATGAATCAGTCATCAAAAGATTCAAAACATATAGTCCTACAAATTTTATCCCAAAGTAAAAGGAAAAACATGAAATCTCAAAGGTAAATGGAATCTCAATACAACCTTTGAAATGGTGCCATAACTATTTTGTGTTAATCAGTCCTTTGATAGATGATAAATGTTGAATCTTGTTAAAATGTAGAATGACACCTACTGATTATAATGTTTTATATAAAAAATTACGGATTATAAATTTATCCCAAACAGTCACTTCACAATCTTGATCTGACAATATCAATCTTTCAGTTCAACTGGCTCTGATGACATATTAAGGTGTTTAAGTAGCAATTCGGGTATAAAAGTAAGATAATATGAGAGAACAACACCTAAATCTCTAGCCTGCTATTATAAATGAGTGAAAAACATCCTGGAGCTCCCCTCAGAGTCCAAACTCCAAACTCAACTTAGCATAGAAATCCAACCAAACTGACTAATGACAAATTATGGAGCTATTACGTCATCTGAACACATTTAAAATGATCAGTCCCGTTCTGCTCCTAAAACCACATATTTATTAGCATTAGCAACTTTAAATAGCTGCCAGCGTATGTACATCACAATTTTTCACTCCATCCCTTTCGTAGAAGCTAATATGCACACCAGCTAGTCAGCTACAAATGAAGACAGACAAGATATTCATTTATTTACAACCACATAAAGTAACTCTCTGTGCAACATACCACGGAAGGATAAAATCCAATGATGTGGGTTAAAATTGGACCTGTAACAATATACTTCCTCCCCTTTTTACTCTGGCTTCAGAGAAACATTCGAAAAATAAATATAAACCCATAGTCAATGATGGAATTAACGTTGTCTTTCGAACTACAAAAGACACCCTGATGAATACGGATGACATCAAGGAGCTACAACTACTACTTCGCTTTTGCAACGTTATCATACAACCAATAACAACTACATATAGAGCGATCTCTGTCGAGATAGCACCGCATTGCAATCAGTGCAAGTTTTCAGCTTCATCTACAACATTGCCAGTTCTAAAGTTTACCATCCAATCTTACCACCAGAAAGCACGGTCACCTTGGCCAGTACCACCAGTATCACTATTGGAGCTTTCATGTCTATCATATCACCAACTACCAATTGTCCGCCTCAAAACATCATTGTCACCAATGACGCCACCATCACCACAACAACCAGGGCCACCGCAATCACAATTCACAACCAACCATATTGTCATCTCAATCAGCCATAACCACTTGTCCGCTTCCAACACTACCCCAAGCCTGGCCAATTGCCAACAGAACACCCCTTCGTTCTTTTCTGGTATGTGATGACATTTTCTTTTGTTTCTTTTTATTTCACCTTTTCACCCAGGGAACCAAAACCTAATCCACTCTTTTCCAAATGTTTTTCTTTTCTATTATTTAGTTTAGTCTGTTAATAATCGAACATAATCAATAACACAGTCATGTCTCAAGTGGAAATTGAACCCTGCATCTTCCCCTAAAAACTGCACGATATACCATCTACACAAACAGCGGGGCAGATGTTGACTGTGTCACTTCTCCTTAATGCTATGCATGGTTCATCTGAGCAGAATATAATTTCCATAATTCTAGAACGAACAACATATCCAAAAGCAATTACTGAAAGTACAAACTTCTCTAATATGAAAAACACCTGGGCAAGGGACTGGTGAGCGTCAGCATCAAGTGCTGCCACAGTAGCAACACCTTTCAAGACAGTAGCCGTCTTTTCCCATATCGGTGTCAGGGCTTTACAGTGACCACACCAAGGTGCAAAGAACTCTACCAGAACAACCCCATTTGAATTCAAAACCTGCCACCATTTAGGGACAACAAATCATATATCATTTCACTCCACATATTTTTACTCTTTTAGTTTCACAATTACTGATGAAAAAGTGTGATGCCAGGAATGAAAGAAATTTACTTTCTACTAATAAATATTTAACATAAAAAGAAAAGGAAGGAAAAAATAGAGGCACATTTCCACACTTACACTAATTTTCCAAAAGAAACTCCTTCTCCAGAACGGAATCTCTAAAGAGAAGTACTACTACAAACCAATAATAACAGAATGAATCCAAAAACATGGGCCAATGGTTATAAATTAATTCATCACTCTCCATGGGTCGCTACCCAGCGCCTGGTAATTATCGGATATATTTGAGGGGGGCAGACTACATGTTGCCAAGGATTACTTGTGGCAAAACTCCAGACACCCTTGTCATTAAAAAAATCTCCAAGTAATACCGCTATGTAACCACCCATTGAACTGATATGCCATGGACAAAAGCACGCAACAAGTGCAATGCTCAGGGGACCATGAATCCGGTGTGCGACTAAAAATTTTACTGTTAGGATTAATGTCATAGAATTACACGCTGTTTGTGGTACTATTAATCCCACAGAGTACTGAATATACAATAACATAATATTTGTGGGGTTATTAATCCCGCGCAATTAGGCCGACCATTTTACCTATCTAATTATTCATTGCTTCACTATTAGTCTGGTTAAACAAATGGACCCTAAGTTCACTGGATTACCTGCAATATATTGGGAAGGCTAATTTGCAATTTTATCCGCTTAGTTATTCAATTTCTGTTTAATTCATCCTTAATCCATCAATTAAATCTACTTAAGCCTCAATTGGAAGCGGGCAAGATGGTGATGAATTGCCTCCACATATTATTGGCTTATTGCCCTCTGATAGCAACTTCTAGCAAGTAGAAAAGGAGGGCAATTGTCAAAGAACAACCTAGGTGCCTGTTCGAGACTCAAAAATCACAGTCTTTCACGTGACAAATCAAATTCTGCCAACCATCAAAAAAAAAAAAAAAAAGACCCATTCTTCTTTTTTCATTCCCCACTAAAACTGATATTCATCATCAGATTATAAGACAGCTTGCTTCCTCCATATCTCAAATGCAAATCCTTTCAATTTTGTCACTTCCTTACACATTTAAATACTTGACTGTTCCAAAAAAGTTTAAAAGGTTTATGATTGGGCCATTCTACCGTAACTAAAGCTGATCTCACAGGAGGTGCTCTCGATAATACCTGCCGAGTGCCGTCCACTAAATTCATGGAGATTCTCAAACCAGACTAAGTAGACATCAGTTTGGATAGTTTAAGGGATTCAATTGGTTCAACCGATAGATTAAGGATGAATTAAACAGAAATTGAATTAGAGTCTAATTGACAACAATGAGTAGGATCTGAAGAAGAAAGACGAAAACAAATACGAGCCAGAAGATATACTTCATTTGTGGAACCGAAAATCAGCCTCTTTTTACCTTAGACTTGAAATTGGTGGGGTTTAGCTGAAGCACCGGCGATGATGATCCGTACAATGCATCAACCTGTGAACTGAGGCCGAAAATTAACAAGAATATCAAAGCGGGCGCGATCAATACAGGTGATGATGAATGCATTCTCACTCTACAGTTCTCTCTCTCTCTCTCTCTCTCTCTCTCTCTCTAGAAATTTCGCCTTCTGTTGTTTGAATCAAATCGGAGCAGAAACCCACTCGAAGCAGAGTAGAAAAACCCTTACCGGTCTACTCCTGCTGGAACGAAGATACGTGTATCCACCAATCAGAAAAGCACACCTCATCTTCTGTGACTCGCGAGAGAGAGAGAGAGAGGATAGAGTTACGGAAGAGAATATGGAAACTCCGAGATGTGAGGCGTAATTGCAACACGTGGCCAGAGTAAAGTGGGTGTTTGCCAATATTTTTATCTTTATTGAAAAAAATTTGAATTTCGATGTTAATTTTTTATTTTTTATATTCTTCTCATGAAAATAACACAATAATTCAAAAAAAAAAGATAAAAAATTAAAAAATACAAAAAAAATTTGAGTAAGAACCCAAAAAAAAAAAAAGAAGTCACTTTCCTTATAGCCAAAATAGACCTTTAGCCTGTTGAGAGCTCATCTGATTTTGGGCCTGCTCAAGAACAAGAGATTGGGCTTGTAAGTTATACAGCCCAAACTGATCCCACCTGACCTAGCAAGAAATTCTGACATTCAGTAAGATTTTGGGCCGAGCCCAACTTGAGTTCACCTGACACAAGGCATACAACCCGCGTGTGTGAACGGGTGCGAGAGGGAAAGCGTTGATATTTGAAAGAGTGGTAAGGAAGAGCGTCTAAGAGCATGTATACCAGTTGAGCTAAATGCCATTTTTAATTACTTTAAAGAAGAAAAATCCAAAAACCTGGCTGCACCGGATTAGGTATAAGAAAATCTTTTTTACCTTTGCCACATTTTCTCGTTATTTTAAGCGAGCTACTATTCATCAATAGTGAATTTAAATATTATATTTCCACTCCAACTGTCTCTCATTTTTGTCACCCATTGATTTACATCCCTCTCCCCCATTGAATTTAATAGTATTTTATGGGATAGAGAAGCTGATAGAGACTTTTGGTGCAAGCCAAAACAAAAAGTGAATATGTAAAATTGATAAAGGTCCATATTGAATAGGTATTTTAACTAACCTTGGTGTACATGCTCAATCTATATACACCGTTTTGTGTGTTTCAAGCACAATATTTTGAACATTTTGCTATTCTTCATAAAATTATGCAAATAAAAATATATGACGCTTGTTAATAGACCATGGAGATAACAAAATTGAAGTAAGTAATAAAATGATTTAATTGAACACGATGATGCAGGTGTAGGTACATGGATTTGTGTTTGTAGAGTATTCGAAATCTCCAAGGGGTAATAAAATGGATAGGGAAGGTGATATAGGAAATTATTGATGTTCAACCAAATAAAAAATGGAAGCCGATAATTCCACGAACCCTCGTAAAGAGAACCAAATAGTTTCTCCACTCCCAATCTACTTCATCTCCTACGTCTCTCCCTCTCTCTCTCTCTCCAACCATTCCTCGCATTAAATTGTCTAGAATAATTTGATAAATTTTTAAAAAAACCTAATAAAAATACCAAATAATTAATTTTTCTTTTTTTATAAGTGTCCAAATAATTAATTTAGCTCAAAGGCCCCTAATTAGGGGTCAAACACATCTCTACCATCACTGGGCAACGGCCAGGTTACGTTTGGAACCTGAAACTATTCCATGCGTCATATATATACTTTCAGTTTCCCTTTCCCTTTAGATCCAATGGTAGTATATCGATCAGCAATGACTATGATGCTTCCAAGCGGTTTGGGAGCATGATGCTCCCAATTGCTTCTAACCGTAGGATTGTATGAATGGATCTCAATCATTTATTGTCAAAATATCTCAGTAGTAAGTGTAGTCATACAATGCAGTACGTGTAGCCATATAATATATTAAGTATTGTCTTACTAAATGGTACGTAAACTTTGTTTTTATGATAAGTTATATTGTGATTTTTTGACAGAAAATTGTAAAATCATCTTATTTTTAACAAATTTACGTACACCTTACTTTTATGAATGATTTTGATTTAACGATCGTGATTTACATATTCAATAACAGCATCATGATGATCTTGGTGGCTTGCGGGGTCTGATTACTACGTGATCATAATGGTACTTTTATCATGGGTTTCCAAAGGAAAATTGGGAGCTGCTCGGTGATGGCGGCAGAATTATGGGGCCTTAGAGCATCCACAGCTCCCTCTTTATTTTCCTCTTCAAATTAAATTAGAGAGCCAAAACAGGGGGAAAAAAAACCCAAAACCCCCTAACATCAGGCTCTGTTCTTCCCTCACCACTTTGAAATGTTTTGACATTTTTTACAGTGACTCGTCTAACAAAAAGAGCCACTATTCACTCACTACTCCTTATTTAATTATTTCCCAGCCCCTTTTCATGGAGAGAGATAGAGAGAAACGTTCTTTCAGTTTGGAGTCACCGATTAGAATGACTTTGAAGAGGTTTACCGACGCCGGACAGATCTGTTGGATTAATTTGGGGTTTTCAAGAGAGACTTTTTGGGTTTTCAGGAGAGAGAGAGAGAGAGGTATCTCCTGGGTTTTAGAGAGACCACCTGGATTTGGGTTTCTCAACCCCTTTACACAACCCACAACGAAGAAGAAGATGCCCCTTTTCGAGAGGTGCTTTTCCCCCCCTCCTGACACACACCCCTCCCGACCCCACCCTCTCTCTTCCAAATATACCCCCAGCCTACCCATCCCATTTCTCCTTTATTTACTTAATAATATTTATATCTTTTTTCTCTTTTATTTATTAAATATTATTTAAATATTCCGATTTATAATCCGGTTGAATCGGTGTAAAGATCTAATTTTTTATCATTTTATCCTCGATGGTCATAATAAATTTTTGGTTCTAAGGCCTTTCAACGAGCATCCTAAGAGAGTCCTAAAACTAAATAAAGAGTCTTAGGGTGCTCATTGAAAGGCCTTAGAGTCAAAAATTCATTACGAACATGTAGGATAAAATGATCAAAAAAATAACATTTTCGCACCGATTCAAACGAATTAAAAATTGGAACACTTATTTTTTTTACATAGTTTATATATTAAAAATATAGTTAAGAAATTAAGTGTTTTAATTTTCAATATGTTTAAACTGGTGCAAAGATCTTATTTTTTGGTCATTTTATCTTAAATGGTCATAATGGATTTTTGGCTCTTAGGCCTTTCAATGGGCACTTATTTTGAATCTACAACTTTCGACATATTATTTCCGTCTCATGAACATTATGTTCAAAATTTCCTTTTTTTTCCCTCCACCACATTTCGTTTGGATCCCTTCATATTAGAAGTGTTCGCTTAAATGAAAAAGTATTATTAATTCGTCTTGCTAAGAGGAATTTAAAATTTTAAAATTATGATTGGAACTCAAATTTTTTTGAAAAAACACAAAATAAAGCTTAGAAGACAATTTAACAAACACGAAAGATTTGCAAATAGGAAATTGATAATGCCAAAACAATTATAGACAAGCTAAACAAAGTATTTTCTCCCAAACTAAAAAAGATAAGTATGGAGTGATTTTCTCCCGAGCCGTTCTACTAGCATTAAAATCAAGTTTCTCTATCACACACACTTCGGGGTAGGTTTGAATTAAAAAGTAGGGAGTGATTTTTTTTCACCTTTATTCAAATTTTTTTGTATTTGTTAGTTTTGCATCAAATTTTTGTGACTTATTAGTTCATCTCGACGAGAGTAACAAAAAAATTATAATTTTTTTATCGGAACCCAATTTTTTTTGAAAAAGAGAAAAAAATAAGTCAAAGAGATGTCTTTTTGACTTATTTTTGTCTTTTTAAAAAAAATATGAGTTTCGATCAAATTTTTTTACTTTTTTCGGTTCCTCTCATGGAGATGAACTAGTAAGTCAAAAAAATGTGACGCAAAACTACCAAATGCAAAAAAAATAAAATTGAATTAAGATGAAAAAAAATCACTCCCTACTTTTTAATTCAAACCTACCTGAAGTGTGTGTGTGATAGAGAGAATTGATTTTAATGCTAGTAGAACGGCTCGGGTGTGAGATGATTTGTGTTTTCACGAAAATGGAGAGAGAGACAATTTCTGGTTTAGCCAGGTTTTGTTTTTAGAGGAGTCACTGAAGGTGAGTGTATAGCTCATATTGAACCCACTCTCAACCCATTTAAACTCATGTAAATATGGGTTCATATGGGTTGAACCCATATAAACCCATTACACAGTATGGGCGAATTGGGTTGGATTATAAGTAGACGGGTTTGGGCGGGTTCAAAAATATGGGTTGGAATTACTACGTCTAGTTATAATTAAAGATAAGAAGATAAGAAGAAAAAAATCTGAAAAAGTGATTATAAATGAAGATAAGAAAATGAGAAGAAAATCTGAATGAGTAGTTATAATTGAAAATAAAAAAGAAAAATTATAATTTTAAACGTAAAAGATAAAATAATTTATAAATTAAATAAATTAAATATTAGTTTCGGTTGGGGGGGGAGGGGTTTGGGGTTTGACTGGGGTAACAGGGGAGAGGGAGGGGGGACCGAGGGTAATAAGGGAAATTGGGCTGTGGGGTCGGGGGGGTGGGTGTCAGAGGGGGGGGGGGGGGGGGAATAGCAATTTGCCCCTTTTCTCAGCATTTGGATTGCTTTTGTGTAGTAAACCGAAGAATAAAAGTGAGTCTTGACCTCTCCTCAAAACTGCAAAAATAAAAAATGAATAGAGAAGATAAATGAAATATTTAATTGACAAGAGAGTGAGAGTAAAGAGCGTAATAGATCGACATTTTAAAAGTGGATATCTAAAGTAATAAAGCGATTTTTGAGCAATTTTCTGGCCGGTCCTATTTGGGTGATGAATAACCCATTAGGTCCTGTCCAAAGAGCTCATAGTCCAGTAGGCCCTCTTCATTATTTTATTGACAAAAATACCCCTTGCAAAAAAAAGCGATTTGAGAGAGACGATCGAGACACCATCACCACCACACCACCACCACGACGCCGCCGCCGCCGCCACCACGACGACGTTGCCACCACCACCACACCGCCACCACCACCACCACAACGTCACCGCCGCCGCCGCCACCACCACCACCACAACGCCACCACCGCCACCACCACCACTAACACCACAATGCCGCCACCGCCACCACCACCACCACCACTACGTCACCACCACCACGACCACGTCACCGCCACCGCCACCGCCACCACGCCACCACCCCCACCGCCACCATCACCACCACAATGCCGCCACTGCCACCATGCCGCCGCCACTGCCACTACCACTACCACTGCCACCACCACTTCGCCGCCGCCACCACAATTAACAGTGTTAATTTTTGTCTAAATTAACAGTGTTAATTTTCATCTAAATTCACATCCCAATTAATAGTGTTAATACTCGGATTAACAGTGTTTATCCGCCACGATTAACAATGTTAATTGTTATCTAAATTAACAGTGTTAATTTTCAAGTAAATTCACACATCAATTAATAATGTTAATATCCTTCGGCTCATACATCCTTCTACACCACCACCACGACGACCACCACCACGCCGCCACCACCACGTTGCCAAAGCCGCCGCCACAACGCCGCCACCACAATTAACAGTGTTAATCTTTATCTAAATTAACAGTCTTAATTTTCACATAAATTCACACCCCAATTAATAGTGTTAATATCCTTCGGCTCATACATCCTCCTACACCACCACCACCACGACGTTGTCGCCACCTCCACCACGCCGCCGCCGCCGCCACCACCACGTCACCACCACCACAATGCTGCGACCACAATTAACAATGTTAATCTTTGTCTAAATTAACAGTGTTAATTTTCATGTAAATTCACACCCCAATTAACAGTGTTTAATATCCCTCGACCCATACTTGTTAATATCCTTCGGCTCATACATTCTCCTACACCGCCGCCGCCACCACACCACCACCACAACGCCACCACCACCATCACCACAATTAACAGTGTTAATTTTTGTCTAAATTAACAGGATTAATTTCCATATAAATTCACACCCCAATTAACAGTGTTAATACCATTCGGCCCATACATCCTCCTACACTACCACCGTTGCCACCATAATAAACGGTGTTAATTTTTATCTAAATTCACACTACAATTAACATTGTTAATTGATAAAAGTGTAAAATTACAGTTAACAATGTTAAATTCTTTTTAAATTTACAATTAACACTATGAATCTATTTACAATTAACATTGTGAATCTGAAGCTAATTCACGGAATAATAAAAGAAAAGATGAAAAAAGACAATATGTATTTAAAGCGACAATAATCCGGAGAGCCGTGGCCTTGTCATCACCTCATACTGAGTTTCCTAGCGAGAGATATGTCCGTTTAAGCGATTGACGGCGCAGAAAAAGGGGATGAACTCAATCAGTTTTGGAGATGAGAGGAGATGCTTTAAATACATGTGTGGAGAACTCAATCTGCTTTGAAGAATGAAGATGCAGATGAGGATCGTGAATTTTACCGAGGAAAGTGACGGTGAGGATGAATCCGGATGCGGCGTAGTTGACGGCGAGAGCGAGAGAAGCAGCGGTCTATGGATCCCATCTCAACTGTGTTCTGAAATTGGATCGAAGATATCTCAGTGGGCCTCCGTTACTCCGTCTCCTACGTCGTCTTCAAGTGCCTTGTGCTCCGGCAAGCACCGTGGTCTTGGCATCCACATCAGCTTCGTCCGCTCCGCTCACATCATCTTTCTCTGTGTATAGGTTCAACGGTGGCAGCACCGGCGGCGGTGGTGGAGGGAGGGTGGCGGTGGAGAGATGGGCGGCGGTGGTGGCGTTGGAGGGTTAGGTGGCGGAGGAGAGACATGGGAGGGTGTGGTGACTGCGACTGGAGAGAGAGGGGAGAGATTTCAGATTTGAAACTCTAAAAATGACATGGGGCATTCATTTGTTTTTAAACGGGATAAAAATGTTAAATACACTCCACAGGACCTATAAGGAATTGCACTCTATAGGAAAAGAATCTAGTGGGCTATAGAATTGAAATATGGGACCGGCCAGGAATTATCTTTTGACAATAGTCACAAAGTAGCTGCTCTCAGAATACCACTAAAATAGTGGCCCCCAATACATGTTTTGCTGCCGAACTATACCCTCAAATCAAAACCAAAATGACATCAAAGAGGGCAGACTTAGAGACTCAATTCAATTTTTGCACATATTACCATGCTTCCTTTATTTATAGTTCAGAGCATCGGTATGTACAATATGTTAGCTAAGGACAGTAATTGTTCAAATATTGTTGTTTGCACAGATGCTATTGCAATGATGAAGGCCATTCAGGACCTAATAAGTCTAGGTACACTACCTCCAACCACTACATCATCCACTACATTTTTTGTAAGGCCCACTTCAGGTCCCAAAAAAATACAGAAAAATATTCATAAATTTTAAAATAATATATTATGAGATCATGTAAAAATCAGCTCCAACAAATATCGATAAGTATTATTTCTTGATTCGTAGGGGCGAAACTGTACAGTCGAGCAGTTTCGCCACTACAAATCAAAAAATAATACTTACCGATATCCGTTGGAGCTGTTTTTTACAAGGCCCCATAAAATATTATTCTAAAATTTATGGACATTTTTCTATATTTTTTTGAGACCCAGAATGAGCCCTACAAAAAATGTAGTGGATGGTATAGTTAATGGATGGTAATGTATGTAGCATCTCTCTTCAGGACCGGAGAAAATCAAGTGCTCATCCTCTTAGCAACTTGATTTTTTATTGCAGGTTCCTATTGGAAGGTTTCACGGAGGGGCAAATCAAGCATGATTACCGGGAGACTAATCAGTGTGTCGATATTTTAGCAAAAAATGTGCTCTCCCTAGCATTGGGTTTTAGTTACTTTAATGTTGTTCCATCTTGTTTGTTATTTTAATTAAATACATACTTTGTAGGGTTAAATACCCCCTACTTATTTCTATTTCATAATCTATATTTCTCCGTTCACTACCAAATTAAAAAAAAAAAATCATGCTCGTATACGACTTTGGAGCATGGCAGAAATTTTCCATACATACTCGAAAATCATCTCTCTCTCTCTCTCTCTAACAAACCGATTTGTAACATCCTCAAGAAAAGGCTACAATAAGTTCTAAATGCAGGAAAAAGACAAATGCCAATGAGGCCACACTCATTCATTTTGAATCCTCTAATCATCTCCCTTTTGGTTACAACTCACACAAGCCGTTAATTAACCGCATGAAATAAGCATGGTCTCCGCAAAAGCTAGCTTCCACACATTCCATGTGATACCCACCCTTCTTAAATACTCATTTAATCAGGTGTCAATACATAAACTAATTAGAGAGAGAGAGAGAGAGAGAGAGAGAGAGAGAGAGAGAGAGAGAGAGAATTAAGCACAGTATGAGAATGAAGATGCTCGTGAAGTGTTGGAGGAAATTGAAGAAGATGCTGACATTTCCAGATGGGAATTCCGATCATCATCGAGCAATGCCTTTGGTTGTGCCGTCTCGTGCTGTTCAGTGTGATGAGCTCTTCCTATCAGGAGGAAAAAAGAAGCGTTTCAGAGATGATATGGATGTTGGTCCATTGGTTGCTGCTCATCTTGCTGCCCAAAGACATTTCAGCTTGAGGCCAAACATCTTTCTTTGAGAGAGAGAGAAGAGAGAGAGAGAGAGAGAGAGCATGTGTTGGCTCCAGTAGTACTTTGGAAATCATATTCTGTGCTAGCTTGAGAATTTCGTGTTTGCAAGTATCATGTATTTGGGGAAATCAAATTTTTTTCTTTTCCTTATTAACAATGAAATTTGATCTTATTGCTTCTCTAAATACACATGAACATTTCTACAACTCATCCAAACGAATGGTGTGTAAATTTTTCAGTGCCGGGTGGGTACCACGTGGTGCCCGCTCGGCACATCCAGGCTGTCCATTGCGGTTTTGGACGGCTCAAATTTAGAGAGAGTGGTGGGATGAGAAGAGAGAGTTTCAATCTGGGCCGTCCAAAAGTGCATTTGATGGCCCGGATGGATCGAGCGGGCAGCACGTGGGATATACCGACCCGACACACACTCCTTTGTATAATGTTTTTTTTTTGGTAAAAACCTTCGAATAATATTTTCAGAGGAATTAGAAATATATACTTAATTGCCGGAAAAAAAAAAAAAAAAAAACGTACTTATGGATTCTACTTTTAGTTATCAATGTAGAAATACATGTGAATACGTGATTTGGGCCCGCTAAGTGCAAATCCTGTTAAACAAGCATAGGCTTGTAACGTGGAAAAAACTTTTAGTGCGAAACTAACAACGATTCTGATGTATTCAGAGTACCAACATTTTACATATGGTTTACAGGGTATGCAAATCGTACACAAATCTAAACCGTTCATTACTTGGTTAAGATTCGAACTGTCGATTGTCAAGATGAGTGCACCACTTTACTGGGAGATGCTTCCATAAAACAGTATCAAGGTATGCAACTTTACAGAAACTTACTTAATTACCAAAAAAAACCTCGACAGTGACTCACTCTGATTTGGATTTTTCCCAGTTTATATTCTTCACTGAAGCCTAAAAAAAGGCAATGACAGGATCATATATACAACAACTTGTTTAGCATTCACAGCCATGAACATAATCGGCATGAGCATGGTCCTCTCTGTACGACAAGCTTGTCTCCCTCATGATTTTAGAGGCAGTCTAAGCAACTTCTTCACGTCGTTTACATCGGCGAGAGCGCGTCTTGACCACCGTAGCTGAGGAAGAGGGGAAAGTCGTTCGGAATGCTTGCCATGTTATACACGGGTGGAGTCGATTGCCCGTAGTGTGTCCTCCTGGGATGCGCTTAGAGCTCATCAAATTGCACTTAAGGCGCATAAAAACTACACAATATGTCAAACTTCATAAGCTGAGTTTGTCCTGAATACTTCCGAACTCCGATTTATGCGTGGTTTGAACCATTAAAAAGTTTATTAAATCTACTTTTAACCCCAATAGTTTGGATACTAATTTATTTTTACATCAAAAGATATGACCATTTTACTCTCAGTTGGTCGAAAAATAAATCATTTTGGTAAAATGCTCACATCTCTATCTCTATAAATCGGATAAAGACCTATTTAAAAATAATTTTCAAAATACTAGAAAATGATTGTATATATCCAACTATAAAAATAATAAACTTTAGTTTACAAAAAAAGGGATAGAAAGCAAGCCACTACAAAAATCCTCAAAATACTACCACCCCTCAACCACCAACACTATTACCTTAAAACAATCCCACCACCGCCATCACTTCAACATCACTTCACTGAATGAAACTTATTGTGGTCTCTAGTTGAAAAGGTGGGTCTCGCACAAGTAACTGACGTCAGATTCAGGGTCTTCATTGGGTTCTCTTACCAATTACATTGCATTATATTGGGTATGATATTCCAAAACACAAGAAAAAGAGGTACGAATAAATAAATTTTGAACAATTAAAACCCTTAATTAACTTGTAAAATTTACAAAGACAACGGTAACTCTAATTTTCGATGCCAATGCATGAACTGGTCATTTGTACGTGGTAAAGATACCATATCCTAAGAACATATTTTTTGCTCCGTCACCCGCTGTGTTCGTGTCTCTATTTGTATAGAATTCCCATGTCACGTGTCCATGTCCATAACAGAGCTCAACGGCCACGGTCCAGCATCATGCAACAAACAAGGAAATCGTTCATTTCTGAATATATCTTTGTATTAATCTGAACACAAATTATCCGAGGTTGTGTATGGATCATGAATTTGTGGTGGTTTTCCAAAATATCAAAGCTCCGCATGAAACAGTTTTATTGTCTATTATTACTCCATGACGAAGCATTTGGCCCATGCTTTTCTTATCCTCATATGCCTGAGATTTCGTTGATGCTACGATACTGAAACGAAAAGTTCCTTTATTTTAGAGGTTACACTAAATGTGTGTTGGAATTAGAACACGTGCCTTTATGTTTTTTTTTTTGGAAAAAATAAGAAATTCATTAATTAATAATAACGTGCGAGGTTACAACCCACAATGTGCAACTATTATGATAATAAGAGTAAGGGCCTTATGCACATCAACAATGCGCAATAACAAAAAGGAACCACCAGCGAATAATGATATATATACGGTTCGAATCAAGTCCACACCCTTCCGGTCTGCACCTCCCCTTTTTTGATCGAATTTCGGTGATTCGAGCCGCTCAATGTGATCAGAATGTGATTTTAAGAGTATCCGCAAGCAATCAGCAAAAAATTGATCGGGAAGGGCTTCATCCGAACTGTTTTTTATTGAACGATTCAATAAAAAACTGCTCAAATCAAGCCCTTCTCGGTGTTTTTTTTTTGCCGATTTCTCACAGTTACCCTTAAAATCACGTTCTGAACACATTGAGCGGCTCGGATCATCGAAATTCAATCAGAAAAGGAGAGGTGCGGACGGTGCAAACTGTAAGAGGTGTGGACTTGATCGGAACTGATATACATACATATATATATTGCGTGAAGCCCTTTCCGGTCATTTTTTTGCTGATTTCTTACGGGTACCTTTAAAATCACGTTCTGATTACATTGAACGACTCGAATCATCAAAATTCGATCGAGAACTTTGGGGGGTTTTTTTAGACATTTTTTAGAGGTCCCCAGAACCGTCCAGCTTATATATATACACACACGCCAGCAAATAAAGATAAGATGAGACCATGTTGAAGGTGCGCCGCACGCGGTACGCTTAGCCTAGATAAACAAGTGCGACAATGGTTCAATAGCGACGAGCTTTTCCACATAAAATGACCAATAACCAACCCATTAACAAACACCCCAAGTAGAATGCTGCATGCAGCGGTAACACATGGATGAGAAACTTTTTGGTACCACTGGTATACCAAAGACCTTGTATCCCCCTTCATAAAAAAAAAGTGACATGTGGCAAACTGTAATTTTTTAGGACTTCAACTGTAATTATTCCTCCCCAATTCACTACCATTAGTTTTGGGCGCTGCTATTCGCAGCCCTCTATTTACTCCAATAGCCCGTTAAAAATTTTCAATTATACTCGACAGTTAGTTACTGAAATTGAGATATATTTTCAGCATCCAATTACCGAAATATAATATTTTTTTCAACAGATGTTTACCGAAAAAGCATGTTCGGCAGTTGTTTAGAACATATTTTCGACATGTAGTTACCGAAATATAATCTTGTTTTCAACAGCAATTTATCGAAATGTTATTTATGATTTTCAACAACCATTTACCGAAATACAGTGGGCTACGGGAGAAAATAAAGGGCTGCGAATAGCGGCGCCCCTAGTTTTTGGGTGCCGCTATTCGCAGCCCTCTATTTACTCCCGTAGCCCATTACATTTCGGTAACTGATTGTTGAAAATCATAAATAACATTTCGGTAAATTGCTGTTGAAAACAAGATTATATTTCGGTAACTACATGTCGAAAATATGTTCAACTTTCGGTAAACAACTGCCGAACATGCATTTTCGGTAAACATCTGTTGAAAAAAATATTATATTTCGGTAATTGGACGTTGAAAATATATCTCAATTTCGGTAACTAACTGTCGTGTATAATTGAAAATTTTTAACGGGCTACGGGAGTAAATAGAGGGCTGCGAATAGCAGCGCCCTAGTCTTTTCCGCCTCTACACACAAAAACTACCTCCGCCCAAATTACTCATGTGCCTATCCCTGCTAACATCTTTGCTTTCTTCTTTTTTTGAACTACACCTCTTTGCTTTATTCTCATCCAATTGTTTTTTTGTTGAACTTTAATTTAAAGGTAAAACATAAATCTTGAGGACATAAATCATTCTAAAAAAATTAAAGGTCCTTAGTCAAATTTAACAGTAGTAAAATTTCCGTTGAAAGCACAAAGATTAAATGATACTGTGAGTAATAATTATGGTATACTGTGAGTTTTTTCAACTAAATGATCTATCCCTAGTGAGAGAGATGCGTAATAATTATGGGATATGTACTATGAGTTTTTCATGTCATAGGTCTTATATAATTGTATGAAATCTTGTTTGCAAAGTAATTAGAACACCAGCCTAAATGATGTTTATTTAATTTTGGAATTTTTTAGCATAGAAACTCAAATAATTGGAAAATTAGATATTCAGTTGATTTTGATTTTGGAAAAAAAATATTCTACAATGAGTTCTATAGTAACATGCATGACTTTTATTTCCATAATTCATTGATTTTTTTCAATACAAATTAACCAAGTATGATTTTGGAAAAATCAAATCATATACTAATTAGGAAATTGAAAAGAATCACAGTTAATCGTGTTGTGTCGTATTTGAGTCGTGTTGATTTGGGTTAACGTGTCAATTCAGAAAATTAAACAGTTACTATGTCCTTATCCAGTTACACGAGTCAAATTCGTGTTTGTCCCATTTAATTTTTGTGTTGCCGGGTCGTGTCATATTTGTGTCGTATTAACAGATCGTGTTCGGAATTTCCACCCTGCTGGGATAGGCAGAGGAGTAATTTGGGCAGGCGTTAGTTTTTTTGTGGACAGAGGCGGGAAAAAAACAATTGTTTTAGCATCAACAGTGAATTGAAGTGGAATAATTATAGTTGAAGTCCTAAGAAAATACAGCTTGCCACATGTCACATTTTTTTGTAGACGGGGGATACCAGGTCTTTGGTATACCAGTGATACCAAAAAGTTTCTCAGCATGCAGATTCGGTCATCATAGAACATATACGTTTGATGTTATTGTTGTCCAAATGTGTGTTGGAATAAGCTGAAGTGCGATACATGACTACATGCACCACATGAATACTGGGAAAAGATACAATATTAGTGCCATCATCAGCTAGAAACTCTTGAAAACATTTTCCCACCTATCTGAAAAATTAGGTCTGTTTGTTTTAGATTTATTTTTTAAAGCATTCACACCACTAGAAATCGGCTCTTAGTGTTTTCCAAGTCATTGATAAAATATGAGAGGAAATATTTTATTGAATTTGATGATTAAAACTATCGATGAGGCCTCTATTTATATAAGGGGAGGTAGTCTAACTATAGAAGGGAATCATCCTAATTATAATGAAATCATAATCAATTATAATCAAAATATATAAAACCAAAGGAATCATATAATATCGTAATCATATCCGGATATGATTATGATATTATATGATTACTATATTCTAACATCTCCCCTCAAATTCAAGTAGGCCTACTAACTTAAGTTTAAAAAAGCCAAGAGAAACTTAGGAGCAGTCAAGCCAAGCTAAGAAAAACTAGGAACAACCAAGCCAAGAAAAACCAGGAGCAGCCAAGCCAAGAGAAAATTAGGACAACCAAACAACAGCCATAAGCGAGAGAAGCCACGAGAGTAGATATTTGAGGTGAAATTTGAATGAGCAAGCCAGTTATATGTTACTAAGAGTGCTCGGCGGACGGCAACGAAGTTTAGGCTGCTCGCCGAGAACAAAAATTTTATAGGGCCTAAATCTTATAACTCTGATACCATGATAAAATATTATTGAATTGGATGATTAAAACTATATATAAAATGGGGAGGGAGCCTAACTATTGAAGCAAAACATCCTAATTATAATGAAATTGTAATCAATTACAATCAAAATAAAATCAAGGAAATCATATAATATCGTAATTAGGGCTGCAAAACGAATAAAACTGCTCGCGAGCCACTCTAGACTCGGCTCGGTAAAAGCTTGACTCGACACATAAATAAACAAGCTCGAGCTCAAATTATTGGCTCATTTAGTTATCAAGCTAGTTGAGGCTCGGCTCGAGTTGGCACGCAAGCCAAGACTTTGTAGACTTTTTACGTTAATTACTACAACTAACGTTAGCATTTTTATACCCTGATGTAGAATTCTTACAAAAATATTATTACATGTTATTATTATTCTAAAATTGAGATTATTTTTTTGTAGAGTATAGAAAAATGAAAGATATATACCTTCACAATCAAAATATTTTTTGTTGTATTAGGTCTATGCGAGTATATATATACATTTTTCGTTGGTCCATTGAGGCTCGTGAACAAACTCGAGCTCAAGCTCGAGTCAAGCCAAGGCCCGCTTGACTTGAGTTCGACTCGTTAAGTTTTCACTGAGCTCAAGCTTGAGTTCGTTAAAAACTTAATAAATAAGCTTGAGCACGGTAAAACTCGACTCGTTTGCAGTCTTAATCGTAATCATATCAGGACATGATTATAATATTATATGATTACTATATTCTAACAGTCATAATCTATTTCCCACAATCCCGTATATATTATAAGCATCGCGAACCTCTCAAGTGATCAAACAAGTCATCGATCCAAGGAAGAGGATAACAGTTTTTGATCGTCACCTTGTTGAGAGAGATCCCCAACAAAACCCAAAACAGAGGACAAGCAAGGGGCCGGGAACATCCACCCAAATTAACCTAAAGTGCAATCAAATACCACTAGGTTCCAAAAAACAAAAAACAAAAATTCAAACACAACTAAAGAACAAAGAACATAAATTATGTTTTATTCATATTTATTTAAGTAAATGCTGGCCCAATACATACAATTGTTGCAAGTTCCCAATCCAACATCCTCGCTACGTACCAATTATGTTTGAAAATTCAAAAGGAGTATTCGTGTACAATATTTTCGGTATTTCGTGACAAATGCTCTCAGTTGAGACTGAAGAAGCCCATGATAGGATCATACACAACTTGATTCGCATTTCCAGCCAGAGTGAAGTCCAAATGTGCATACTCCTCCAGGTAAAGTACTACAAGCTTATCGGCATCATGATCGCTAAGAGCGCCCATCAGTGTCTGCACATCTGCGGGATCAGATAGGTAGTCCTGCCCTCCATGGGCAAGGAAAAGAGGAAGGTCATTCGGGATGCTTGACATGTTGTATACGGGAGGCTTGGGCTGCCCGTAGTGTTTTTTGTTGTCATCTTCGCTTCTATAATCGTGCATTGCTATGGTCCCTTGTCGAACCACTGCACAGCAACCACAGATCACAAAGTAAAGATTTAGAGCCATTCTTACCAGTGAACAAGGCTAATACAAATTTTTCCTTCCCTGTTCATCTTTCCCTCAACCCAAAAGATTGTCTATTTCCATCATGATTTGACCCAAACATTAAACCGAATTTCTTGGAAGTCGAGATTCATTGCAATCTGATATACTACCAAACAGCTTCAAGTACTTATAACAGCTATTCGTAAAAGGTTTAGAACCTTTTGCGCGTGAAACTGAATAGCCGGACTATTTGGTTGCTAAAGTGGTCTTCTTCGATTTGGGCAAAGTTCAATCACTCATACATTCACACATTGAAAGCAGTCCTTGGCTGTGGGAAAATAAATCTTGTAGAAACTTACTCTGTGCTAAATGGAGCATGTTCTTGGTTGCCGTTGGCTGAGGTCCATACTTAAAAACCGCATCCATGGTGGAGGGACTAATACAGCAAGGCGGGCCTATTTACAGCAAATTACAAAAGTTAATTAGCAGTAGATATGAATATCTTTTCCTAAGTGCAGAATGCAGATCAAACAAGTAGGTCATGATATTAATGTTACCGGCAACAGCAGACGTTATTGAGGAACAATCGATGTTCGTTGTCAGGCAAATCCCATTTATAAATTTGGTTACAGTTTCCCTGCTCAATAAAAGAAGTTAGATTTTGGGTAACGGTGGGAATCTAAAATGGTCAAGAAGATATGACAATAGAACACAATAAGGCTTGTACACGACGTCCGATTGACAACGTGTACATTGAACTGAACCCGCCAACATACACATATGTTGGTGGAGCCATCAGCACAAAACTTCAACTGTGAGACCATCCGACAGTAAAAGGGTTTAATCGAGATGTGTGCAGGTAATTGTGTCAAAATTGTCGGGTCAGTTTCTCACCCTCCTGGAATGAATTCATGGACGCCCGACCAGTACAAGACCTGTCAAGAAAAAGAGAACAAAAAGAAGGCCATGGGCAATGTTTTTGTCGCGATTTGAAGTAAAAAATATGGTAGTAGAGATTGATGGTTACATCGCCTATCATAGAATAAGCAGCAGCTTTTCCAAGAAGTGTGGTGATCTGATCCAGGTAAGCTATAGGAGATAACAAAGCAGCTGATCTTATCATGTTCAGTGACTGCTGTTGGGAAAAAGCAGCCAGAGCCATCAGAGTTCCCTAAAAAGGAGGCATCAAAACATAAAATTAATCTTAGCAAAAAAAAAATTCCGAATTTTATTTCTTCAGAAAACTAGTTCATAAACTCAATATTGTAGAGAAAACAAGGATATCATACCAAAGAGTGACCAACATAGTGCAGATTCTGGCCTGTTTGGTCATGAACATATTGGACTGAAGCAGGAAGATCATAAGCGGCTAATTCATCCCACGACCAATCCCAGTAAGCCTATGAATTATAGAACAAACATCAGAACAAGTTTAAAACAATGTGTTTTCTTATGAACTTCTCACAGTCATTAAGATGAAGAGAACCGGATCACTCGGACTAAGCGACGTGTGTCCCCTGCTATATTTAGTCCCCCGGGTGTTTGCAAGCCAAACATCGTATCCATTGTCAGCCAAAATGAATCCCAAGGATTGTTCTGGGGTGTTCAGCAGCCAGTTTGCTGCATCCTGCAACAAAACAAGAAATTTTACATTGTCAAATAGTTAAGGTTCAGCATATGCATTTTACGTGTATGGGAAGAAGCTGAGTTTGAAAATACAAAAAGAAAATGAAGGGAAGAAGCTGCGTTTATCAACTTGTTCCCCAACTCATTTTACAAATATTACCATGTACGTAAATTATGATCCAAACGTATGTAACAACAAGACATTGTAGAATGGAGAAGGTTACTTACTACCAACACCCCATGCTGCAAAAGAACAGGAGGTTTGTCAGCTGTCACGCCAGACCTCCCAGCCGGAATCCTCTGCAAACTAAGAATATATCCATCCGTTGTTGTCACCTGAGACTCAGAAAAGCCACGTACATATTCGATCCAGTAAATCTCATAGTTCAATACTATAAAACAAATGACAGATTATTCGGTAACACGTATCATACGGTGTGCTCTTCACAAGAGTAAGCTTGTGTCTCCACCATTGATTTGCAGATACCAACATCGGAATCCGAGGACAATAGCAACCTTCCATTGTGGGTGTTGATTGTATAAGGTACTTGCCTAGCTCCATCTGCAAACACACACAACAAGAATACTAGAATGCTGATGGTTAGAGAATTAGCCATGCTGTGCATATGTGTGTTGTCTTTGCCTTGTTTCCAATAACAGGCTTCCTGTATATATAGTAGAATAAACATACGAGTGACTAAGGGGGAGTACAATATTCTTGTTACATAATAAAGCTTTTGGCCTTCTTCTAACGCTAACTGTTTCAACATAGCATCCGTTAGGGTCTGTTTGATTAGAATGGAAATGATTTATAAAAAAAAATGCAAGAAAGAGAGTAAATTTTATGGTGTTTGATTAGCATGAAAATGGTAGAAAGTGCAAGAAAGTAAATTTTATCGTACGACTCATTTAAGCATAGGCTACATAACTTTCACTTTTTTACTAAAAACATGGAGAAATTTTATTTTCTTACGAAAGTTGTCACCTCTTATGACACTTACCATTATACCTATACGTTTTTTCCTTTCATATCAAGATTCAATATATATATTAAGGGTAAGTTAGTAACTATAAGTATTTTCTTACAAGATTCATAAAAACAAATTTCCTACTAATCAAACACATAGAAGAAAATAAAAAATATATATATTCTTTTACTTTACTTGTCTTGACCAATATTTGCTTAATTGCCTTGTAAATTCTTTTAATCTCTATTATAAATCTCTATTATAAAACAGAAAGGTGTTGAGACAAGTTGTTGAAACGGATCAGATTCATTTGATCCAAATGCTGTAGTGCATCCTCCCACTTCTCAGTTAAGTGCCCATGATTTTCACCCAATTAAATCACACAACTGCCATCCCCTTCCAACCGGGATGCATAGTGGCGTAGGCACGGGCTAGCACTAGTTCCTCAATATAACTCCATGTATTACTCAATTGCTCCGCAAGTCCTGAGATGAGGAAAAAAAGTATCAAACTCCAAGTAATATAATAAATGAAAATAACAAGAGTAAATTAGGGGCGTAAATGGGCACATTTACGCACCTATCAGACATCTTCGTGTAATAGTATTCTTGCCACATACGAAACTTAAATAAATACAACTCTTTCAAGTATAGTTAACTCTTTAAAAATTGCAATGATTTGGTCTCATGTGCTTCAAAATTGCCATGATTTATTGTTAGACTTGTCTCACATCGCTCATCTAAGCCACCCAAGCTTGGTTAATAAATTCTAGAAGTTACTCCACCTATTACCAATTGGTTTTAAGGTGGATGCTTTAACATGGTATCAGAGCTAGGTTTTCGGAAATTTTTCCCATTTGTTGTGCCATAGTTGTACGTTGCTTCATTGTAATCCATGTGTTTCGGATCTTTTGTTGACCTCTCCATGTGCGAGCTGGGGGTCACACGTGCAGGGAAGTGTTGGAAATTATCCCACATCAATTAATTATCACCTTGAAAACTAGTATATGAGCTTGGGCGGCCTCTCCTCTTATTGCCAATTAATTTTAGGTAGAAACCCTCTAAGAAATCAAACATTTATTCAAGAGAGATGGTTTCAAAAGAAAATTTCTTACACCATTCAAGCATGAAACGTTACTTTCAATTCAAACATGCCATAATAATCGTTTACTTTTTGGTTGCCTCAAGCGTAGGCTTACTTTATGGAAAATGCGTGCCAATTTCCAGTCCTCCTAGGGCAGAGACCGACGTAGCACAATATCTGATAAAATCGGAGTCGAATCCACAAAGATGGTGATATGTGCTAACAAAAAACTCGGGTTGTTATAATTTGAATGGCTCTTAGGTAGCCACCTCTTGTCGTTTGATGTTGAGTTTAACTAAACTTAAGAAATTGTTTGATTTTTTTTTAAATAATTAAAAAGAAAGTACGGTCATAGGGTTCATAGCATTCGCAACCAGTCCCGGACTTATCTGCTCCATTCGATATTCTTAAAAATGTTTGACTTTAGAGAGAAAATGCTACCCCGGAAGATGCGAACCTTTAGGGTCGCCGTTACCCATGCGTAGTGGAAAATGAGTTTTGGACCCCTATTCCCTTGTTCACATGGGCTCCTATAATGCCCGGGTTCGTCTAACGGACGTACTTTATTACTCAAAAATTGCTTTTTCATTATTGTTTGAAAATAAGAGCAATGCCCGAACTGGTCACAACGTGCTAATCACCCCCCGCAACCCTACTTAAACGACTACTCACTCATTACCAAGCAAAAAACGGAAGAAACCTTAATTTGAATCATGCTTCTATTATGCGAGATGAAAAAAATAAATAAGAGATAACAACAAACAACTATAATTAAGAACAGAAATTGAATACCATAGTGAGTGCGAGTAATTGAATAAAGCTTCAAAACTTGAAAGGAAAACAACTCTGAAAAAACAAACGGAAGCTAGAAACTGCTCCATAATGAGCGGCGAAATCCTCCTGATGGCAGTCTCGGCCCTTGTTTGTGCGTGAATCCCCCGTTCGTCTTCTGTTTCGCGTGATATCCGGCCAACAGCGCAGCCCTCTTTTACTTGCAAAAGCCCTCGTAATACACGAGTGTAAGTTGGAGTATTTTCTTAGTCAGCCCAATTCTTAGTCAAACCAATTAATAAAACATTTACTTTGGCCAAACCAAATACACGTGTGAGGTGGAGGTGGAGTATTTTCTGCAACCCATTTTTCACTTCGAACACCACTGTGCTGTGGAGGAAAAATTATATGGCACAATTCACGCTTCGATCGGCAACTAACGTATTAAGCTTCCAGACACCTGCAGCACACAAACTAAGAATTAAGTTTCGATTAACAATATAAATAGATTTAACAAAGATAAATTAGTGGGCGCTAATATAAACATTTACGCGCCTATCAGAAAACCAAGTGTTTTCAATAATCATAGGACTGCAAACGAGTCGAGCCGAGTGTTGTCGAGCTCGAGCTGGGCTAGTATACTAAACGAGCAAAAAACTTGAGCTCGAGCTTGGCTCAAGTGTTAACAAACCGAGCTTAGCCTTTTATTAAACGAGCCTCTTTAATCAAGCCGGCCTCCCTTAATTAGCCGAGTTTTTTTTTGAACGAGCCGAGCTCCACTTGGCTCATGCATTTACTAAACGAGACAAAAACGTCGAACTCGAAAGCCGAACCGAACTTGTAAGTTGCTCAATTTATTTGCAGCCCTAGTTTTTATCCTCACCTGAACTATAAATATACCTCGCTAACATACTTCCATTCTTGACATCCTACCGCTACAATTAAAAATACAAGCTTTCTGTTTTTCCTCTAACCAAAGACGCATAGTTTGGGTCAACATCAATTACCTTCTCCACAACTCCAAAATCTGTTTTTTTTTAATTGATTTTTACATTTTCTTTTTTGATATCCACACTTTCTTTTTTATTTTTAAGTGTTAAAAGTATATTTATTTTTTTGCTAAAAGACAAAAAAAAAATAAAGTGTAAATATAAAAAAGGATAGTGTGAAAATCAACTCTCTTTTTTTTTGATGAAAATCGATGAATTGATAATATACGCCGACTTTCCATTTTATAGGGTTGTCTATGTTGACACAAACCTATGAACTCATCCATATTCACTAAAACTCCATCCATATATGACAGCAATTGGCATTAGTCAAAGATGAAATGAAATAGACGCGATTCACTATCATCCTTTCAAGAAACGTCTCTTTTTTTCTTTACAATTGGGTGTCTGAGCTAGTTTTTTTGTATCTCAACTAATTCAAGAGTTCTCAAGTTAACGACAAGGCAACCCTATAGTGGCCCTAGGATTTTTCTAGTGGTAGAAGCCGACCCTTCGAATTTGGGAAAGTAAACCCCTTATTTGTTGACATGCTGACACTCGACCAACCTTTTGAGTTTGCCTTTAAGAAGTAGTATATTGAAGTCTAGGATTCAATAAAAAGAGAAGAAGAAAAGAAAAAAACAAATACACTCAGTTCTGACAATGTGTTCTCTAATCTTGATCAATGTGGCAATCCAACAGCAAGATTACAAAACAGAGTACTGGACTCCACAACTAGAGCAAAATCAGACCACAACAAACCACCGTCTTCCATAAAAACCAATAACAACACATGGTATAAGTGCCTTGAACTGCTTGTTTTATCTTTTCCCATTCCTCGGATCCAGGGACTCTGAAGTGCAGGGGCGCACTACAGAGGTGTCGTGTTATCCATCTCAACAATCAATGATTCATTGATTCGGATTTTAGAAGACTCATCCCGGAAAGAGTAGTTTCTTCCGGGATGAGTCTTTTAACAAAATCTAACTATCGAAGACACTTTTAAACGACTGTGATGATAGCATGTGTTAAATAGTAAGATTTATGGTTCGCAAAGATGTTCTTGTTTCTTCTTTTCCAAACAAAACTCGGTATATATGTTCTCTTTTTTTTTTTATTGGTCAAACGGAAAGAGTATATATGTTCGTTGTTGTCTATAAAGTCATATTTCAGCCTCATCTGTTTCCCTGAGGATTGATAACACACTAAAGAACAAAGAACAGAAATTAGGTTTTTTTTTTCATATTTATTTAAGTACCCAATCCAACAACCTTGCTACTTACGAATTATGTATGAAAATTCAAAAGAAGCATTCGTGTACATATATTTTCAGTGTTACGTGACAAATGCTCTCAGTTGAGACTGAAGAAGCCCATGATAGGATCATACACAACTTGATTAACATTTCCGGCTAGAGTGAAATCCATATGTGCATACTCCTCCGGGTAAAGTACTACATGTCTACAAGCTTATTGGCATCATGATCGCTAAGAGCGCCCATCAGTGTCTGCACATCCGTGGGATCCGAAAGGTAGTCCTGCCCTCCATGGGCAAGGAAAAGACGAAGGTCATTCAGGATGCTTGAAATGTATACAGGAGGCGCGGGCTGCCCGTAGTGTTCGTTGTTGTCATCTTCGTTTCCATAATCATACATTGCTATGGTCCCTTGTCGAACCACTGCAACAAGAAACACAGATCACAAAGTAAAGATTTAGAGCCATTCTTGCTAGTGAACAAGGATAACACAAATTTTTCCTTCCCTGTTCAACTTTCCCTCAACCCAAAAGATTGTCTATTTCCATCATGATTTGACCCAAACGTTAAACCAAAATTCTGAAGTGGAGATTCATTGCAATCTGATTTACTACCAAACAGCTTCAAGTACTTATAATAGCTATTCGTAAGAGGCTTAGAAACTTTTGCGCATGAAAGTGAATGGCCGGATTATTTGGTTGCTTAAGTGGTCTTCATCGATTCGGGCAAAGTTCAATCACTCATACATTCACACATTGAAAGCAGTCCTTGACTCTGGAAAAATAAATCTTCTTGAAACTTACTCTGTGCTAAATGGAGCATGTTCTTGGTTGCCGTTGGCTGAGGTCCATACTTAAAAACCGCATCCATGGTGGAGGGACTAATACAGCAAGGTGGGCCTATTTACAGCAAATTACAAAAGTTAATTAGCACTAGATATGAATATCTTTTCCTAAGTGCAGAATGCAGATTAAACAAGTCGGTCATGAAATTAATGTTATCAGCAAAAGCAGACGTTACTGAGGAACAATCGATGTTCGTTGTGTGGCAAATCCCATTTATAAATTTGGTTACAGTTTCCCTGCTCAATAAAAGAAGTTAGATTTTGGGTAACAGTGGGAATCTAAAATGGTCAAGAAGATATGACAATAGAACACAATAAGGCTTGCACGCGTTGTCCGATTGACAACGTGTACATTGAGCTGAACTGTTTATGGTTTAGATAAGAGCCCGCCAACATGCACATATGTTGGTGGAGCCATCAGCACAAAACTTCAACTGCAAGACCATCCGCCAGTAAAAGGGTTTAATCGAGATATGTGCAGGTAATTGTGTCAAAATTGTCAGGTCAGTTTCTCACCCTCCTGGAAAGAATTCATGGACGCCCAACCAGTACAAGACCTGTCAAGAAAAAGAGAACAAAAAGAAGGCCATGGGCAAGGTTTTTATCGTGATTTGAAGTCAAATATGGTAGTAGATATTGATGGTTACATCGCCTATCATAGAATAAGCAGCAGCTTTTCCAAGAAGTGTGGTGATCTGATCCAGGTAAGCGATAGGAGATTACAAAGCAGCTGATATTATCACGTTCAGTGACTGCTGTTTGGAAAAAGCAGCTAGAGCCATCAAAGTTCCCTAAGAAGGAGGCATCAAAACACAAAATCAATCTTAGCAAAAATCTTTTTTCTTCTCAAAACTAGTTCATGAACTCGATATTTTAGAGAAAACAAGGATATCATATCAAGGAGTGACCAACATATTGCAGATTTTGGCCTGTTCAGTCGTAAACATACTGGACTGAAACAGGAAGATCATAAGCGGCTAATTCATCCCACGACCAATCCCAGTAAGCCGATGAATTATAGAACAAACATCAGAACAAGTTTAAAACAACGTGTTTTCTTATGAACTCCACACTGTCATTAAGATGAAGAGAACCGGATCACTGTGACTAAGCGACATGTGTCCACTGCTATATTTAGTCCCCCAGGTGTTTGCAAGCCAAACATCGTATCCATTATCAGCCAAAATGAATCCCAAGGATTGATCTCACCAGCCAGGTCGCTGCATCCTGCAACAAAACAAGAAATTTGACATTGTCAAATAGTTAAGGTTCAGCATATGCATTTTACGTGTCTGGGAAGAAGTGGAGTTTGAAAAGACAAAAAGAAAATGAAGGGAAGAAGCTTCGTTTATTAACTTGTTCCCCAACTCATTTCACAAATATTCACGTGTAAATTATGATCCGAACGTATGTAACAACAAGACATTGTAGAATGGAGAAGGTTACTTACTCACAACACCCCATGCTGCAAAAGAACAGGAGGTTTGTCTGCTGTCACGCCAGACCTCCCTACCGGAATCCTCTGCAAACTAAGAATATATCCATCCGCCGTTGTCACCTGAAACTCAGAAAAGCCACATATGTATTCAATCAGTAAATCTCATAGTTCAACACTATAAAACAAATGACAAAGAATATTATTCAGTAACGTATCTTACGGTGTGCTCTTCACAAGAGTAACCTTGTGTCTTCACCATTGATTTGCAGATACCAACATCGGAATCCAAGGACGATAGAAACCTGCCATTGTTGGTGTTGATTGTATAAGGTACTTCCCTAGCTCCATCTGCAGACGCACACAACAGGAATACGAAAATGCGGATGGTTAGAGAATTAGCCATGCTGTGCCTTGTTTCCAACAACAGGCTTCCTGTATATATAGTAGAATAAACACCCGTGTGACTAAGGGGGAGTATAATATTCTTGTTACATAATAAAGCTTTTGGCCTTCTTCTACCTGTAAATGTTTCAACTAAGTAACTCACTCTGATTTGGATTCTTCCTAGTTTATATTCTCACTAAAGCCTAAAAAAGGCAATGACAGGATCATACAACAACTTGCTTAGCATTCACAGCCATGAACATAATCGGCATGCTCTCTGTAGTGCACGACAAGCTTGTCTCCCTCATGATTTTAGAGGCTGTCTAAGCAACTTCAAGCAACTTCTTCACGTCGTTTACATTGGCGAAAGCGCGTCTTGACCACCGTAGCTGAGGAAGAGAGGAAAGTCGTTCGGAATGCCTGCCATGTTATACACAGGTGGGTGGAGTCGACCGCTCGTAGTATGTTCTCCTGGGATGCGCCTGGGGTGAAATGAAGTGCGCCTGAGGCGCATATAAACTTCACAATATGTCAAACTTCGCGGGCTTATTCCGAACATTCCCAAACTCCGATTTATGAATGATTTGAATTGTTAAAAAGCTTGTTAAATATATTTTTAACCCCAATAGTTTGGATCCTAATTTATTTTTACGTCAAAAGATATGACCATTCTACCTTAAGTTAATTGGTCGAAAAACAAATCATTTCAGTAAAACGCTTACATCTCTCTTTTTAAATCGGATAAAGACCTATTATACATCAATAAAAATGATTTTCAAAATACTAGAAAATTGTATCCAACCATAAAAGTAATAAACTTTAGTTTACGAAAAAGGGATAGAAAGCAAACCACTACAAAAATTATCGGAATACTACCACCCCTCCACCACCAACACTATCACCCTAAAACCATCCCACCACCACCGTCACTTCACCATCACTTCACAGAATGAAACTTAGTGTGGTCTCTAGTTGAAAAGGTGGGTCTCGCACAGGTGACCGACGTGAGATTCGGGGTCCTTTTTGGGTTCTCTTACCAGGTACATTGCAGGTATGATATTCCAAAACACAAGAAAAAGAAGTACGAATAAAAAAATTTTGAACCATTAAAACCCTCAATTAACTTTTAAAATTTACAAAGACAACGATAATTGCCAATGAACTGGCCACGGTCCAGCATCATCTACCGAACCAGAAATCGTTCATTTCTGAATATATCTTTGTATCAATCTGAACTCAAATTATCCGCGGTTGTGTATGGATCATGAGTTTGTTGTGGTTTTCCAAAGTATCCAAGCTCCGCATGAAATAGTTTTTATAGTCTATTCTTACTAGGTAAATGATATTGGCACTCCAAAAAATAAAAGAAAGTGGTTTTAGAATTATACTGATATTAGAGTGCCTGTATCAATTTTTAGAGTATTTATCATTTACCTTCTTACTACATGATGAAGCATTTGGTCCATGCTTTTCTCATCCCCGTGCCTGAGATTTCGTTGATGCTACGATACTGAAACAAAAAGTTCTTTGTTTCAGAGGTCACACTAAATGTGTGTTGGAATAAGAACATGTGTCTTTTTGTTTTTTGTTTTCTCAGAAAAAGTAAGAAATTCATTAATAACAACATGGTTACAATCCAGAGTGTGCAGCTATGCCTAATGCACACCGACAACGCGCAATAGCGAAAATGAAACGACCAGCAAATAATGATATATACCCACGAATAATGATAAGGCCAGGCGAGACCATGTCGAAGATGTGCACGCATAGCCTAGATAAACAAGTGCGACAATGGTTCAATAGCGAAGGGCTTTTGCACAGAAACCGACCGATAACCAACCAATTAACAAACACCCCAAGTAGAATGCTGCATGCAGCTAGCGGTAACACATGCAGACTCGATCATAGAAGGAATTGTTGGGAAAAAATATGCGAAATTTCCCACAAGTAAGTCACGAAGGAAATAGAATCAATGCAGCGAATAACAGTCCAAAATGCGCAAACCACAAACCAAACGAACACAAGGAATTTTTATATGGTTCCCCCAAAATCGAGGTACGTCCACGGGACCGGAGTCTGATTCTACTATCAATAAATGTTCTTACAAATGAGTTTACAAGAGATACAAGATCTCACAAACACCCTAAGGTGTATCTAACAAACTCCAAATACAAAGAGGAAAGACCTCACCAAATTTAGATCAACCAAAGCCCTCCAAAATAGCCGAAATTGAGAGCCCAAAAGCAGAGATCAAAACAGCCCCAAGGATCCGAAATAACTGCTTCAAATAGCTCCAAGAAAGAGAGAAAATGGCTGCCCCAATTTTGCTCTTGACCATATTTTATTTCGGGAAATGATATTGGCACTCCAAAAATTGATACAGGCACTCTAAAAATTGATGCAGGCACTCCAAAAAACAAAGGAAAATGGCTTTGGAGTTACACTACTTTCTTTTGTTTTTTGGAGTGCCTGCATTAATTTTTGGAGTGCCATCCTTCGTGATTTACTTATGGAAAATTTTGCATATTTTTTCCAACAGGAATAAGCCAAAATGCGATATATGACTACACCACATAAATATTGAGAAAAGATACAATTCTATTGCCATCTGCTGGAAACTTTTGAAAACATTTTCCCACCCATCTGGAAAATTAGGTCTGTTTGTTTTAGATATATTTTTTAAAACCATGCGTTCACACCACTAGAAATCGGCTATCAATGTTTTCCAAGTCATAAACCATTTCCCACTTATCCCACGATCCCGTAGCAAGTGGTTTCTATATTATAATTAGCATTGCGAACCTCTCAAATGATCAAACAAGTCGTCGATCCTAGGAAGGAGATAACTGTTCTTGATCGGTCCCCTTGTTGAATTGGCAAGGTGCCTGTGGCCCGACTGTGCCATGGGTTGGACCACAGTGTAGTGAGAGCACAGGTGGCTTGGGCCGAGCCCACACGTTCGGTTTGGGCCTAAGCTACATGCAAGCCCAGAGTTTATTGGGTTGGGTTGAACGGAGATGGGCCGAGCCGAATGGTACTTCGGTCTAAGCAGCCCAGGTGTAAACCCGTGGATCGTCCCTTCGGGTCGGCCCGAGCTAGGCTAAAGATCCGCGCGGAATTCCTTCCAGCTGGTTCTAGGGGCTTCTAGAACATTCCGGAAGTTAGGGCTAGCATGAGCCACGCGTCACCAAGCTAAAGCGGTTACATGTGACGTCACAGGCACGTACTATGCACACCTAGCTTGGTTAGCAAATACATTAGTTAGTCTATAAATAGGAGAGGAGGTGCCCTAAGCAAGGTGCGTTCTCACACCTCACAAAAATGCTCTCCCTTCCTCTCCTGTGTATTGACTTGCTCGTCAGAGAGGCGCATGATAGCCGACCACCCTATGCCTTGGTACAAGTACCACGGAGGGTGACGGAGAAAAGATCTAAGAAGGTCGAGCAGAACCACCACACCACAGTACATGCCAACAAAACCCAAACAGAGGACCAGCAAGGGAGAACAACCACCCAAAATAACCTAAAGTGCAATCAAACACCACTTGGTTTAATATAAAAAAAAAAAATTAATTCAAACACAACTAAAAGAACAAAGAACAGAAATTATATTTTTTTTCATATTTATTTATGTAAATGCTGGCCCAGCACATAAAATTGTTGCAAGTAACCCATCCAACAACCTCGCTACATACCAATTATGTTTGAAAATTCATAAGAGTATTCGCATCCGTCTATTTTTGGTGTTCCGTGACAAATGCTCTCAGTTGAGATTGAAGAAGCCCATGATAGGATCATACACAACTTGATTCGCATTTCCGGCCAGAATGAAATCCATATGTGCATACTCCTCCGTGTAGTGTACAACAAGCTTATCGGCATCATGATTGTTAAGAGTGCCTATCAGTGTCTGCACATCCGCGGGATCCGAAAGGTAGTCCTGCCCTCCATAGGCAAGGAAAAGAGGAAGGTCATTTGGGATGCTTGCCATGTTGTACACCGGAGGTGAGGGCTGCCCGTAGTGTTCATTGTTGTCATCTTTGCTTCCATAATCGTACATTGCTATGGTCCCTTGTCGAACCACTGCACAAGAACCACAGATCACAAAGTAGAGATTTAGAGCCATTCTTGCTAGTGAACGAGGATAACACACATTTTTCCTTCCCTGTTCATCTTTCCCTCAACCCAAAAGATTGTCTAGTTATTTCCATCATGATTTGACCCAAACGTTAAACCGAAATTCTCGGAAGTTGAGATTCATTGCAATCTGATACACTACCAAACAGCTTCAAGTACTTATAACAACTATTTGTAAAAGGTTTAGAAACTTTTGCGCAACTGAATAGCCGGACTAGTTGGTTGCTTAAGTGGTCTTCTTCAATTCAGGCAAAGTTCAATCACTCATACATTGAAAGCAGTCCACGGCTGTGGGAAAATAAATCTTCTTGAAACTTACTCTGTGCTAAATGGAGCATGTTCTTGGTTGCTGTTGGCTGAAGTCCATAGTTAGCAACCGCATCCATGGTGGAGGGACTAATACAGCAAGGCGGGCCTATTTACAGCAAATTACAAAAGTTAATCAGCACTAGATATGAATATCTTTCCCTAAGTGCAGATGAAACAATTAGGTCATGAGATTAATGTTACCGGCAAAAACAGACGTTAGTGAGGAACAATCGATGTTCATTATGTTGCAAATCCCATTTGCAAATTTGGTTAATGCATCCCTGCTCGGTAAAAGAAGTTAGATTTTGGGTAACAGTGGGAATCTAAAATGGTCAAGAAGATATGATAGTAGAACACAATAACGCTTGTACACGTTGTCCGATTGACAATGTCTAGATTGAACTGAACTGTTTATAATGGGTTAGATAAGAGCCCACATATGTTGGTGGAGCCATCAGCACAAAACTTCAACTGCGAGACCAGCAGCCAATAAAAGGGTTTAATCGAGATATGTGCAGGTAATTGTGTTAAAATTGTCAGGTGCAGTTTCTCACCCTCCTGGAATGAATTCATCGCCGCCCAACCGGTACAAGACCTGTCAAGAAAAAACGAACAATAAGAATGCCATGGGAAAGGTTTTTATCTCAATTTGAAGTCAAAGTAAGGTAGAAGATATTGATCGTTACGTCGCCTATCATAGAAAAAGCAGCAGCTTTTCCAAGAAGTGTGCTGATCCGATCCAGGTAAGCTACAGGAGATAACAAAGCAGCTGATCTTATCATGTTCAGTGACTGCTGTCTGGAAAAAGCAGCTAGAGCCATCAAAGTTCCCTAAGAAGGAGGCATCAAAACACAAAATCTTAGCAAAAATCTTTTTTCTGAATTTTTTTCTTCTGAAAACTATATCATAAACTAAATATTGTAGAGAAAACAAGGATATCATACCAAGGAGTGACCAACATAGTGCAGATTCTGGCCTGTTTGGCCATGAACATATTGGACTGAAGCAGGAAGATCATAAGCGGCCAATTCATCCCACGACCAATCCCAGTAAGCCTACGAATTATGGAACAAACATCAGAACAAGTTTACAAAATTGTGTTTCTCATGAACTCCGCACAGTCATTAAGATGAAGAGAACCGGATCACTGGGACTAAGCGATGTGTGTCCACTGCTATATTTAGTCCCCCGGGTGTTAGCAAGCCAAACATCGTATCCATTATCAGCCAAAATGAATGCCAAGGATTGATCTGGGGTGTTCACCAGCCATGTTGTAGCATCCTGCAACAAAACAAGAAACTTTAAATTGTCAAATAGTTAAGGTTCAGCATATGCGTTTTACGTGTATGGGAAGAGAGGTGAGTTTTGTTCACCCTCCACTTAAGAGGGTGAACATTACCCTCCTTCTTATTGGTTGAAATAGTGTGGATCCCACTATAAAGTAATATCATGCTTACCAAAAACTGTATTGCAGGGATAAGCATGACATCACTTGTGGTGGGATCTACACTGTTTCAACCAATAAAATGGAGGGTAATGTTAAATTTAAAATTGCACTCATGGGAAGAGGCTGAGTTTGAAAAGACGAAAAGAAAATGAAGGGAAGAAGCTGCGTTTATCATCAACTTGTTCCCCAACTCATTTTACAAATATTCCCGTGTAAATTATGATCCAAACGTACGTAACAACTAGACAATGTAGAATGGAGAAGGTTACTTACTACCAACAACCCATGCTGCAAAAGAACAGGTGGTTTGTCTGCTGTCACGCCAGACCTTCCTGCCGGAATCCTCTGTAAACTAAGAATATATCCATCCCTTGTTGTTACCTGAGACTCAGAAACGACACGTATGTATTCGATCCGTAAATGTCATAGTTGAACACTATAAAACAAATGACAAAGAATATTGTTCGGTGACGTATCATACGGTGTGCTCTTCACAAGAGTAACCTTGTGTCTCCACCATTGATTTGCAGATACCAACATCGGAATCTGAGGACCATAGCAACCTGCCATTGTTGGTGTTGATTGTATAAGCTACTGGCCTAGCTCCGTCTGCACACACACACAACAGGAATACTAAAAGGCAGATGGTTAGAGAAGTAGCCATGCTGTGCAAATGTGTTGTGTTTGCCTTGTTTCAACAGACTTTCTGTATTTATAGTAGAAGAAACACACGTGTGACTAAGGGGGAGTATAATATTCTTGTTACATAATAAAGCTTTTGGCCTTCTTCTACCTCTAACTGTTTCAACAAAGCATCTGCATGTTAGGGTCTGATTGATTAGAATGAAAATGATTTTAAAAAAAAATGCAAAAAAAAGAAGGGAAAAAAAAACAATTGTTTTTGGGTGTTTGATTAGCATTGAAATGGTAGAAAGTGCTCGAAAGTAAATTTTATCATACAACTCATTTAAGCACAGTCACATAGTTTTCACTTTCTTACTAAAAACACAAAGAAATCTTATTTTCCTGTGAAAGACGCCACCTCTTATGACACTTACCATTATACCTATAGTTTTTTCCCTTTCATATCAAGAATCAATATATGTATATTAAGGTTAAGTTAGCAACTATAAGCATCTTCTTACAAGATTCATAAAAATTTTAAAAAAAATCATATTAATCAAACAAATAGAAGGAAATAAATTTTCTTTTCACTTTCTTTTCTTTTACTTTCTTTTTCTCATTTTTACTTTGCAGTATATATAAATTTCTTTCTAATCAAGCGGGCCCTTAGGGCCCATGCTTTTTCATCCTTTCCCTATCATTCATAGTATACCAATGTATTATTTTTCTCATAAAGCTCTCTCTCTCTCTCTCTCTCTCTCTCTCTCTCTCTCTCTCTCTCTCTCTCTCTCTCTCTCTCTCGAATCCTCAGCCGCCTCTAATTAGGGTTTCGGAGGGGAGGCTCCCCAAGTCTTTTTCCCAACCTCTCCTCTCTCTCCTCCAGCTCCCCTCTCTCTCCACCCTTTCTTCTCTTCCTTCTTAGCCCTTGTTCTCGCCCTCTGATTTGGGGATTTTTGTGTTGTGCGACCGGCTTGAAGGACTGGGCCATAGGGCAGAGTTCCTCCTTCAGCTCGGCTCCCTCCGAGCCTTTCAGATCGATTGGTGACGATGGTGGAGGTGCAGGGGTGCGGGGTGTGGGGTGATTAGGGTTTGGGGTTAATAACGAAGGAGGAGGTGAAGGGGTTTGGTTTTCTACTGTTTTTTCTATTTTGCTACTCCGGCTTGTCCGGATTTCTCCAACTGGGGTTCCCAATTCGGCTTGTTACCAGTCCGGGGTTCCCCTGAATCTGGTGGGTAAAGGCGGTGGGCGAATAATTCTCGCGGGGCTTGACTTTGGAGTAAATGGCATAAGGGTCGGGGCTTGGCCCTGGAGCCTGGGTTCTACAAGTTTTCAACCATGGGTTTTACCCTGGGGATTTGAAGAGGCCGAAGAGGTTTTGCAGTCATCGGGCGCCGTGAAGTTGTGGTGTCGTGGTTTGATCGGAGTTTTAGCCCAGGAGGATTTCTACCTCGATCTCCATGCGCCTCGCGTGTCAGCGGAGGCTTGCCGAAGATGTCATCTCCTTCGTTTTGGTTCGTGATCCCGTTTGTGCCTCAATATCCGGTGACGTGCGGGGCTCAGCCGAAGTAGGCCGGCGTGCTTAGTGGTTTCATCCACGGTGCTGCATTTTCTATTTTGCTAATTCTTATTTGTTTCTATCGGTTTTGTAGTGCTTGTCTCTATTTTGGATTCTTCACCATCCCGAGGCGACTATTGGATAAATTGCTAACCCCTCGTGTCCCGGCCCTTAGTGGCAGTGAGGAGAGAGCCTCTGGCTCGCGCTTAGGATCTAGACACTTTGCGTCTCTTTGTCCCATCATTTCTTGTGTATTTTTCTGTGTCAGGTTAGTTGTAGTCTCCCTTTTATTGTATTCGGATGGATTCGTTGTAAGTGCCGCTTGGCATTTTAATGAAATGTGTTTTCGGATCAAAAAAAAATAATTGTATTATTTTTCTCTAATTTTTTCCAAAACTTTTTACATGGCACCCTCCTATCTCGATCTTCTACCTAATCTGACAAGATCATTTCTAAATTTCTAGTAATCCATGTTATTGGTGCAAAGTAATTACAAGTGATATGTGACAAACTTTTTCATTTTGACAAAGGACACCAGCGTCATAGCAAAGACAAGCGCGGCAACACCTTTATGTACTCTACTAAAGGATTGATCTATCTTTTTCTTGGTTTCCAGAATTAGTTGAAATGCGCGTAAACTGGTCCAGACGCCTGAGTTATCCAAAAAAACAAAAAAGGAACTCTTTGTGGTACAACACAATGGTCGGCCTGGAGGGTAGATGGGTGAAGTTTTCTGGAGGATTAAATCTCTTAATTGTCGACGTAGGAACGTCGCTTTAAGAGCAATTTGGGGGGGTTAAATTAATGAGAAACTAAAGTCCATAAGCTAATCATTTTTAAGCACAATTCAATACTTCTCCTCTACTCCCACAATTATTGATCTCCAAGTAGATTTTATTGACTTTCATACCATTGTAGCTCTCCAAATGGCACGGGGTCTCCATTTTTCTAATTTGTTGTTCTTGTATATTATTTTATTTTATTTTATTTTATTTTTTTGGTTGAAACCATGAATCTCTCCCTAATTTTTTCTACCTCGTCGTGATTTGAAATCAAGGCATATATCGTGATTATGAATTTTGATTTGGTACTATACTAGTGATCAATTACATCGATTGGAGGACGGCAATTAAAGATATATCGCAACATGATGGAGAGGTGGATTTTTACTTGACTTAGCCATTCCACAAGTAAAAAAAAAAAATATGGATTGGGAAAAAAGCTGAGTTGCGGTACTTACAATTACTTCAATTTTTAATTTAATTCGGAGAGCAAATAGGAGTTGGATTTGTGATTGATTTGATTGAACTAATACTAAACTAGAAAGCAATTAAAGTTTTGCAGACATGAGAGAGAAGAGACTAGGGTTTCGATTCCACATTCCCCTTGCAATATAATCCTAATAAAAATTAGGGTAAATGTTCAACGTAAAACAAATAAGATTGTCGCTAGGACTTACAATTCCTATCGACAATCGTCAAGAGGGTTCACAGAACTCATACACCGTAAAGACTATCTCAACATAGTGCGGACCATCTCACTGAATTTAATCTCAGAGACTATCTCGGAAAAATGAAAACTATTGTATGATGGTGCTTGATATCCGGAATACAAACACAATAAATAAATAGAAAAAATCTCTTCTCTCATAAAACAATGAATCAACCCAAAAAGTCAAACAATTAACTGTTGAATAAAATCCTAAGAATCAAACGATTACATTTACTCGGAGAAAGTTTCCTCATTACCGTATGTTGAGATGCAAATTTCACGTTAATTTGATTGGAAAGTGACAATCACCTTGATGGTGATTTAACAAAAAGTAACGGATATTCTTCATAAAATAGCAAGAGAATAAATTATATATACCACCGTGTAAAGTCCCATTTTTTCACCACCATCCATTATGGACCCCACCGAGTGTCTATTCTTGTAATCTGAATAGTTCATATCTGAAGACCCGCAATATAGTAATACCAAGAAAAAAAGCAGCTTTATTGGAAGTCGATAGATATATAAACATTTGAATTTTGATTTATAAAATGGACGATATGATTTTTATCAATAATAATAAAGATACACTGTCCATTTTAGCCAAATTCAATTTTTGATACCAATCAAGTTTATTTTTTTGGCAAGGATACACTACTAGTCTACAAAATGAACGGTTCAGATCAACAATAAACATACGGCAGGATCAAAAAATTTAGTGGTGGAAAAGTGAGATTTTTGACCACTAGAGAGAGAATCTAATCTCAAATAGCGAAGGCCCAATACACAACGTGGGTCAATGAACAAACTCCATTTGTTCCTTTTCTACACGCAAAAAAAGAAAACTGACGTGCATTGCATGGGAACCCACCCACATCAGTGAGTGGGTCAGTTTTGTTATTCAAAGTGCTCAACGTGGGAAACTGCCGCATTCTCTGTCAATATATTACAGATGGAAACTGCACAGAATTGGGGCAGAGAGAGAGAGAGAGAGAGAGAGAGAGAGAGAGAGAAAGAAGTGCAGTCGAGAAGAAAATTCTAAGGAAGAAAACAATAGGCAAAAAGCAAGTGTGAGATCGAGAAATCCTGAGAGAAATTAGGCAAAGTTTAGAGCAGGAGAAATCAAAGTACCCACCGGTGATCAAGATCGAGGTAGAATTTCTTCCCTTTTCCGTCTCCATTCTCTCTTTCTCTTTTCCTCTGTTTTTGAAGCTTCCTCTTTCTTTCCTAACTCCGATCGATCTCTCTCGAAAAGGGAATAAAATCTGTTTTCTGCTTCTCCTATATATATATATATATACACCCTCAGTTTGTGTGATGATAGAAACAAACGCCAGTTCGAAGTTATCCAAAAAGATTTGAAACTCTTTTCAAATAAGAGTCCTGTTTGAAGTGGGAGAAGTAGCAATACAAAAGGGTTTAATCCGAATATTCTAGTGTTAACCCTGCCCGCCAAAGAGGTCGAAACGCAAAATGATTTGAGCCATGTTTTTAAAACGTAAAAATGCCAATGAGTTCAGCCTTGCCATTCCTGAAAGGAGTCGAAATTTTATTGCCGTGAAGTGACGAGAAGTTGAAATTCAATTCAAACATGCCACAATAATCCTTTACTTTTACTTTATGGAAAACCAAGTGTTTTCAATAATCGTAGGTATGCAAACAAGTCGATCCGAACTGAGCTTTGTCGAGCTCGACCTCGGCTCGTTTACTAAACGAGCCAAAAATTTGAGCTCGACCTCGGCTCGATCGTCTTAACGAACCGATAATGGAAAAATAAAAGACTAAGCTCGGTTAAAAAATACAAGCTTTCTGTTTTTCCTCTAACCAAAGACGCATAGTTTGGGTCAACATCAATTACCTTCTCCACAACAACTCTAAAATCTGGGATTTTTTTTTTTGTGTGTGATGAAAATCGACGAATTGGCATTATACGCCGACTTTCCTTTTTATAGGGCTGTCTATGTTGACACAAATGTCTTTTTTCCTCTTTACAATTGGGTGCCTGGGCTAGTTTTTCTGTATCTCAACTAATTCGTGAGTTCTAAAGTTAACAACAGAGCAAACCTATAGTGGCCCTAGGATTTTTTCTAGCAGTACGTAGAAGCCAAACCTTCAATTTTGGGATAGTAAACCCCTTGTTGACATACTGTCGCTCGACCAACCTTTTGAGTTTGCTTTTAAGAAGTAGTATATTGAAGCCTAGAATTCAATAAAAGGGGAGGGGGTGGAGGAATTTGCTTGCGCAGGCAAGACAAATACACTCAGTTCCGACAATGTGTTCTCTAATTTAGATCAATGTAGCAATCCAACAGCAAGATTATAAAACAACACATGGTATAGAGGTGTAGTGTCATCCATCTCAACCACCAATGATTCGGATTTTAAAGACTCGTCCCGGGAAGAATAGTTTCTTCCCAGGATGAGTCTTTTCACAAAATCTAACCATTGAAAACATTCTTGAACGATTGCGATGATAGCATGTGTTAAGTAGTACTAGTAAGATTTATGGTTTGCCAGAACACCTTCACCTGAATTGTGCAAAGATGTTCTTGTTTCTTCTTTTCCAAACAAAACTCAGTTCATATGTTCGTTGTTGTCTATAAAGTCATATTTCAGCCTCATCTGTTTCCCTGAGGATTGATAACACAACTGAAGAACAAAGAACAGAATTATGTTTTTTTTTCATATTTATTTATGTAAATGCTGGCCCAGTACATACAATTGTTGCAAGTACCCAACCCAACAACCTCACTACGTACGAATTATGTATGAAAATTCAAAAGGAGTATTCATGTACATATATTTTCGGTGTTTCATAACAAATGCTCTCAATTGAGACTGAAGAAGCCCATGATAGGATCATACACAATTTGATTCGCATTTCCGGCCAGAGTGAAATCCAAATGTGCATACTCCTCCGGGTAGAGTACTACAAGCTTATCGGCATCATGATCACTAAGAGCGCCCATCAGTGTCTGCACATCCGCGGGATCCGAAAGGTAGTCCTGCCCTCCATGGGCAAGGAAAAGAGGAAAGTCATTCGGGATGCTTGCCATGTTGTATACGGGAGGTGTGGGCTGCCCGTAGTGTTCGTTGTTGTCATCTTCGCTTCCATAATCATACATTGCTATGGTCCCTTGTCGAACCACTGCACAAGAACCACAGACCACAAAGTAAAGATTTAGAGCCATTCTTACTAGTGAACAAGGCTTTTATTTTTATTTTTTTTAATCCGAAGTGAACAAGGCTAATACTAATTTTTCCTTCCCTTTTCATCTTTCCCTCAACCCAAAAGATTGTCTATTTCCATCATGATTTGACCCAAACGTTAAACTGAAATTCTTGGAGGTCGAGAGTCATTGCAATCTCATAAACATACAAGAAACTTACTCTGTGCTAAATGGAGCATGTTCTTGGTTGCTGTTGGCTGAGGTCCAATGTTAGCAACCGCATCCATGGAGGAGGGACTAATACAGCAAGGCGGGCCTATTTACAGCAAATTACAAAAGTTAATTAGCAGTAGATATGAATATCTTTTCCTAAGAGCAGACAAGTAGGTCACGAGATTAATGTTACCGGCAAAAGCAGACGTTAGTGAGGAACAATCGATGTTCGTTATGTTGCAAATCCCATTCATAAATTTGGTTACAGCTTCCCTGCTCAATAAAAGAAGTTAGATTTTGGGTAACAGTGGGACTCTAAAATGGTCAAGAAGATAGGACAACAGAACACAATAAGGCTTGTACACGTTGTCCGATTGACAACATGTACATTGCTCTGAACTGTTTATGGTTTAGACTTCAGATAAGAGCCAGCCAACATGCACATATGTTGGTGGAGCCATCAGCACACAACTTCCAACTGCGAGACCATCCGCCAGTAAAAGGGTTTAATCGAGATATGTGCAGGTAATTGTGTCAAAATTGTCAGGTCAGTTTCTCACCCTCCTGGCATGAATTCATCTACGCCCAACCAGTACAAGACCTGTCAAGAAAAAGAGAACAATAAGAATGCCATGCGCAAGATTTTTATTGCGATTTGAAGTCAAAATATGGTAGTAGATATTGATGGTTACATCGCCTATCATAGAATAAGCAGCAGCTTTTCCAAGAAGTGTGGTGATCTGATCCAGGTAAGCTATGGGAGATAACAAAGCAGCTGATCTTATCATGTTCAGTGACTGATGTTGGGAAAAGGCAGCTAGAGCCATCAAAGTTCCCTAAGAAGGAGGCATCAAAACACAAAAAAAATCTTCGCAAAATCTTTTTTCCGAAATTTTTTCCTTCCGAAAACTAGTTCATGAACTCAATATTGTAGAGAAAACATGGATATCATACCAAGGAGTGACCAACATAGTGCATATTCTGGCCTGTTTGGTCATTAACATATTGGACTGAAGCAGGAAGATCATAAGCGGCTAATTCGTCCCATGACCAATCCCAGTAAGCCTATGAATTATAGAACAAACATCAGAACAAGTTTAAAACAATGTGTTTTCTTATGAACTCCACACAGTCATTAAGACGAAGAGAACCGGATCACTGGGACTAAGCGATGTGTGTCCACTGCTATATTTAGTCCCCCGGGTGTTAGCAAGCCAAACATCATATCCGTTATCAGCCAAAATGAATCCCAAGGATTGATCTGGGGTGTTCACCAGCCATGTTGCAGCATCCTGCAACAAAACAAGAAATTTTCCATTGTCAAATAGTTAAGGTTCAGCGTATACATTGTTTGTGTATGGGAATATACATTGTATGTGCATGGGAAGAAGCTGAGTTTGAAAAGACAAAAAGAAAATGAAGGGAAGAAGCTGCGCGTTTATCAACTTGTTCCCCAACTCATTTTACCAAAATTCCAGTGTAAATTATGATCCGAACAAAGACATTGTAGAATGGAGAAGGTTACTCACTGAAAAGATCCCATGCTGCAAAAGAACAGGAGGTTTGTCTGCTGTCACACCAGACCTCCCTGCCGGAATCCTCTGCAAACTAAGAATATATCCATCCGTTGTTGTCACCTGAAACTCAGAAAAGCCACGTACGTATTCAATCAGTAAATCTCATAGTTCAACACTATAAAACAATTGACAAAGATTATTCGGTCACGTATCATACCGTGTGCTCTTCACAAGAGTAACCTTGTGGCTCCACCATTGATTCGCAGATACCAACATCAGAATCTGAGGACGAATCCAAGGACGATAGGAACCTGCCATTGTTGGTGTTGATTGTATAAGGTACTTGCCTAGCTCCATCTGCAGACACACACAACTGGAAAACTAAAAAGCTGATGGTTAGAGAATTGGCCATACTGTGCAAATGTGTTGTGTTTGCCTTGTTTCCAATAACAGGCTTCCTGTATATATAGTAGAAGAAACACACGTGTGACTAAGGGGGGGTATAATATTCTTGTCACATAATAAAAGCTTTTGGCCTTCTTCTACCTCCAACTGTTTCAACAAAGCATCCATCAGAGTCTGTTTGATTAGAATGAAAATGAAAAAAAAAAAAATTTGCAAGAAATAGAAGAAGAAAAAAAAAACGCTTTTTATGTGTTTGATTAGCATGAAAATGATAGAAAGAGCAGAAGAGTAAATTTTATCGTAGACTCATTTAAGCATGGTTACATAGCTTTTACTTTCTTACTAAAAACACAAGGAAATTTTAATTTCTCGCGGAAGTTGCCACCTCTTATTACACTTACCATTATGCCTATAGTTTTTTTCCTTTCGTATTGAGATTCAATATGTATATTAAGGGTAAGTTAGTAACTATAAGAGCATCCACATCTCACTCTCCATTCTTCTTCTGTCGCTAGATTAGAGAGCAAAAGACTGAAAACCTCTTTGCACCAGGCTCGTGGACTTCGTCGATACTTTACAAAATTTTAATTTTGCTACAGTACCTCATTAGAAGAAAAGATGCACTGTTCACTCTTCTCTCCGTTAAAATACAATTTCAGTATTCGGGTCAACAAACCCACCAGTGAAGTGGCTGACAAACCCACTGGGAATGCTCTGTAAACATATACGAAACCATGTTAAAAAAGATTTGAATATTTGGTTGAAGGGTAGAGAGCGAAAATAAAGAGTTTGATGCAGTAGACATTTTAAAAGTGGATAGCTAAAGTAATAAAGTGGTTTTTCTCTCTCTAATTTGGCCTAAAATTTAAAGAGACTGGTGCGGATGCTCTAAGCATTTTCTTACAAGATTCATAAAAACAAATTTCGTATTAATCAAACACGTAGAAGGAAATAAATTTTCTTTTCTTCTATATTACTTTTTCTCATTTTCATTTTCCCGTATAAATTTCTTTTTAATTAAGCGGACCCTTAGGGCCCATGCTTTTTCATCCTTACCCAGACACTGCACATAGTATACCAATGTGCTATTTTTCTCTTATTTTGTCTAAAACTTTTTACATGGCACCGACACCGTCCTATATCTCGATCTTCTACCTAATCTGACAAGATCATTTCTACACTTCTAGTAATCCATGTTATTGGTGCCAAGTAATTACAAGCTTCTGCAAGTTAGTCACATATTCTTCACATCATCTTCTTTCATTTTGACAAAGTACACCAGCGTCAAAGCAAAGACAAGTGCAGCAACACATTTATGTACTCTACTAGAGGATCGATACATCTTTTTCTCGGTCCTCGGGATTAGTCGAGGTGCGCATAAGCTAGCCCGGACACTTGAGTTATCCAAAAAAAAAAAGGAACTCTTTGTGGTGCAACACAATGGTCGGCCTAGAGGGTAGATGGGTGAAGTTTTCTGGAGGATTAAATCTTGGGTGATTAAATTAATGAGAAACTAAAGTCCATAACCTAATCATTTTTAAGCACAATTCAATACTTCTCCTCCACTCCCACAATTATTGATCTCCAAGTATTTTATTGAATTTCATACTATTAATGTAGCTCTCCAAATGGCACGGGGTCTTCATTTTTCTAATTTGTTGTTCTTGTACTTTATTTTTATTTTTTTAGTTGAAACCATGAATCTCTGACAAATTTTTGCTACATCGTCATCGTGATTTGAAATCGTGATTACTAATTTTGATTTGTTACTATACTAGAGATCAATTACATCGATTGGATTGATCGGCAGACATTGGAGGATCGCAACATGATGGGAGAGGTGGATTTTTACTTGACTTGGCCATTCCACAAGTACAAAAAATTGGACATCTTCGCGTAATCGTATTCTTGTCACATACAAAACTTAAACAAATACGACTCTGTCAAGTTTAGTTAGCTCTTTAAAAATTGCAATGATTTGGTCTCTCTGTGCTTCAAAATTGCCATGATTTATTTAAGAGAGATGGTTTCAAAAGAAAATTTCGTAGGCCCTTCAAACATGAAACGTTACTTTCAATTCAAACATGACACAATAATCCTTTACTTTTAGTTTATGGAAAACCAAATGTTTTCATCCTCACCTGAAATACCACTACAATTCAACAAAAAACCTCCACCGTTCTGTTTCACCGCTTCCTTCACTGCTCTTAATCTTACCATCCAAAAGTATTTCAGACGGTCCAAATTTTAAAAGACTTTTCTTAACTCTTCCTTGGAAGAGTTTTTTTAAAATCCGGACTATTGATTGCCGAGACAGACGGTGAGATTGAGCACGACCATAATTTGGGTCAACATCAACTTAGATACCTTCTCCACAACAAGTCTAAAATCTGTTCTTTTTTTTTTTTCTTTTTTTTTTTTTGTGTGATGAAAATCCACGAAGTGATGTTATGCGCGGAATCCTTTTTATAGGGCTGTCTATGTTAGACACAAACCTATGAACTCATCCAAATTCACTCAAACTCAATCCATATATGATAGCAATTGGCATTAGTCAAAGATACAACGAAATAGACGCGATTCACTATCAACCTTTTAAGAAATGTGTCTTTTTTCTCTTTACAATTGGGTGTTTGGGCTAGTTTTTTTGAATCTCAACTAATTCGGAAGTTTTGAAGTTAACGACAGGGCGGACCTTTAGTGGCCCTAGGATTTTTCTAGCGGTAGAAGCCGACCCTTGATTTTGGGACAGTAAACCCCTTACTTGTTGACATGTTGTCACTCGACCAACCTTTTGAGTTTGCCTTTAAGAAGTAGTATATTGAAGCCTAGAATTCAATAAAGAGAGAAAAAGAAGACTTGCTTGTGCAGGCAAGACAAAAACACTCAGTTCAGACAATGTGTTCTCTAATCTAGATCAATGAGCCAATCCAACAGCAAGATCACAAAACAGAGTACTGGACACCACAACTAGAGCAAAATCAGACCACAACAAACAACCGTCTTCCATAAAAACAAATACTGTTTTATCTTTTCCTATTCCTCAGATTTGGGGACTCTGAAGTGGAGGGACGCACTACAGAGGGAGGTGAAGTGCAGGGACGAGTCTGTCAATGGTTTGAATTTTGAAAGACTCCTCCCAAAGTAGTTTCTTCCCGGGATGAGTCTTTTAACAAAATCTAACCATTGAAAACACTTTTGGACGGCTGGTATGCTGCACTATAGTGTCCCGGGTCCCTTATTCCTCTGTAAATTAAGATTTCCTCACTGCAATGATCGCATGTTTTAAGGTAAAATTGTACTGTAGTTTACTATCAGAGTAACCTGGTTAATGAGACAATTATGCACGTAAAAACATGTGCAGCAGGAAAAAAAAACAATATTTCGCGACCAACAAAGTAAGTATAAGAAAATACTCCAAGATACCTTCTCATATTTTAAAGGCATCCTTTCGTCTTTGCAAACCGTTTCATAGTGTGTACTGTCTGCAACTTCTTCGCAAGAATACCTTCACCAGAATTGTGCAAAGATGCTCTTGTTTCTGCTTTTCCAATCAAAACTCAGTGAAGTATATATGTTCATTGTTGTCTATTCATATTTCAGCCTCATGTCTTCCTGTGAGGATGATAACTCGGAAAACTTGATCCCCCATTCCGGGGTCAATGCACCTTTAAATTCCGCATCAGCTTGGATTTACACTTTTAAGAGCATTCCGCCTGCCCCCAACAGATACAACAATGCTAGTGACACACACGTCAGCACAAACACTCAAACTAGTGTGTAAAATGTGTGTCCCCTCAATGTTTCGCGCTGTGAGTGTGTGTGCAAACTAGTGTGTAAATTGTGTGTCCCCTTGATGTTTTCCCAGCAGAAAATACAGCACATTCACAGCACTCTTATAAAATGTAGTACCATTAACTTTGTTGAATTGAAGATTCCTGAGGTAACAAGTAAGAACACATTAAATTAATCATATTTAAGGCCAAAAATTAATGTTAAGAGAAGAATAAGTCGAAGAAAAAAACAAAACTGTAGATCATATTTCTTTTCTAAGCATACATGTATGAGAAATGCCAATGTTTCAAATGTCCACAATAAATGTACTATCTGGTCATTTTTCCCAATTAACAACCTCCGCAAGTGCTGCTACATAACTTATCTGCTACCGAAGAGGTATGGTTTCTCCAGAATTTTGTGAAACAGGTAAATCCTTTTGCAATGCATCTGACGTTTTTGCAGCATTTTCTGGTGATCTGGGTCTTAATAACGGTCTTCGTAAGAACTTGAGTTGCCACCGTTTAGGTTTGATCTGCCCTAGCAATTTCAGCTGCTCCTTCTTGAACTTCCTATTCGCATACCATTTTCCACCTCGCCAGCCAAGACCATACCTACGATACAAATAGAAGCAGAAAGAGAAAGCATTAAGGCCAATTACACTGTAGTAAAAAATATATCCCAGAGTGCAGACTTGGTATCAAATATTTGACAAAAAAATCCACGTTAAGTTACCAGTAGTCCCAAAAGCTTAAGCTGATAGGGAATGGGCCTAACAATGTATATCAAGCTATCTAAACCCTCCCTTCCGTGCAACCACGTCTTGCACGTGGAGGCAAATTTTTCACAGTTTTGATTTGCTTCACCAATGAGAATTTCAACCAATTCTTATTTTCTTCATCAATCCTCATCCTAATCTCCGTCAAGATTACTGCCATAGCCTTGTCCCATCATTTGCATAATGGAGTTCGTCATTTATTGACGGAATTTTCGGGATTTCTCTTTTTTGGAAGAATGACTGTTCAAAATTTCAAGAGAGAAACAGAATACAAAAGGGAGAAGCAGAATGCAAACGGGGAACAAATGCAAACAAAGAGACTTGAACCCAATACCTCTTGCAACCCTTAGCTCTGATACCATGTTAAGTTACCAGTAGTCCTAAAAGCTTAAATTGTTAGAAAATGGGCCTAACAATGTATATCAAGCTATCTACAATCCACACTCAGCTATAGACCTCTTATACAACCCTTTCTTTGGGTATGAGAGGCCAAAAGAGGAGTGCCAAAAAGAGATGGAGGATACAGCACTCATTTGAGATAAAAATGAGGAAAAAACGACCAAGTGATTTTCCCTTTCGTAACTGGACAACTAAAGAAAGAGTGGAAGTATCCCGAAGAAAGGACAAGGTTATCGGTCGTCCTGGGACAACCAATCCTACGACTACTTTCTCAAAACGGGGATTACTTTTGTGGTGATTCGTTGGGCATGAGATAAGTGATGGGATAGGATGAGTCCCACAAGTCTTACACCATTGGATCAAACATCAGTATAGGATCATCTTATTCCCCGACATGCAGTTACAAGTCCCAACTGCATGAATAACACAACCTTAAATGGGAACGCAAAACCTTGACTTCTCTATTCTGCAAGGCAAAACGTAATTTGCCAATTTGGCATAGAAGGCTCAAGAACATTTTTTGTCCATTCAGTCATTAACCCTGGCATTATATGCACAAAGTGGCGTTTATTAGATCGAATATTTCTTGTCTAGTATTAAATGTCCCCAGTTTTGACCAAACACCCTTCTTCCCCTGTCCATTCCAGGGAACAAAAGCAACCTGGATAGGTACTCTGCTCTCGTTACTCAAATCAAAGAAGCATTTTGGAGAAAGCCTCTCTACACACACTAGAAATAAGACATAATACAGATAATATATGCACATTAAACAAAATGAAGCAAAACTGCGGTCCACCCAAATTTTCTTAAAAGTATTTAAGAATGACTATACTAGACCAACATTATTTATTTTTTCCTGCATATCCATCTTTCAAATTACATTGAAACAGTTTCTCCCAAATTTGGAATGAAGCATCAAGATAAGAGAAAAGGTCAATAGCAGTCAATCAAAATTTAAGTATAAGCACTAAACTCCCAGAAAGCCATGGTCAAGGATTTCATTCAACCTGCAGTTGTACTCCAACTGAAGTGATAGTTTCCGACTCTCCGTCAGTGAAGAAATACAAAAGTAGGTGCATGATAAAGAATTAAATACTCAGAAACAATTTAATAATAATGGCAGGAAAGAAAGATAAACTAACCCAATAATCAAAGAGGTTCCAGCAGTGGCAACACAAGCTTCAGTGCTGAAACCACCTGAACCAACCAGTTTCTTGAACTCTTTATGCTCCATTTGGTAATTGTTATTCATCTGCCAAAAAAGAGAAAACTCCATGTCTCAGAATAATAAACACCACCAAAGAGCAAGGAGTAAGCGCGAGCAGGGAATGATTAAGTTTAAAAAGTGCAGCAAGGGATCCAATTAGAAAAAAAATCAACGGATAACAAATGTTTCTCTTCCCCTCTTTCAACCCAAACCTGCTTTGAATCCTAAAGAAGGCAGTGACACGCTAAAGACAAATGAACAGAACAAATACTGCCTCATTCAGCACAGACCTCGTATTTGCGTATGGATTATTACATATTATCCCCTTGCTAGTACGTGCTCATGACGAGATATGGACAAATGAATTGATCAACTATGATTGTTTTTACCTTACCAAAGCCTTATACGACCACAAAATCGGAAAGTTTGATGTGCCTTTACCAAAGTATTAGATCTCAAAAGCATAAATGCATGGTAAACAAAGAGCCACAGTAAATTACAGAAAAAGCCCCAGCAGTTAGTCCGGTTGGTCGGTGGGTTTGCTCCTCACATAATTGACTAGGAGGGGATTAGTTGAGGTGAGTGTAAGCTGGTCCGGACACCCCTGACCATCGAATAAAAAAAATACTTTAAACAGTAAAGGCAGTTCAGCTATGTCTATTTTATCCCAAACATATATGAGTACACTTTTTGAGCATTCCATAGATCATTAATCTGTATGGGAAGTCCATATTCCTGTGTATCCTTGTCCAGCCTGCTCCTTCTTGCCTCTTGGCATACCCGTGGCCTTCTTATTTAGGATTTTCTGCTTGTTACAATACATGTTTACATAAACACATTATATGCCCCATATTCAGCCGAAACACTTACAGCTTTTTCAATTGAGTCAAGCCTTTGTTCAACTTTCGATTCATGGAGGTGGCGTAAAGTGTAACCTGCATCATCATTTACTCAACACAAGATCAAACGCAGGACATAGAAGCAAAAACAAAACATACCAATACCATAGGTTGAAACCCATATAAAAATTGAGCACCAAATTATCATGACAACTATTATTTATCTCATGATTCTTACTACGATCAGAACACCACAAGAAAGCAACTCAAACTAGCAACGATCAACTACAAGTAAAAAGACATTAGTGAAAGACATGTAGCATGATTAGCATCGTGCAATGTGCAGGTATAAAAGAACACATTGTCTAGGTTAAATATAACAAGGATTAAAAGAAAGGACCAAAAAGTATCTCGACAACCAAATGAGCAAAGAAACCCCAACTCTTTATTTAACAAGACCAATGCCTAACTAGACTGAATGGAAAAACATCAGTCTCGTATCCAACCTCAAATTGCTAAGATGATAATTTGTTCAGTGACCTACTAACTATGATCTCATAGTTAATGGTCATCCCAAATGTGAATAATGTAAGTACTACCACCCAAATAAGATGTCACCCGAATTAGCAAAGAAAACAATCAAAGTAATGATTTTACAGTAAGCAAAGCAACCCTCAAAGCATAACTTTCAATGGCCAGACCAAAATCACAAACATCAGTTGTAGTTACTGGCTAGCAGCAGAAGCTTAGTTTACTTTAGACGCGTCACACTAGTCATAGACTCAAAGTTAAACAGACTTACAGTTATCACTTCTCTCCAAACTACCCCACTGAATGATAAGACGACTACAAAATTACATATTTCTATATTCAACTCCAAGGGCTATGCATGCAAAATGCATACTTATGACTGTGTGTTCATCCCTACTCAAATAGGCTAGCGAAGGATTTTAATTTGGGCTGGCATAAATACTTTGTCAGCCCACATTAAAATCGTTATGTGAAAATGAGACTCTAGTTCTCATTTCCCAGTTGATGTCATAACACAGAATAAACATCACTAAAACCTAACCATATTCTCATTTATCAGTTTGGGTACTCTGAGTCTGGGACACATGATGACGGAGGGGTCATGAAGGATCGTGACAACGAGACAACATATCATGACGGACCACGGTGGGTCACGACAGAACCAACAGGGTAAAATCTTCCCTATCTAAGCTTTCTTGCTTCTTGTTAGTGATGATTGCATCCATCTTGAACTTGTGATTACGTTATGTAGCCTCATGAGGAATGACTCAATTTCATCCGGAAATGTCACACAACTAACACGGGTGACGTTAAAACCATCTATACATTCAAACATTTAGCAAAAAAGGAGAAAAGATGAAAATTGATGAATACATTACTTATTCAGATATGTCAATTTCACATCTTCAGCAAGTGTATAAACATATAATGGCTCATCTCAATTGCGAGTTGCAACAGCTAAAAAGGAAAACATTTTTAAGAGAACTTTTGCAGCAAACAAAGGTAAAACCTAGACAACAAAACAAAACAAAAGAGAGAAGATTTCAAGCAATTCAGGATCAAACAGAACATACCAGCCCAGGCTGTACCAATTGAGGCTAAAGAGGTTGATATTGTAAACACGACTTTGTGCGTCTCAAAAATATCCTAAACGCCAATCCCAAATCACAGAACATGAGAAACCCTAATCCCTATTATTAAAAAAAAAAAAAACCCAATCCTATCAAAAGAAAAATACCCATTAGATTATAGTGCATGTAGCAAGATCAGAGGGAAAAGGTTGTACCTTGGTTGAGTAAAAAGTGTCCTGAACTGCAGAAAACGCATTGGAAGCTTTTCTCTTGACCAGAGGCACGAATCGATGCCCTGAGGTCCTTAAACGATGCATGTTTAGTTACCCAGTAAACCCAATTTGAGTTTATTGAAGTTTCTCCTATTAAAAAGAAGAAGCAAAGGAGTAATCGAATTTCGTCGGAGGGAAAGGCCGTCGACAAAATATTTCGGTCGGGAATAATCCCAAAGATCACATCGACGCTAGTTTCCACTTTCCAGGTCTTCTTTTTTTTTCATTGTTCAGGAAAACAATCGTAGGAGCATTTGATGGAAATGTTTCGTGAATAGCAATCACGTTCTTAATACTTCACAGCCAGAAGTAAATTGTTGCGGCCATGAGTAATTGTTTTCGGGCAAACGGCATGTAAAATACAATAGAATCGTACATAATAATTACGTTTTTAAATCTCTTTGTAGCCAGAAGTAAATCGTTGTGGTCAAGAGGCATGTAAAACATAATAGAATTGTGAATAGTAATCACGCTTTCAATACTTTGCGGTAAGAAGTAAATCATTACGGCCAAGAGTAATTGTTTGCGGCCAAATGTAATTCTTGGAGGCCAAGAGGCATGTAAAATACGAGAAAATCGTCAATAGTAATCACACCTTCAATACTTTGCGGTCAGGAGTAATTGTTTGTGGCCAAGTGTAATTCTTAGCCCCCAAAAGAGGCATGTAAAACACAAGAGAATCGTGCATAGCAATCACGCTTTCAATACTTTGCGGCCACGAGTAATTCGTTGCAGCTAAGAGTAATTATTTACAGTCAAGTGTAATTCTTTATGGCCAAGAGGCATGTAAACACAAGAGAATCGCCAAATAGCAATTTGATTATCATAATCGGTTTTAGAAAACGTCAATTAGGTAAAAATAAATACATTCATCGGCTATCATCTATGATTTTGGAACACATTAATGTTAAAGAAAGTATGTTTCGATATAGTGTTTCAAAAAAGTTCATATAAAAGTTTTCCAAAATCATCTCAGTCGAAAATGCGACCAACAAGATTCTTTGCTCAGTTAATGTTCTCAACGAAGTCTAAAACGTAAACAAATGAAGCACCAAAATGGACTTTTTAATCCCATCTAAAAATCGGAGATGATTCAATTCTATTTTAAATCAGTGTTTTCAATCAAGTAAATAAGATGCTAAAAAAAAAAGTCATCGAAATAAAGGAAATTTTGGACAGTAATCTAGAAAGTAAGGGAGAATATTGTAATTGATACAAATGTTAGTGGAGATTTCTACTTTTTTTCAATAACTCCAGGAGAGGTCAGTTTTATGCACATATTCTTTTTATTCTTTTTGAGAAATGATTTTGGCAATTCAAAAATTGATGCAGGCACTCTACAAATAAAAGAAAATGGCTTTGAAATTACATTGATTTTGGAGTGCCTGCATTAATTTTTGGAGTGTCAATATCATTTTCCTTCTTTTTCGATCATGTTGAATTAAAAATAAAACTATGTCTTGGTGGGATATAGAGCTGCATAATTATGAAAATACATGGCCCAATTTCAGAGACCAGGCCGACCCAATCTCAGTGGGTTTGCTTGGCATAATTAGACTACTAATCATAGTGCTTTGTCAACAAAATGACGCTACATTTGATATTTCTAAATAATATAAAACTATGGGTACACCGTTTTGTGTACCCCAAATGCACACTGCATTGTGTGAGATCCATCTCAGGGTCCCACAAAAATGATCGGAACGGTTCAATTTGCTTAAAATGTATTTTTAAGGAACCCTGAAAAAGTCAGCTCATTTTTAATATCGGGGCTTGATCGATTCTTTGCTTATTTTCTGATATCCAATTGAGCAAAAAAATTTTTGCAGTGATTCTTAGAAAAATATTTTATACAAATTGAGCGGCTCCGATCATTTGTGTGGAGTCCACACAATGCAATGTGCAAATGGTGCACCCATGGAATGATTCATTTCTAAATGTCTCTGGCTTTGGTCACCATAGAATTAATTAACCAAAGTAAGAATAATTAGTTGGTAGAAAAGAATATTAACCATTATACATTTACTACACATCGAGTGAACTAGAAAAGTAAAAATAAAAAATAAAAAATTCATCATATATATAGCGCCATCCTCAAAAGAATATTGACTTGGTATTCTAGAATGTAATTGCTTGTGACGCGTTAGATACGTACATATCATCAAATTTAGGTACTAATTTGAGCAAAAAACAACTCTAATCACCTCGCATTTTTCATTTTTATCTTGTTCCCTTCTATCAAAGATACAATTTACTGAGCAAAACATGATATATTCTCCTCCTCTTCTTCTTCTTCTCATCTGTAGCACATCTCTGTCTCTTTCATATCAAAACAATGAAACAAACTCAAACCTAATTATTAATTCTCTATGTAACCAATCAATTAGCATTCGATAATATCCAGATTTAATCACCAATAGAGATTCAATAATTTAAAGGATGATTTTTCTTATGCTACGCATTGTAAGGATTGAATCCCATTTGGTTACAAGTTACTGGAGAATACGTAAGATTTTGTACCCTTATATTTTAGTTATGCGTCCGCCATTGAGAGTGAGGAACAAAAATAGGAATGTCAGAGTTGGGAAAAAAGAAATAGAATTTCAAGATTGCAAAATATCTCTGTAGGCCTTTGCAAGAGATCACAAACGTCTTGACCAAATTTATGTTGTTATTTTGACCAGGAAATATAAATTGAAAATGACTCCCATCGTTTTATTCCGTAGAATTTGCCAAACCATTTGAAGGTTGTTTACTGGTTTAAGCCTCAGATTTATTGAAATTCTGGTGCCCTCCATGAGTATTTTATTTTCCTTCTTGTTGCTTACAAATTAAGGAGTAAATTAAGAAGGACAAATTTCAATGACATCCAATGAGATTGTTCTTAATGAGAATATTCCTTTTGCATATGAGAAATGACTAACCCCATGTGTTTTCAATGTATAGTTCACTGACATCTAACCAACAATAGTTCGACCAAAACACATAACAGAATTAATCTGCGTGCGTGAGCAAAAGTACGAGCGTGAAAGAGCTTTTGACATACATCACAACCTAATAAAATTCGTGAGAGAAAAAATCAAGAGCGTAAAGGCAATGTAAGGATTGAGAGCAAGAGCATACGACAATGACATTTGAAAAGATTAACCAAGGACGGAGCCATCGTCACTACTTAGGAAAACAAACTAAAATTAACTAAAATTGCTAATAAGGTGATATTTCCACTAATTTTTTTGGTTAACAAGTTGTGGCAAATTTTCATGTTGTTCACACTTATTGAGAAATTTTGCATCCCCATTCATTAGTGTGAACAATAACTCTCATGTCCATATGAAATGTCACCAAAAAGAAAACGGTTGTCCATGTGAAATCAACAATCCCAGCATAGTCAAAATACTTGTAATCTCTCAAATCTCATTTCAGCATCAAACAGGAAGCAATAAACTGTGCAAAACTTCACTCAATATTGCAATTGCATACGAAATCATCGTTAGCTTATCCCAATTGACAAGTCCACAAGACTCGGTTTGGTTTGGTATACGAAATCGTAGCGGAACGAAGACTGGTAACAAGAATCAGATCAAGAAGGAAAAAAATCCTCAATATCGAATACACAACTCACCTCTGCTACTCATCCAATTGTAGTCTGTAAATACGATCTGAGAGTATGCAAACAATTCTACGGGCACCAATCAAGGATGCACCTATGGTACACTGATCGGCGAGCAGGGCTCACTGGAAGTGATCCGGGCTCACTTCCAGGTTGTGTGAAACCCACAAGGTTGAAAAAACCTTGTTCACAGCACCCAATTGAATCATGATTTTTTTCTTCCTTCTCTTTTGGTTATTCAATCCTCTGCGTGAAAATAAAATGGAAACTAGTAACAAAAAGGGAAAATTGACCCCAAAAATTATACTAGTAATAATTGTGTACAAAGATGGGTAAGAAGAATCAGATCAAGAGAGGAAAAACCCATGTCCCAGCACCCAAATGGATCGTGATTTTTTTCTTCCCTTTCGGATTTTTGTTAATCCCCTATACGAAAAAAGAAAAAATGGAAACAAACAAACAAACAAAAATAGTACAAAAACAGATCCATTTAGAGGCGCAGGACCGTGGCGTGTAAATCATCGTCGTCGCCGGCGTCCGCCGGCGGCGCCAGGTTGAGATCGAACGGAAACACTACAGATTTCTGAAACCTCGACGTGGGATCGTTCTGACAACAATCGTCGACCACCGAAGACGACGAGTCGCAGTCACTCCGGCACTCCTCCGGCCGAACCGGCGGTTTGAACCGGTGCTGTTGCTGAGCCGCCCTCATCGACCGCGGCGGAACCGAGGGCCTGGGCCCGCTGGACGACTCCACGGTGCTGCTGAGGCTACTCGTGGCGGGACGTGATTGGACGTGATTGTTGTCGTTGTCGTGGATCGGGTGGTCGTTCGAGTTGGTAATAATATCGGGGATAGGGAGGGGCAAAAGGGGAAAGTTGGTCTTGGCCTTGGAGCCGCGGAGGGAGACGGCGGCGGAGTCGTAGGCGCGGGCGGCTTCTGCGGCGGAGTCGAAGGTGCCGAGCCACACCCGGGTCTTCTTGATTGGGTCCCTGATCTCGGCCGCGAACCTGCCCCAAGGCCGCTTCCGGACGCCCCTGTATTTGGGCTGGTGATCCGGGGGAGAAACGGCGGCGTTCCTCGATGGTCCGATTGGGCGATCAGGGTCTGAGGCGGCGACGGCATCGTTTCTTGGCGCCGGTGTCCGGCCGCCTCGCATGACCATTTTTTGGGGGTGAATTTTAGATCGGAGATGGTAGGTTTTGAATTGAATTGGGGATACTACCACCACCTCCTTGGGGTGAATTTTATTATTCTTGTTCTTCTCTCTCCATCATTTTTATGTCTCTCTCTCTCTCTCTCTCTCTCTCTCTCTGCTTTATCGTTTTCCTTTTCTCTCTGTGGGAGTTTCGGTTTTTATTTCCTCAAAGGAGTTGTTTTTTTTTTTTAATTATTATTTCTGTCCTTTGTTTAAGATGGAGATACAGAATGGGGTGACGAAATGACTACGGGGGGTGTATGTATCCGGAGTAGTGGTACAGGTACAGCAGCTGCGTACAGATTCCATTTGCGCCCGCCTCGGGTCCCGCAAAGATGATCAGAGCCGCTCATTTTGTTCAAAATACGTCGTTTAAGGTCCCTAAAAAAAAATCACCTCAATCTGATATCGGGAAGGGTGTTTACGAATCGTCCAACTTTGAGGTGATTTTTTTCAAGAACCTTAAACGACGTATTTTGAACAAAATGAGCGGCTCCGATTATCTTTACGGGACCCAAACCAGGCGCAAATGGGATCTGTACGCAGCTGCTGTACAGCAGCTCAGTAGCATTTTTGATGTATCCGTGTATGAAGGTTGACGGCAATTTTTTTCAACTCGACTATCTGTACCGATGGTGTACATACCGGGTTGCATCATGCGTGTCCCACCTCATAATCTCACACAAATGATCCAAAACGTTCATTGATTTTAAAAGTAAAAATTAAGTGGCTGTATAAAAAATTAGTTCAATCGGGTAATTGGAAGTGTTTTAATCTAATGTACTACTTTTTCATTTAGAATCTGGGATCTTGTTTTCTGAATGAAAAAACAGTGCATTGGATCAAGTATTGAAAGTTATCCGATTGGGATTATATTTTAAAGAGCCATTTGAAAAATACTTTAAAATTAATCAACGGTTTGGATCATTCATGCGAAATCCCAACGTGGCCCCATATTCCGATGGGTACTCCATAGTAGGAGTACAAGTTTGTAACTTTAGTTGAAAAACATTATGAATTGATGAAAAACTAAACTAAAATTATTTCTCCCTTAATGAGGTTATAGTTTAGTATTTTTTTTTTGTTGTTGCTAAAATGGTAGAAGTTTCATTGCCAATCGTACGGAATAACTGAATACATAAAAAAAGATCATTATCTCTCCCAAAATGAATCAATAACCAAACAAAAGGTCTAGCTTCCTAAGTTCTATCGCCAGAACCTCACAATTCTAATCTTGAGAACGGACACTTGATGTACTCCAATGAACCAACACCAGCACCAAACTCACAAACCAACACCAAAAAAATTGAAAAATAGTAAATAAATCCATTCGCTTCCCTTCTTTTCATTTTGCCAACGCCCCATCAAACCCCAAACTCGCCGGATCTACACCTACCGGGAAAGTTGAATGTGGAATTAAGGAACTAGAGACAAATCGGACAGAATAGAGACAACGTCGAATGGACTAAAGAGCGTAGAATTGTAGCCTCTGGAGCAAAGCCGAGCCACCGAAATACCGTCGAAGATGATTGAAAGGATGGAGGGGGAGAGGTAAGAAATGGCAAGGAGGGCAGAGATCCTTAAAGAAAGGCGGCATCAAGGAAAAGAGTGAATGAGATTGAGAAGGAGGGGGAGGGGGAGGTGAAACGTAGCAGCTACCCCCTCTCCCCTAGCAAAATCTTAGTCGGAGGAAAGTTCTCTAGAGAGAGAGAGTTTAGATGAGTTTATAGTGATTGTTGACTCGTTTTCAATTTGATGTAATTCCAATACTTGTATTCTTCCACGGCCGCATATTCTCGGTATGAATAATGTGACTAAAAACAAAAAAACAAAAAAATTCCAGTAAAACGAGAATACCAAATCATCGATGCATGTAATTACTTCACCCATTGTTATTCTGAACAAATACAGTCATAATTCAATGGGCTGTCTTTGTGGGCATTCGCACATCAGAAAGACTACGGCCACCGAAGGAAAAAAGCGGTGGCCGGCCACCGACCGCCGTGACGGCCCACTTCCGGCCCTCGTGTGGATGATCGGATCAGTTCAATAATTTTTAAAAAAAAAACCGAGTGGGTCACGCGGAAATCAGCTCGATCCGATATGTGTAGGTGCTCGGATCAAGCTTCTCATCTTTGAAAAATCGAAAAAACGGTTTTTCGATTTTTCAAAGATGAGAAGCTTGATCTGAGCACCTACACATATCGGATCGAGCTGATTTCCGCGCGACCCACTCGGTTTTTTTTTTTTTAAATTATTGAACGGATCCGATCATCCACACGGGGGCTGGAAGTGGGCCGTCACGGCGGTCGGTGGCCGGCCACCGCTTTTTTCCTTCGGTGGCCGTAGTCTTTCTGTTCACACATATAATCAACGTAGTCTGGTCAGCATTGAGATATTTTCATTATTATATTGCCTAACACCATCAAACGCATCGCATCCAATAAAAACGTGCAGTGTCCGTCTGCTCAAGCTAGATATTTAGTTAGGATAGGCACCTTACAATTTTAAATTTCGCAGGTCACATAGAAATAAAAGACTTATATATATAATTATTTTATATAGTCTATTTTGATGAATTGACTAGCTTCAACTAATTCTCATACACAAACAAACATACTCCTAGATATTTATTTAAATAATAATAACAATGTCTTAAATAAGATATACTCCTACTAAACATAAGGGGAAATTGAGCCTTTTGTTTTATCACTAGCTTCGCTTAACCAAATTAAATAAATACCCATGTTAAGCATTAGCGTAAAGGTATTTAATCATTCATCCGCCTCATTTTGTTTGTTTGTTATGAAAAGTCGTGTCATTTTGACCTTAAAAAGATAAGGTGGTTTTCATTCGGATCCGAATCGACTTGTACATACTTGCGTAGATCTGTTTCGGATCGGATTCAGTTTGTTCATAATCAGATCAAATTCGGATCTTGACGGACGCGAGTAGAATCCGGTTCAGACCTAGATCTCTAAGTAACTACAAAAGAAGAGAGGGAAAAAACTTGAGGCGATGATCGAGATTAATGGATGAATGGACCACGGGATTCCGAAGTGTTTTCCAAGCCACAAGCAAATTGTGCCATATTTATTGGCCTGTCAAAGGTGCAGTGAATTTCACATTACATACCTCTCTCTCTCTCTCTCTCTCTCTCTCTCTCATTTCACATTACATACCGAGCTCGACACTCAAAAGTCCGACTCATTTATATAGGCTCGGCTCGTTATGTAAATTAGTCAGAATTGGCTCGTTTACAAATGAGTTGAACTCGAACTCGACTTTTAGACTCGTTTGATAAACAAGCGGAGTTCGAACACTACGAAACTTGGCTCGGCTAGCTTGTTTTACACCCTTAACGAGGTTATAAGTGTCCATTAAAGAGTATTGGCTCCTTTCACCTTCCACCACCCATTCTGTAAAATTTTCATGATCGTTTCAAAGTGTAGCCTTCAAGCAATGTTGCACATTAAATTTATTTGTTACGTTACGTGAATCGTGGTAGTTTGCAGTTATTGTATACAGTATTTTCAAGGGTGAGCATGGACCGGATTGGTTCGATTTTATAGTAAATCAATAACCAAACCACTATCTACGGGTCATAAATTTAAAAAACCAAACTAACTCACAAAAAGTATAGGAGCAATCCAATCCAAACCATTAGACTACGGTTCGATTTAAGTTTCAAACCACGATTTACTTGAAACTGAAATATCATCTTTGTAAACTATTTACAGTATTTGAAATTGCGGAGATAACTTGAATTGGTTTTCATTTTAAGAAGTATAGGAAAATGTAGGAATTAATTGAGCCGTGGAATCACTATTCATTGAATGGAGCATTACATATTCATATATACCATGTGCTTTTGGCGTACCAAAATTATAGAAATGGATTGTTACAGAGGATCCATAGAAATTTATGCTAAATAATTTTGGTAATAAATGAATAATGAATAGGACGGTGGATTGAATAAATTATTAATTTAGAAAATTAGTTGACTATAACTCCCATGTATACTTGGTGTATCTAAATTATATATATAACATATACAGTTTGGAATCGAAACCATTAACGTAAATCCAAAAACCAAACCATTTAACATGATTTCTAATTTTTTTTAAACTGGAACCAAACCACACTACTAAAAAACCAAACCAAATCATTCGGTTTGAATTGATTTGAACTGGATTCACGGTTTGACGGATTTTTTCTCACCCTTGCCAACAGTATTTTGTCTTTTTGGGGAGAGGAAAAATAGAAACATACTTATTATTTGTAGATCAAGAAAAGGGAAACTAGAATCAATTCACATGCGCATAATGAGCTCGTAGGAATGACAACGGAACGGGTCGGGCCAGATTTGTGGTATCCCGTCTCTCATCCTTGGTATTTTTTTCCGGCTATCGAGAAGCACCAGATCGACAAGCGGGGCCCACTTTCGGAATTAACGAAAAATTTGTATATTGAATTAGGCACTTGCGAGATCACTCAAAAAATAATTTAAAATTAATAAACGGTTGAGATCAATTTCGCGGGACCAGAAAATTCATATATTGAATCAAGCACTTGCAATTATTTTTTAAAGCAGATTTTTTGTGAAATCACTCAAAAAATATTTTAAGATTAATGAACGATTCAGGTCATTTGTACGGAACCAAAGAGTGAGCCCCGCGTGCCGAATTGTGTGCATGGTTGGTCCCCCGAAATGATGATAGTGTGTGAGCCTGAGTCGTGTGAGCTAGAGGAGGCGGTCTGATAAAGGAGAGGAGTCGCGGAGCTAACCACACGATAGCCTAGCTCTTGCACACTCTTATTGCGATTTGCTGGGCAACGAGGCGCCGGCATCTGACCGGGACTTGGGTTAGCCACACCGAATAGAAAACGAAGAGATGGAAAAAATTTCAGTGCCAGACGGGTACCAGTGGTGCCCGCTCGAACGCCGAGCCGTTCATTGTATTTTTGAACGGCTCGGATTTGGAAAGAGAGAAAAGGGAGAGAAAGTGTTGAGGTGAGAGGAGAGATAGAATTTCAATCTGAACCGTTCAAAAGTGTATTTGACGACGCGAATGTGCCGAGCGGATAACATATGAAATATACCCACCTGGCACGGTGGCATCGGAAAATTTCTCGAGAGAGATGGGTCAGAGGCTTCTTTTCTTTTCTTTTTCTTTTTTTCTTTTTGACTGGTCGGTGATTGTGCAGGTGGGGGCGGGGGAAGGGAAGAGAAGGACAGCAGCGTGCATGCGCCGCGTTGATTGTGTTGGGCTCTATCTATAGCATTCCGTTCCGCATGTCCCACTCTCCAGATTGGGGAAAAAATTTTCAGTGCCGGGTGGGGTAGGTATCATGTAATGTCCGTTCGTTAAATTCAAGTTGTCCGTTGTGTTTTAGGACTGTTCGGATTTGAAGAGAAAAAAAAGAAAGAGAAAGTGTTAGGATGAGAAGAGAGAGGATCTCAATCCAAACCATCTAAAAGTGTATTGGACAGCCCGAATGTACCGAACAAGTACCACGTGGAATATACCGGGTGGGACCGGAAAATTCCTCTCAGATTAATTTATTTTGAAATCGATTCAGCAAGCCACACATTATTAGGAGTATTCAGGTATAGTTGTGTTTTTCTACCCAAAAAGAAGAGGGTATAGTTGTCTTTAAAATTATTGATGCACGTTGATTTCTTAAGCAGAAAAGCTAGGGTACAAATGGGGGTCTGAACCTGCTAGGGGTACAAATCGCTCAAAATTCGTCTCTGAGTTTCAAAATGACACATCGGAACCGCTCATTTTCAGCAAAAATGCTAAGGGCATCGACGGTGCCAAGACCGGCACGCGGGGCTCCGCACAGATGATGTCGTTCAATAATTTAAAAAAAAAAACTTTGTAACTTGAATGAGAAATTGAAAGATTGGATCGAACACCTACACATATTCAATTAAGCAAATATTTCACAAGCCCATAGTTTTTTTTTTTTAAACTATTGAACGGTTCGGATCATCCGTGCGGGATCTAGAGTGAGTTTCGCATGCCGGAGCATGCACCATCGGTGCACACCCGTCGGTGGCCGTAGTTGGGATGTTTTTTTAGGGTCCTTCTAAAAATTTTAACTCAATCGAAAATCGGTAATAATGTTTACAAAATATTCAACTTTGCTTCAGAAATTCAGGCCTGAATTCATCCAACACCCTTACCAACATCTGATAGAGTTGATCTATTTCAAGGACCCTTAGTAAAATGTTTTTAATTAAATGAATAGCTTCGATTATCTTTATGGGATTCGAAATGAGTCTCGAAGAAATCTATACGCGCGGGTACAAATTTGAGATTTGGATACATAGCAATTGTAGGAGTGGTCAAAATCATACTCAATCTCCTCGGGGTTCAAAACAGAGCCCAAAATATTCATGAGAATAAAATGTGCTAGAGAGATAAAGAATGGTTAGCGTTTCGAATGAAGGAGTGGAGGAGTGATTTGGAGGGGTCGAGGAGATCGAGCCCGAGTCATCAGGGTTGCCTACGTATCCTAGTGTACAGGAAATCAAGTCAAACATAGTTCCATCTTCTCACAGGGGGATTGTCTTTCCCTCTCTCTGAAAATCTGTATTCTCTCTTTAGAGAAGATGACTCTCTCTCTCTAGAAATCTTTCTGTCTCATCTCTTCTCCCCGTCTGTGTCTCCTTCCCCAAATGAATACCAACACTGGTATTTATAAGCAGAGACCAAAACCTCCACTAGACCCATCCTGCCGCGAACCCAGCCTGTCCACAACCCTGTCGCGGCCCTGTTTGTGAGCCTGTCAATCTGTGGCTCTGCCGCTGGACCCATCCTACTGCCGGCCTGTTCCCAACCCTACCAGTCTACTGCCCTGCCGTTGGACCCATCCTGCCGCAGACCTGTCCGCAACCCTGTTAGTCCAGGGCCCCTTCCACTGGACCCATCCTATCGCGGCCCTGTCTGCAACCCTGTTAGTCAGCGGCCCTGCCGCTAGCCCTAACTGTCCGTGGCCCTTTCTGCTGGACCCATCTTGTAGCAAACCTTGCTTGTCCACGGCCCTTTTCGTGGGAGCCTGCCTGTCCACAAGTTCGCTTGGCGCAAGCCTGTCTGTTGCTGAAAGTTGTCTGCATCTCCAACAGGCGCAAGCCTGTCTGCCATGACCCTAGCGTGCGCCTACCTGCCACGACCCTATATGCTGCGTGTCACTCATCTACAAGTGCCACATGTCTTCTGATGAGGTGGTCAAAGCTCTCATCTGGTGAACTAAAATAATTTTGACCTTTCCTACAACAATACTGCTATATGTTACATAATTTCAGATATAGTAGTTATGTTTGAACCTTTCCACTTTCAGTCTGTGTTCATAGCACTTTTTATTTGAAAAATACTCCAAGACACAAAATCACACACAGTTGCTCACACGTTGTTGTAGTTTAGCAGGGAGCCACCCCACATAAAATGGCTTTCTGTTTGATAATAGTACTAATAATTGAAGATAAAATGGTTGAGCAAAATGATTTCATGGTTCTTTGTGTGCATGCCGCTGATCAAAATTCCAGAATTGCAGGCAAGTTTTCTGAGATTCGTCCGTATTTTCAGCTAAAAGAAAAATAAAATAAAAGTCTAACTGTTCTAAAAGAGTAGTAGTAAAAAATGATCAAAATCGCTCATTTTGTTTAAAATATGTTGTTTATAGGTCCTGCAAAAAAGAAGCTCAATCCTGTATTGTTTAGGACATCAATGAAACTTTCCATTTTGTCCCAAAATTTAGGCTTGAATTCTAGGACAAAATGTGACATTTTGTAGACCCCATAAATGATATGGGATTGAGCTTTTTTTTTTAGGGATCATAAACAAAGTATTTTAAACAAAATGAACTACCCCAATTATTATTTTTAGACGCGAAACAGATCCAAAATGACTTTCGTACGCGCTGATACAGATTTTAAATATGTACCATTAACCTTTCTGAACTTTCTCTCTCTCTTTGTCCTTGAAATTGGTACTCCAATCTCTTGATGGGGTGTACCTTGATTGATGGTTGGTTTGGCTAAAATAAAGTAGCCAACTCCTTAGAGCAAGTTTACCGAATAAGGCATAATGTCTTTTTTAGCTATTTTATCTAACAAAAATGCAAAAAGTCATCTGCAGTGGATGAGCTAAAGGAGAAGGTAAAATAGATTTGAAGAAATAGATAGGTATTAGAGCAAGTTTACCAGTGTAAAGATAAACTATCCTGTGAACAGTTCTTAGTTCTATTTTAGCTATCAATTTTTTCTTTTACAACTATACGAACACAATCCATTTTACATATCATCTATTAAATTTTTTTTCCCTTTTCCAATATTAAAAATAAAGAGAGGAGAAAGGAGGAAGGAGGAAGGAGAGAGAGAAGAAACAATAAAAAAAGAAAAGAGTATGAACAATTCTTAGGTAAAAATTACTAAGAACTGTTCACAAATGGGTTTTACCTCTTCTTTTATCTAATCTGGTGCAAACATGTTTTTGTGATTTTTCTCTCCAAAATAGAGAAAAAGGCATTTTAGATTGTTTGATGTACTTGCTCTTAGAGCATGTACACAAGAGAGGTGCTACTAGTACAGATTTCATATCTGTACCAGTGAGTACATACTCCTTTTAAATTTGTCTCGGATCTCCAAAAAATGATTGGAGCCGCTCATTTTGTTTAAAATATTTTGTTTATGGACCCGACAAAAAATAAGTTCAATCTGGTATCAATTAGGGTGTGTACGAAACATTCAACTTTGTTCCATAATTCAAGCTTGAATTCTAAAGCAAAGTTGGAAGTTTAGTAAACGTTCTTATCGATACTGGATTGAGCTTATTTTTTGAAAGGACCGTTAGCAAAGTATTTTAAACAAAATGAGTGACTCTGATCATTTATTTGAGACCTGAAACAGGTCCAAAAGACGTATGTACATAATGTATATACATAAACATATGTACTCATAGACTTTCTGTGTACACAAGGTGAGGTAAATTACACTTTTTAGCTATAATATAATACCGACTGAGAACTAAAAAATAGTTGTGCACCAATCTCGGTAAAAGGTAGTAAAAATTATTGCTTGATGGATGGTACCTCGGTGCTCGGTAGATCTGTCGAGCAATTGTGCACTCGGTAAACAATAATTTATTATTATGTTTCACTCATACACGTTTCCCTCTCCTCTCAATCTGTGTGTGTGAGAATGAGAGAGAGAAAAGGGTAATATTTTATACTATTTTGTAAGGATAGAGATGATAATAGAGAAGATTGGTATGAGGTTGAAAGAAATTTGAGTAGATAAAATAGAAAAAATGCACTATTAGAGTACGTACACCAACAAAATGTATTTTATCTATCCAATAACCCACTTTTTTTATTTTACCTACTAATCTTTCTCAACCCCACACCAATGCTCTCTATTATTATCTCTATTTTTATAAAATAATATAAAATATACTATAAACAGTAAACTAGAGAGGAAAATAGAGAGACTTGAGGGGGAGAGAGAGGAAAAAAAATAATAAATTAATGTATAGCTATGAACAGTTCCTCGGTAGTTTCCCCGAGCAATTCCATCAAAGGTGTTTTACCTTTCAGTTTTGCTATTCTGCTGCAATTGATTTTTGCGGGTTTGGTTAGGTATTTTACCTAATTGATCACATATAGCTACATTGATATACATGCCGTTAGAGCATGTACAACAATGGTAGCTAAAATACCTAGTTAAAAAGTGTAATTTCTATTTTACCTACCCACTTTACTTGCACACTATAGCAATATTCTCTATTACTCTCTCTATCACTATTTAAGAATTATATAAAATAAAAAGATTCTACTGGGTTTGGCTCTTGGAGGAGAGAGAAAGAGAGGCTTGCATCAGAGAAAATATTTGTTTATTTTTTTCCTTTGCTACAGTGCCTAACTTCTTTTGGAGCCACAGTGGGTTTTTGTAAAATACTTATGTTGATAGCTAGGCTGGTGCAATCCCTTTTTGAGAAATTCCTCTCTATTTAACCTAAAAGTGGGATATAGAGAGATTGGTGTACATGCTCTTAGGTAGCTAAAATACATATCCCTTGGTGTACATGCTCTTAAGAGCAAGTTTACTAGTTATTAGGTAAAAAAATGGTGAATAGTACACATTTTTCATTTTATCTACTCATATTTTTTTTAACACTATCCTAATACTCTCTATTTTATCTATCCATGAATATAATATTATTAGTTCATTGTGTGGTAAAGTACAAGAAAAAAAAAGTAACCAATTAGACGAGAGAAACTGCACAAGGAGCACAAAAGAATAAAATAATCAATACCTAGTAAATAGTTCTACAGTATTTAGAGCAAGTGTATCAGAGTAGTCAAAGTGCATTTTTAGGCATTTTAGAGAGTCAAATACACAAAAAAAAAACACCATGCAGCAGCATAGGTATATGCCCAGGTAAAATGAATGCAGCTACAGTTCTTAGGCATGAATACCGTAGAACTATTCACTATGTATTGACTATTTTATTCTTTTGTGCCCCTTTTGCACTTTCTCTCTCTTCTCTAATTGGTTACTTTTCTTTTTTTACTTTACCACATAATAAACTAATAATATTATATTCAAGGATAGATAAAATAAAGAGTATTAGTGTAGTATTGAAAGAAATATGAGTAGGTAAAATAAAAAATATTTACTATTCACTATTTTTTTACCTAATGACTGATAAACTTGCTCTTATGCCTAAGAACCGTAACTGCATTCATTTTACCTGGGCATATACCTATGCTGCTGTAGAGTGGTTTTGTGTATTTGACCCTCTAAAATGCCTAAAAATGCACTTTGACTACTCTGATACACTTGCTCTAACACCTTTGTACAATTCATGTATCATTCTTAAACAATTAGTCTCTCTCTCTCTCTCTCTCTCTCTCTCTCTCTTCAAAAAAGAAATACTAGTATTTTAATAAATAATAGGTAAACTAAAGAGTATTGATGTAGTATTAAAAAAGACATGGTAGGTAAATAAAAAAAATACATGTTTACTACTTCCTCCGTTTCTAAATAAGTGTCCGACGCGCAAAATTAAGCTTTACAAAACATGCATATTTTTTATTAAAAATTTTAATTTTTTTTCACAATCTAATAGAACTCTTTGCTATCTATTGATTTTTGAAAAAAACTTAATTTTTTTAACAAAATAGATGCATCTTTTTAAAGGCTTAGTTTTGTGCGCCGAACACTTATTTAGGGACGGAAGGAATAGCATTTTTACCTAACAACTGGTAAACTTGCTCTTATTAAGCCAAACCGGCCATGAGCCGTTTGACACTTCAAAACTACTCCTCTTGGGTGAAAGGTGGGTTCATTGGGAATATTTTGAAACTACTCCCCCACACGGGTATTTCCCCATTATGTTGAAGAATTAAGCCTTCACATTTCTATCATGGAACCAAGCTTTATGGTCCATGTCATATATAAATACCACGGGATGTCACGAAAAACGAAAAAGGAGACAGAGCCGTAACCTGAAAAAGGAGACAGAGCCACAACAATGCTTTGATGAAATTGCAGTGCATAAAATCTGCATAAATTACCCGAACTTCTGGATAAAATAAAACGAAAAAGGAAATTACAAAAACATTTCACCTGCTTTTATTCACCACAAAAAGAGCCTTCCAAAACCCCCCAGGTTTCCTTCACATTAATTGTACCCCAAAACAACCCATCCCATTTTACATAACCGCAGGTGAAAGGGGGATCGGAGGCAGAAGTCATCAAAATGTTTGTCCGACAAACTCAGCAGCAAAATGAAAGGTGACAAAAAGGCCGAGAAATAACATTAATCAGATTGGTCCTGAGGAAGTTCTGAAGAAGCTGGCGATGGATTTGGTGGAGAACTAGGCTGTTCTAATGAACCATCTGGGGTTTCAGTATCAACGTTTTGATTCTTCCCATTGCTATCAGCCTCGGGCTTCCTTCTCCGATCAGGAACTTTAGATGATTTTGATAGAGATGTGTCTGACGAGAGGAACATGGGTGAATTACTCTGATATGGCAATAGAGGTGGATGAAAAACAGTCGGATAACTCAAACCATAGTCATAAGAATATCCAGGCAAAGGGTGATCAAATTTGCACGTGGGACCATACTTGCAGAGTCCATACAAGCTGTAGTATGAACATACTGGTATACCCTGCATAGTAAAAAATAGATACGAAGTTCAAAATCAACCAAACACATTGAAGCATTCGACCAAATTCTGCAGGATTTCACACAAAGAAAACTTACCCTCGTTAACTTGGATATCCAGTCCTGTTTGGTTTTTGTTTTTGAATCAGTTTTCCGTAGCACTTTTCAGATAACTTGCTTGGTTGACGAATTTCGAAACATATTTCAGAAAACCTTTCGGGAAATAACCTATAGCAAAATACCTGAAATCTTTTCCCAAAATCTCGAAAACTATTTGTGCTTAAATGTAATCAAGAGATGAAAACAAAGAGTCTTGTGTTTACAAAAAATTACGAAAAAAAAACCGCAAAATGTTTTTTTGTAAACAGCAACCAAAACATGTGCACGGTACCCAAATTGAGAAACATAGTGCGTGCAATGCAATAGGTATACAACTTACAGGTCTCAATGGAAGCATAAGTGGGCCTAGAGAATTTGTTGCCAATTGAGCAATCCTTTCTCTGGGATGATGGTACTTGCAATCAGATCCATATTTGCAGCTTCCATTGCTCATGAATTGCCGGCATTCTGGTTGTTCCGGTCTATCAGGTAACAAATGCAACATGCCCAACCCACCCTGATTCTTGGAGTCATAAATAAGATCAGATCCAAGAACACCAGTAGAAGATACAGACCTCATGCCGCCCTGAGATTATCAAAACATTAGGAATCAGTTAATGATGATCCCGACTAAAGCCATACAACTTATCTCCCATGCATATTTCTAAAAGCAGAAACTATAGAACCTCAGATTATGCCAAAATGTGTAAGTAATGATGGTAAAGAAGACAGATTAATACCAAGTTGATAGTTTTACCGGTAACTATCAGTAAGGGACCTAAAGGTAGAAAGACAAATCAACACCAAGGGAAGGAGTCGTTCCGTAAATCGTAACTAATAACTATCTACTATGCAGACTCTTCCCTTCAAATAAATCCAACAGTCTAACTCATGTTACCCATAGATCATGCTACAAAAAGTAGTAATTCATTCGATTGAGCATACCAAACGGTAGACTCAGTCCAAACACATACAAAACATGTATGATTTTTCATGTTGTTTCGTGTTCACATACAACAAAACAAACAAAAGGAAATTGCATAATTGATCAATAACTCCTACAGCAGCTTTAGGCTTCAATTGTAGCTTAAATTCAAGTTTCTAAGTTTGTAACGCGGTGCACTACATATAAACGATATTAGCACAAGTTGAATGAGATTTTCGCCCATCTCACTTTGTTGCTGCTTTTAATCAGAAGGGAACGACATATGTATTCTTTGTCTTCCTTGAACAAGATTACCAAAAAAATTAACCAACCATAGGTCATCCAAAGTCCAAACTATAAGGTTCACCCCCACCCCCTGGCTATGCTTAGAGGGATAATAGTACATTCTACTGCAAGTGATTTTCCTATTCAGTAGCAATTGAGACAGAACTCCAGCTCAAAGAGAAGAGAATGGGGCCGTAGACTGAAAAAGAAAGTTGGCAAAGAAGGAGAGATGCACTCTGCCGGTAAGCTCAACTAAACCATTTCACAAATCAATCACGTTTCCATATGAGTAGCAAGCGTGTCGATGCTTAAATTGGATATAGCAGAGGAAGAAAAAGGAGGTATGCCCTCTTAAAGCAGTAATTCAAATAGACCTTCAAAACAAAAGTAGGATACCATAACTTCAGTCGAGAGCTTTCAAAGGCAATACTTAAGAGCTTGGCCAAGAGAACCATTTTTCACTGTTTCACACTGATGAACATTCCACCAATGGAATGACACCTAAGCTGGCTTTTCTGGGGTTATGAACCTAATAACATCGAGACAGATGTACCATCTATGCGTTTATCATTCTGTCCATCCCGTCTTCTTCAAAACAAGAAGCATACATACTTTGACACACCTTGAAAAAATCATAGCATCATGTTTGGATACTTTTCCAAATATTTGTCATAATCATAACAGGAACAGAATAGTTTATGCTTGTACTGGGTTCTAATGCACTCACCTAATGAGAACGCAAAAGCGATAGCAATCAAGTTTATCAGCCATAAATCACATTAACAGGAAAAAAACAGAAGGGAAGGATATAGTTGGTGCTCCAAATCACCAAGCAGTGTACGAATAACCTTTGGTCACTAAAGTATTCTGCAACAAAGCAAATACTGAAATCCAGTCACCAGTTACTATATAGAAAAGGGTCCAATACAGAAGAAGCCAAGGGTCAAGATGGAGTCAAAATTTCTGGAAACAACAATATCGTCATGAACCAGGGTGGTTTCATCATGTATATGTCCAGACTATGCAATAAAAACTGAAAAGGGAAGAGTTAAAATTTCTGCTTGACAGTGTGTAAGATAGTGATTGGGAGTTAAGGCTCAGGTTGGTTTGGTTCAAGTGAGTAAGATTGCAATAACATTCCTAAGCATAATGGTGCCGACATAGAAATATGATGAACTTAATTGCATCAAAAAGGAAAGGTAGAAAGGGAAGTAAAAAGGTAAACATCCTTTCAATAGTATGCAACCAAAAATACTATGAATTGAACTTTGGAACCATATCTGTAATGTCCTGAGTAGATGAATTAAAAATGCTTAAACTCCATACAAACTGACTGGGCAATAACCTTCTTTCCTGTAAAAGACATCATTCACTAACCATGTACGTGTTCCAGCCATATCCTGGTGCAATGCTTGGAGACATAAGGCCCGGCATATAGGTCTGGGGGACTTGTACACCCGAAGCAGGTAAGTATGGTGTTCTTGAAAATGGCAACTTTGAAAATCCTCCCATATAAGCCGGCCCAGACGAAGGCAGAACTGATAAACCTGGAGATCCGTAGGCAGCAGGTGGAGGAACGGCCAAGGCAGTTCCAGCGGATGCAAGTTGAGGATGATCAAATTTACACGAAGCTCCAAACTTACATGATCCAGTTTTCAGATAAAAAAGGCATGGCTTTTCTTCCTGTGAAAATTAAGTGAATAATCTAAAAGTCTTATTCATAGCTTTAGTGAATAAGCATGTACCAATAAGTCACGAATATGGCAATAGACGAAATCGAAAGGACAGTGTAGACCCATAGGAGGAGCGAACAAGTGACATAAGCACCTGACGCATAGGTAGGCCCAAACTGTTAAGTAGGACTGGTACAGCACCATGCCTGTCCCGCGGGTGATGATATTTACATGCTGAACCAAATTTGCAGGTTCCTGTTTTCAGATAATACTGCAGTTCACATTCAAAAGTAAGCGAATTAATGATTATCAATGGAGCCATGAAGCCATTAAAAACCATCACTTAACAAAAATGGGGGAAATATAGTTTCATTTTTACCCCTAAAGGAACATTTCCTCATAAGCTAAATAGTACACTGCTTATCAGAAGAACTAAATCAACTTTCGAGGAATTTACTATGGTTAACACATAGACCTATTTGACCCAAAGCCAAAACAAAGTTTCACCATCAATGGTGCTTGGTTCCAAAGCCAGACTCACATTTATCAAGAAACATCTGCTCAATTATGTGCTACAAGAAATGTCTGGCCAAAGCATGTGAACACCAACACATTTAATTTTAGCCATGTTTTAAAAGGCAATTCTGGGGCTCGTCTCAAGGCAAGGCAGAGCTAAAACACTCCCGGGCATTGATTTTTTGGGGAGAGAACCAAAAAGGTGTTCAGCTATCTGTCAGAGGCATATGGAGGCATACGCCTTTCTCACCCAGAGGACGGAGGCTAATGCATCAGAAGAGTTGGTTCTTCTTTTTGTAAGTGAAGAATCAATTGATTATAAGTTGTCAGGGCGAAAGACGAAGAGTTTCGGGTACTGTGAGACAATTTAGAGCGCTTTTAAAAGTTGGATCTATTAATGAACTATGTTTTTATGCCTTAACATGCTTTTTTGTCAATTCTATCTACTATTTATTTGTAACCATCCCCCCCTTTTCATGGTATTTTTTAGATAAATTTATGTTTTAGAAATAAAAAGTAAAACCTCCAAACGCTTATGCCTCAACGCCTTGAGGTTTACAGCTCGCTTCATGAGAGGTCAAGAGCCTCGCCTTGCTCTTTCACCACTCAAAACTTTGAATTTTAGAGAGCCCACTTAAGAAAGGATCTTCCGGAAAAAGTAATGTAAATAATATCAGAATGCAAATCCTCCTCCGACATTGTTTATAAAGTCAATATTATATATTATTATTCAGTTGAAAGTAGTCCATTGGCAGATTGAGTTGGAGTCAAATCATGCTGCACTTCTTGTGGTAATACAACTACCACTAGCATAATGTGATTAATGTTTGATGTTTCACACATGAAAAGCATATAAAAGCACTGAGTGATCTGAGTAATCGTTAATCAAAATTCTGTTCCCTATTACTCCAACATCAAATATCCCAGGGAAAGGAAAGACAAACACCAACGCAGTAGAAAGAGAACCATCTCTAATTAGGAAAGGCAATTACCCCACAGTCGGGTTGTCCAGCTCTTTCTGGCAGTTCACCTTTATACACACTGCCCTGTACATAGATTCAAGTATTACTGTACACAGCTAAAAACTATCTTACCCTGAATCAAAGATGATTTGCTCAAACCAAGTTAAAACAGAATAACAAGTTCACAAGCTTCACAAGCTTCAAGAAGGTGTCTCTAACAGGTCGATCTTGTTACTACGAAGAATGAACATAATTGGACAGAAATCTAGTTTACCTGTCTAGGGGAAGTGGGGTGATTGAATTTACAATTGCTTCCATAACCACACAGCCCAGTCCTCAAGTAGAAAATGCAGTCTGGTTCCCCGGGACGGTCTGGGTAGGGGCCTGAATCAGCCACCTCGCCCCTGTCCTGCTTATCATTCGTCTGAATTTTCAACCTCTGTATGGCATCTACAACGTATTCAAAGGGGCAAAATCAACACCAGTGACCAATAAAATCACCCAGTATACATACACTCATCTACATTCAAGTCCAAACGGGCAAATAAATATATAATAATAAACCGCGTATTTAAATACACATAAAAATATGTTTTATGTTTGTGTAAAGATGCAGAGGCATTAACTTAGAGCAATTTTAAGGACACTAAATAAATAGCTAACTAATATGCTATTACACATTCGGTACATTAGTTAGTAAACTATTTATTAACTCTAGCATTAGTGATTACCAGATCAAAAGCAAGAATCACGAATCTGTCCCCCAATCCAAAAAAAAACAAAAACAAAAAAGAACACAACGATGACAACACAAGGACACCAACACGATCAAAAGATAGTGAATCCGCATATATACAAAATAAGCCGCGCATCTAAATACGCATTAAACTACGTATTTTGTGTAGAGATGGAGATTTATTAACATAAAGCAATTTTAAGGAAAAGTAAATAAATGACTAACTAGTATGCTATAGATTTGGCACATTAGTTAGTAACCATATTCAGAATTCTGTGGCGTTATTGATTAATTAAGTAAATGACTAACTAGTATGCTATATATTTGGCACATTAGTTAGTAAACTATTGATTAATTAATTACTTAACAAAAAAACCTATTGATTGATTAAATAAATGACTAACTAGTATGCTATAGATTTGGTATATCAGTTAGTAAACTATATTCAGCATCTCTAGCATTATTGATTAAATAAATGACTAAATAGTATGCTATAGATTTGGTACATTAATGACTAAATAGTATGCTATAGATTTGGTACATTAGCCAGTAAACCACAAAAGTTCGTATCTCTAGCATTATTGACTGATAACACGTAAAAAAGAAAGAATCGTGAATAGTCACCCGATCAAACAAACAGAAAGAACAACACAGACGACAACGAGAACTAAGATTTCAACAAAAGGGAAGGCAGCAGAAGAAGAAAAAAAGCCACGATCCGACTCTAACGTCATTGCTTGAAACTCAAGCATGTTAAATATTGCGAGTAAGAGATAATACTCCAAGATTATACCTTCAAGGTGATTGACGGACGAATTGGAAACGACGCCGTTGCTCTGAACCTGCCGATTTCCCGGCATCGGTCCCTCACGATCTCAACCACAAAGCAAAAAACAGTAGTACGGGTGACGAAAAGCAGTTTCTCTCTCTCTCTCTCTCTAAAAAAAGAGCGAAACCGAGCCAAAAACAAGGAGACCGATTCGAACGAGTCTGTCAAAATCAACAGTCCGACGAAGAAGAGAAAAGGCGTGTGATTGTTCAACAAACTGAAACAGAGGGTTTGGCGATTGATCAATGAGAGGGAAGAAAAGAAATCACATATGTATCTATGGGGGAAAATCTACAAATATATTCCGATACAGTGAAAATCGGCCTTCTATCTCTCTCTCTCTCTCTCCCTCTCTCTCTTGGATGTTCTCTCACTAAATCTCTGCGTGGGATGCTTTTTGTATCCTTTCACGATTTAGATTTTGATTCGAAAGTAGGGAAAATTTTCGGATCTCCTCCTCAGTCTGAAACTTCTCCTCAAAAATTGTAAAATACTACGTAGTACTATAAACAGCTTTAAAAATTCCCATCACTCGTGTACGAATAATATAAAGGAAAAAAATAAAAAAAAAGTGGTCCAATTTTCCTTTAATTTTATAATTTGACAAAGACTTGTCCGGTTTCGAGAATGCCCCGAGTTATTTTCGCTAAATTGTATTTTAGTTTGTATATGTGATGAGAGTAATCAGCTTAGAAATTTATTTATAAAAAAAAAGGATTTTTGTCCGTTTAGGTTAGCAGAAACGAATAGCACTAGTGCCTTGATGCATGTATGCACTCCAAACCAATTTGTGATGGTGTCGCCAAGCCACCGAATATTCCCTTCAAAGAAAGGACGTCGGTCTTGTCTTCTCTCAAAACCTTTATCAAACAGTCCCGACTTGTTCTTCGGCAAGTTTTCTAGGGAGAAAATTGTCTTTCAGCAACAAATTATGCTTTTAACAACCTATTAGGTTATCAATAAGGTAAGAAGAATTTTAAAAAAAAAAAACACACATAATTTTCGATGCACTTTTTAAACCCCTTTCAAATCACTTTGTGCTTATGATAAATCATGCTTGGTGAGATGGTTTGCTCATGTTCTTCCGTAGAGACCAAAGTTTAAGTCTCACGGGAGGCGGGGTTTGAAATTTTAGGGTTATAGATAGCATTTAAGTCTCTCGTTGACTAACTCCTCATTAACCTCCGCCAACTATAAAATATGGTTAAAGAAAAGAAAAAAAAACACTTTTATCGCTCTACGCTACACTTTAACACAGAGAAAATTGTTTCTATAAATCATAGCTACTTTAATGACCTCTCGGACTGTTATTAGTATTTCCCTTTTACTAGAATAATTTAATAAATTTATGGACTGAAAATAGAAATATGCGTCTGCGTCGATACGAAAAAGTGGTGCAAAATCGTAGCCGTCAAAGCGCGTGAAGTTGGGGGGTTTTTGCAATCGGAACGCGTTGTTCGATCTGGGCCGTTGGAAGGTAGGAAGTTGGTGGGGTCGCAATTAAAGAGGAGCGAGTAGGTGGGGTTGAACTTCGGGCCCACTGATTTTTCTCTCTCTTTGAGGTTCCAACGGCCAGTCTCCGGTCGGTATTTCCCGACAACGGAGCTCCTCCGACTCCGCGAGCGGCCGAAAGACGCGAGGGTGACCGTGACGAATCATGACCGGAGCCCGCATTTCGTGAAAACATCTCGAAGAGTTTTTTTCTTACCATCATCATTCTCAAAAAAAAAAAAAAAAAACGTTTGGGTTTTTTCTTTATGTTGTACTTTATGATATTCCTCGTTTAGTAATGCATGACCCGTCGAAGACTCCCTAATATGGGCGCTTTCGGTTAATCCGGTTACTAGTTTAGTTGAGGTGCTCGTAAATTTACCCAAACATTCTTGACAGTCAACGAAAAGGGATCAAAATTATGGACACATATTCCCAAACACACACACACACACACATATATCGGGACGGTTCCGCGGACAACTATTTAGACACCTAAAAAAACACCCGAAATCTCAATCTCATAATTTCAGATCAAATTTTTATGATCCAAACCGTTCAATGTGTGCAGAATGTGATTTTAAAGGTGGCTATGAGAAATTAGCAAAAAAAATGACCGGAAAGTGCTTGTTTTGAGCAGTTTTTAATTGAACCGTTTATTAAATCTAAGCTAAAAACTGCTCAGATCAAGTCATTCCCGGTCTTTTTTTTACTGATTTTTTGCGAGTACCCTTAAAATCACGTTCTGATCACATTGAGCGGCTCGGATCATTAAAATTTGATTAGGAACTATAAGGTGTTTTTTTAGGTGTCTAAATAGTTGTCCATGGAACCGCCTCGTATATATATGAACACAAATGCTATGAAGTCATTCGATGTACAAATGCAACACACAATGCGGATGAAACGGAGGCATTTCAGCTAAGGTTTAAGTTATAAAAACTATTTCTTGTAGTCTAGATGTAGTCCAAAAATGCCATGTTTTCATTAAACTATAAGTTGTAAGAAATGTATTGGGTTAGTAGATGTATTTAATGTTTTAGTTTAGCGTGAAAACAACTTAATTTTTTGACAAAAAAAATTTAGTAGTTTGATATGAGCAACAATACAAAAGTTAGCAAAAGTTAGTGGAAACGGAGCTTTTATTGAACCTATGCGGATACAGATGTGATTGAACATTTATGTCCTTTTCAAATTTTTGATCAGGAGACATTTTCTGTCCAAAAATATTTTCCTTGATAGAGAGGAGAGTATAGCAAAAGAATAGTTTGACACCCTTTGGAGGTCATTGAAAGTTATTATTCCCATCCCCATCACTAAAGAAGATGAAGTTCTTATTCCCCTCAGGAAGGATAAGAAAAAGTGGTAGTATTTACTTACAAATGGTTCAGTCAGGGTAGAAACTAAAGGAGGATACTATTTCCATATATTTGTTTCTTGTTACTTCGAAAACACGACTCGTTAGAGTCGATTATGATCGAACGGAAGCGCTATTATGATCCTGTCACATTGAACGACATGAGCACAAGTAGTCCCTCCATGATATCTTTGTTCATTTCACACCGAATCCCCGACAAAGATGATATGTTTTCAAGAAAGATTATGTATTCAACAATGAACATAGCTATTTGACTCTTTGAATGACCCTGCAATTTGTTCTCTGTCATGATACATATCTTGAATCTTTGCTAATGGCTTGTAATTTGTATGTCGTTTAGGAAAACTTTGTTTACACTAAGGTTTAAATGGATTAAATTAGCAAACCATGATTTAAGTGAGGGGCATGGCGATGGATTGCTGTACTAGTCTCCCCCGAGGTTTGAATTGCACAATCGGGTTCAATAGTAATTCGGCTGCGGAGTTGTTTCTCGGTTGAAAAAAAGATGGATTAAATTGATAGGTGGTGGTCCTTTTGTGGAAGCAATATAAACCATCACGACGAATTATTTTTCTACGCTATCTTTTCTCCACTTGGCCACATCACAAATATTTGACTTCGGATCTCCCACAATGGACGAAACACTTTTAAAACTCTATGACAATTTAATGTCTTTTAGTGCCCCAATCTACTTTTTTTTTTTTAAATGGCAAGACGGTCAAGGTTGTTCGGGTCAGTTTTCAGGCACTACAGCTAATCTCTTTTCCCGATTCGGTCATAGACAGGCCAACCGTGTTTGAATTAAAGAACTCAAAGGATATTTTTACGGCCTAACTCCAAAAAATGAACCATGGTAAATGGTATGGGGACAAACCCACCAACCAACCACACTACGGTCCCAACTTCCAAGCTACTCATCTCTTTACGACGGGTTGAAATTTTTGGTCTCCCACTTTTTAATCTAGTCCAAAGGAATACGCCACGCAAACTTGATTCACACCAAGTATATGTGTAAACTGGAATAATCTGCTATGGTTTAGGGTTTTTTGTTTCCATTATTCCAAACGTTAGTTACTACATCAAATTCGATACTGGAAACAAACGTGACATCGTTTTTTATTTTTATTTTATAACTCAGATGTTCACCTTGACTATCCGGAGGACCAATCTCACGGTTCACCAGCGGGAGAACCAATGAAAGCACGAGCAAATATTTCGAACCAGAGACCTTAGAGGAAACGAATGCCTGGTCTTGACCATCAGGCCAATTGCGTAGTACAGAATAATTCGGAAACGATGGATCCAACTACCAAAGACAACTACTTACAACACGACATAATTGACATTAATCACCGTCAACTTCCCTCTTAGCCATCCTTGTGGTGGTACTAGCAGATTGGACTGCTACCAATGTTGGCAATATGGAGCCGCCCACATTTATATCTCTGCTTTAATTTATGGGAAAACTAGCATACTGTACTCTCAATTCACATTAATCCAGCAATTTTAGGTTATCATCGAAATTAATCGTAAACTCGAACGTACTAATACGATAGACGTTCGAGTCAATAGAAATTCAGCGATGAATGGAAGCTTGAGTCGGCTTTGTGTACGTGAGCTGAGATTGATCGAGCTAGAACTTTTATAGAGTTAAGTAAGCATATAAACTAACTATGCAGATCAAGATCAGAAATTAAAAGAAGATTATGTGAAAGACAAAACAGAATATTTGTGCAAATGTTGATTAAAGTAGTTGTATTTTTTTGTTGGTTCGACGGTCAGAGTGTCCGGACCAGTTTACGTTCACATCGACTAATCTACTCTCCGATCCGATCAAAATAGGCTATCCACATCGGGACTAGGGAATTCGTAATAAACTAATTTCTTACGGCCTGACCCCAAAAATCAAACTTAGGTCCGATCACTCTCTCTTCTCTTTCTCTCTCCAAATCTGAGCCATTCAAAATCGAAATGGACGATCCAGATGCACCGAGTAGGCACCACGTGATACCGACTCGGCACTGAAAATTTTCTCGACTTCCTGTGAGCCTCTATGCAGAAAGTGAGAAAAAAGAGACTATAGTGGGTCCCATGGGGATTTTAGTCAAAGTGACAGCCAATAGGGGAAGGACACGTAAGGTATGATGGAGGCAGAGGCCGCAGAGCCATCGACCTTAAAAAAAATACACACAGCAGGGAATTTCTACTCTTGTGAAAGTGTCAAGTCGTTGACTCCTTGCCTCTTTGTCCTTTTACCACTTCCATTTCTCCGAAAGAGATCCTTCACGTGCCGTATCAGATCATCCCCCGAAAAAAATAAAATAAAAAGGCCTTTGTAAATGTAAAAAAAAAATACTAGTACTAGTTTGTGGATTACTGTATAATGTTAGCAGTGCACAATTTTTTTTAGGTACATTTTGGATTGGAAATTCATGAAATTTTCAAGAAAGAAAAGTGATGAAAAGCAATACAAGTAGTAGTAATGGAATTATTTTCTGATGTAGATTCCGTTTTTCTCCGCAAAACTATTCACAAGTTATTACAAGCCAACATTAGAAAAGCTAACAAAAACACTTCTCCGGAGTAAACCGTGCAATCAACTCTTACAGGATCAGTCCATACGGATTTTGCCTCGGTATTTATTGGGTCTTCCATTAGTGAAAGGGAGGATCAGACACCCTATATAAGGCTCCGTTTCGTTAAGAAAAAATAAATACTTGCGTATTCTTCAAATATATACTTATAGTTTGAATTAAAAGAAAAGCTAACGAAAATAACTTTGAAAGGAATATGCCAGCAGGCAGCAGTCTTTCAATCCCTAGTCTCTCTCTCTCTCTCTCTCTGTTTCGTTTCCAAAATTAAAAAAAGGGTCTGTGGGCTGTGCGCTTGTCTGTTCTGTCACTGACTCACTGGCCAAGAAATTCAAACAAGTCTTACCATATGCAAGCAATTTCCTCTCTGTAAACTTGGTTTCCGACACACCAGAAAAAGCCCTCCAATAGAAATCCCATTTCGGGCATTGGATTTTCGTTCTCGACAGATGTTCAAACAAAGACTTGACAGATGTTCAAACAAAGAAGCTGGAAATGTTCGTTCACATTGATGGCTTCTCACTTCACAACTCTACTCAAAAAGTATTTTTCAACTCAATCATTATTTTTATTTTTCTTTCTAATTTTTCAATCATTATTCTCATTTCTTATTCTATATCTCTCCACTTTTTACATCTTTCTCTAATTATTACTCTCATTTCTCTTTCTACTTATTATTCAAAAACACCACTCAAATCACAAACCAAATAAAGTATGAATGATTTAAATCGGAGGAGAAATTTGTTTTGTTTACGACACTTTGCTACAAGTTCTCTTGCATTTACCAACGATGGGTTGGTTGAGTTGTGGAAGGTGCATGGCTTTTTATTGGGCTAAACATATTCCTAACACCACTCATACATAAGTAGACTTTAGCTTCTGTCTTCGGTCCCGAATAGGTGTGGGTTTGATTCCCCTACAGATAGTGATGTGGTTTGACGGGCCAATACTCATTGGCGAAGACTCTATGGCCCTTAATTGAGCAAAACATACTCCTAACACCGCCCACACGTGATCAGACTTTAGCTTCGGCCCAAATCGGTGTAGTGAGATTCTCTCACCTCTACAGTCTACAGATACTGATATGGTTTGATACTTTGATGGGACAATACTTCTTGACGAAAATAATAAGCTCGGTACCATATCTGCACTTCAAATTCTCAAGTAAAGATAACAAATCAAACTTACGGGCATCATTTCTCTTTATCCCTTAAAATAAAATATATCAAGCACTTGCCTGATTGGCCGAATTAGACGTGAGATTTGACTATCAAGTCCACAAGGCAAAAGATTGGATGTAAAAATGAAGCAATAATTATATACTACCCGTCATCCGTCAGATAACTAATCCTACAAAGTACTATTACTCTGCTTAATTACTAAAATGAATCCGACATTTCAGATACCAGGAGCATTTAAGTTTAATTTTCAAATAATTACCAAAAAAATGTTTTTAACTTTCATTTCAGTAACTTCTGTTTTTCCATAATTTATTTGGAAAGTATAGTAGTATGAGCTAAGTTTTTGCCTAATTATTTTACTTGACAAGCTCTATAAAAAAAATGTTTTCGATCATCGGAGCAAGACATGTGCTTTCCATCTTTCCATCCCAAGGACTGCACCTCCCCATTCCCACCAAATTAAAGGGAATGGTTGACCCAGTAGGGAGTTAAATAAGTCAGTCAATCAGTGGAATCTATACAAAGTCAAGCAAACTCTAGTCTCCAATGTGTTTACTATCTCTATCTTTTTAGGAGAAAATAAAAGCTTGAAACAAACAATGGTCTTGACGTCAACTAATGAAACTAAGGGTGGATTTGGATTGAAAAATAGGGTAACTTAATTTTTTTTATCTTTATTATTTTCTTTTTTTTGCATTTGTTTGTTTTGCATCAAACTTTTATAACTTGCTGATTCGTCTCGACTAGAAAAATTAGAAAAATAAAAAAATTTGATCGAAACTGACAATTTTTACCACATTTAGTTATGAAACATCAGAATTTAATAGCAAACTCACTAATACAAACGTGGGGCCGAGCCAAAGAATTGCTGAATTTTAGTAGTATTAGAATTCAGCTCAGGCATCACGTGACAAACATAATCAACTCATAAACCACGGAAGTGAATCGCTGCCGTCTAAAAGTATTTTGGATGGTCCAGATTTTAATAAAAAAATTTCGGAGAAAAATTAATTGTGACCGGTCATAATTGAGAATAAATCAGTCATTGATTGTGCGAATGGATGGCTGAAATTGCACCACTCTATAAACACCCTGTTCCCGGAGCGGCCGTGAAAAATCCTATCTCCCACCAAAAAAAAATAGCCCAACAGCATCTTTGTTACTAGAATATAGGAGTAATTCTAAAGGTCCCAAGCAAAAAATGTAGGACAAGTTTTAGTCAAAAGAGAAGAGACCCCAAAAGGGCCCCACGGTCCTCTTTTATCAAGGATTTCCCACCTTAGAATCAGCATCCAAAGGGACCCCGTCAGGAGCCTATTTCTGTCACAGATATATATATATATATATATATATATATATATATATATATATATATATATAGCAGAAAAAAATAACGGAGCTTACCAGCAAATATAAACTCGAAATAGATATAGTGATAGAATTGACAATTACTAGCAAACTTGAATCCGGAAATTACAGAGCTTAACATCCACCAGCGTATTGGTGCATCACAGTTACGGAACCATCGGAGCATCAAACCCCTAAGCCGAATAACGGAACAAAGTATTACCATGTTTGAGAGTGCAAACTACTAAATATAGCCATCAATTGGCAGAAGATTTACCTATCCTGACCTATCTTACGTAAATACCCAGCCTTCATCAACACTATGGGTCAAAAAATTGGCCATAAGGCCGATGATTACTAAAAATTGTGTTATACCTTTTCCTTTTCCCCAAGACCAGACACTTGGGTCACCCGTATATGCCTTTTCCTATACCCACCAAAGTACTTCACAACCAATCGGATAATCAATATGTACGACTACAAGAGATACCATCAGCTCAGCAGAAAAACATAGAACCCGCAACGTCTTTATGCAACCTCGGAAGCTCAGGAACGGCGGAAGCACTTCCTGCTGTTGTGAGGCTCTTTTGTCCCGAAGATGTTTCGGAGAAGTCCTCAAACTTGATAAACTGCCCCATTTGGGCGGCTGCAAGGTGTGCATAACAGATAGGAGCCACTAGAGAGAGGGAAAGAGGTTGGAGAGAGTATTAGAAGTGAAATCACGATTCAAAGAAACAGAGAAGGAACAAATGCATGAGAACCAGACGTGGTGTGACCTACCAATTGAGATTGCACAAGTGCTTCTTTGGTACCTGAAAAGTAAAAGGGTCAAGATGAATGCTTAGCGCCATTTATAAAGCTGAAACTTTAGATGCATGGAAGAATGAATTTGAAAGCTTACACGTATGACAGTGAGTGAATAAGATTCTGAAGGTCATCAGGAGAGAAACCAATCTCATCGATCAATACATGATAATGCGCAGGACGAGAAGTTCCCTGTCATTTGAAAAACAAAATGAAGAAAAGGCAAATTGAGTAAAGGAAAGTTTATTCCTAAATAGAAGCCAACCTTAATTTGTGGCTAGATGAACAGATGAGTATTAGCATCATTTTGGCCAAAAAAAAAAAACCTCAAAAAAAACAAAATAGTATTGTGAACACTGTGGGCAATATCAGCACATTGAGGTCGTTAAAATATGCATAATTAAGATGTACATGGGAACCATTGTGGTAACATATTTATGGCTATTATCATAGATTACAAAACAAGCATATCACTAACGATGATGAGCACACTTGATGCAGTAAGCTGTATTTAGCAACCAAAAATAAAAACACCCAGATACCTTGACCAGGATTCCTGGCTCTAACGGTAAAATCACCTCAACTTCCAAGTTAATCAAATGAACAAAATCATAAAATCAACAGTAGAGAAACCAATATTTTGTGGAATGGTAGAGGGCTTTGAGGCAATTCCATGTTTTAATCACCAAATACTAACGTTTTCCAATTTCCTCTATGTTTACAAAACCAAATCAACATCTCACGAAGAACCCTAGCTACTGGATATGCTCAAATGCTATCCTTTAACACACCTAACAGATTCTCAGAAAATGCAGCAAGACTACAGTGAAACAAATCAAACCTGTTATGCAATAATCATAAAACCCAGAAAGGAGGAAAAGTGTTCTCTCAACAACCAAAAAAGGGAAGAAAAGGGCAATAACTTACTATCATCCCCGCCTGAGCACACATGTAGAAATCATAGTTCCTTGGATGCACAATATTTGTATCAACAACAGTACCTGTCGAAAACAAGAAGGTAATGAACGTATTCAGGATGTAAGTACTTCAATAAATCACATGAAGCAAAAACATAAGCAACCGTGCAAGGAAACTTACCAGGAGGAACGTTTTCAGGGGCACCTGATTGAAATAGCTTCGTGTGGTGATTCTTTTGAGCCACAATCACAGTGAACTTGGGAACCTTGGCCTCACCAAGGTGCTGGTAAGCCTGCAGTAACAAGAAGTAAAGAAGCTCAGAGCTTTCTACTATTATGCCAATAAAAAATACGAAGACGGTGTCAAAAAAAGCCCACACATGATACTCAGATCGGTAATACGATCTGAACCAGTTCATGAGTACATGACTATTTCATCCTTCCCATCCCATGCAGAATCAACCACCTATCTATTTTTTGTATTTACATATTAGGACACACAAAAGAAAGCTTCTACTACTACTACAAGGGCCCACAGGTCACCTACAATAATAGTGCACGCCCCAAAAGCATAGGAATGATTAGGTGACCTACAATCACAGTACACACCACAATCATAGAAAGGCCTAAGGAGAGACTTCGATCATTGGATGCAGATGATCGGGCAAAAACTTTTAACCAAATGGCCTAATGGTCACTGAGATTACTAGAGTTTTTAATGTTCAGCATGAAGTGACTGCAAACCCCTATGTCTGGAGCATGCCCAGTGCATGTATGGGTAAATAGATTGTAGTTATAATCAGAAACTATTTACATACTTATATGGATGAAAAACTGATAACAGGAACTACGTAAAAACTAATAATCAATTAACATTGCACAAATGAAAGAACCTTCAGCATTTGATCCAGCTCAATGTTCAGCACTTGATTAAATTGAGATTCGCTCACCCCATCCCTAGAAAAAAGGTAACCTTCAGTGAGGCAAGGAATGACAAGTCATTCAGTGGCATAAATTGAAAGAGCAAACAAATACTTGAGACTTTTGTTCCAAATGAAATAGCAAGCAGTTCAAAACAGGGATTCTAAATATATCTGCTACCATGCAAGAGTTAAAACTTAAGTTGGTGTTTCGCTAAAACTTCTCTTTCTAACCATTGTTCTTATGAAAACAACAAAGAGAACACAAATGCAGCAAATTTCAACCAAACATATTGATACCTGAATATTATTATTTGAGCAGGTTTCCTTCCATTGCTGGTCTGGTAGAAATCAATCAGTAGTTCCCTATAGCACGATAACTCATTAGGCAGTAACGCATTTTGTGATAATATGTTAGTTGCTAAAGTTTTAGCAATTGAAAAAAGAAATAGGCAATGAACATCATGTTGACAAAATTCACTTGGGCTTAGTATTTACAAGTACCTCATAATCCCATCATCCTCTCCATTCGCTAAGGGCTTGTACAGACATTCGATCATTTCCACCTTCGATGATTGGGTCCGTACAGCTGCTCTATACCTTGATATCAATGGCCATGAGCGAGATCCAACAACCTGAAATTATTAGCCAATTGGATGAGAAGCAACACAAATATTAAGCAAAAATTAACAGAATAAATGATAAAGATGCTGGGAAGAGTTTAGGTCATAGGCCATACTGCCGCTACCGATGGAACATCGGATCTGCCGGGGGAGCCATGAGAAACGTCCATCCCCAGAATCATAGTTGGAGTGTCTTTGATCAGAGGGATGCGGGACGAGTGCTCAAGTGCCAACAGAGAGTTTGTCCCTCCGAGCTATTAAAAAAGGCACAGAATTACTGACTGACAGTCAAACATTAAAGGAACAACGATAAGATTCAATTCGTCTGGGCTTTATTATGAAACTACCTTAGAGTTTATTTTGAGGAGGACATTTGTAAGATACTGATCGTTGATCTTAGAAGGGGAAATACACTGGGTGGCTATGCCAAAATCACTAAGACTCTTCTTCTTCCAAGGCCCTTGATAACACAAAAGAAATATTAATATACAGTATAATTAATTGTCAAACAACAGAAACAATCGAAGAAACATAAGTTAGGCTTACCATAAATGTCAGAATTTTTCCGTTCAGGCAAGACACAAAGAATAAATTGAGGAGGACCAGGGAGTTTTGCAGTTATCAGCTCGAACATCTTATCTACTCGTATAACAGGGCCAGACCTTCTATATTGCTGATCTTCCTCGATCAGTGTGTGTGGACGTTCAATATGCTGATAACGAAAGCAAAAAATGACTAATTTCATCATGGGAAGCTTTTACAAAAAGTAAAACCCCTGAGACAATTAGAATATGGTGACCTACAATGCCCTTGTTCCGTCCACATTGGATAAGTTCTCGGGAGAGATGACTTGTATCACACCGAGCAGAAAAGTTGACAACCACCCACCGTTCTATTTTGACTGGGGTAAAGAGATGCTTCAAAGGAACAAAAGGAAAAAAATGGAGAATCACTAGCTACCAAATCAGATATCAGAGTTTGCAGATTTAAGTAGAGTAAGGAACGGGGAACAATTATCAATTGCAGCTCCGCCCCCTAAAGTCGAAGCACTTCTCTTCCTTTATTGGAAGGAAAAGAAGGGAATACCTTGTTGTTAAAGTTCCATCTTCCATTACGAGGTACACAATCTTCATTATTTCCAACCTTCAACTGCAATGAAGAGGTGGTTAAAACTTAATAAGGCATAAGTTGATGGATATATGATAGGAAAAGGTGCTTAAAAAATCATTCAGTAAATGTGGATGACAGTGTTAGTCAATTTGTGGCTTAATATGCAATCATAAACTACCTTAGGGGCCTCAAGGACACGACCATCAACTTGAGTAAGTTGTTTCTCAATTGAAATGCCGCAAGCAGCAAGAAGAGGGTCATCATCATAACGGTAGTTTTTAACGGCCTGCCAAATTAAGCGAGCATTGAGATTGCAACACTAGAAACTAACAAAGCATGCATTGAGATGGCATTGAGAACTTACATCAGTCACAACCCGTATCCTTTCCGGAGGTTTTTGCCTCGACTTTTCAACTAAAGATGCTCTCTGCACTGAAGATAATGCCTTTGTGTAGCGCTGAAGAGAGACAAGAGAGCAAAGCTGGAATACATGGAAGAAAACCACGTCAAATCTATGCAGAAGCAAATTCACTGTGCTGACAGAGCATTAATGAAACTGGAGAGCAATTCATAAAAAGAGTAAGGAATTGCATACCTCCAGTGGAAGATAGGAAGGCCGCTTTGGTTTGCCAACATCAAGGCATGGCATGTATTGAGAAAACCTAAGCTCGATGTTACGTTGTTTCGTAAAATAGTCATACACAGTAATCTCCAAAGCCTCTCCATCCTTACTTCCATCACTATTCCTCACTTTCAGAGGAAAACTGGGAGAATCAAGCAAAAAGTTGAGTTTTTCAACTGGAATGAATCAGTAGAACTTTCATACAGTTCAATAAGTTCTTACAATTGCTGATTGCAAGGCTTTTCACTCAAGCCTATGATCTTAAATTCCCGGTTATTGTGCCTCGTCTTCACCCTCATGTTTTTCAACATTTTCTTAGCCTGAGCATATGCAAATTTAAATGAATATCAGTAGACAGGGGATTAAAAAACATGGAACATAGGATGCAGCAAATACTTGACAACCTTTGTCCAGTCTATATTTCGAGGATCCCGTGCACTCTGATTGGCTAGCAGAAAATCAATGACAGGCCCAGGTGTTAAGATCATAGTGGTAGATACATCTGCACAAATTAATACAAGCAGCACTGAGCAAGTGACAGCAAAAGGGCAATTCATCAAGTGACAGTAAAAGGGCAACTCATTTAAGTGAAAGAACAAAGTGGAATTATACCCATATTCAGAGACAAACCGCCAAGAGTTGGGCGAAAGCTAGCATGGAACCCCCGACAGCCGGTCACACCTCCTCCAATGTCAGTTAAATTTCTTGAGTCATCGTGAAAGAAAGACTGACGTACCAAAAGGCAACCCCTGCATTTCACAGTCAATCGGTAAGAAAAGAATGGTGAGGCATTGAAAAGTTACAAAACACAAAGGAGTATATACCTGTTAGCCGCTTGCTGCCTCAGTATGATGTCTAGCACTCGCAGCGCGTCTTGTGTTTTTTCAGCTTCGGCTCCTTGAAGGGCTAGAGATACCGACTTCAGAGGTATTTTTGCTGCGTAGCTGATTTCAACATTAAAAGCTTTCGACTGAAAAGAATGCTTTGACCTTTTTGTTGCCTCAGTAGGACTCCCACTGTGAGCTGGGCTGCCTCTGCAATAACAACACCGTATTAGTCTCGGGAACCATTTTAGTCTATGAAATAAAATTAGAATGCAGTATAAGTATTCAACTGAACAAATACAATCAAAAGACTTACTTTTTTGCAAAAGACTCCTCAAGTACCACTGAGAACTCTAACTTATTTTGTGGAAGAGGCCCCACAGTGTACAACGTCTTCTCCCCATCATAAGCCAACTTCTTCTCGCCAAGTTCTGAGGAGTAGGTTTGGTAAAGTTTGTCAAAAACCTTTCTCCCAATTCCCTTGTGCTCAACAGCTCTCTTATCTTCATAACTTATAGAAACCTGCATGTATCATACAGTGCCATAAATGCAACATAATAAATCTGGAGGCACAAAAAACAAAAACAAAACATATGGTAGTTATCATACACTGTACTGATAAAACATCTCCTCCGGGTATTTGACAGAGACTTTGAAGTGGTTTGCCAACAACGAAATGCGCCGCCCAGCACTACCAAACCCACGCCTACGGATAATAGAATGCTTCGACACATCCAGTTTTTCTGGCTTGACATTGGGTGGTACAATTGGCGGTGGTGGTAGAGGAGATCCAATAACTTCTTTCTCCATCGTTTACTCAAACAGTGAACACAATGAATCTAAGACCATCCGAAAAGGTAGCATTATATTCAGCAACAAATAAAATACAGTAAATAAATAAAACATCAGAAAACAACTCAAGGAACACATATAAGGATCCAACTAACAATCTGAAGATTCTGAACAGGTTCTAAGAACAACATATCCCTGATCCACAACCCCAATTAACAGTCAATAAAATTGTGAGACGGTACCCTTGATATCATGAGAACAGCTGAAGAACAATAAATGATAGAAATCCAATGACAGCGAGAGTACTAGTAATAATCTTTGCCAGTGTAACAATTTAAAACCTACACCTATACCAGTCAAAGCTATTTATCATTTTCAGTAGTCCTTGCACAAATCAAGCTAAAACACAAATATTGTTCTTCATCGTTATCCAAACTAAAACACAAATATTGTTCTTCCTCCTAACTAAGACAACTGTGTGCAATACCGAACTATGACTGTTCTCATCAGGTCAGAAAATAAATGAGGACAAACAAGTGATCAGTTCGAATTAACTAAGTCTTGAAACAGGCTTCACAAGATCATTTACTAATCGTTTTTGGCAGGTAAAGTAATCATAATCTTTTCCAGAGTAACATTTAAAAACCATACCGATAGCAGTCGAACCCATTAAAATCCATTGATAATTCAAGCCAACAAACCAGGACTCTTACTAAATTTAACCATCTTTTTGCACCTCTTTATTCGTAATTTTGAAATAAAACATTAGTAAAAGTTTCTCCTTGAAAAACAATGCACCTTCAACTGTGTGCACCATCTATTTGCACCTCTTACTAGAAGTTTCTCCTCTTTTGCCTGGCTAAGACAAATGCGTCAGACAAAACTAGGAAAACACGCAATGGGCAGATAATCCACGAGGACATACAAGCAATGATTTGGAATATCTATAACCTATAGGGCACAATTAGAAGTAGAGACAATGTCAAAAAATAACTAAAACTAGCGCAAAGAACCCAAAAAACAGTAACATACAGCATGTAATTTCCCCATGCACAATAACATGAGACCACGAGCACTTGTGACTATGCATATGCATACAACTCACTTTGCTAAGCACAGAAAATTTGCTAAAGTAGTGCATCTGACATATTGCAAGAGGAGTCAAAAATACACCCATGACCTTAAAAATGTACGAAATCAAGTAAATGTCAAACCAAATGTACGTTGTCTACAAAATTAATAGGAGAATTAACACAAGAACTGAGCAGTGACCAGGCTACACATCAGAGGAGGTAAAATATCCAAGAGATATACCTTCTCCATGTGTCAACAAATGAAAACAACCAGAGTTTGTCAAAATACCAAGAAAAACAGGAAAACGCGGTTAAAGAAAAGCAGTTAAATAAGCAGAAATCATCAATGCAGCCATCATATTCACAACACACAAATCTCATATGCAGAACCTACAACTCACGATTCAAGCCTGTTCGGTGAGAATAAAAACCAAATACACATACGGAGAAGGAAACAAAAGCTTGTTGAAGAGCGTTAGTGAGAGAAAGTGTATACGTTACTCATATGTAAGCAAAATCAGTAAATAACACAGCGTAGTAGCGAAAAATCATAACGAATCCGCAGAAATCGAAGCAAACGAAACCGGGCGCGTCAGAATCATGGGAAATCATCAAACGCGGCCGTCAAAAGGCCAAAATCTCATATCTATACGCTTTAAGCATGATTCAAGCTCATTCGGTGACAATAGAACCAAAATACATACGTATTAGAGAGAGAGTCACAAGCTTGTGAAGAGATTAAGCGAGAGAATGCACATACATTGGTGTACATAAGCAAAAACGAGGGATACGAAACGGAAACCGCTCTCGATCTCACCTTCTCCTGGCCTCCGAAAACGAGCACAGCTAGGGTTGCAGAAGAAAAGACACACTCTCTCTCTCTCCTCCCTCTCTCTCGCTCCTCTCTCTCTCTTCCGTCTGCCTTGAACAAAAATAGGAGCGAGACGCACTCTGGAGGGAAAGTTTTCTCTGCTGTAGGAAAAAAGGGGATTTCAATTCTATGTACCCGCAGTAGCAAAAGGACAGAAACGGGCCACGATCGAGTGCGTCGCGAAGGACTCGGGTGCTGTATTTTCCTCACGAACGGCCACGATTTCAGTTCTTGCTATTGTGGGGACCACGTGCATTTAACCGGTGCACTAAAAAAAGCTAACCAGTGGAGCTGTGGTGGATTAACCCGGGGTTAAGTTAACCTTTTTCACGCGTGGGGAGCACGAAACCAAGATCCATAGATGTCGATCCCGTTCTAGATCTCCTTAAAAAATACACTATAAATAACTTATTTCACATTTTTAAATTTAAAAATAGAAAATTAAATTTTACATTTTTTTTGACATCTACATTTCTTTTTTTGTCTTCTAGCAAAAAAATTACATACACTTTCAACACTAAAATTTAAAAAAATGAGTGTAGATGTCAAAAAAAGAAATGTAGAATTCAATTTTCTAAAAATAATATAAATAAAAAATAATTGTGTACTGTATAAAAGGATGAGATCTTTCAAACAATATCTACATTGCATATTTTTATATTTCATTAAATCCGTTATTTTTTAGCTTGAAATTGCTTTCTTAAAAAATAAGGACTTATTTCCTGTTTTGAAATAAAGCAGGCAATTTCAAACTCAAAAATAATATGTCTGTGTAAATAATTTTTATAGATTTATGGATTTTGTTTGACAAATCTCTTTTGAACGATGTAAAAAAAAATTGAAAAATTAGTTTTCATTTATATTTATTTTTGAGTTTGAAAATGAAAAATAAACTGTTTATTTTTAAGAAGGTTTGTAAAACGGGGCCAGAAGGGGTGCTGTGACGCTGTTGAAACATTTGACTTTGGAAATTAAGGGTCGTGATGGAGTTCGTACGAGTGCGTGAAACTTGCGCGATGCACTAGATAGAGACTCGATTGAGGCAATTTGATTTGCCAGTTGGGGGCAGTTAGGTCATGACTCGAAACGACAGCATAAATGGGGGACTCGGTTAATGACAAGGGTTAGAGGGTAGATATGCAATAATTAGCAAAGTAAGTGAGATTATCCAGACACGGAGAAATTAACTCGTACATATCATTTATTTTTTTATTTATAATCAGATGTCCGGATCAACTTACGTATAACTTGACTAATTTTGGGGTCCTAAAATTAATGACCGAGCATCATAGTTGTTAAAAACCTACGATGCATAATACGTATTCTAAGATTTGTATCGTCTCTTTCAAAGAACGATATGTATCCCAACTTGTATCTTTATTGTTTAGAAATTCTATGATACATCGGTGTATCTTACAATTTATATGTGTATCCTAATTCGGTATGTATCGTACAATTACTTATTTGAAAAAAGTCAGACCTTATTTCAAGGAGCGGAACACCAAATACATTAATCAAAGCTATTTGATCTAATTATGGCATCTTTCAAATCATTTGATAGAAATTTAATCTCAATGTGACGTTTGAATAGAAAAAAGAACCATACTTCGATTATATTTTGCTTGCCTTTTCAGTCTTAATGTAATAGGTCTCAGTTGACACACTTGAAATTTTGCATCTTAAATTTTTTTTTAAATGTAAGTATAATTTGTTAGTGTTATTAGGTGTATCTACTTTTTAATTGTATATTAATAATGATTAACATTGTTGAAGTATAAACTAAATTTAGTATTTTGGCACAAGCAAGTTAAATCAAAACAAGTCCAATTGAAAATGCTCCAACTGACAAAACCCAAAGATGAAAGATATTATCAAAAAAGATAAAAAAAATATTTAGCTCTAGAAATTCTAGAATATCCTTGTGAAATATGAGTTTTTAGTCACATGTGTAATTTTAAAATTACCTCAAAGTTTATCTTGGATGAAAATATCTTTATACTAGACCCTTCTATAGAGAGTAGTATAAATAGGAATGAGTTCTAGCCATTCTGTACCAAGGCAAAAAAAAAAATTTGAGTTTTCCCGTTTTGGAACAGGGCCGGCAATTTCAAGCTCAAAAATAATGTGTCTATGCAAATATTTTGTATAAAAATATGGATCTTATTTGACAGATCTCATTGAGATCTTTTGAACGATGCAAAAAAAATTTGAAGAATTATTTTTCATTTGCATTATTTTTAGTTTAAAAATGTGAAATAAGCTGTTTATTTTAAATAAGGTTTGTGGAATGGGGCCAAAATGGATTTTGTGACGCCGTTGAAACATTTGACTTTGGAAATTAAGGGTCGTGATGGAGGTCGTACGAGTGCGTGAAACTTGCGCGATGCACTGGATAGAGACTTGGTTAAGATAGTTTGATTGGCCGGTTATGGACAATTAAGTCATGACTCGAAACGACAGCCTAAATGCCCCTAATGACCCCTTGGAATGTTTGCGTCCGTCGCTGACTATATGTGTATGTGTTATCACATCATTAGCAATTGGACTAGTTGTAAGTATTTTTTATCTTCACATAATATTGATCAATCATGCCACATAAACATGTTTTGTATTGCATTTTGTGCTTTTTGAAATATTTATCGTCTTCTTAATATGTTTTACTCTCAACAAAAATAGCTCCAGCATTGGTTGTTAAATATATATAGGTAAGTGGTTTCTTAATTAGGATGCATATGACTATGTATCAACTATATCATGATCAAATAATTAAAATCTAACTTTCACGTGTTCATGAATATTGTGCGTCAAATGAATATGTTGAATTCTTATTAATTCTTTTCTTACGATGTCGCCTCCTTCCCCAACTATAAGACTAAAACACTACTACTAAATAAATAATATTGAACTCTCACGATAGGAGATACAATGACTACATAGTTTGTATATATTCTATGTTCCACGAATTTGGGAGTCTCCTATCTTCTGACTATTATCTAAGAATAAACTCTGTCATAAAATCCAATGCCCATGAAGGTATGCAAAAAATCCAATGCACCTTCAAAGTAAAAATTGTTCGTGAAAAGATGTTTTTCAAGGATCTGATCTCAATTTGGTCAAATACTTGTACTGGACCAAATATTTGGGACGTGTGAATCTTCTGTCTTGAAAATCCAAACATTTTTCTTTGTGGGCCGTAGGAGTAGATCACGCCCACGTAACCCAATTGATCAAATACAAGTAATAGTTTATTGGCAGCCGTTCATTTCATTTCATTTGAGACAAATGTGTCAATTTATTCCGTGGACATCAAGATCTACAAAATTAGATACGTTCCGTTAATAAGTTCACGAATAGAGTGAATCCCAACCCTAGGACTCTAGGAGGGGCTTTTCAGTCACCGAGAGAATCAATCGGGGAGAGTTTGGTAAGTGTACAAATTATGCACACAGAGGGGGAGGGTGGGTGGGTTTCAGGTTGTCCTTTTCTAACGGATGTTTATAGGATCTGCATCGCAGAGACTACAGAGTGGTGGAATTGAATTGATACTACGGCCACTACTGTGGTGAATCAATAAGGTATCCCATGCGACAGGCATTTTTTTGTTTTGTTTTGTAAAACAGAAATAGATTAAATTATGAAAGCGGATATAAAGCTCGGAAATAAGTAACATCCCTCATGCAACAACCATTTATGGATAAACTTTTTGTTGTCTTTTATTTTGCACAGTGTTTTAGGTTGTTTTTTCCAAATTTTTATCTTTCTCTGAGACGAATTGGAAAAGTATAACAAAATATAAACCGAACTTTGAAAACGGAAATAGATTAAATTATGAAAGTGACTATAAAACTCGGGGATAAGTAACACCCCTCATGCAATAGCCATTTATGGATAAATTTTTTGTAGTCTTTTATTTCGCACTGTGTTTTAGGTTGTTTTCTCCAAATTTTTATCCTTCTTTGAGATGAATTGGAAAAGTATAACAAAATATAAACTGAACTTTGAAAAAAGTTCGCATAAGACGACTAAAAAAGCTAAATCCAATTTGAATCGTCTTGTAAAGACGAAAAATATCAAATTTGACCCCAATTATGATAAAAATTACAACTAGAATGACTGTGTTAAACAATCGGAAAAAAGTTTGTAGTCTAAAAGCCCCGTTGCGCTAAGAACTTTTTCTTTTAGTATTTTTTGTCTTTATTCAATTTTTTTTTGCACTTAGTTGTTTTGCGTCAAATTCTTTTGACTTTTTGATTCGTCGGAAAAGTAAAAAGTAAAAAAAAAAATTACTTTTACCAAAATATTTTGAACAAGCACCACTTTTAAGTTAAAAAAAAATTGACTTTTTTTTTATACTTAAAAGTGGTCCTTATTCAAAATATTTAGGTAAAAATAAATTTTTTTTACTTCTCTGATTCGTCTCTACAGGAGGAATCAAAATGTTAAAAAAATTTGACGCAAAACTAACAACCAAGAAAAAAAAATACAAATAAGGACAAAAGCCTAAAAAGTCCTAAAAGTAATTTTTGGCCTTAGTGAAACGAGGAATTATGGAGTGGCCCATTGGACTATAAGTCCACGTATTGTAGTCTAATTTTGGTTCCAAAATGAAAAGTGACTCGTATTATTTACAACTGTTTTGAGCCCATTAAGGTTTTCTTCTTCTAATTCGCTTGAGATGATGCATCTGAACTGGAAAAGGTTTCCGCTTGCTAAAAGCCTAGGATTGGGAATTTTAGTAACTTTCAGGAGATATAATACATTTTGCCGTTATACTTTTTATTAAGGCCCCGTTCCGTTAAGAGAAAAAAAATACTTATTTGAATTTTTTTAAAATTAAAAGTGATGTATTATGAGAGAATGATTCGTTTCGTAAAATGAAAAATAAGTACTTAAAGAATAAAAACCTTAGCGTAATGGGACCTAAGTTTATCAATAATCAATTCGTTGTGCTAAGGTTGGTCCTTGTATTATTTTTCGCTCAAACAAAAATCTAAGTAAAATTCTCATAAAATTCACCTGATCCCTTAATTGACTCACACATATGTCAAACTGGAAGTTATTTAAGTTTTTTACTCCAACGAAAGGAGACTGATTCACACTCAACCGTATGTTTTACAAGACTACTGGCAACAACCCGTGCTATGCACAACACGTAACGCGGGCTAATTTTATTATTTTTCACAGGGGTCTTTTCATAAAAAGAGCTCCGTGAGTACCGGGGGTTAACTTTAAATTTAATAAAATTGAAATTCTTTAAAAAAAAAAAAAAAAACATTTGATTGTCCAAAACTCCAATATTTTATCGCTGAACCATTTCAGTTTTAAAATTTACTTTCAAACTTAGGGAACATATAAAAAACGTTGTCTATAAGCTACTCCAAAATCGAAATTCTAGCATTTGCTAACTGGAACTTTTTAGCGAGGAGGATTAGGTGTCCCAACTCCTGTTTTTAATGCATCATATTGCCTAATCATTTAACTAATTAATCTTCAACTTTAATCTTTTTTTTTTAGACGATATACATCAGCGGGAATTAGTGGGGGGTTAACAGGGTGTTAGTATGTCAGTCAACGGAGGGTTCAGAGGCTATCCATAGCTCTGAACCCCACCAAACTTGCTCCCGTGGCTCGAACCTTAGCCACCACTGGGAAGAGAAATGAAGCAACCAACTCAACTAAGTGGTTTCTCAATCTTCAACTTTAATCTTTAGGGCAGTGTTCGGCGACTTGCTACTGGCCTACTGCTTTAAGTGTTCCACACAAATCAATACTCATCTAACTCTTGGAAGCCAATATCTAAATTGATTTTAAGTCCAAATAGGCATGAAGTGATCGCCGTCTTCCAAAGATTGGGGCTTTTAAAAAATAATCCCCAATTTCTTTGTTGAGTTTTTTTGTTCTTGGGTTTTGCTTGATTTGTAAGAGTATCATCTATGGCTGCCTTTTGGGTGCCCTAATTTCTTTTCTGAAAGGCTGTGGATGATAGGTATCTTAAGGGAAAATAAGAATGTGATTCCGAAACTCTAACATTTTTATGTTTGTGAAGTGTGGGAATAGGAATGAAATTATTGATCTCTCAATCCAGGAGGAATCACATTCCTAAATATAGGAGGAATCTGATCCGTCCCACCCCCTATGGAAATCTTGGATTCCTATCTTGAACATTATAAAAAGAAAACGTTTGACTTTAGAATATTTCCAAAATAAATGATTCCTAAAGAAGATTACTTAATTAATCCAAACGTCGGAATAGAATTACTCCGGGTATCGAATTACTAGGAATTTGATTCTTGGTAATCAAATTCATATTCCTACAAAAGATTACGGGCATCCAAACTGAGCCAAACTGTTATGAAGGGTTCCTTTTTCTCCCGGAAATTCGTTAGGGAAATGGATGTTTTTTCCTTTGGGACAGATCCTTACGCATCTATTTACACAGTCACCCATTTGCTCTAATAAATTTGAAATGTCCATTCTCGTTATAGAAGTATATAGTAGTATGGAGATAGTAGAGAAATGTGCTAATGTTGAGCACATCAATCTTCCTAAACCCAGCGCCTGCGGGAGCTTCGTGCACTTGATACGCCGCTTTGAGTAGAGAAATATTGGGAAGATCACTCATTATTACTAATAACTAAAGCAAAAGAACTCAGGAGGGGCTTACTCATGCTCGAACTTAATAAAAGTTACCACTTACCAGACTTTGATTTTTCAAAATCTGACTCTAATTATTTGTCATAAAGGCCTAGAGAACTCCTTCACCATCCAAAAATCTAGAGTTGCGGGCTGATTTGGATCTGTTCATGCAAAATTCCATGAAAAAAATTAGACAATAAAATCTATCCAAGTTTTATTGCCAAGCTTATAGTACATTAGAAAATACCTTTTTCGGAGTATATGACCGCTCTAAATTTAACTTGAGTGGGCGTTGTAAAAAATCCCTTGACCCTCTGGTCTTCTAGGTCGTTTTTCAAATAAATATATATATATATATATATATTCATATTTTCTGATCGAATTTTGATGATCCGAACCGTTCATGTATGCAAAATGTAATTTTAAGAGTCCCCAATAGAAATCAGCAAAAAATATGACCCAAAAATGCTTGTTTTGAGCAGTTTTTAATTGAACCATTCAATGAAAACTGTTCAGATCAAGCACTTTTCGGTCATATTTTTTTGCTGATTTCTTTGACGGACCCTTAAAATCACGTTTTGATCACATTGAACGGTTTCGATCATCGAAATTTGATCGGGATCATGAGGTTCGCATTTAAAAAAAAAATCCGGGATCCCTTATACGATCCGAACTGTGCATCTATATATTCATAATAAAAAGAGTACGTGCATAAAAATATAGAGAGGCAAAAAAAAAAAAATACTACCTCACTGTGTGACTGGAGTGATTCTTATTTTTTGCTTCCTTTGCCAGATCAATGAGCCTTTGATATATTGCTCCATTGGAGACATGGACATGTATTGTTTCCGAAAGGAACGTATAGGAGAGATTCTCCCCTGGCATTAGATTTAGAGATAGGTATATAAGAGAGCTTTGATTCTACTATGGAAATGTATAATTTCAGAAATCATGAAATCAACTAACCAAATCACCTTCGCCGAAATTTCCTATTCAGATGCAAGGAAATAAGTAACATTAAATTTTTTTTGAATAGCATGTAACCCTCTATATGGATAATGTCCAAGAGTGGTAATAACAATGTCACGTGTGTTGCGTGAAAATTCCATGACAACCAAATTAAATTAAATTTTGCCACTTATCGCATCCACAGATCTCCTCACGAGAAACGTCCTTCTGCTGTACAACATAGTATAGATTTTTCTTTAATATATTTGATTAATTTGTTCATTGGTGTACTTGTTATCATTAATTTGTTCATTCTGATTAATTTGTTCATTGGCGTACTTGTTATTAGTTATCACATATACTTGTTTTTTCTTTAATATATTTAAATTATTGAACGGTTTGAAACCTAGAGTGGGTCCTGTATGACCATCGGTACCCATATGTAGTATCTTTTATCTATTCACAATCACGATGTTTAGAGGTATGATGTAAGGGTGTATACAATAGAGGGCGAAGATTTGTAGAGCACCAAATACAATATGATCGCAAATTGTGCACAAAGTAACGGCGTTTAGGGATCGGTTTGTATTACAGGTTAATGGTGTGGTTAATAATATACGTGGATGGTTCAAGGGCTTGACACGCCAAGGGGCAGCAGGAGCTCCTCCTACACGGACTGGAGGAAATCTTCGCTAGGCAGTATGTTTGCTTGAGGGGTGTAGCGGCGGTGGCAGTTTAGGTGGGTTGTCGAGGTGGTGGAGGTGGTTTAGGAAGAGATTTGAGGGGCTGTAACAGCGGCGGCGGGTTAAGGGGCCTTAGCTTTTGGTCCTGGCTTTCAGGGTCGTGGTGGAGCTAGGCTTCGGGATGACGACTGAAGCAGCGGTGATGGTGGTGCGGGTGACGTTGTACGGGTTGTTTGGGTGGCTGATACGGGCTGTGGGAGGCTGACTTGGGTGGTGTTTTGACCGACGCTTGGGGCGGCGGTATGTAGTGGTAACGTTGGCGGTTTACGATGGCTTGGGGTTAGGGTTTGCAGCAGAGATGCAGAGGGCAACAGCGGAGCAGCGACGGGGAAGCAACAGCGGAGGAGCGGCGGGTGAGCAGTGGTGCTAGTAGGGTTAAGGAGTTTGTTTCGTTTGGACCGGCCCATTATATGCAAATGGGCTTTGCCCAATTAGGTTGCATTTGGGTTTTTATTCTAGTCATGGGTGAGCCGGGGTGTGGATCAAGCATTTAGGTGGAATTTTGCGCTTGGAACATTGGGTTCTTGTTTGCGTCTTGCTAACAGGTTTAGTTCGAAATTATTAATGGCGGGGTTGATGGAGCTTTGCTTATTAATGGTGGGGTTTTAAGAATAATTTCTTTATACCATCGGTGTAAATATTTGTTTCTTTCAAATCAATTGCATTGCAAAACTAAATGCTATGTTTGGTTTGATATTTGATAAGTTTTTTGAAAAATAGTAGGGATATTAAGTGGAGAGAAATAGAGAAAGAAATGTTAGAAATATGAAGAATCTAGGGGAAATTTTTTGCAAAATGTTTTTTGAAAAGGAAAGAAAACAAAGAAAAAAAACTAAAACCAGAGCGAAAATACAGCACCAACAAGCACGAAAACCCGGAAGATATCTCACCTTCAGGAGCACAATGGTCTATCTCTCCTCACTTTCTCTAGAATATAGCTACATACGGAATGACGTCCAAAGCTTCCATTTATTTATACTCCGTGCTCACAGTGAGGTACGGATTGTGAAGTGGGGCCACATCGGAGTGTCTGCGTGGTAATTAACGAATTAGTTGTTAATTTCGTTATTAGAATGGGAGGCTTAGGGGTGTTCCACTTTCACTTCTTTTTTAAAAAGTATTTTTTTTTCAAATTTTAAATTCAAATATAATGAAAATAAAAAATAATTTTGTAATTTTTTTTGCATCGTATAAAAGATCTCAATAAAATCTATCAAACAAGATCCATATTGATAAGAAAATTATTTTTGTAAATGCATGATTTTTGAGCTTGAAATTACCTTCTTTTTCTAAAAGTTCATTTTTTACAAAACCGGAACACCCCCTTAGTCAAATCCTGTTATTAGTTAGTATTAATCAGTCAGTTACTACTAATAAGTGAGAGGTTGATTAAGAAAAAGTTATTAAAATCAGTTGCCTACGAAAAGTTCATAACTGAGGGAAATCAAAGGGTTATGATTCCTTTATCAACGGATAAGGATTTGTAGGGACCACATTCAATTGTAGGAGATAATCTGAGTCATCGAGAGATTATTCCATGCCTCTGGGGCATGGCCATGTGGTGCCCCAGGGGCAATCTGCACCACACAAATATGTGGGCCACATATTTGTGTGGTGCAGATTGCCCCTGGGGCACCACATGGCCATGCCCCAGGGGCATAGTATAATTTTTGATAAAGGAGATACTCTGTAATAGTATAATCCATATAATTCTCAACTATCTTGGGTTATAAAAACAGTTACTACTCCCTCTGTCCCTAAATAAGTGTCTGGCGCGTAAAATTAGGCTTTACAAAGCATGCATATTTTTTATTAAAAAATTTAATTGTTTTTCACAATCTAATAGTACTCATTGCTATCTATTGATTTGTGAAAAAAATTAATTTTTTTAATGAAACAAATGCATCTTTTTGAAGGCCTAATTTTGCGCGCCGGACACTTATTTAGGGACGGAGGGAGTAGTATTTATTCGCTTTTGGAGACCTTTTATTTCGTTTTTTTATCAAAATTTTTTGGGAGCAATCATTTGTGTCAAGGAAATGAATCAAAAAAGTATAAAAAAAAGAACCGATGAAAAAAAACCCGGATAAGGCGACGATAGAAACAAAAAAAAAATAGCGATTTTGAAGTTTTTTTTTTTTTTGTCTTTTGAAGAAATTATTTTTCTGTTTTTTATCTTAATTTTATACTTAATTTTTTTAGTCCACATGGGTTTGAGAATTTTATTTGCAACATGTTGAATCGTATACATAATACGATGGTTTAGATCAATCTTAGGCCCCGTTTTGGAACGTAAAATAAGTACTTATTTTTTAAGAAAATAATTTCAAGCTCAAAAATAATATGTTTACACAAATAATTTTTCTACCAATATGGATCTTATTTAATCGATCTCATCAAGATCTTTAATACGATGCAAAAAAAAATTAAAAAATTAATTTTCATATACATTATTTTTGAGTTTTAAAATGTGAAATAAGCTGCTTATTTTTTAAGAAGGTTTCTGGAACGGGGCCTAACCGATGATTATGTCATGATTTTAACGTCAAAGTTTAAAATCTGGGACGAATAATTATTTCTAAAAATTAATGGAAATAATTCAAACAAAAATTTAGAAAAACGAACAAAAATACCAAAATAATAAGTTTTCCCAAGTGGGCCATAATCGAGGACTCTATTTTAGAGATTTGAATAATTTTATTTTTCGTGACAAGTATATTTGGTGCAAATCACTATTCACACACACACACTGCACCACAAGTCTCCATTTCTCCATCTATTTTTCAAAATCCTATTCATTTCTCTTTCGTACTCATTTTTTCCTCCAAAAAAGTCAATTCTAAGTTTTTTAAGTATTGCTGATAAAATACTTGTCATTGGTCTCATTTTAAAGGTATTGTCTGTACCTTTTTATTGAGAATATCTTTTTCTATACACTGGACTGGTACATTGATACAAATTATGTACCTAAATATGTTACTTTATAAGACAGAGATGGTTGTTCAGTTAAATAATTCACTATGGATTAATTTTTGTTTTTATTCTATTTTTTTTTTTACATTTGTTAGTTTTTTGAGGATTATTGCTTCGTAATAACGAAAGGAATCTAAAAAGTAAAAATTTATAATCAAAATTCAATTTTTTTTTGAATAATGACAAAAAAATTGGCTAATTGGCTTATTTTTTGTCTTTATTCCAAAAAATTGAGTTTCAATTATAATTTTTTACTTTTTAGATTTTTTTCGTCACGACGAAGCAATAATTTTCAAAAAATTAACAGAAAACTAACAAATGCGAATTTTTTTTGAATAATGATAAAAAATAATCCAAGGTGAATTATTTAGCCCAACAACCAAGTTTGGATTTTTTGAGAAGTCTCCAATCTCCTTATACAGAGAGACTCAAAATAGAAACATAAAAATGGAACTTTTTTGGGTAATGTAGGGTCTCTCAGGCCAGTTTGCGTGCACTTCAAACTAATCCCTATAGTTACTCTCACAGCCGTTTCACACGTTTACGTATGGAATAAGGTGGCCCCGAGAGTTATTGACAAAGAGAATATGAAACTTTGGAAGAGAGAATTAGGTCTCTTATCATAGGGATATGAGCATGATTAGAGATGGTTTGCGAAACGATCTCCAAAACAACATCACGAGTTGAAAGGAGATGGAAAATTGAAAAGAAAAGAAGAAATCATCCTCCCACCCGAACAACAAATCTCTCACATTTTACTCGCCAAACACATTACATTCATCGCCCGCGATATATTTCCAGAGAATCAGAGATATATATTGATCTACAGAAACAATACATTTTCTTGACTCTTGCTACATAGACAACCGAAAAAAAACGAAAAAAAAAAACCTTCCATGTAAGAAACAAAGCCTACCATTAAGTTTGAAGAAAGAGAGCTCAGGAGGGATAGACGAGAGAGAACAATTTCCACAAGTCTTCACCGGACAATATGCAACTTTAATTGCGCCAAGGATTTAGACCGTGGTCACGGACTTGCAAGGTCAAGAAACCTCGAAAGACTGTCGTGAAGTTAAAAAATAAAAATAAAAAATCATACAAGAATAAGCTCAGAGGGGATAGAGCCATGGCTCGTCTCACATTTGGTGTAGTACTTCTTGATCCCTTAAACCACAACCCTGACCGAAACAGTGAGCCATGAACATGAGGAAAAGCCGTTCTTTGACCAAGAGATCCATCTGTAGGAGAGAGAAAGTGGGTGAAAGGGAAATGGGTATTAGGGTTTTTATAGAGCTTTTTGCTGGGACAGTGCCATGAGAGAGAGAGAGAGAGAGAGAGATGGGTGTGAGAGAAGAGGAATGGGGTGGACCTGTTTATATATACAAAACAGTTTGAATACTCGGGATGAAATGAAAGGTTGATGAGGAGGGTACATTTTGGGTGCCTCCTTTGAGATAGGGCTGATGTGTCATTTTCGGATATTAAGGCAGGGACAGGATGGATGGTGAGAGTTTGTTTCCTTGGTTTTTGAGACCTATTTTTGTCTCCATTTGCATCCAGGGTTTTCTTGCTTTAATTCTTTCCAAAACATAAAAAAGCATAATCGATGAGCTAACTAATTCTTCAATTTTTTTTTATAAATGAATATTTGAGTCAGCTTGCGCGTATGTTCATAGATGAACTTAAATGGGGACTCATGGGTTAAGGGTCCTAATATATTTAGCGTACACTTATACACTATATCTAAAAAATTCAAACGTAGAATTAATTTTATACTTCAAACTTTCGTTGAATGGTATGTTTTTAATTGTTGTTTTATAAACTATTTGTCCCTTTGGAGATTTATCTTTTTTAATAAAACTATGTCAATTATTCTAAAAGTTTATCAATGTCATGACTGTAAAACACATGCTAAATTTTTTGTCTAAGTTCCTGGGCTCATTTTTGAATTTTTTTTTTGAATAGTATGCATTATAAAGTTTATATGTACTCCGTAGTAATGAATGTCTAAATTTAGCATGATATTATTGTGGCTGACAAGAAAAATAAAATTCATGATTATGTTCCACTAGACTAGATTCCTGGATCCTCCCATGCGTGCACTTTAACTAATTTTAAGACCCTGAAGTAAATGGTCGTGCGTGCAAACCTTCAATGTTCTCAAGGTTTAGAATGTTCAACCTTCGTGGGATTTGAACTTGCGACCTCTTAGAGACAAAGCCTTTTTAGTTTTTTTCTCATGCCTACCTGGTCAAATCTCTTGATTTAATATCTAATTTGTTGAAGGTTTCATCAAGGTTACTATACCTAATGATGTGGCGTATTTATACAACCATTTCTTAGAAATCACAAGGCTTTCCGTATCATATTTTGGTTATCATTCCACACTTCAAGCTCTGGTTGAATCTGGTCTAAACCTCGAGTTGAGCTTAGAATCAGCATAACCTATAGTGGGACAAGAAAAATTTATCATTTTCATATTGTCACGGATCGACTCAAAATCAAATGGACTCTTGAACGGAAAATTATCGACTAAAATACACAAAAAAAGCGCGACACAAAGATTTATGTGATTTCTTAATGAGTACATGCATACACAATGTATCGGATGAAAAGGAGCCAATAAAATACACCGGTTTGTTGCTTATAATATTGAAACATCTATCAATCTGACCATGTGACCTGCTTGTGCAAATCAAATCATAATATGCGCGGGAAGTGACAAATCAAATCGAAACAAGCTTGGATCAAAAAGAAAAAAGCGAAACAAGCTTAAAAAAAATCTCTAACATAATTGATGAGTTCACTGATCAAAAATAAAAAAATTGATGTGTCGAATTCACGCATACTAGATCTTTCAAAACACATTTATGTCTGAAGTTGTGGCCGCAACATTTCTCTTTACGCCCTCCAACTTAATTATCTCAAACCTCAAAATTATTTTTCACCCAACTTTCAATTTGATTGGTTGAAAAAGCACAAACCATATTAGATATTTTTTACTTTTCATAACTTTTTATTTATGCTTTGTTTGGATTGGAATTTAAATTTTTTTTTGAAAAATAGTAGGGGCAATAAGTGGAGAGAGATAGAGAGAGAAATATTAAAAGCATGAAAAATCTAGGAAGAATCTATAGGAAATTTTTAAATTTTTTTTTTTAAATTGCAAAGAGAACAAAGCATTAACTTTTCGTTGTATGTTTTGGTCGTAAGTTTAAAATAACCCACCCTTATATTTCTGTTAATTTTTTCATCAGCAGCGTGCAAAAATGACGAAATCGAATCCATTATTACCGGACTGTGCTGCATTAAATTCAAAACGTAAGAAAACTATGATGACCTTTGACCAATTTAATTGACTGTTCTCTTCACACGTTGCAAGTGCATCTTTGACCCCTCCGGCCTAGGGATGGGAATTTCCAGCACTATACAAACTCGACACAAAATTAGCGTGTTAAGATCAGTTATTTCTAATACGAAACACAAAAATAACACGATATGATACCAAAAAAAGCTAAATAGGTCAAATTAGAGTTGAGAGAATTCTGACACGAATACGAGATGACACGACATGATATGACGTGGGTGAGAATTTATGAAATGACACGATAACAAGACATGAATCGGACTCGAAGTTAGCGGATTAGGGTCGGTTATTTCTGACACGGAAACACAAATATGTCACACACGATAACACGAAAAGCTATACAAGTTAGATTAGAATTGAGAGAATTCTGACACAAACACGAGATCGCACGACACGATACCCACCCTCGACCCTCCCACTACTATCAACACAATTTCGGACACAGCCCGTACGTATCCGGAGCCATTTGATTCACATAAGTCCATGTGCATCGAACTATTCCAAACACAAAACTGTTTGATGTTGTGTTTTCAAATCGCATTTGTAGTTTTATTTTTTTTATTTTGCATCACACTGTCTCTCTCTCTCTCTCCCCCTGCATGTACTGCTGTCAAGAAAACAGAGGAAGAAAGAGAAATATCATGAACAAAACCCTAGAAACCCGAACCTACAAAAAGGGGTTTTTCTCTACATGCCCAAAAGCAATGAGTGTTCCTTTTGTCTCTCTGTGCAATTTGCCGAATTTATACATAAAAATGTTCATGGTCCCATTACCCCTAATTCCAAAGTCTTGTGTGTAGTAATTGTGGATGGTGCAGTTTAATATCGATACTGCAGTTTTCACAGAATAGTACTCTAGTACACTATATGCAAAACGATTGCGGAGGATGGGTCTGTCACTGTGAGGTCAATCTCACCTTTCCATTTAATGCCCCCGCCCTCTCCTCCTTTTCGCATTTTCGTTTCGGTTAGAGGTCCGCGTCAGCTTACGCTCACCACAATTAGTTCTCTTCTCGTTTCGGTGAAAGGAAGGCCTCAAGCCGCACTACGACTAGAAAATTAACAAGAAATTTCTTTCTTGCCCCCTTGACCGTAAGAATCAAACTCACCAACCAACTGGATTTCAGATGTTCACATTGCTTCCATCATTTGCACCGTTTTTGTTAATTTCTGCAGCTCTGCCAAAGGTAGTACAACACCGCTTGACTGAAACTATCTCCGTCTCACATGCCTGCTTTGACACTACGACTAGGGCAAATAAGCGAACCAAATCAAACTGTTTGTTCGCGTTTGAGTTCGCGTTTGTTTTGGGTAGATATCGGTTTATAATACGAGCAAAATGAAGTTGGATATGTTTCGAAATTCGTCAGGTTTTGAAATCAAACTCGTAGCTTGTTTGATTTGTTATTTTCAAAAAAATTAAAGCTACGTACGCGATATCAATTCCATCAGAAGATCCTTTAAAGTTGGCTCCGTATTTCATAAAAATCAAATTTGAACATGTTTTGAATGGATCTCACTAAGTTTTTTGAATCAAACTTGAACGATTTACTAATTGGTTGGTTCTACGCAATTATTCACCCTAACCATGACTTGGCTCCATTATGATAAGTTTTGTACTCTCCTTTCATCGTATGCACTCTCTTTGTGTTTATTCATTTTTTTTGGGTCAAATGGTAGGAGTTGTATTATATAAAAAAAAACCCGAATACATAGAAGTTGTATATCGTCCCAAGGGGAGTAAATAATTCATGAATTTATCACACATTAAAAAAAAACTGTAAAAGGATATTATCTTAAATATGTTAAATAAATGAATAAGAAAGACATCTGATAAGAAGTTAAGATTTACAAGTGAATGTGAAAATTAATTTTCTTCAGCATCATAATTTTAGTTTAAGAAAACCCTATAAAAAAACAAAGCATATTCTCGCATAATTTCCAAAATAATTTATACCATTTTAAAGAGATTAATTTTGTTAAAACTATAAAATGAGATTCAGGAAGTGTTTCTACTAAGCTTTAAGTTATGGACCACTACTTCTTTTAGTTCATAAATGTCAAGTTTCACTGAACTATTTTTTTTTGAACGGCGAAAAATTTATTGATCTTTGGAAACAAATTACAAAGATTAAAATGATCAAAGACAGTTTCAAGCTAGAGACGAGAAAACCCACAAAGATATTGATTTTGTAAAAAATGTGTTGGGTTGGTGGAAGAAAGGTTATTGATTTTGTCGCTCTTCTTTTGTATGCAAAACGGAAATAGATTAAACTATTAAAGCGAATACAAAGTTTTGGGATCAGTAACACCCCTCATGCAACAACCATTTACTTACTTAGGCACTAGCTAGGCATTCTTTCGCCAAGCGATAGGGCTGGTTTGGATAAACTTTTCGTAGACTTTACTTCACACGGTGTTTTAGGTTGTTTTCTCCAATTTTTTATCAGATTCGGATAAAAAAATTACACTGTATTTTATTTTTTTCTCGATAAAACAAATTGAAAAAGTATAATAAAATGCAGACCAACTTTGAAAAAAGTTCGCATAAGACGACGAAAAAAGCTCAACCCGTTTCGATGAGACAAAAAACATCTTATAAAAATTTGACCCTAATATGATAAAAATTAAGAAAAAAAAAACAACTAAAACGACCATGTCAAAAAATGGGTTAAAAGTTTGTCCTTACTGACCCTTAATAAGCTTGTCTAATTAAGGAGGGGTCCATTCGACTAATGGTAAGCCCATTGTAGAAATAAGTCCACGATACTTTTTATTAAGTTTTTTTCTTTATCCGAAACAAAATTCATTAACAGCCATAAAAAGCAATTACAGCGAATCCATCCAAGTACAGAGAAAGGGAAACGTACAACAAACCATCACATTAAAAACCCATGGAAAACAGGTGACAAAGGGGCAACAACAAAACCGTTGTGAAACTAGAGACTAGACCTAAGCAATCTATCACCTGGCCGCCCCGACCAGAAACACGATCCCAATTAGAGACAAACAATACCGAAACGATGGAAACATGAATAAATGCAAAACAAGGAAACAAAACACAACCACCATGGAAAAACCTCCACCGATGGACGCCGACCAAGCCCCGGCCAAGAAAAGGCCACCAACCGCTGACTGGATCTTGAAACGAGGCAATGGAGAAAAATAACTCCGGCAAGCCCCCGCTGACACGAGCAGGCTTCGGATACGGAGGGACAAAGAAAAAAATCCGCTCGTGGGCTACAACTCCGATCGAACCGGCCCACGGTGTCGATGACTGTGAATCTCCCTTGCGCAGATACTCCCCACAGCTGAAACAAGAACTCCACCACCTACAACCCAACTGGCCGGAGAGAGAAGGAGAACGGACGGAAGGAGGGAGGGAAGAGGAGGGGAGGGGGGAGACCTACCTTTTATTAAGTTTGTTGACGATCAAATCGCTTCGCTAGGATCGGTCCTCGTTTTTTTTTTTTTTCTGCTCAAACAAAAATTTAAGTAAAATTCTCATAAAGTTCACCTGAACCCTTAATTGACTCAAACATATGTCAAACTGAAAGTTAATTAAATTCTTACTCGAACAAAAGGACAGGGATTCACACTCAACTTATGTTTTACAACACTATTTGCGCCCTTCAAATTTATAGTTTTACCATTAATGAAATTTTCACTTATTTTTTACAGTTAAAATTTGATTTATTCATTTGAGTGCTTCATAGTACAATTGAAGCTTAATTAATTACTCAGATTTTTTAACTTAAATCTGAGCAAGAGCTATTATTTGAACATGGAAGAGCAAGTATACTCTTTAACGCCAAAACAACTTTTTCAAATTCATTTTCTCGGTTTGCTAGAGTGTTAAAAAATATAATATGTTTGGCCGTGCCTACGGCATTATGCATCCCGGTTGAAATTGTCTGTGTCTATGGCACTTGCTAACTAGTGGCTCAAACACTAAATCAATTCATTAGTGTGTAGTCAAGGTTGGCCCAAGCTATTTGGATGTCCTAGACCGAGTGGTAGAATAGTACCCTATATAAATTTCATAATTTAAAAATAATAAACAGAAATACTTATCTATATATCATTTTCATTCACACGATTCAACATGGTAAATATTTCGGCCTTAATCGCTCGTGCAGTTGCAATAATATTTAGTGGACTCAGGTTTGAATCACAGCAACTTCAATTTGTGTGGTAGGAGAAATTATTATTATTTTTTGGAAAAAAAGATACTTCAAAAAAGTACCCTACTAAGATTTGAGCCCAGACATCTTACGTGGGAGAGCAAACACATTATCATTGAACCACCAAAGGAACTTATATCATATAATTGCATACAGATAATATATATACTTATCTAGGAAGGGGTGTCCCATTTTGACCCAAAATATGGAGGCTCAAGGTGGCAACCTCTTGGGCTTTACCATTGGGTCCGGCCATGTATGTAGTATGCGATGCTCTTTTTAGTAGCACGAAAGAGAATTAGTCGTGCTTACGGTACTACCCCAACTAAACTTTTAAGCTAGCTATAAAAAATTATCAATTTTCTTATGGAATCTCAGTAAATACCAAGTAAAAAAGTTAAAATAGCACTACTATGGATCTCCCACTACATACATTAAACCCATTTGCAGAAATGAAAGAACATATTAGAACCCAGAAATCAAAAATCTCAATGTAACTTTAATCACTAATAGTTATCAAATGCCATAAATTAACCATATAAAGAGTAAAAAAATTTAGTTCGGACAGCAAGAAAAAAACAGGCTATTGAAAAAGGCTACAGAGAACTTAGGCTTTAGTTGAAATATCTCAGTGTAAGCAATCACCAGAGCCATTTTGCTTGCCCGTGCCTACGGCATTACCCATCCCGATTGGAATTGGCTCAATTTGTTGAAAATTATGTATCCATGGAGTTACTATTCTGAAGTTCAACTTTTGCCAAGACTTGCATCAATTTCTACGCATGTAGGCACGGATAACCCGATGATAATAGAAAAGAAAGGGAGACAAAGAAAAAGAAGGGTATGAAATCACATGGATTTGGGCGCGGACTATACTACTAAACTATCATTCAAAACGGAACGTCAAGATGAGTCAAAATAATAAAACTCGATTATGTGTAACATTTAACAACACACCCACCCACCCACACCAAAAAAAATCTCCTAAATTTCTTGAACACTCAGAACAAGAACAAATTTCACCTGGAATAGCAGCTAGATTGAAATTTAAACACTACTTGCACCCAACCACCCACCCACACCAAAAAAATCACCCAAATTTCTTGAATACTCGGAACAGACACAAATACTACTCGGAATAGCAGCTAGATTGAAATTTAAACACTGCTTGCACCCCTAAAAAGAAACAGACACCAAAAAACTCCTAAAAAAATTCCAAAGAAATGTTTCACACAACTTTCAAAAAATTGTTTCTTTATTAGACCCATTACCTTTGCTTTCACGGAGTTTTCTTGGCCTAGTTTTTACACTGCTTTTTTCAACTAGTTTCGTCGGAATAAATCAAAAATCCTAAGGAATGTTTCTTAGCCTAACTTCTGACGGGATTTGTAGACCTCGATAGGAATTCGAGAGATGATGGGGGGGGGGGAGAGAGAGAGAGAGAGAGAGAGAGAGAGAGAGAAGAAGGGAGGACCCAAACGATAAGAGTTGGAATATATATTTTATTCTGCCAACAACAGAAGTTGGGTAAAAAAAAGAGATGGCATTTTGTGAAATATTTAAAAGATTGTGAACACTTTCTTAAGAGAATTGGAGAGTACATATCAGCCATTAAACCAAACAAATCTGAGCTAGCCGTTGTAACAATTTGTCCCCACACCGTTCTGCTTTATAATAGAGCAATTGCACTAGTTTTGTGCTGTTTTGTCGCAATCTCAAATTAGGATCGTTACATCTTTCAAAAAAAAAAATTGGATCGTTGGATTAAGCATGATCTCATTTGTCAATCCAAATCAAAGGACTTAAATAATGATGCGAGAAATGACAATAGCCGTACTAGATGCTCGATTTGGCATCAAAGAAAGCTATGATAAATTTTCGTATATCATGTATGTTAAATAGAAATAAATTTTCGTACACATACGGAAGGAGGCTATGTTAAAATTGGATTCGCATCTCCGAAACACGAGTTCATTAAAAATTCAGACTCCCCCGGGCCTATCGAAACCGTTATGTGGACCCCACGTATCCGTATACGTGGATGTTTGGTATTGTGCGTAGCACTTTTGGATTTCAAAAGCCGAGTTTTATTCAGCAAAATTTCACCTCTCTCTCTTTCCAAACACTCCGAAGCCGGAGAAATTATTCGGTGCCCCAAAGGCAACGCCAGCTGTTGCCTCTCACCTGTTTTTTTTTTTTTTCTTTATTTTATCCGCAGGTGCCTCCCCTTAAATATCTACTGACACGCGTTTTCTTCTCCACTGTCCCACTAGACACAATCTTTTTTCTAAAATTAAGTGTTTTAAATTTCAATACGTTTAAATGGGTGAGAAAATTTTATTTTTTTATCATTTAATTCTAAAGGGTCATAATTAAATTTTGACTATAGAGCTCTCGTTGATTAACCCTAAGAAAGTCGTAGAATTAAACATCTCTTAGGACTAACCAACGAGAGCCCTAGAGTCAAAATTTAATTATGACCCTTTAGAATTAAATGATCAGACAAATAAAATCTTCTCACCCATTCAAACGGATTGAAATTTGGAACAATTAATTTTTCAACATTCAGTTTATATATTAAAAAATATGGTTAAAAATTTAAGTGTTTCAAATTTCAATCCGTTTGAATGGGTGAGAAGATTTTATTTATCTGATCATTTAATTATAAAGGGTCATAATTAAATTTTGACCCTAGGGCTCTCGTTGGTTAGTCCTAAGAGATATTTAATTTTACGACTTTCTTAGGGTTAATCAACGAGAGCCCTATAGTCAAAATTTAATTATGACCCTTTAGAATTAAATGATCAGATAAATAAAATCTTCTCACCCATTCAAACGGATTAAAATTTGAAGCACTTAATTTTTTAACTATATTTTTTAATATATAAATTGAAGGTTGAAAAATTAAGTGTTCCAAATTTCAATCCGTTTGAATGTGTGAGAAGATTTTATTTATCTGATCATTTAATTCTAAAGGGTCATAATTAAATTTTGACTCTAAGGCTCTCGTTGGTTAGTCCTAAGAGATATTTGATTCTACGACTTTCTTAGGGTTAATCAACGAGAGCCTTATAGTCAAAATTTAATTATGACCCTTTAGATTTAAATGATCAGATAAATAAAATCTTCTCACCCATTCAAACGGATTAAAATTTAAAGCACTTAATTTTTTAATTATATTTTTTAATATATAAATTGAAGGTTGAAAAATTAAGTGTTCCAAATTTCAATCCATTTGAATGGGTGAGAAGATTTTATTTATCTGATCATTTAATTCTAAAGGGTCATAATTAAATTTTGACTCTAAGGCTCTCGTTGGTTAGTCCTAAGAGATATTTGATTCTACGACTTTCTTAGGATTAATCAACGAGAGCCTTATAGTCAAAATTTAATTATGACTCTTTAGAATTAAATGATAAAAAAATAAAATCTTCTCATCCATTCAAAAGTATTGAAATTTTAAATACTTAATTTTAGAGAAAAAGTTGTGTCTAGTGGGACAGGAGAGAAGAAAACGCGTGTCAGTAGACATTTTAAGGTGGAGGCACCTGCTGATAAAAAAAAAAAAAAAAAAAAAACAGGCGGGAGGCAACCGCTGGCGTTGCCTTTGGGGCACCGAATAATTTCTCCCGAAGCCGAATTCTTGTCCCCCAGAAAATCCCGACGAGCCCTTCTGAAACCTCCAAAACCGAATTCTTGTCCCGTTCAAATTCAATTCTTGTTTCTGCATCCTCACCCATGTAAGTAAATTCATCTTTTACGCACTGAATAGGTGCAGCTCTCTAGGGTTTTGTTATGCGTACACTGTGAGCCTATCTGTTCTTTTTCCCAAAATTTTCCCTCTTTTCTCGTTGCAGTTTAGCTCAATCTCACGAGTTGACCTATAAAGTGGTGTTCTTTAACCGTGTTGTCTGTTTTTGGGAATTACTTTGTTTGGATTGAGCCATAGTGGAGTCTGGTCTTTGTAAAACAGAGTTGTGAGCAGGGGGCGAACGCAGAATTTGTGATGGGCCCAGAGGCCTTAAACCGCATGTATATTTGTACTGATAAAAAGAAATATATTTCACAGGTGTATATTGCTACTTGTGATGATGAAAATAGAGAGAATGTATGGTTGGAGGTGAAGTAGTAAAATCCTCTAAATTTGCTTTTGAAATATAATTTTTTTGTTTTAATCCTCTGTGTGGGTTGGGGATGCTACTAGTTTTTTTGGAATATTATCGAATTTTCTGTATCACAATTAACAGATATGGGTACGGTTTTTGAATTTGAGATAAAGAAAAGTGCACGCTCATCGTCGTCATCACCACCACCAGATTGGGCCTCTTTGCCGGAGGAACTGTTGGAGTTGATCCTCCACCATATATACCAACTCTCTGAGTACCTCCGCTTCACTGCTGTCTGCAAGCCATGGCTTGTGGCCGCCAACCATCAAAGAGATCATCGACAGAGAGAGATTCACAAACAGGTTATTCGATTGCTCATCTAAAGCTTAAGTTGCTAAAGAGATGGTAAATTTACTAGTATTTACTTATCAAAAAAAAAATACTAGTATTTATATTTTCATCAAGTTTCTGCACATGTAGTCAAACGGGCTAAATGCGTGCAAATATTTTATTCACTATGTTGGCAGTAAAGTTCGAATACAGTAGATATCTACTGCTCTTGCTCGTAAACCATATTGGTAACTACCGATTCATGTAAAAACTTAAGCTGCATGGTATAGAGAGAGAACTTTACAATTTATATCCTGAACACAGGTGGTCCCAATGTTGTTGATACACTCACCCGACCAGAAGACGGAAGCAAAGGAAGCAGGGGACTATCGCCGGAGATTGTACAGCGTTACTGAGAACAAGATTCTCAGTAGTTTGGAGCTGCGAGTTCCTTATCGTCGGCGGTGTTGCGGTTCTTCACACGGATGGCTGGCCACTGTGAATGAGGAGGACTTGGGCATTACACTGCTCAACCCCTTCTCTGGCAGGACCCTGAGTTTACCTAAGGTGAACCGTGAACCGTGCAATATCAATCCTGCCATGAGACATACTTTAAAATATGAGTATGACCTTAAAAAGGTTGTTTTGTCGTGGGGATCCCTCTTCGGATGAATTTGTGGTGGTTGCAATTTATAGTATGTGCAATGCTTTGGCCTACATCAAACCAGGCCGCGGCAAACATTGGACTTGCATAAAAGGGGTACTCTATTCAGATGCCATATACCATCAGGGAAGGTTTTATGTCCTGGACAACTTTTCTGGTGTACTATATCTTGATGTTAGAGATTATAGCAAACCTAAAGGAAAATTGGTGGTAAATCGTACTGCCCGGAAGCATATCCTTTTAAGGCTTACATTGTGGTGTTGTCAACTGGGAAAGACTTGCTCCTTGTTGAGAGGTTTCTTAAAAAGAAGGGTCGTCCGGCACGATGGGTGACTTCAAGTTTTAAAAAATATTTAAGTTGGGATTTTTAGGTGGCAGGGGTGGCAGCAGCAGTGGTGGGAATCAACAATTTGCAAAGGAGTGGGTTGAGATCAATAGTCTAGGTGATGATGCCTTGTTCTTAGGTGATAATTATTCTCTATCCGTGACTGCTTCAAATTTTCCTGGGTGCCAAGCAAATTGCGTATACTACACCGATGATGTTTATATCGACACCTCTGCGCCTTGGTATCCTTAAAGACCTCGAGACACGGGTATCTACTCCTTCATGAATGGAAGCTTGGCCCCACATTATGAATTCAAAAAGAAACAAAAGAAGGTGCCTATGCTGCCTCCAATCTGGATAGTGCCAACATTGCTGTGTCACTCTTACCTTTTAGGTATGATCTGAAATAATTACAAGGGTTGGTTCTTTTGAGTACTGCTAGTACTTTTTGACATTTAAGTTTAAAAAATGCGACCTGAAAATGATCAACTTGAAATTTTAGGGGGTTTCTCTGCTCAAATGTAGGAATTTCAAGATATTGTTTTCACCCAAGTGAGTTGCAGAGGCCAATATCATAGAATTTTTCTAAATTAATTTGAAAACTACTATAATACTCCGTATACACTAATTTTTGAAATTGTGCAGAGCCCGGGAACCTCCCAGCACCTCTTGTGTCTGCCACTGGTTGTTGAGGCGCATTTGCAAATGATGCATGCTTACATGTGTATTTTAATCCTTCTGTAGTGGATGGCTTTTAGAAGCTAAATTCATTCCTTCTGTAGTGGATGGCTTTTAGAAGCTAAATTCATTAGTAGAAGTAATTGCAGACACAATACGCCATGGTAAAATGGGGATGTTAGTTCGCAAAATAGGTGTTTTGATCTGGGTCATCCCTGTCCCCTCAAAGATATATATTGACATTGAGCATGTTTTCTATGTTTTGATTTTACTTTTGAAGAGGTACGCGTAACTCTACAACCGTCATATCCACGAGTATGTTTTCAGAGAGACTAGCCATCTAGTCCATGTGTTTAGTGGTGCACGAAATTTGTTCGTAAGCTATTATCCAACAATGAGGTTGCTTCTGCATTAACTGATAGCACACTACGATTGCGGGATATGAAACAATTTATCGTTAAGTAGAATGCCATTGAAATGTTTTTCTGTTTGCGATTCGAGGCTAAGTATATGTACAAGATTTCATAGCTTAGGCATTGTTTTGGCACAAACACTTGAGAAAGCATCCTCTGTTTTTGTAACCTAGTAGGAATTTTGAAGTCATGGAGCAAATTCAACTGACTCGAGAGGAAAGGAGGTAAATTTATTGTATCGAGAGAGGAGACGTACTTGGTCTATACGGTTATGCCAAGTATTCTGGAGTATAATTGCACAGAAAGCCTGTTCTTGCGGAAACCAATGATTACATAATTAAATGGAGATTGTATATGGTATGGACTGAAAGAGTTTTTGAACTGTTTAATAGAATTTCTTAGGCTTGCCCCGCCACATAGTTTTTAGAAAAGTTCCTGCAAGAAAATTGAATCCGAGAACGTACGAAGAAACTCCAAGTTCCTGCAAAAGAATTGAATCCGAGAAAGTAGGAAGAAACTCCAAGGTCTGCAATGTGTGCTTATGAGTTATGACCCGTAATGAACATACTAATATATGCTTCTAATGGATCCTCCCTTTAGGCTACACATCAGTGGGATCTACTCTCTTCTTTGCCCTTCATGTTTTCCTTCATCTTATTTTTGGGTCCATTTCCAGTTTGGCTTTGGGTTCTTTGCATTTGTAGTATTAGTTAGAACTGACAGCAGCACTTGTACTTTTCGGTGGGTTGAAACAATTCTTTTGAGAAGTTCACTGAAGCATAATAAGTTCACTAATGGGCTCTTTCGTGGGGAGATGTTTTCAGGTTTATGTTTTTAGGGGCCATACAAATGAGAAGAATTTTGTGGGTCTTACAGTAAACAGCGGATATGTTGATTGTAGCAGTGAAACTAACCAAGTGTTTGTTTATCAAAAGGTTGGTAACATTCTGTTTGAGCCTTATGTATTCATGAAACCTGAGTGAATTTAAAGTTTTGGAACTTGCAGGCTATCAAAAGGGGGCGTGGATTTGGTTCAACTGATTTAGAGGAGACCTTCGAAGATGCTTCGTCTTCCTGTATGCTCGAAGATTGAGAGACCTGCACTTTCGGTTTCTAACAGTCGGGAATCGACTTTAGTGACAGTACATGCAGTTTGAGTTGTAAATCATTCGCAAAAGGAGGAAAACTAAAGAGATGAACGAAGCGAAAGTTGTGAAAATCAGTTTCTCTTGATGTTTATTTCGTACATATCATCGAACAGGTTATCGATTTAGGAAAAGCGGAACATATTGTGGTGGTAAATTAGTAGGTTTTCCGGGGCAGTATTTGCTGCAATAGAAATATTTAATGCAAGAAAGCAAGGTGTGACCAAAGCTGATTGTTGTTCTTTGGCTGATCTCTTTCATAGGATGAGGTTTGATACTGCGAAAGCAGTTAAGCTCAATGCGCTCTCTCTCTCTCTCTCTCTCTCTCTCTCTCTCTCTCTCTCTCCCTCACACACACACACACACAAAGGAGATTATGGAGTGCGGAATATATGTTTGGATTCCAGTCAGAACGTTTGGATAAGCCCAGAACCCAAACAAGCTGTTGGGCTAATCACCTGTACGCGATGTGAGCCATAGCATTGTTTCTCCGCAAAAAGTGTTAAAACCAAATGGCTTGGAATGCGAGGGCGTGCCGGGACAAGTCTGTCCGAATTGCTTTTAAGGCCTTCGTGCCTCAAAGTCTGACTTCTATCGAGTGATTGCACTCGGCCTAAAGGGTAAGGCCTCGTAATGATTCGTTGGTTGCTTTGTCGGGTTAAGGACTTGAAGTATTTCCCACACGTTGTTAGAATAATGGAAAGAAAGACAATGCAGTAAAAAAGGATCAAACGAACTCCATTAATCGATTCAATGAAACTTGGGTACAAGAAAAGTGATAAAACTTTAACTACCTTGAAGTGAATACATGAAAGAAATGGGAATGTAAGTGCTTAAGCTGTGAGCTTTGAGGTCGTGGACCCTTTGCAAGGCCTCAAAGACTGAGAATTATAGGGACTACAGGCCTTGAGCTGCTTCAAAATGCTCCAATGCATGGCTGCCAAGTGGCCTTCTAGCAAAGGCTTGGGTTTGAGCAGCTCCAAAATGCTCCAATGAGGGGTTGCCTCCTGAACAAAACGTGCCTTATACTCCAAGAATATGGCAAAGGCCTGAGGAGTCCTTCTTCTCTGCGCAAATCTTCTGAAAAAAGGGCATAAAGCATTTCAGGCCCTGCAACACCCAGACCATGTTGCGCTGCTTGGACACTCAAGCTATTGCTTGCATGGCTATCTTCCGGGCCCACCATAGCTGCAGGCTAAAAATACCCCAGGCCCCTCATTATTTCATTGGGCCTTCAACTCCTTGTGGGTCCCAAAAAACCCTTTGAGCTTAATTCTTTACGGAAGAAGGATCGAGAAAAAGATCAAGCAGGCCTGGGAGAGCTGCTTGTGAGTAGCTTGCTTAGGTCTGCAGGAGTCACTTACTAGAATCCCCACGGGCTGCATGCATGCCACCTGTTGCTGGTCTCTGCATTATCCTGAAGAATGGGGTCCCGCCACTACAGACCTTGAGCTGCTTGTGAGCAGCTTGCCCAGTCTTGTCCAGCAAGAATATTCTAGGCCTTTGAGCTGCTTGTGAGCAGCTTTGAGGCCTTTGGGCCGTTTGTGAGTAGCTCGAGGCCTTTGAGCTGCTTGTGAGCAGCTTCGAGGCCTTTGAGCTGCTTGTGAGCAGCTTCGCGGCCTTTGGGCCGTTTGTGAGCAGCTTGAGGCCTTTGAGCTGCTTGTGAGTAGCTTCGAGGCCTTTGGGCCGTTTGTGAGCAGCTTGAGGCCTTTTGTGAGCAGCTTGAAGCCTTGGGCCGCTTGTTGAGGGCTTTTAAATATGTTTTCTCAACGCAATGGGCCTATTTCCTGGTCAAGCCCGAACGTGTTGGCAAGTCATGGGCCTCTTGCCCATTGTAAGCCTTCTGAGCCCAGGTCTGGCGTGCATGAACCAGGGTTTCTATCGATTCGGGCTTAATTCGTGGGCTTTGTTACTCCCAGGCACTTGACTTAGGCCTGGACGATATATTTAAGCAAGTGGATTAATTTAATCCTTGGGCCTTTTAATTGATTTGGCCCCTTTAAACTGATTTGGGCCTTTGATGGGAGGCCCATCATTTCTTAAGAACCGGCCCTAATTCGTGGGCAACTGGTCGTAAGGTCTTTCAAGGCCAGGGCCCTCGACCCTCGAAGCTACCTTTTAACCCGTAAATCCATCTCCTGATTTTTGGCCAAAAATGGGTGTAAACAAGCATATATGGGCTGTGACAAGCTGGGCTACGGGGTTTTTGAGCTCGCCCTGTGTAACAACGGCACCCGGCTATCGGGCCGAGTGGTGCTAGAGTAAGCCCAGCCCTTCTAGACAATTTGACTCAGTCGACGTAACGTGGCGGAGATGGATATAGCACTCTTCATATATCTGTTAAGTATGAGATCTGAGAAGGATCCTTGGACAATTATGTGGGACCCCGGGCTGCTTGCTTTCTTTGGCATATGCATGAAAGAGCTGAAGAGCACGAAATGATTAAGCACGAGGTGCTTAGCGGTAAAGTCACTCTCGCCATAGAAAGTAGACGATGGAATCCTTCAAGTGGTACTCCTTTGGCTTCTATTAGTATGTACTTCCCTAGTAGAGGCGGAGTGTCCTTATGGTGGAAGGCACTGACGAGTTGTTTGTTATGCAACTGCTCTAAGCCGATTCAAGAGGAAGGCTGGACCACGAGATAATAGTCTACACGGCACTAACGAGTTGTTTGTTGTGCAACTACTCTAGGCCGATTCAAGAGGAAGGCTGGACCGTGAGGCGACAGTCTACACGGCGCGAAGAATCAGCCCTCTCATCATAGATGATCAATGCGGCACTTCGATCATAGGTTTACCAATCCTTCAAACTTCCATTCCTAATTTTCTAGAGTTTTGATTTTCTTTTAATTTGTTTAAATTTAAATTGGGAGGGAGAGGGAGAGGGAGAGAAAGAGGGGGGACGTGGGAGAGAGAGAGCGAGGGAGATCAAATTTTAGGAGAATTGAGAAAAAATAATCTAATGCTCTAGTGACATTTTTATGTGGTGGCCCAACTTATCTCTCCACCACACGTTTGTGTGGTTTTTACTACAAAGTGTCGAGCCCCGCACAAATTATTTTTTTGTCCCGTGCATCAAATGGGCACAACGCTAGATGATAAAAAAGATAGTTTAATATTTTTTTTGGCCCATATTCGATGCAAGCTAGCATTAGTCTCACTTTATGCACCGAAAAATATGTGCGGTGAAAATAAATTTGGGATACCACATAACGGTGGTCCCATGCATCAAACGGGCACAAACGCTATTATATTAGAATAGATAGTCTTTTTGGATGGAGTAAAATGATTTGGACCCTATCAGAATCCATGTTAGGGTATTCCTTGTCATGTTGAATCCTAATAAAAGTAGACACTAACCAAACTGGGTCTCTTTTTAATTTGGTCTGTATTTTTTCAAATTTTTATTGTACAGATGAAAAACAAACAAATATAGCTTGAATCGCCAGACTAGATCACATCAAACTCAATCCTAGTCTATACCCCCATGTTAAGCATCACAGGAGGATTTTAGCACATTCACCTACAGCGAATTATTGATTACTCCTGGAGTATCAGTGGCATTGTCATGTGTGATAAGATTGCCTGATCGTGGTGCTTAAGTCCTTTAGTTAGTAGCGTTCTTATTTATATTTTGTCGTTTTTATTCAATATTACTTGTAAGGTAGTTTGTTGAGTGTTTTAGGTAAAACGTCCTTAAAAGGCGTATTTTGACAGCTAGCCAACCCCCAAGTGATTTCAAGTATCCACGCCTGGTGGAACTTTAGCCAGGATGACCCAAGATCGAAGGCGTGAAGCATTGGGCAAGCCAGTGAGCCGTTGGGTGTCAAGTCTTGGAGGCTGCCATGAAGATCTGGACAAAGCAGCCGTGTATCAATACGTTGTAAATCTGTATCGATACGCGTTGGCTTCGTGGGAAGACAGGTTTTGTTGTATCAATACGGCCTAAATCCGTATCGATGTGGGATCACTACGAGGAAAGTCCCTTTTCAAGTTTAGCAGCGTGGTATCGATACATTCCATAATAAGTATCGATGCCACGAGCCTTCGGCAAGATATTTGTTGCTTTTTGGACTTTCCACTTATGGGATAGTTGCATTTTCTATGATATTTTCAGATATTTTGTGAGAGAGGAATTCACTTTGTATAAATAGAGGCTCTATCTCTCTCCTTTTGAAAGCTAGCTCATTACAACTTTTGGTCCTAGACTCCATTAATGTCTTTGAAGCTTTTCTTAGTGTAATTTTCATAGAACTCAAGTAAGTAATTCTCGTTTGTTAATTTCTCACTTATTAAAGTTGTAACTACGGCTTGGATCCTTATTAATATCAAGTTTATTTTCGATTTCATCGGTTAAAAAATAATGTTTTTTTTTATGCTTTCTTTTGTGCTTTAGCTATGTGTGAGTAATCGTTTGGCTAAGTCTCGATGTAACTTAGGTGATTACTTGGTTCTCAATCTCTTGGGCTTAAAATCATGATTTTCGAAATTTTATTAACCTAGCCATTTTGGTCTAAGCGAGGGGTGTTAACTCCTTAGTGGGTTGTTGCGATCTTGACAAGCGACGTACCGAGAGCTCGTGACCTCCTACGAGTTAGATATATTAACAAAAATAGGTTGATTTAATTCCGGTTAATCACATCTTTTTGTTAAACGTAGTCTTTTAAAGCTAAATCTTCTGAGTGTAAGTGCGTGGTCGTGACTCTTACTTGAGTTATATTCGAGAACCAGTAACGGCCTTTGTCAAGGGATAGATGATCCCTAGACTTGCCTCTTTTAAGTTCCTTAACTACTTTTCTAGTCTTTTGCCTTACTTTTCCATCTTCTAAAGCAAAACCAAGTTGGTCGTCTTAAACGCCACAATCCATCATATAAAGCCTTCAATCCGATTTAAGCTATATTCGATTCTCTGTGGGTACGATCCCGAACTTCCGGAAAATATGCTATTGACGGTCTAGCCCAAAGCTTGGGGTTTTCTCGAACCTTGTATCTAAGGCAAATGTCTTTTTCGGTTTAAGCAATGTGGTACTCTCTGAAAATAAAGAATCATCACTACATAATGTGAAACACTCATTATCTGTCAACCACCAAACAATAGTGAACAATAATATTTATACTGCATGATTTGTCGCTACGTAAATGATTGAAAGTACCACATATGCAATGTCAAATGGTACTCCGCCGAATAATGACTCCCTGGTCTCCACCCACCCATATACATAACCATCACGATGGGGGTATAAAACAAACAATTCGAATATTAGAAACATGCTCGTGTAAATAATTTGTAGTATATGTATGCGGAGCCTGCCTTGGGGCCCAAGACAGAAGAGAAGGGGCCAAGGCCCAAGGGGGTCATTTCCCCACGTTCCACGTTTCTAGAGTGTAGTGGCATTTGTGGGAATCAGAGGGTATGTAGTACATCCGTCGTACTATACCGTGTAGTGCAGTCTATTCGGCCGTCCATCACGACACGAACGGTTTGAATTTAATTCGAACTCCTAGAAATCTTAGTTGTCCATTGTTTGAATGAAAATCCGAGCCATCCATTGTCGAGATAGACAGTCGGATTGACCGTATTACACGTGTATTGCGGGGATGCACTAGTACAGCACCACTGGGTCCGCATTTCTGTAGGCGCGCACACAGCATTAGAGGCCGTTCCACTTTTAGAAAAAAGTAACTTTAAAAAAAAAGGGTAATTTCAAGGTTAAAAATCACGTGTTTACGCAAATAATTTTCCTTCTAATATGGATCTTGTTTGATAGATCTCATTGAGATCTTTTAAATAGTGCAAAAAAAATTAAAAAATTATTTTTCATTTTCGTTTTATTTAAATTTGAAATTATCTTCTTTTTAAAAAAGAAAGTTTTGAAAGAAAGCGGAACGGGACTCCTCCTATATCGTAGGCATAATATCCATTCTCAGAATTGACACTTTTTTTGGTCTCATATTTTTCCCAAATTATAATTACACACAACACTGTTGCGCGCATAAAGACAACAAATAAACAACAAAAATGCTAGAGGTACATATGAAATGTACATATTATGTACATATCAATTTTGTGGAGCCCATCTCGGGTCCCACAAAAATAATTCAAACCGCCCATTATTTTTAAAACATTTTTTTATGGAGTCCTGTAAAAAATCAGCACAACCCGATATCGGTAAGGATTTTTTCTTAATTTGTGGAGGCGAAACTACTTAACTGCTTAGTTTCGCCCCTACAAATTCAGAAAAAATTCTTACCGATATCGGGTTGAGCTGATTTTTTACAGGGCTCCATAAAAAGATGTTTTAAAAATAATGAGCGGTTCGGATCATCTTTGTGGGACCCGAATTGGGGCCCACAAAATCTATATGTACATTATATGTACATATTATATGTACCAATAGCATCACTCAATAAACAAACACTACCAGTATTAATTCTAGAATATTCATTCATCACAAATAAAAAGCAAGGTAGAAACAACTCATTTTTAGAAAACAGATGTGATTTTGGCACTCTATTTTTAATTTTATTTTTTTACATAATCAAAATACAAAGTGAAGTGCCAATAACTAGAATTAGAGCGCCAAAATCAATTCCCTTTTAAAAAAGAAAAAATGTTGTCCTTGTAGTCAAGCTTAGCAGAGTGGAAGATGTGACGACTTTACGAGAATAAATTTTTTCTTCCGGCGGTGTAAGGCTCCCTTTTTCACCACCATCTTTTTCGGTTCTACCATGTGTTTATTGTTGATCTGAACCGTTCATCTTATAGACACTACATAATAGTGTATCCATGCAAAAAAATAAACTTGATCGGACATCGATAGGAGTATCAGAAAATTGAATTTTACTTTATAAAATGGATAGTTTATCTTTAATATTATTGACAGAAATCAGATCGTTCATTTTATAAATAAAAATTTAAATTTTGATTTATCTATCGACTTCCGATTAAACTGATTTTTTACATGACAATACTATATTGTGAGTCTTAAAATATGAATGGTTCAAATCATAATAATAAACACTCGATCAAGCCCATAATAAGTGACGATGAAAAAGGGAGATTTTACACCGGCATTGGATAGAATTTATTCTCGGACTTTATTCTCCATTGAGTCTCTTCATCTCATCAAATATCAATAGAATTTATTCTCCGACTCTATTCTCCATTGGGTCTCTTCATCTCATCAAATATCACTAGGGAATACGAGAAGACTTTTCTTCTTCATTGGGTCTTCTCTCTTCCTGTCACCTTTTCTAAAGCACCCTTTTAACATTTTGATTTTGGAAATTGCTTTTCTCTCTGGTGGAACGCTACTTTACTAGATCATCCTGTACACCTGCACACACAGAGAGAGAGAGAGAGAGAGAACAAGATAAGAAAAGTGATTGTTGTGCTTTCGGCAAAGTGATTGTTCTGATGGATTCCTAGTACATCTCTCCTCACCCTGTGGCCTTTTCACTTCCTTCCTTCGTAACTAAGATACGAAAACCCACTTGGGCCACTTCTCTCTCTCTTTCTCTCATGCCTATTTTATGACCCTCCTCTGTTTCCCCTTTCTCTCTCTAAGCATTTCATCTGTGGGTGAGGTTTAACAATGCGGAATGGGTTTTTGATTTCTTGCCGTTGTTATTGCAGATAAGCACTTAGAGCATCTCCGGGCTTCACCTATATTTTTCAATGGGGAAGGATTTGGATTAAAAATTGGAGAAAGTTTTTTGTGATTTTTGCTTTATTTTTAAATTGGAGTTTTTAAATAGGTCAAGGTTGGAGAAAAGGGCGGGAAACTATGATGACGAACGGGGATTCGTCAGATAAGAAGAAAGCGTTGTCTCAGTTTGATTTTACTCGTTTGGTGCTCTCATGGTCTCTTCAAGACATCCTCAATGAGAATCTCTACAAGAACCAGGTTTCATTTTTGCCCCCCTTTTTTCCTCCTCATTCCACTGTGCACTGACATTTAGATATAGAATTTTTCCTAGCTTTTTGGGAATAGATTATTGATATGTGTAATGAAAAATGAGGATTTCCTAATAATCCGTAAAAATCCTAACAGTAGCAATTAATTCCACAACACATACATAGATAGACGTGAAAAACTTTGGAACAAGTAAAAATCACAGGAAATAATCAATTATTTTTTGATAAGTGAAAGTAATCAAATCACTGTAGTTATTGTGTGTGTAGTTACAGATATACCTGTCCAAACGTAGTAAATCCGTTTCAAGTATCACCTGCCGAGTCATACGTATACCGCACCCAGGAATCTTAATCACCAAAAGACCTTGAGTCCACAAGCCCTCCAAACCTACTAATCAAAATCTCCCTTTCGAATGGCTCTCGTATAAGCTGTTGCTTCTATTTATTTTTCCACTGCTGCCGCCCGTTTTTTCTTTTCCTTAGCCCCGTATGTGTAGCATATGGCTTGCACACATTTCTTTTGATGTTTTTTTCTTTTTATACAAGGCTGTGCTTTCAACCTAGGCACATGAACTGGGGTGATTTCGGTTCAGTTCATGGTGAAATTTCTTAAGACCAATTCAGTTCGGTTCCAATATTTTCAGGACCGATCCTGACTGGAGTTGAGCTCGGTTCGGGGTGGGATCGGTCCGGTCAGGGATTTCGGTCTGCCCGAAATATAAAATTTCCATTTAATTTAAGGTATATATATATATATATAATATAATATAAAATATATAGTCGGTTCGGTCCAGAAAAATTCGGCTTTCACCCCGACCAAAAACCAAACCGATTGGTCGGTTTTTTCTGGTTTTTTTTTTTTCCCGGTCCGTTGGGTTTTGTAATACCCCGAATAGGAACTAACAAGTCCATATATGGATATCTGTTGCTTTTCATTTAAAATAATAGGAGGTGCCGATTGATAACTGGATTGATTTGTCACGTTGCTTTTCATTTAAAATTACAACTCGATATAAAATGTGTTTTGACATACGAAATTGCCAATACAAGAGACTTCGGAATTTGGTCCTTACATATAACATGATACCCCAGTACCATTTTGTTTGCGCCTACGGGATACCGTATCATTTTCAACTCCAAAAATTACTTCACTATTTTTTTAAATTTTTTTTGTACCGCTCAAACGATCTCAACGAGTACTTTTGAACGGTGTTGGAAAGTTCGAAAAAATGTTCTTGGAAGATTTTTGTTTTTTAAGGTCAAAATGACACGACTTCACCTAACAAGCAAACAAATTGGATAGAGAGAGAGAGAAAGTGAACAAAGTTGGTTGTTTCATTCAATCGAAAGAGAATGTGGTTAATTATGATAGTTTGTCTTATCCCACTCCAGCTTTGCCAATCTATTTCCGGCCGAGGTCCTCCAGTTTTTTTACTCTATTTCGATTGTTTATGTACAAATTTGGAGGTTGGCATTTTTATCCTTTCCTTGGTTGATAGCTGATTTGAGATTATTTGTTGATGTATCTGAACTAATGAATGTTATGCCTCTTTTGACTTGACATCTTTACGCATTGTGTTATATATATATATATAGAGTAAGCTTCTAATGCGGACCTTCGCATTCAAGCAAAGTGCGGACCTCTCTTTTCCTGATTGAATTTCGATGATCTGAGCCGCTCAATGTGTTCAGAATGTGATTTTAAGGGTACTTGCGAGAAATCAGCCAAAAAAAAAAAAGGGGAAGGGCTTTATCCAAGCAATTTTTGTTTATTTTTTTATTGAACGGTTCAAATAAAAACTGCTTAAATCAAGCTCTTCCTGGTCATTTTTTTGCTGATTTCTCGCGGCTACCCTTAAAATCACGTTCTGAACATATTGAACGGCTCGGATCATCAAAATTCAATCGGAAAAGGGGAGAAATAGGGTGGTCCGCACTTTGCTTGGATGCGGAGGTCCGTATTAGAAGCTTATTATGTATATACACACACACTAGTAATTCTCAGGCACAGCGTAGTATTCCAATTTCAGTCTAAACGAAGTATCCTTCCCGATAATCATGCCCACCCGCGCCCCCAATTCTTCCCAAAGTCTACTTTTTCAATGAAGTGACAAATAGGTCCATCATAAATTCTAGTAAGTGATAAAAGAAAAATATGATAATAAAAAGAAAATGAAACCAACGCAGTCCAACTCCACTAACGCATTTCATGTAACAAATGCATTACATATAGCAAAAGCTCCCTAAAAGAACAATCTTGGTAGGTTGTTTCTTCACATAAGTACGATAGGAGTCAAGACACATGCCTTGCGAGAGAGAGAGTCAACACCCTAGGAATTGCCGGCACGGTGCAACACATTTTGGAAACAACTAACTTGAATTACCCCTTTTTCTACAATTGACCACCCCACCAACAAACATGAAATCTCCCAAAAGTCACTTTCTCAAATAAACTTCGAACAGGGTACAACATTTATTCAAAATATATACATGCAATTGGAAAAAGTACCACCCTCGATTCCACCCGCTCCCTTGAGACTACGGGACATCAACAACACTTTACAACAACCAATGACAGTATTGCCAATCAGAAAAAGAACCACCAATGGCAGCAAAACTATCTAAATTCAGTAAATACATGTAATTGGTACTTATGAACCAAGTAAACAGTAACTAAAGAAAATACAAATGTATAGCTAAATTCTCGTATCAACGACCACCAATTAACCAGTACAGATACCACACCAAGGATAATATTTTCGTCCCCCAACTAACCAAGCAAAATGGGCAAAAAAATGATCAAAACTTCTGGCAAAAGACACTTGAGAAATTTCACAATTTTTTTTGGGTACACCATTCACAGCTTCACTTCGATCGACCCACAAAACAAACATAATTTTAGCAACCCACAACAATGGGGAAAGCATGTTACAAAGTTCAGTTCATACCCACTACTTAGAAATTACCTTTGGGATCCAAAGATAGATCACCATATCAAAGATATTGAAACACAAAAAAAGAAATACATATTAGAGGCAGCACCACACCAGATAAAAAGGAGAGCACTATTCTTAATAACATAGAAAGGGAAAAATGTGATAATGAGATAAGCTCAAACCATGTCCCAAAGCCCTCAAAATCAGATCTCACCAGGGCAATCAATTTGAATTCCTGTTGGGGAAACAAAGAAAGAGCACTTAAAAAATAAACACTACAATTGGAAAGAACTTGGAGCCGAAAAAAATAGCTGAGAACTTCCCGAATGAGGGGAAGTAGTGAATGCAGGACAATCATCATCTAGAGCCTTGCTACCTCGATGGTAGACATTGAATCAATAGAAACTCCACCATAACATTAATTACATCGTGAACACCACATACACAGTTTTTTTTTTTTTTCGGGCATAGCTTGCTGTGTGTTTTGTAACCCATGATTCAGACACTTGGCACTTTTGTGGTTAAAGGGAAGGCATGTTGCACTCTTTGCTTGAAGAGAGATTTTACCTTCTTTTTTCTTGAACACTCGAGTTACCTTTTCAAAGAAAACAATATAAGCTAAAACTATAATATGCTTCATAAAAATTTGTTTCGTGAAACTGAAATATGGCTCATGAAACTCCAAACCAATTTTATATATTGAACAGGGAACAATTTCCGATGCCAAGTAATGGCATATTAGAAGCAGCGTTAGTTTAGTACCACTCATACAACTCTACAAAAATAAGAAAAGAAAAAGAAAAGAAAAGAGAACCTAAGTCATTGTTTGCAATTTCCAATGAGAGCTAAATCATCTAAAAGCTGAGGCATGAAATGAGAGAAGTCTATATATTTCAAAGATATTCAAAAGTGGCATGTGGTGATTTAGTGTGGTCATTATGCAAACATTGTTAATATTCATGGATGCAATTTCATGCAAGTAACGCCAGGGGTCTGTGTTGTTTTATCTAAACATCTGTAAGGGTAGTCGGTATTGCAAACGTCCGCGGCACAAAATCCATCATGGTAACCGTTATGCTAAGTTGCTAAAAACGTTAAAAGAAACCAAGACAGAGATACCAAATGATGAAATTTCAATAAAGTTGTTTTCCAAGGATAATTTGAGTTTGTTTCCATGGTGCATTGGACTCGAAAAATCATTGTTTGTTTCATCGAGTTTCATCTTACATTGTTCAGTTTTCAAAGTGGTGCTATTTAGTACTTGTTCTTGATTGTGAAGCTATGTATCGTGTAGGTATTTTTTTAATTGAATCCTTGGGGGTGACAATGGTGTAAAATGAGCAGGCTGATGGGTAAGGTGTAAAAATTATTGTTTTAGACCAATTCCAAGATTGATCTCCTAAAGCAAATAAATGCAAAAATTGTGATGATTCTGTTATACAATCCTTTGCTTCTAAAGACTGTTGAGGCTATTTTAATATGATACGCACCTGGGGACATAAAAGAATAGTTGTATTGTGCATAATTATTTGAGAGGAAGAAAACACGATCTAGAAACTGGATAACTCCATTGTGGTCGATTATAGCTGTAGCATCCATGCATGTACAAAGGCACAGTACCACTTTGGTCATCCAGACTAACCAACGGGCTTTATTGAAAAATAGCCATGATCATTTCCGACACAAACAAAAGCACTCTTAAATTTAGAATGCGAGTGAGAGAGAAATAGAGGTTATAGGTCTTAAATTTTAGTTATCCCACGTATTTTGTTTACTCAATCCATGTCAAAGTTACAAATGAATCAGTTATTGTTCAGAGAAATAATGATTTCTTGAAGGAGTGGAATGGTCATTCCACTTATTACGAGAAATGGGCAGTCCAATCGACTTATCTTTTCAACTGGCATCTTCAAATGCATAGCAAACATGGGAAAGCGTCACGTGACTCACGCTCCAGGCCATTGTTACATATCATATGTGCCCTTAAACTGTTGAGAAAATCAAAAGCTTATGTGTTGATTTTATTAAATTTTGTGAGAAAGTAAGATTTATGGCACAGCAATCAGTAGTTTGTGTGGTGCTGTTGCTTTCAAACTGCATGATGGTTCCTACTTGACAGACGTAGGGGTTTCGGTTGTCTTCTGTTGTATAGCAATTTTGTGATAGAGATTACTTCTATTGTGATCCTAAATACTGTTTCATTGATCGGAGAATGCTGTGGAAATTTTGCAAAATGAACTACAATGAGTTTCTTCTTCTAAACTTTGTGTACAAGGAAGAAGCTAGGGTAAGAAGAATATATGGTATAATCATGTAAGTTTATCCATTTTGTTGCCATCGCTGTCCTGTATATTGGTGATAAATAGGTTTTGTACGTTTAATGAATATGAACAGAAATAAGATATCACACAAATCTAGTTCTGTTCCTTCTTGCTAAGGTTTCCAGAATGGAACATAGAAATGGATGTTTTGACTTGCAAAACATCTCAGCTTTAGTTGAATAGAATCTCGATAATTCAAGTCTTTATAGTCTTTAACAGTTTCAGAAATGGTTTACATTCCCATTTGTAGTCAGTAGTCATACGCATGCGCATACATTACCGTATTCAAGTCTTTTTTTTTTTGGTCAAACGGAAATTCAAGACTTTTACATGGTATCAAAGTGTACTTTACTGGAAAACTAACTATTTTATATGCATGTGAAAAAATTTGCTATCCTAATGTGGTCTATTTACTATTGCCTTTGGGCCTGTCAGCTATGGCCTATTGCACGATAAACCCGTGCTTCATACTTGGTATTGTACATTTTCTTAGGTTACTTGATTTAACTATTACTTGCAACCAACATTCATTGCTTCGGTTTTAGGTGGAGAAGATTCCTGAATCGTTTGAATCAGTGGAGCATTATCTTGGTTCATTTGTTTTCCCTTTATTGGAGGAAACCCGAGCAGCATTGTTTTCCAGTTTGGATAGTGTTCATGAGGCACCTTATGCTGAGGTGATCTCCCTTAATGAGTCCAAGCCGTACGGAGCATCTTTGTTTGACATTAAAGTTGATTCCTGGAGGAACAGATTTAATGACCTTGGAAAGGAGCCTTACAAAACCTTGCCTGGGGATGTTTTTGTCGTTTCTGATGTAAAACCTGAAAGTCTGTCTGATTTACAACGAGTTGGAAGGACGTGGACTTTTGCATCTGTCACTAGAATCACTGAGGAGGAGAATGAAGGCGATAGTTCATCTACCCATTTTACAGTCATAGCGTCAAGAGACATTGAAGTGAAAAATGGGTTGAGGGAATCGCTCTTTGTCGTTTTCTTGATGAATATAACAACTAACAAAAGAATATGGAATGCACTACGCATGTTAAGGAATCTCAAGATCATCAAGGAAGTTCTTTGTGCCGATTCTTCGGTAAGAATTGCATTTAGTTTTCTACTTAGTGGATACTGAGCCATTAATATGTACTCATATATTGCAGCATGTGGATAGTTGAACGCGGTTAATTCATGCAGGTTCTACCAAATAATGTCGCATGAATTTTTTTATACTGATGGTATTCTGATAAATTTTAAGACAATATATTCGTGTTAGAAATCAGAAAGGTAGAACTGACGAATGATAACATGTACCGTGGAAATCTTCCACTGGGTTGCTGGGTCCACAAAATCAGATAGAAGTATGTCCAAAAAGGTGCCTACTTGTCATTAAGAGATAGTAGTAAATCCCTTTTAGCACACATATGGCCTTGTCTATGGAAACCTTGATCTTTGCTTCACTACAATTGTAATTTTCATTTTGTATCCTTTCTTGGATTTGAAGTTTTTAACATCATTGTTTTCTTCATGCTCTTTTCATTTGTTATTAGTGAAATGTCTATGGGACTTTTGGTTGGTTCGTACTGATCTTTTGAGTCTGAAATGCAGGTTCAAGAGGATTGCAAACATTGTAGTGCTTATAAGAAGAGCCTAATGACTGATACATTTGTTAGGAACCTTTTATCTAAGCTGAATGAATCACAAGGAGCGGCGATCTTGGCTTCTCTTCATGGAATTAAGTGTAGCCACAAGTCTGCAGTGGAACTTATAAGGGGGCCACCAGGGACGGGGAAGACGAAAACAGTTAGTGTGTTGCTTTTTACCCTTTTAAGGATGAACTGCAGGACACTTATTTGTGCTCCTACAAATATAGCTGTAAATGGGGTTGCTTCTAGGGTTTTAAAGTTGGTAAGGGAGTCCTCTGAAGCTGAATCAGAAAAGCAGTCTTTCTTTTGTCCTTTGGGTGATATTCTCTTGTTTGGGAACAAGGAGCGGCTGAAAGTTGATTCTGAAATTCAGGATATCTTCCTAGATTATCGTGTTGCAAGGCTTGAAGAGTGTTTAGGACCACTGACTGGTTGGAGGCATTGTTTAACAGCCATGATAGATTTTCTTGAAGACTGTGTTTCTCAATACCAGGTTTTCATCGAAAACCAAAGAATGATCAGTGAAGAAGAACACATTGATCAAGGTGAAGGTACAAAGGCAGAATTCAATTCATTTCTTGATTTTGTGAGAGACAGATTTAAAGTCAATGCCTCATCCCTGAGACAATGTATATTTAGATTATGTACACATTTACCAAGGAGATTCCTGTTGGTGCATAATCTCCAAAACATGGAAATTCTCATTCGCTTTCTTGGTCATTTGGAATCATTGTTGTTTCAAAACAATTTGGTTTCTGAGGAACTTGAGGAAATCTTTTCTCATGATAATGCAAGTGATGATATTTCTGAATCTTTTGGGGATACAAGGAGAAAGTGCATTTCTGTACTAAAAACCCTTCGACTTTTGCTTGAAGGCCTTGACCTGCCAAGTGCCATGAACTCAGGTTCAATTAAGGACTTCTGTTTCCAAATGGCGTCCTTGATTTTCTGTACTGCCTCAAGTTCCTATAAGCTCCATTCAGTGGAAATGGAACCACTGAATTTGCTTGTCATTGATGAAGCAGCACAATTGAAGGAATGTGAATCAACCATACCTCTTCAACTATCCGGTCTAGGTCATGTTATTCTTGTTGGTGATGAGTGCCAACTACCAGCAATGGTTACTAGTGCTGTAAGTAAATGCTATTTTATTAGTTATATTACGTCACAAAACTTAGGATATTTTTGGAACTAAGGAAAGAAATGGAAAAGAAGGAAAATTAGAATTTCTTCTTCGCTTGTTTGGTTTTTTAGTTGTGAGAGAGAAGGTAAGTGAAAATTTATTTCCTTCTCATTTTGAAAATTTCCTTTCTTTTTCTTTGCTCCTTTTGTCTTCGTTAATTTGAGCTGTTTATTAGTTTCTTTTCTTTTTCTTGCAAAATAAAAAATGATAGCCTTTTGTCCTTTACATTTGGAGCATTATAAGTGAAGAGAAATAAACACCTCGCGTGGAATTTCTCATTAACGTCTTTTCTTTTCTTCTCTTCTTCTCTATGTTTTTCTCTTTCCACACGTGCCAAACCTAGCCTTTGAGCAGAAGAGGATTCTTGTATAGTTTTTCCATAAAACTTTTCAGTGTTCTATTTTGTTTTTCTACCGCATTTTTTTTGTAGGATTTTCCATACATTGAACATACGCTATGTTGTTTGATAGGTCTGTATTGAAGCTGGATTTGGAAGAAGCTTGTTTGAAAGATTGAGTTTGTTGGGTCATCCCAAGCACCTTCTTAACATGCAGCACAGGATGCATCCTTCAATAAGTTCCTTTCCAAATTCAATGTTCTATTTCAACCAAATCTTGGACTCTCCACATGTGAAAAGGGAAAGTTACGGAAGGCAGTATCTTCAAGGGTCAATGTTTGGTCCCTATTCTTTCATTAATGTTATTGGTGGCAAAGAAGAAAAAGATGATGCTGAACATAGTAGACGAAATATGGTTGAGGTGGCTGTGGTTGTGAAGATATTGCAGAAATTATATAAAGGTATGTCAACTTATGTCACCTGTGTTACAATCTTTACGTTGGATGATATGCACTATAATTCATGAAGATGGTATGTCTTTATCTCATCAGTTATCTTCTTGCTGATGTTAATGTGTTGATCTTCTGAAGCTTTAGTTTCTGCTTAAATGTCAGTTTGGAATTTGCACTGGTATGAGGGATAGGTCTAGCTGATAAAAAAAAGCTTGTAGCTTCAGTAGTTTTTACCCCCTTGGCACCTTATCTATTATATAAAAATTACATTTTGTGGCCGGCCATGAAGCACACCAAATTAAGTATTAATTAATGGGGCTCTAGGAGGGGTTGACTGGGTACGAACATTTGTCCTCAAGTTAATAGGTCGAGTTTAACCAACTGCTGATAAAAATACAAAAAATATCAACTATTGAAGTACTTATGTCAGAATAATGTTACCGGGCATAAAGAAAAATAATAAATTGATGCTTCACTAGGGTCTAGATGTAAACCGGGGAATGTCATGGGGCTAGGGCTGCAAACGAGCTGAGCCAAGCCGAGTTTTACTGTGCTCAAGCTTGTTTATTAAGTTTTCAATGAACCCGAGCTTGAGCTCAGTGGAAACTTAGTGAGTCAAGCTAGAGTTGAGTGGGCCTTGGCTTGACTTGAGCTCGAGCTTGTTCACGAGCTTTAACGGGGCAATGGAAAACGTATATATATCCTCGCATAGGCATAATACAACCAAAAATATTTTTATTGTGAAGGTAAATATCTTTCATTTTCCTATACTCTACAAGATAATAATCTTAATTTTAGAATAATAAAAATATGTAATATGTTTTTTTTTAAGGATTCTGCATCAAGGTATCAAAATGCTAATGCTAATTGTGGGTAATTAGCATAAAAAGTCTACTAAGTCTTGGCTTGTGAGCCAACTCAAGTCGATCCTCTACTGGCTTGTGCTCGGCTGGATAATGAAACGAGCCTAGAATTTGAGCTTGAGCTTGTTTATTTACGTCTCGAGTCAAGCTTAAACGAGCTTTTACCGAGCCGAGTCTCGAGTTCGTTTGCAGCCCTACATGTGGCTCAAGGTATGTTTGAAGTTGTTTTCTTATTTATTTTCTTTTGAGGTTTCCTTTTCCTAAATGTTGTGCATGAAAACATTGAGACTTAAAGAGACACGGTTGTGTATCTTTGGGATGGACCGTAGTAGTGTTCTAAAATAAGGAATTAATCCGCAATTAATCATTGCCAGGGCGTATCCGATTAGGGCGACTAATGATTAATTGCCGATTACTAATTAATATGCACTAATTAATCCGATTAATCGCTCAAAGGTGGCCGACCACCCGACTTGCGCCTAGCAAGTTTTAGAACATTGGACCCTAGTGTTAATGACATGGAGATACATTTGAAATTCTTTCCCACCAATAGCCAATTTTACTCAATATCATTTGAGCGAATTACCTGATGACCACCTGAGGTTGTTACTTGGCGTCCACGTGACATATCAAAATTTTCCTCAATATCGAACTTGATGTATATTTCTTCTCAGACACACAAAAAAAGTAGAGAATCCATGGGATGTCAATGTTAGGTAACATTCTGTTGGTTTTGAAATGTAGAATTTCTTTGTTGTTTGCATGTGCTATTTCATACTATTTACTTTACTTTTGGTTGTCCTTCCTGTGTTGGACAATGCTGCTGTACACAGAATGGAATGTCTCCAAAAAGAAGATTAGTGTTGGCGTGATATCTCCCTACGCTGCTCAAGTTGTGGCTATCCTTGATAAACTTGGACGAAAATTTGAAAATCTTGATGGATTCACAGTGAAGGTGAAGTCAATTGATGGGTTTCAAGGCGGAGAGGAAGACATCATAATAATATCGACAGTAAGGTCTAATAGTGGTGGATCTGTTGGGTTCCTTTCCTGTCGTCAGAGAGTTAATGTTGCATTGACCAGAGCTCGGTATGGATTTAAAGATTTCTCTCCTAAGATTACTATGTTGATGTTTTTTGCAACCTTTACTTGTGGTAAAAGATGCATGTTTAAAAGCACAAGTCAGAAATCACCAAATTGAGCTTTCCAAAAAACCTATTTTTTTCCAGCTTTATAAAGTTGTTTTGACCTATAAGCCAAAAGCAGAAGCTCTGGCAAACAGACTGACACTGTTTCCTGGATTTAAAAAGCCACTATAGAAGAGCCACGACAGAAATACAGTGTAGTTATTATTGTTGTTGTTAGAGCTTTTCTGGTTAAATATAACCCTCCAAACCTAGTATATGAGCCTAGGCAGCCTCTTCACTCATTGCCAATTGGTTTTGAGTTGGATGCTTTAACATAGTATCAGAGTTAGGTTTTCAGAGGCTTTTGGACAACTCTTTGTCGTTGAAAATGATGGTATCGTAAGTGTTGAATCGTTTGTTTACCTCATCATGTGCGAGTCAAGGGTCGCACGTGCGGGAGAGCGTTAGAGCTTGTCCCACGTTGGTTAAATATAACCTCCAATCCTAGTATATGAGCCTGGCAGTCTCTCCACTCATTGCCCATTGGTTTTGAGTTGGATGCTTTAACCATTGTTGCTATGTACGCGATGAATGTTTATGGCTTTGATTCCTGTATAGGCACTGTCTCTGGATCGTGGGAAATGAGAGGACACTAGCCAGGAGTGAATCCATCTGGGAAGCAATAGTCCGTGATGCTAGGCATCGTCAATTGTTCTTTGATGCTGATAAGGATAGCGATATGGCCAAGACCATAATAGATGTCAAGAAAGAGCTTGATCAGCTTGATGATTTGCTGAACGAAGATAGTATACTTTTTAATAACGCCAAGTGGAAGGTATAGATCTTCTGGCGGTTAAATGATGTCCTTCATTTCTATAAAATCATTGGATTTTAGACTTAAGCTCGGTCAGAGTTCGGATTAATGTTTATCTCATTATCATTGCCCATCCCCAGGTATCCTTCAGTGATAACTTCAGAAAGTCATTTCAAAAGCTGAAATCAACCCGTATAAAAAAGTCAGTCATCCAACTATTATTGAAGCTTTCATGCGGTTGGAGACCAAAAAAGAGGAATGTGGACTCAGTTTGTGAGAGCTCTTCGCAGATCTTGAAACAATTTAAGGTTGAAGGGCTCTATATTGTTTGCTCTATAGACATTATAAAGGACTCAATGTACATCCAAGTTTTAAAGGTTTGGGATGTTTTGCCGTTGGACGAGATCTCGAAATTGGCTAAACGCCTTGATGGAATGTTTGCTATGTACTCTGATGATTTTATCAATTGCTGCAACCAGAAACTCTGTGATGGGTATGTTCCTTTCATTCAGTGGATCAATAATGTTTGTTTCCATTTGGATCTGCCTTATATATTTGTGCATATGTTGACAGTACTTATATATTTGCAATGGAGTTCAAGTAACTTGTTTAATGTATCTATTTGTGTTTAGTGATAAAGAAGTACCGATGAGTTGGGGGCCATCTTTTGGTATTCCCCGGTTTAAGAGTCTTTGCAACCATGCGCCTCACAATGAGTCAAGTGATGGTCTTATTGATGGTCGAAGTTATTTTGAGAACTCAAAGGTGAGCGAAAGCTTGTCATTGATGAAATTCTACTCTTTATCATCTGGTATGGTGAACCACTTGCTTTCCGATGACACTGGTGGAGAACTGGACCTACCGTTTGAAGTATCAGATGAGGAGTTAGAGATTATTCGGTTCCAAAAAAGCACCTTTATACTTGGAAGGTCGGGAACTGGAAAAACTACAGTTTTGACCACAAAATTGTTTCAGAAGGAGCAACAACACCATTTTGCATCTAAAGGACTTTGTGGAGCTGGGACCAGTACCAGTATAGAAACTAGCCAAAAGAATGATGTTGGTGAGTGCATTTTGGAGACCAAGGGAAGTGTCTTACGGCAGCTTTTTGTGACAGTTAGTCCAAAGCTGTGCTACGCTATCAAACAAAATGTGACCAACCTGAAAAGGTACGCAAGTTGCTTACAGTATTATTTGAAGAAGTTGTATTGTATTTAGGCTTGCAATTAGTTTATTTTGCTAACCAAGTTGAAATTTGGTGATTAGCTAACTAAAGCGTTACAGCATCCTAATTGGTTTTTTGTTCCTTCATCAAGTTGATTGTTCAAGCATTTTTGGAGGTTGCATCAAAGATAATGTCTTCTCATTTTTTTTTTTTTTTTGGTTCTTTTCTTTGGTTTGGGTTTGCTGGTAGATCTGATCGTTGAAAGGACTTCTTAGTGAGACAAAACTGAGTTCTTTAATTCAAATAGCTTACAAGTCATATGGGTTTGCTCGTCTTGGGATGGTTATTCTAGAGTTTATAAGGTTTACATCTCTAATGGATAAAAGATACAGTCTTCAGCAGTTGTTAACGTTGGAGTCTTGACATATTTCACATCTTGCTTCTATTAATAAAAGGTATGCACCGCTTGTTCATCGAATTCCTGAATAAGCGACACCTGGGACATTTGCCATTGTTACATGTTACTCGGCAGGGCAAGTATATATCATGTTGACTTCAGCTAATAAACCAATCAACCGTATACTATAATTGGAGCACTCGAGGAATGGCAGTTCAAAATTTGGATGCATCTCCCCTTTTTGGATTCTGTTGGAAAGCAACAAAGAAATAACAGAATCTCTGTAGCATGTACCCTTGGCCGGAGGTGTTGGACTGTTGGCAGACACCGACACTCTCTGACACTCTCCAGACACATGTTCAACACTCAAATCAGAAGTGTCTTGCATTTTTCTCTCCCACTTTTAGATTTGGACTCTCTGGTCGCACTAGAACACTGTAGAATACTGCATGGACAGTCTCAGGATAATCTATGGACACCTGTGGGTTTTCTTTTTGTGTAATAGATGATGGTTGATTGAATTTAAAGAAACATGTAAGCAATAAAACATCTTTGTTGAAATACTTTGTCAAGGTTGTACTAATAAATTTGGAAAATAGGATATATGGAGTTTTGATTGTAATTAAAGCAAGTGTGTCCCAACGAGTCGTGTCCTCTAAATTTTGGAGATTTACATGTCGAAGTGTTGGTATTGTGTCGCGTGTCCATATGGTGCTACATAGAGCACAACTACTACATCTTCCCTTATTTTTCTTATTTTCATTATAGACTGGGATTTTGTTACCTCGATCAATTCTTAAGATAAGTTTTCCTAAATGAGCAGTGAACTCTCCAATGTTCGTTAGTTATTTACTTATTTGATATCTATCATGAGGATTATGTTTTGCCTTTTTCATCGAAGACATGTTTTATGTGGTTCTATGTTCCAACAGTCTTTGGGCTTTATCCTAAACATGCCTTTTTAACCATCCAAATATGTTGAGCAAAGGATCCATTCACCAGAAGATTGGACTATAGATGCCCATACTTGCTAATGCTTTTAGTAAATGTACCAGAAACTTACAATTCTGAGGATGCTTTTTACTAGTGTGGTAGGTAATTTATTTTTTGTACTGCATCTGCCTGTTCCCAACTCCCAACATTATTCATATTCGTGGCAAGAAATTGGTAAATATTACCTTAAAGGTTAGTTGTGTTTTCAAATGGACCATGACCTGTTAATTTTTTTTCCGACAAGTATGCGTTGTGTACTTCTAGAAACATTTAGAGGATTTTTTTTTTCCGTTATAAAGGCCTTTGCACTGTTTCTCATTATATGCATGATGACAATTGTTATCTAAACCTAAGCCAAGTTTTACTCATAGGTTTGCTTGTGGGGGGAATTTCTCTGGAGAAAACAGTTCAATCAACGTGGATGAGCCAGGTCATTTTAAGGATATCCCAGATTCCTTTGTTGACATTTCCCCTAGCAAATATCCCCTTGTAATTACATTTCATAAGTTCTTAATGATGCTTGATGGGACAATGGGCAATTCATACTTTGAGAGGTTCCTTGGTGCTCGGGGGTATTCGAAGTGTAGAACTATGGGTTCAAGATCAGTAGCTTTGGAAACTTTTTTAAGAACAAAGGAGGTCAACTACGAGAGGTTTTGTTCCTTTTATTGGCCCCGTTTCAATTGCCAGCGAACAAAGAAGCTTGATCCTTCTAGGGTCTTCACTGAGATAATGTCTCATATAAAGGGTGGATTGGGAGTGGGGAAGACCCATGAAGGTAAAATCCGTCAGGAGGATTATGTTATCTTGTCTGAGGGTCGGGTGTCCACTTTGAGTAGGGAAAGGAGAGAGAGGATATACTCTATCTTTCAAGATTACGAAAAAATGAAAAAGGATAATGGTGATTTTGATTCGGCTGATTTTGTGAACGATCTTCATTATCGACTAAGGAATGAAAGATTTGAAGGTGACAAAATGGATTTCGTATATGTTGATGAAGTGCAGGATTTGTCAGTGAGACAAATTGCACTTTTCAAATATATTTGCCAAAATGTGGAAGAAGGCTTTGTTTTTGCTGGTGATACAGCGCAAACTATTGCTAGAGGAATTGATTTTAGGTTTGAAGATATAAGAAATCTATTCTACAGAGAGTTCATATTGGAATCAAGAGGTGATGGGTCTTCTAAAAGAAAGGATAAAGGACTTTTATCGAAAGTTCTCAACCTTAAACAGAATTTTCGTACTCATGACGGTGTTCTTAGATTAGCACAGAGCGTAATTGACCTTCTTTACCGGTTCTTTCATCACGCTGTTGATATTTTGGAACCTGAGACAACTCTTCTCTGTGGTGAGGCTCCAATTCTTCTTGAATCTGGAAATGATGAAAATGCAATTGTAACTATTTTTGGAAAGAATGGAAAGGGAAATGGGGACATAGTCGGTTTTGGTGCTGAGCAGGTGATATTAGTACGGGATGATTCTGCCAGGCTGGATATATCTGAACATGTTGGAAAGCAAGCTCTTGTTTTGACTGTTGTGGAGTGCAAGGGTTTAGAGTTTCAGGTATGTGTTTGCTGTTAATGGTTTTATATATTTTTGTCTCATGAATTTTGAATTGGCACCAATTTGGACTATCCAACAGGTACTTATTCATGCATTTCCAAATTCTATTGACATTTTAACTATGTTCTCGTTACATATTCGAAATGTAACCGAAATTCCTATTGTTAGCCAACTGGAACAGCGAAACATCATACCAAATCCAATTTTTTATCCTTGACTTTCCCAATGTCGAAAAGACAAGATAAGGATAACCCTATTGCACTGAAGGAATAAAGTAGCCCTTTCTTATCATTCCAATCGTTCCGCTGTTGGCTAATGGTTATTAAGATGTTTATACAACAGAATGACCAGTTTGGCATGGTAAAAACAAAAGGCTAAATGGCACATATTGTGCCATCTAAAATTTCTTTTTTGAGCCAAAGAGTCTGTTGTTCCACATCCAAGTAATACATCAGAGACTGTATTCTTTCTTTTTATATAATTACTGAGTTAATTCTTATCATTTGTAGGATGTATTGTTGTACAACTTTTTTGGCTCATCACCACTGAAAAATCAGTGGAGAGTAATATACGAGTTCATGAAAGAACAAGATTTGCTGGATCCTGGAACTTCCTTTTCCAGTTTCAATGAGGCAATACACAATGTCCTGTGTTCTGAACTGAAGCAACTCTATGTGGCAATTACTCGTACAAGGCAAAGATTATGGATCTGTGAAAATATAGAGGACTTCTCCAAGCCCATGTTTGACTATTGGAAAAAGAAGGGCCTTGTGCAAGTAAAACAGTTGGATGATTCACTTGCACAAGCAATGCAAGTTGCAAGTAGCACCCAGGAGTGGAAGGAAAGGGGTATCAAGGTCTGGTTGATCCTCCCAATGTTACTGCTGATACTAATGTGATCAGTACTAGTGTCTCTTACCATTATTGCTGTTGTTATTAAATGTCCATCTTTATTAGTTAATTCTAATTTCTGGGGTGTCCAACTTTTTAAAAAGACATAAATTAGCCGGGTACCGAGTTAGCAAAAGAAAAACACAAAACTGCCAATTAACTTTGAACTTTTCCATATGTCAGTAGCTTCCCCTTATTAACTTTGAACTTTTCCATATTTTGGTTTATCCCGCTTTGGTGGAGTTCATCAATTTCAAAAGATAAACACAAAACTACCAATGTTCACCAATTTAGCTGATTGACTTCTCAAAGTGGAAATTCCTTATGGAGTTGGAAGGAGATGTTGACGCGTTCAATTGTTCAAGAACTCAATACCAACAAATGGGACAACCAAAAGTTAAGAAATGTACTACAGAAAAGGGACGGACAGGAGCATCGTTATGATCATTATCGTTTTTTTTGTTGCTCTTGCAATTATCCCGCTGCTCTGTTGTTATGCCTCTTTTTTTCTTTTCTTTTCTTTCCAGAAGCACCTTTCGATTTCTCTTACGGGTATTATGAATGCTTGTTTTTCAGCTATTCCACGAGAATAACTATAAGATGGCAAAGGTGTGCTTTGAAAGGGCAAAAGACAGATTGTGGGAGAAAAGGGCTAGCGCTGCTTACTGCCGAGCTTCTGCAGACCGTATGCGTGGTTCAAATCCTGAAGGGGCTCGCAATGCCCTAAGGGAAGCTGCTGACATATATGATTCCATTGGTGATGCTGAATCTTCTGCGGCTGCTGCCCAATGCTTTTACGAATTGGGGGAGTATGGAAGAGCAGGTGATGTTTTCCTTCTTCTCAAGGAGGCTTGTGTCACGTACTAAATATTGTTTAACAGTTCTTGCTTTTAATGCTAGAGAAGTTAAAGTGCTCTCAAGATTTTTCATTTTTCGTTTAATATTTCTTCCTTGTAATTGGGAACAAATTGTACTAGTTTGCAATTGTCCGACTACCAAGAACTAATCTGGTATTGACAAGTCAGATTAAGGTAGGGTTGGGAACGGGGTTGTCGGGGACGGATTTGACCGTCCCTGCCTTTGATCCCCGAACCCCATATCTGCCTTCATTTCCTCCCCATTTCCCAAACGGCAATTCACTTCCAATCTTGATCCCCGGCCCGACCTGAAATTTACATTAAAAAAATTTTAAAAATAAAACTTTTCATTACGACATATTCCAGCCAACCGGATACACGGCGAAGAACCCCAATACTTTGACTATCAACTTTCCGGATTTGATCGAGAGACTGAACAATTGGGTTTTGATGCTCGAGGTGGTGACGAAGTTGCTAATCGAAAACAATGCCAAGTCGTTCTGGGAATGACTTGCATATATATATATATATATATTACTAATAATTCTAAGGTATGCAAACACTATATTGTATATACATATATATAGTAAAATACGGAGTGGGGATCGGAGGCGGTACATGGAACTGCCTTCAATCCGATCCCCGAATTTTTTTTAATTTTTGCCTCCATATCCAATTCAATCCCTAAAAAATCCCCAAAACTCCAACACAAACAGGGCGGGGAACGGAGTGGATCTGACGACTTACTTGATTGTGGATAAATATTTCACACAAAGGCATGCGCTCTGTTGACATAAGTGCTTCTCAGTTCTCACTTTATTCTTCTGAAAAAATGTATGCTCTGAATTTTGTTTTTGTTGAAGTAATGCACAATAATATAGTTGGACTGAATGTTTGAATGGATTTAGTTCTCCAAGTTTCTTTGTTGCTGTATTGGGCATGTATGCAAGTGTGAATCAATTACTTGGTTTGACAGAAGATGGATTTTCTTTTCATTTGGCTCATTTTAGTAGAAGCAGCATAGAAGAAAAAGCCTAGAATTCTACAACTGGACAGTTGACCTAGCAATTGTATATCTGCAATTTGGTGCAATGAGGATGTGAGTTCAAATCCTATGGAGAGGGGGGTTGATACACTTGGTAATGGGTTGAGTTGAGATTGGGTTAATGTAGATTCTTCTAACGTGTTACCCAAAAGAGATCCTGGACTCTGGAGACATAACTGGGCACCGAAAGAAGCACACTCATCTTATTCTTATTATGCTGAATTCTGTTAAGACAATTTGTAGCATCAATATGCTTCTTCTTGTTTGTTGTCTTCATCTCGTTTTCATTCTGTAGTCTCTATCTTCCTAGTCTCGAGCTTTCCAATTTAAGCTTAAAACCCTTTTCGAATTAATTTAATCTGACAGACATCCAGCTCATTTCTTTTTTTTATTGCAGGAAGAATTTATGAAAAGTGTGGGGAATCTGAGCTAAAAAAGCTGGGGAATGTTTCTCTATGGCAGGTTGTCATAAGAAGGCAGCTGAAGTTTATGCTAGGGGAAAATACTTTTCAGAGTGCTTGTCAGCTTGCACCGAGGGAAAATTACTTGACATGGGTTTGGAATACATCCAGTTCTGGAAAGAGCATGCCCCGAGAGATGATGTCATGTCTAAAAGAAGTATCGAAATTGACAGAATTGAACAACGGTTCCTTGAGAGTTGTGCAATGCACTCTTATGAGCTTAAGGATAAGAAATCCATGGTGAAATTTGTTAGATCTTTTAACTCGATGGCTTCAAGGCGCAACTTCTTGACGCGTGTGGGTTGCCTTGACGAGCTTTTAATGGTTGAAGAAGAATTTGGAAACTTTTCGGAAGCTGCAGAGATTGCAAAGATGAGAGGAGATACTCTACTTGAGGCTGATTTGCGAGCAAAAGCGGGACACTTCAATGAAGCATCCATGCTTATCTTATGGCATGTCTTTTCCAAATCTTTGTGGGTATCGGGAAGCAAAGGTTTGCCTCTAAAGCATTTTCCACAAGAGAGTGAGATTTTAGAGAAAGCCAAGTCATTTGCGAAAAACAAGTCAGATCTCTTTTATGAGTTTGTCTGCACTGAGGTTAGCATTTTATCAACTGAAGAAATGAACTTGTTGGTATTGAACCAGTATTTAAATGATTCACGTCGTAATAAAAGCCTCAGGGGCGAAATTTTATGCACTAGAAGAATTCTTGATGTTCATCTTCATTCAAGTGCATCAACGTATGAGTGGGAGGATGAATTACCAGCTGATCTGATTAAGCATTCCGAAGAAAATGTTTTGCATAATCAGATTTCTGTGGGAACCCTGGTTGGCTTTTGGAATCTTTGGAAACAGAAGGTTGAAAATATCTTTGAGTACCTAACTTGTCTTGAAACCCAGGCCGTTAATGACCATATCAACTATGGTGACTTCTGTTTGAATTATTTTGGTGTGAGGAGGCAATTGAACAACATGAATAGGAAATTTGTTATTTTGAACTCTGATGCCGTTTGGGTGAGAGAAATTGAGGACCACTTTCTTCGGAGGAGCGGAAATCTTGTTTCCACTGATGCTCCCCATTTTGTTTATGCTGCTAGGAGTCATTGGCGATCAGAATTGCTTTCTGTTGGTCTACGGGTGTTGGAAACCCTTGAAGCACTTCATAAGTTCTCAAGCAAGAACTCCATTTCTGATTTTCGCCAAAGCTTGGCTCTTGTGTACACATTTGAGGTGACAAAGAGTCTTCTGGGATCCAAATATCTTGATTGTAAAAAACAAGATACTCAGAAGTTGCAAAATTTTCACAAGCTCTCTACTGCAGCATATTTCAACGTTGCTTTTCCTTCAGAGTGGCGGAAATCATTGACCAAGGATATGACTTCTCTGAGGGGCAGTGCAGTTTCCCGTAATCTACTTGAAGAGGTTATTGTTGACAATATTAGTTTCACGGGTAAGCTAACCTATGGGCAAATTGGGAGGGTGGTGATGATATGGCTTGGTTCCGGAAAGCCGACTGAAGAAGTTTACAAGAAAATTTCAGAGAGGTTTGACTCAAATTCACTGTGGAAACAATTCGTTGATGCCCTAAATGGGAATGCGAAATCTGAATTTTTGCTGGAATCCACATCAGGCATTTCAACTGAGGCTCCAAGAGAGGTCTCTTCTGTATATAAGTTTCAGAGGGCTTTGGAAGATACTTATAAAGTGCATTGGAGACAACGGGACTACATATCACCCACTTGTTTCGTGTATCTTGTTGAGAGGCTTTTGATATTGGCTTACTCCTTCCAAGGGTTCCTTTTCACCACAAAATCTTCATTTGTGGAGTGGCTAATTTGTGAGCAACCACATGCCAAACAAAGTGCTGATGTTGTAAATATGATGCGATTTCCCACCAGCGGCATTTTTAACTTTGTGGTGGACATCATCAAACAGGTCCTTTACTGTAAGCAAGATACAATAGAGTGGATAGGAAAATCGGATCTCAATTTCAAGTCCTACTATCCGTTGCTGTTGTTGAGGCTGGTTGTCATGCTCTGCTTGCTCTGCGTGAACTGTGAGAAGTATCACAATTTTCTTTTTGAGGTACTGGCAAGGAATGATATTACATCGTTGCTGCCTAGGGAATTCTATGATGTCTTCAGGAGAAAAAGGAAGTATGTGAACTTGACTTTGCTTGCCGAAGCATTCATGAAGATTGAGGATCCTCTTGTTATAGTGAGCTTGGGAGAAAATTGTTCCAAATTTATATGTCCTCATGCCATTTTCGTGGACTTGAGAGTTACCCACAGGAGAGAGGACATTATGGAAGTATTGTTTCAGACAGACAATAAAGCCCCTCTAGATCAAACTGTATCTGTATCTATCGAGGTGGATGCAACGAATTCTTGTGGAAAAGAACTTCCTTCGAACATTGAGAAAGAGAAGATTTCTAAGGCTCCATTTTCAAACTCAACATCCCTGGCAGATCAGAATGTGGAAAATCGGAATACGAGTGAAGGCAACCTGCAAATGATCTCTGGGCTCTTTGGGAAAATATCTGATGCATTGAAGGCTGTAGATAACATAGGACATGGAGATTTACAGAATTTTGTCTCTGGTGTCTCAACGATAAAGGTAATGCAAGATTACTTGCTATTAGGTTTCATACAATCGAATATTATTGGATAATGATGTAGTGTGTTCCTTTTTATTTCATTGTATGACTTTCAGGTGGAGGTAGAGAAAGTTATAAACCTCATAACTGCTGCACTGACTGAAAAGATGGAATTTAACGAAGATGGAACCCCTGTTCCCAAGCCAAAGGAGGGTTCTAATGCGCTGCTCATCCCTACCGACCTTTTTTCAGCGCTTGAAAACATGGTTGATGAATTTAAGCAGCTATCTTCTGCGCTGAATGTGAGGTGTGTTCAAATCTTATTTCAATTTTCTGTTAACAAAAAGTAAGAAATATTTCTTGGCTATAAATAAAGAACGAAATGTATTTGGCGCACACGAGTCAACTTCTTGTTTTAAAACAAGTGAGGTCACTGAAAAGTTTGCCACAGAGAGTTAGTTTGTCTGCACAAGGTGGGGGTTGTCACAAACGTGGAAGGCGGAGGGGTGATAAAGCTTCCAGAGGTGGTCGCCAGCTGCTTGAGGAGGTGGAAGGATGTGAGGGAATTGGAGGTGTCACTGGATGTGGCTGAAGGTTACCTTTGACAATTATAGGTGGTTGCCGGATGATTTCGCCGGAATCTGTAGGTCGTGGCTGGAGGGATTCCAATACTAGGGGGATGGCTAAAGGTGGTGGGGAGGGAGGAAATAGTGAAAACGCGTTATGAAAACTTGGAAACCCCGTTTTATGTGTTTCACAAGCTCTGACAACTTGAAGTGTAAGCATTCTTTTGGAAACGACAAGATTTATCTAGGGCTGCACAAAAAATCAGATGAACCGTGACACTGGTTTGTACACATATTCGAAAATTAGAAAACTGTGACACAGATTAGAATTGGATTTTAATTTCAAAACTGTGGATTAACCAGACCAGACAGTGAGATATTTAAAAAAATAAAAAATATACATATATGTAATGCATAGTAAGTAAATATAATTTTATGTAGTATAATATATATATATATATATATATATATATATATATATGTATATGCAACCCTTGGATTAAAGGTCATGAAGGATTTGGTTGATGTAATCCGTGGATAAAAAGGGACCAAAACGTGACTCACAGAGCGAATTAGAACGGAATATTGAGACTTTTGGTCCGGACAAGGATTACATCTTCTAAAAATTGTGACTCGCTGATTAAGATTGGATTCATTGGAATCCAATTCGGTCTAGACCGTGTGCAGCCCTAGATTTATCAACGTCTTTGTCTATAGTTTCCAGATGTTTCAAAACAAAAACAAAAACTTTACCGGAAAACCCTTCACAGTTGTTAAGGCTTGGGTTTACTTGTATGCTTATGGCCATATCGTATACGCCTACATAGTATTGTATACGCGTTGTATTTGGTTTCTTAGTAAAGTTATTTGAAATAGGCACCATTCGATATTTGGCAATAGACTGATATTAAAAACAACTCAATTTGCTTCAGTGCGTGTATCAGATCATTCATTTTCCCCTAGTTTTCGATTCCGGTTGGAACACAAGATGTGATTGATGTATGAACCTGCATTTTGGTGCTGTAACTGGGAAGTATTATTGTTTTATATCTCAGCAGTCAGAGAGCTGCTATATGTACCGACCAAGGGGGACGGAAAACGTACCGACGGCCGCCGGCGGGCCGTCTCCGGCCACCGGACGGCCGATCCGAGCCGTCCAAAAATTTTAAAATAAAAAACCGATGGGGCCTACGCGAGAATCAATGGCATCCGAGGTGTGTAGGGTGCTTGATTTAAGCACCCTTTTTTCGTGTATATATGTATATACACATATATACACGAAAAAAGGGTGCTTAGATCAAGCACCCTACACACCTCGGATGCCATTGATTCCCGCGCAAGCCCCATCGGTTTTTTATTTTAAAATTTTTGGACGGCTCGGATCGGCCGTCCGGTGGCCGGAGACGGCCCGCCGGCGGCCGTCGGTACGTTTTCCGTCCCCCTTGGTCGGTACTCATAGATTTTCTGCAGCAGTTAGGTTTGTTGTATGGTCGAACAATATAACCAGTCAATAGCTTCTTTTTTGGCCTATAATATTGTTCTTCAGAACTCCTAATGGTAAAGTAAGTGCAAATAGTAATCTTCGACAGTCATATCTCGCGGCTGGAATTAGGTAAATCTTGCAAACAACTTTTATGGACCAAATGCCTACTTCATGCATGTCTGCTTGATTATTTTAGGGGAATACTGAATTAACTGGATTGTGTTTATTGATCTTCAGTGACAGTGAAGTAAAGAGAAACATTTCAATGATTACCTCACTTTTGAAGAGTTTTCACACAAAAAGGCCAGAGCTGGAAACTTTGTTGAACCAGCTGTGCATGCCAAATGATACAAATTCTAACAGAGTGGCGTCAGAGACCAATAAATTGTCAGAAAACGAAGGCAATCTCAAGAAGGTGGAGGAAACTAGCAAATCTGGTAAAGGCAACGCTGTGGAGGCTACTGTTTCAGGAGCACGGAACAGGGGCTGAGACACTCAAGCCAAAAAGGGGAAGGGAAATAACAACTCCAAGAAGGGTAAAAATAGGAAAGGAGGCCAAAGAAAAAATAGGTAGACATACTTTCTGTGGTGGTTCAAAGGTTGGGTATATAATCAGTCTCTTCTTTTGGTGTTGGGGTATAATGCCAGGAATCTGTAGTTCTTTGAATACTTTTTTATTCTGCTCAATAGTTGTGCTGGAAGTATTTCAATCTAAGGGGGGTGTAAACATAATATGAGGTCAAAAATCTTGTGTATTGTGCGTTCTTTTGCACTCTGATGTTTCTATAATAAGATTGCTGGAAGTGAACTACTAGTGATGCAGCAGATGGAGTTTTGACCGCTGCACTTTTGCAGTTACCATGACATGCTCTTTCTTTTTTATGTTAAATTTTACTCACGGAAAGATGTGAATAAACTTGGAATTCCGAATGCATAAATTCACTAGGAACAAGAGTTCTATTCACTATTGAAGTATCCTCTTGATGATTGACATCACTTATGTTCATAAAAATACCAAAATTGACCAAGTCCCAACTATCATAATTCATCTGGGGCAAGGGTGTTACCTGGTTGCAATCCTTCCTCTTTTGAATAGAAAAATCCTCACCTCTTGAACCATTATTTCTCATAACTTAACCAACTGATCACCCCAGGATTCAACTCAAAAAACCCAATTCAATTCTCCTCATTCGCACCAAATACCTTCATCCTCGACAATGGCGACCTCAAGTACCCCTCCACCTCCACCTTCTTGGGCAAAAGCTCCCGATACTTGGCAAACTCCACCCTCGCTTCCTCATTCCTATCAAGCAAACTATATATCATCTCTTTACAAAAGTAAGGCCTAGAATCATTAGGATCTTCTCTTTCTAGCTCCTCGAATCGCCGTAGTGCCTCATCCACATTCTTCTGCAAGAACTGAATCTGTGCCATGATTAGCCTCACATCTCTTGCCTCACTCACTTTATCCCCCTCCTCCATGACCTTCAACGCCTCTTCCAACTGTGAAACCATCGCATCTCCCTCTCCACACCTGTCCATTAAAAGGACGTTTTTTACAAAGCTTTGAAGTGGAGTGGATTAAGCTTGAGAATCTCTTCCAACACATCTCGTGCGTCTCGGGTACTTCCCATTTCGCTCAGCATTCTCGCCATTAGAAACTTCCACTCGGTTTCCTCCGCTTGAGCCGAAACCAACTTCTTCACTATCTCCAGAGCCTCCCCGTCCTTCCCTGCCTCCATCTCCCACTGCAGCAGCGACTTCAAGGACAAGGACTCCACCGCGCCCGAATTCGAGTCGAGAAGCTCCGATTGAACATCCGATTTTTCCTCTTCCTGTTCTTGATTTTGTTGAATTTTTTCCTTGGTCAAGATTGTTGGGGTGGTTTCCGCCCGTGCCGGAAACTTGTGGGATTTGGTGGCTACAGCAGCAGCGAGGACGACGATAGCGGTTCGGAGGGTTTGGATGATGAGGTTTGGAGAAGAAGAACCAGCATTTCTTGGGATGGAATTGAAAGAGGCTTTGACCCTGACGTGGGACCCAATTGGGGGATTGGAGAGAAGGGTTTTTTAGATTGTGACACGGAGATGTGAAGGGAATGAAAGTGGTGATGGTTTTAGGGAGGGTTTGATGGTGGTGGAGAGTGAAGGGGTTCTAAGGTCGAGGATCGGTGTGATACAGAGCTGAATCCATTTTGGGTGGTGGTTTTTATGAAAACATCTCTCAAGCTATCATCACTTTTTTTACTTCATCCTCAAACAATCAAAATCTCCTACTTCGTCCTCAAACTATTCAAAACCCCACCTATTTCGTCCTCCCCCTAGCACGATCCACTATTCTGGACGGCAAAATACAGCATGTGTTGTGCATGCGGGTGTTGAAGGGCAAAAATGGGTTTTAACTTTTTTCCCTTTCATTCTGTGCCAAACCAGATTGTTGTCCCTCCAATTTGGGTTCTATATACCCCTTGACAGAGAGGGAAAAAACATAGCCCTCCCCTTTCCCCCTTACCCTCATCCCCATCCATGGCTTCCAAAAACATAGCCGTCTCCTTACCTCCATCCCCCAGCCATGCCTTCCTCTTCCTCTTCAAGCAACATAAATGAATACCCTATCTGCAAGTGTGGAAAGCCATCCCCATTAGAAGGTCGAAAACCATTGCAAAAATTGAGGAATGACATTAAAAACACAATATATGTCAGAATCAGTATTCTCGTATAACCACATTCCAAAAAGGTAGTTTGCATCATTCTTTTCATCTTCCTTTCAAAACAATAGTTCACTACAACATTTAAAATTCTAAACCTCCTCATACAAGAACAGGCCAATATAATTTCGACAGATGATAGCAATTGTCCAATGCAAAAGGCTTTCCAGAGGTCTGCTTAATAAATGGTAGACCAGCAGGTCACATCCCTCAATACAATTTATTAATCTGACACGTTGAACCAAGTGGTATGAGCTTGTTACATACTTAGATGAGGAGAAAAATGGACGCAAATATGACTCCCTCTTTATATGGCTAATATACATGGGTGCACGTATAGCTTTTGGAACAATGGTAAATATAGCTCATGCCTTCAATTCTAGCAACACATATATTATAGATGTGTAAAGCCATGAGGCATTATACTTGATACAAGTTGCAGAAATGATTTCATCACCCCTCTCCATGAGAGAACGACTGTGTGTGCAAAGCCTTGTGTGTGACAGCGTATGTGAGAGAGAGAGAAGAGGGAGAGAAGAGGATTTATCAATTTTGGGAGTAATAGATGGGAAATACCAATTGTGCCCTTCAAAAGCTCACGTGCACAGCATGTGCTGTGTTTTTGGATGGCAAAGTGGATGGCGTTAGGGGGAGGACGAAATAGGTGGGGTTTTGGATAGTTCGAGGACGAAGTTGGAGATTTTGATAGTTCGAGAACAAAGTAAAAAAAGCGGTGATAGTTCGAGGGATCTTTTCATAAAAAACTCTTGTACGTATGCAAAATCGCGATATACAAAACGAAAATTACTCTCAATCTCACCTTCTCCACAGAGATGAACGAGCAGAAGAAAAGACTCTCTCTCTTTCGTTGGCCTTGAACAGCAAGAGACGCTGCTGTAGAACCCCGTTCATTTTGGATTTTGGATTTGGATTTGTAGGTAATCAGTGTAGAGAGAAATAGAGTAATTATTGAAAATAGAGGTAATAATTAGAGAGAGATAAAGAGAAAAATGAAAGTAATGATTGGAGAAAAATAGGATAATAATTAGAATTCAAAATCAAAAACCCTTAAACGAACGGGTTAGCATAATGCCATTGCTTTGGCACTAAAATCCAAAAAATACACACACTTGAGAAAGCATCTTCTGTTTTGGCAAACATTTTATCGTTAAGTAGAATGCCATTGAAATGTTTTTCTATTTGCAATCAAGGCTAAGTATATGTACAAGATTTCATAGCTTAGGCATTGTTTTGGCACAAACACTTGAGAAAGTATCCTCTGTTTTTGTAACCTAGTAGGAATTTTGAAGTCATGGAGCAAATTCAACTGAATCGAGAGGAAGGGAGGTACATTCAGTGGCGGACCCAAGAATTTCACATACTGAGGCACCTATTATTCACAATCTTAAACAAAAATAAGCAATCAAATACAATTACATAATACTAGGCTCAAACATTGATCATTATTCAAAAAGATCTATAACATATGTGCTTCCAAAAGTTCATAAACATGTATGCTACCAAAAGTTGTCAAAATAGCACAAAAATTTAAGTCCTCATCGCTAAATATTTCCAAGCATCCTCTCACAGTAGACCACATCGAGTTTTCAACTTTTAAAAGTGTTGCGTGATGGTCTCATTCGAAACTCCATAAAAAATCTCTCTATCTATGTATACCACTAAACTATCGTTCAACCATTGCAAGTAGTGAAGGGGCTACATTCCGATGAAAGGACCAAGATTTCAATAATCAAAGCCAAACGTGAATTGTTAACTCATTCTTATTATACTCAGATAATGGGATCACAATTCACAAACATGGATTCTCATAAAAATGGGCCAAACCTAACGAGTCCAAACAAATTGGATCTTATTTTATTGTATGACAAAACCACAGATTGGGCTTAATATTCAAGGTAATGGAGTATTATATACACATACACAGTTGTCGACAAGAAGAGATATGTATATTATACTTACATCTATTAATGTATTCATTATTCATATACACTGTACACACACACACAGAGACCTTGGTTTTGGTATTCACTGATACGACGAGACGATGATTCCGTCGACGATTGACGAAGCAAACCAACTAACAAAGTCTGCTCTGTTCGAGAAATATGGGAATAGGGGAAGATGCCGCAGATCGGTTGGTGACTGGCGAGGTAAACAACGAGGCGAGCTCCCACCGACACCGGCGAAGCGAGTTCTCCGTCGAGAGGGAAACGGCGAGCCAACGAGGTTGATCCCGGGTTTAATTTGGGGGGAGGCTGGGAGGTTTTTTTCCTCTGTTTTGTTTAAAAACGATTTTTTTTTTTTAACAAGGGGTGGGGGGAGGGGGGCATGTGACCCATGTGCCACAAGGTAAGGGCCGTGAGGCCGCACCTGTGTAAATTTATTGTATCAAGAGAAGAGAAGTAATTGGCCGGAGAGATGCTGCTACGTACATTACATTGTTCCATTATATAAAATCAGTTTCAACAAATATCGATAAGTATTATTTATGAATTTGTGGGGCGAAACTACGCAGTTGAACAATTTTGCCCATACAGATAAAAAAATAATACTTATGGATTTTCGTTGGTTTTTTACAGGGCCTCATAAAATAATATCTTAAAATTTATGAGTATTTTTTTAAATTTTTGTGGGATCCGGAGTAGGCCCCATACAAAATGTAGTGTATCATATAGTGGAACAATATAGTGTACCTATCTTTAGTGCTTGGAGTATATGGTTATGCCAAATATTCTGGAATATAATTGCACAGAAAGCCTGTTCTTGCGGAAACCAATGATTGCATTATTAGATGGAGATTGTACATTGTATGGACTGACACAGTTTTTGAACTGTTTAATAGAATTTCTTAGGCTTGCCCCGCCTCAGTTTTTAGAAAAGTTCCTGCAAGAGAATTGAATCCGGGAACGTACGAAGAAACTCCAAGTTCCTGCAAGAGAATTGAATCCGAGAAAGTATGAAGAAACTCTAAGGTCTTTAATGTGTGCTTATGAGTTATGACCCGTAATGAACATAGTAATATATGCTTCTAATGGATCCTCGATCCCTTTAGGCTACACATCAGTGGGATCTACTCTCTTCTTTGCCCTTCATGTTTTCCTTCGTCTTATTTTTGGGTCCATTTTCAGTTTGGCTTTGGGTTCTTTGCATTTGTAGTGTTGGTTAGAACTGACAGCAACACTTGTTGTTTTCGGTGGGTTGAAATTATTCTTTTGAGAAGTGTAGGGGCTCCATTTATGGTGACTCACGCTTCAATGGATATGGCTCGGACAATTTGATTTCCAGCCACAACTAAATCAACCATAATGGTTCGGCTACGTTCATATTTTGACTTGAACTAGTGGCCACTTAAAACATTTACTTAACATATTACGTTGGCAAAAGGTTGGCATAAAACGCCGAGCCTTACACCAACGTAGGTTATGTTACAAGTAAATCATATTATCTTAGACAACTTGACGTTCAAAACAATAGATGAACTCAAGAATTTGATCTCGGCTCGGCTAAGTTCACAATTTGACTTGAACTAAGCGGCCTCATTCATCAATTACTCCACCTATTACATTGGTATAAGACTGGCATATCGAGCCGAGCCTTACACCAAAGTAGGGGCTATCATGAGTAATTATCAAAACCTTGAAAAACGAGCCTATGTTGTTTAACACTCGGCCAAAAAATTCAGAAAATATTTCCAAGGCATAAAGAAATATTCAGTACGATAACAAAGATGAGAATTCCTTCTAAGTCATTAGAACAGAAGCAAAGTTCAAAAACCAACCCTATTAAAACTATTACACCTGGCATGGCATATACCAAATGTTCGGTGCCATCCAGTCCAAATAAGCAAAGTTCAAAATGCTCAGAAACAAAAACTTATAGAAAGTTCCTAAACCAGGGCATCTTCGGCAACCTGATCTTGAACTTGAGGACGGCTCTCATCATCTCCTGCCTTCTCCTCTTGTTCGGCCACTGGCACGTCAGCCATCTCTGCGTCATCGTCCTCTGGAGGCAATGGTTGGCACTCTTCCTCGGTATACGGCAGGTCCAAGTCAGGCACGATCGGCTCGGGAAGCTGCTTAAGAAAGCCAGAGTCGGCCTGAATTGCCATCACAGCTGCCATCGCCTCGGCACCAGCTGTATACCCCAGCTTGAAGAAATCAGGAAGTCGAACCTCAAGCTCGTCATTCACCATCTTGTGGGCTATCTGGGTGTACTCCAGTGCGGCTCGGTGTATTCCGGCCTCTTAGCCTTTGGCGTCGGCAGCTTTGAGTTTCTCTTTCTCCTCCAACTTCATCCTCTCAACATCGGCCTCGGCAGCAGCCTTGACATCTGCCAGCTCCTTCTTCAGCCTCTCCACCTCGGCTTCTGCATCCTTCGCCTGCTGATCGGAGATCCTCCATTTGGTGCGGTAGGAATCTCGGTCAGACCTATACCGTTCACGCTCGGCATTAACTTTGGTGGCCTTATCGTAGGCTTTCAAAGCAGCCTGTCCAGCCTGTCAAAAGCATGGAAATTAAGGTTACCACCCAGAAATTCCAAAAAAAAAATCACTAAGTATTAAAAACTAAGAGCAAGTAATACCTGCACAAGATGGGAGCACATTTCTCCGAGCCCAGGGATTAGGTCGGTCGGCACTTGGTCGTAATCCCTAGGAAGAGCTAAGCCCCTTAGAAGTGTCACAGCAAGGTTCGGCTCTTCCTTTACAGAATCGCTCAATTGCAGAACCCTCCCATCAGACATTGTGTAAGAAGGACTGAAATGCCGAAGGACGGCAGCCTCGGTTGCAGGGTCAGTGAGGTCGATGTGAGGTTCGGAGAGGTTCTTTTTCTCCTTAGGCGGGGAGGTCCGGGCGACGGCTGAAGGGGCTGACTGAGAAACGCTTGATGGAAGAACATCCTCGGATATCTTCTGCCGTTTTTCCTTTTGTTGAAGTTGTTGATCCCCAGAGCCTCGGCTTCGAGCTGGGTTAGATGATTTCGTTGGTATGACAGGACGTGGAATATTTCTCCTCGACATATCGTCGGCAGAAGAAGTGGGAATGTCGTATGCAAAAGGAGTTAACCACTCCTCGGCGGTAAATCCTATCCTCGGTAAACGTACACCCTGCTGCTTCTTTTGCCGAACGCCCTCGACAGTCGAAACCTTTTTCTTCTTTGAAGTTTCAGAAGTCTTCGAGACTCCACTTTTCTTCTTCCTTGGTTCGGCCTCTTGACTTTTCTCCTTCCTCCTCAGTACACCCTTGTACGAGGGTGTATAATCGAGCAGTGTGGGAGCGTGTCGGCAGGCTTGGGCAAGGAGCGTATCGCAAGCCTTCTCCCGAGAGTTGGTGTTTAGAACCTTAGAAATTGGGCCGAGCTCTGGAAAAAGAAGGGGAGATATGAAATTAATACCATCAGCAGCAAAAACACAAAAGCAAAACATAAGCTACAAGAATAGAACTTGTTCGGTATCATCACCTCTCGTATCAGCCACCTTTGGAACGGGGTACCGACGGAGACCGTCGCCGAACTCAAAGTTTCCGTGCACCTCGAGATAAAAGTCAGCCCATTTGTCGGTGTCTGAGAGTCCTTCTATCAGGGGCGTCTTTTTCGGTCTGGTCGTGAGGTACCTACGGCCGGATTTGCCATGCCGAGACATGGTGTACGTGAAGAATAGGTCCGTCGGCTTGAAGTCCAAATCTTGACTCTCAACCAAAGCAATTACCGACATGATGATCCGGTAACTGTTGATTGCGAGTTGATGGGGGGCTAAGCTAAATTTCCAAAGAATTTCCCTAAGGAAGGGATGGAGGGGGAACCGAAGCCCGGCCTCGCAAATGGCCATCAGCGGCACGGTTATGTGTTCGGGACGGTGATCCCTATGGTCTCTTATATCAGTGCTCCTAACTCTATGAATCAGAACGTTGTCCGGTATGTTATACTTCGTTTGGAAGGCAGTATATTCTCCAGTATTACCACTAAAGTAATGGGCGTAAGGACATAGCAAGCCCTTGTCAAAGAGGTCGGCGTCGGTCGCAGCCGACGTCGAGGCCTCGGCTCCAGACCTGAGCCTTGACTTGGCTTCTTGCCCAATCTGTGGCTCGGTTTCCGATTGGGTCTCTGGGGAGAAGCTTATCTCGGGGTCTGTCAGGAAATCGTCGGCAGCATATTCGTAGTCTCGCTCGGCGTTGGAGTCATCGGTCAAAGGAGAAGTCGCCGACATCCTTGTTGAAACTGAGGCAATTGCTCGGCTGTCCCTCCACCTGCGGAGCTCAAGAAGCTCGCTAATGAATTGACGATCGGATTCGGTTTCCGAGCAATCCGAGTCTGAAGACACTTCAATGACCTCGTGAGCCAGACCTAGGAAAAGAGCGAAAGGGTATTAAGAAGTTGAAATCTGCGTCGGCAAGCAAAATCGTCTTGAAGTTTGGTTCGTCTTATTGGCTCACGAGTCACAAAGACTACTCCATAATGGATTCGGTTCACCTATTGCGACTACCTACGTTCGGTAAGCCTAGGGGTTATGGATCGTTCGGCTATGTTTGTTCCCCGCCAGGAGAAATCGTTCGGCTAAACACCAAACGTTCTATGGGGGCTCGGAAGAACAGGTTGAGTTCAGGGATGAACACCATCGTTCATCCCAGAACTTCACTGTTCACATAGAACAAAAATCCCAAAAACCACCCCAGAAATCCCAAAATGTATACATTAAGAGCAGGGGAAAGAGTGGAGCGATGGTAATCGATGACATACCTGAAGATTTTTGCTAGAATGGGGCTTGAAGATTGAAGATCTGGATTCGAGTTGAAGTTCTGGAACGGAAGTTGTAGAGAGAGAAGCTCTGGATGCTAGAGAGAGAGTGCAGAGAACTTTCTCTCTCCTTCTTCGCTGCTATTTATAAACGGAGCGGGGCTTTTCGAATTTCCCGCCCATCATTTCATCGCCGAACTCTTCGCCAACCGCTGAAAGACACGTGGCAGTAGCAAGCATCGCCTGTAACAGCCGTCTCTTCACCTGCTGAGACGTCCCTTCGACTGACATGCCTGTTGAGGGCTTCGACAGCTGTCACCAAACATGAAGTACAAACTGAACTGTCTTGGGTCCAAGCTCGGCCAAGTCTTAAATCAACCCATGCCAAATAAAGAGCTTCGGCACAGGTTGAGGGGCTATTGTAGCAGGCCGAGCAAAATGGCTCGAGCCATTTCCGAACTTGATCGATAATTCCGCTCGGCTGCATGCTGTCTTCCTCCTTACGTTCCAAATAACAACTGTGGCCGAGGGACCTTCAGCCGAGGGTCCCACGGACATAAACTTTTATGAACGCTCCCTCCCGAGCATCCCCATGGATGGGGAATATTACCATTTCGTACGGCTGCCGAGGTTGAACGACATGCTCGGTACCTAGCGTATTGTCTCTGACAAATCAGCTCGTCTGTGTTCAAACGGTGGCAATAACAGTGACGATGATTGTGATGTCATCCGAACGGTTATGAAGATAACGATGGGGGCACGTGAGGGTGCCAGCTCATCTACGAAAACGGTTGCAAAACCCTAATCGTGATGTAAGAGTGACATCAGCCGACGCGTGTCGAGCGGAGGTGAGACCTTGGGGATCAAGCTAAGGGTCCTCTATAAATATCCCGTTATGCCTCATGGAGAAGGTATGCACAACAGAAACCCTAGCTCCGACTTTCTAAGTTCTTCCTAGCAAAGAAATTGATTCTTGCACCGGAGGGCCATTCCGGGGAACCTCCGGTGTGGTCCTTAGTCGTGCTTCGTTTTGCAGGACAGAGCTGGGAAGTCAGGAGCCAAATCCCAAGACCCATATCCATTGAAGCGTGAGTCACCATAAATGGAGCCCCTACAAGAAGTTCACTGAAACATAATAAGTTCACTAATAGGCTCTTTTGTGGGGTGATGTTTTCAGGTTTATGTTTTTAGGGGCCATACAAATGAGAAGAATTTTGTGGGTCTTACAGTAAACAGCGGAAGGCTGGACCGCGAGGCGATAGTCTACACGGCGCAAAGAATCAGCTCTCACATCATAGATGATCAATGCAGCACTTCGATCATAGGCCTACCAATCCTTCAAACTTCCATTCCTAATTTTCTAGAGTTTTGATTTTCTTTTAATTTGTTTAAATTTAAATTGAGAGAGAGAGAGAGAGAGAGAGAGAGAGAGAGAGAGAGAGAGAGAGATAGATAGAGAGATCAAATTTTAGGAGAATTGAGGAAAAATAATCAAATGTTCCTGTGACATTTTTATGCGATGGTCCAACTTATCTCTTCACCACAAGTTTGTGTGGTTTTCACTACAAAATGTCTAGCTCGCACAAATTGTTTTTTTGTCCCGTGCATCAAACAAACACAACGATAGATGATAAAAAATTCTAGTTTAATATTTTTTCGGTCCCGTATTCAATGCAAGCTAGCATTGATCTCACTTTATGCACCGAAAGACATGTGTGGTGGAAAATAAATTTTGGATACCACATAACGGTGGTCCCGTACATCGAACGGGCACAAACGTTAGTATATTAGAATAGATAGTCTTTTTGGATGGAGTAAAATGATTTGGATCCTATCAGAATCCATGTTAGGGTATTCCCTGTCATGTTGAATCCTAATATAAGTAGACACTAACCAAACTGGGTCTCTTTTTAAGTTGGTATTAACAAGAGAAATGTGCAGTCAAAATTCTATTTGTATTTTTTCAAATTTTTATTGTACAAATGATAAACAAACAAATATAGCTTGAATCGCCAGACTAGATCACATCAAACTCAATCCTATTCTATGCCCCCATGTTAAGCATCACAGGAAGGATTTTAGCACATCCACCTGTGGCAAATTATTGAGTACTCCCGGAGTATCAATAGCATTGTCATGTGGTACTATCTGAAAATAAAGAATCATCACTTCACAATGTGAAACACTCATTATCTGTCAACCACCAAACAAAAGTGAATAATAATGTTCATATTGTATAATTTGTTGCTACGTAAATGATTGAAAGTACCACATACGCAATGCCAAATGGTACTCCCGCCGAATAATGACTCCCTAGTCCCTACCCACCCATATACATAACCATCACGATGGGGGTATAAAACAAACAATTCGAATATTAGAAACATACTCGTGTAAATAATTTGTAGTATATGTATCCGGAGCCTGCTGATGCGGCCATTTGGCAATCATTGAAAATGTCATTTTGTGCTTACCAAACGGCCATCAAATTAGATTATTTTTTACGTTACCCGAACCACAACTAGAGATTTACATAGCATAGTGACGAAGTCCAGGTTGATTCACAGGGAAATAAGTGTGCAATTGCCAAAATTAACTTCTACTTTAGTCCGAGAAAAAGATAAGATGATTTTGGATTTTAAAATAAGAAATGCATAAATTGAAATAACGTAGAATAAAATGAAGGATAAAGATAAAATAGAGAAGGTCTGGAATTTCGATTCAATCCTGGCTTTGTAACAATAGTATTGCATTAGTGTAAGGTCTAAATCAATTAGTTCAATTGTGATCCGTGGCAGCTACAAGCTCCACAAGTATCGTCAAGAGAATAAATATAATTCATCATCGACACAATCTATCTTGATTAGGCACGGACCGTCTTTGACTCTAACTAATAATCTCAGTCAACTTGTCACTAATTGGCTTCGACTACTAGGTAATCTACAGACGATCTGTCACTAATCGCTTTCGATTCTACACTAAACTACACTAAATTTGTCTCGGCATAATCCGTCTTCTCAGGATAGACTATCTCATTTCGTAATTATACTTTTTGTGAAAACTATTGCATGGCGTAGTGTTTGAAATCACAGAAACCAAACACCCGATCTTGAATACTTGAGAAAATCATTTAACAAAATGAAAGATAAATAGCCATACAATTAAATTGAATAAATCAAAACAAACCAGAAATCAAATACAATAATTAAAGTTATTTGGCCAGGATTTCTTCTACACTCCAAAGATAAAATGAAAGAGCATACTCCAAAGATAAAATGAAAGAGCATATAGATTTGTGGAACAGAGGCAGAGCCTCTGCTCCTTGCGTGGAGCTCAGCTCCTTTCCTTCTCTTGGCCTTCTGCCCAGTTCTCACCAAACCCACCCCCCCCCAACCCCCCCCCCCCCCCCCCCGGGCCCTTTCTATTGACTTCCATCTCATATATAAATAATTTGTCCATTAGAATATAATAGGGCAAGATATGGAAGGTGGGAAAGAGTAATAAAAGAAGTAAATGAAAGGCATGGCATGGCCAGTGGGTGGTCCAATAATGCAAGGTCTTCATATTGATCTCCAACTTCTAATTTACAGTCAATTTTGGTACAAATAATCCCGTGGCCTACAATCACATAAATAGCATAAAAGACAGTAAATAATAATAGTAAAGGACAAAACAAGTATAAATTAGGTGGCCTAAATGTGTACATTTTGGCACTTATCACACCCCTCAACTTACATTTTGCTAGTCCTTGAGCAAAACAAAAGAACAAGAAAACAAACTAAACTAATATCTTGTGTCATAAGATCAACGAATGCAATTAGCATATGCAACAAGCCTTTTAAACCCCTAGTTGACCTAGTAGGACGAGTGAACTCTCATGAGGGTTTCCAGCAATGATACACACAAACACTATGAATTTATTCTAACACGGTGAATTTATTCCCCATTCAAATTTCAACTTAACATCTTCATTGTAACCAAATTCAAGAGTCAGAAATATGCATAAATCTCACAAAAAATATGATGGGCGGACAGAATTCAAAATACTGTCAGTGTGTAGAGAAATTTCAAGTTACCAAAACTCAGAGTGTGTGAAAAATTAGTTAGCATGTACATGATCCTAACTTCAAAGTGAGAGAGCCAGGATTTCCATCAAAACTAAGCTTCGACTCAAGGCTCATTGGATATGCACTCAACAAATAAATCACTCAGAAACGGGTGCTTGTATACTCTCAATGTATGCGAGTGGAGTTCATGTACACAAATCAAAATTCTTCGCATAATATGACTCAAGAACAACGCTTAATCAGTAAAGACTAGTAGCCTCATGAATGGAATGTCAAACACCGAAAATTTTATAAATTTAACACCACACAATCAACCATATCAACAAGTCAAACCATGCCGTCCTTGGGATCAATTAGGACTTCAAATTGGGTTGTAGCGTTAGGCGAGGAAAAGTGTGTAGGCAAGGTTAATGCAAATATATGTCCGAGAATGGGCTGTATATTTGATACTCGTAAATTGATGATGATCAAGACCCTCGGATCCATATATAGCAGCACCTTTTAACAACCACCAATTCTTGATCTTAAGAGATCATAAATATCTTACAATGAAAATTATGCACCTCAAATAATGCCCACGGCTGAGGCTGCTGACCCATGCTCATTTTCAGGCTTTTTTTTTTTTTTTTTTGTTGACAAATAAGAATTGATTTGGTTCTAATGGCCAGCTGTATAATTGCCTTGTTAATCCACACGTAACAACTATAAGCCATTCAATGCCCTTTTTCTTTTCCTACTCATCTTTGCACCATCTCTTTTGTTGTCGTCTTTCTTTTAACCAAATTATATATCCAACTACTCCATTTAATCATTCACTTCCACCAAACCCATTTGTCGAAATATTTGGATCCGGAGTTGAACAAAGAATGGCTTACATGTAGAAGGCTCAAAACCGCGAACTAGGTGTAATTGTATATTTGAAACGAAATGTCACGACCCTATCCCAAAAGTTGTTAAAATGATAGGATTATCATGACCGGCCAGTGGATCTAACCTCCACCCGAGACCTCATTACTCAGTCCAAGAGATGCAAAGATTGTAAAAATTTAAAAGTGCAGAAGCATAATTGACATAAAAATACCATCAGAACCTTAAAGATTTAAAAACTTTACAATATAAAGTGACCTTACGCCAAACAGGGAGTAGTCAATTCCCAACTTTGAAGTTTTCAAAATATGGACTAAACACCTTCTTTACATGTCCCCCAGGCAGGAGCGTTCATTCCTACTTGGCAATACCTATAGGAAAATAATTAATTTTCATAAGTCGACAGCTCGTGTGAGATACGGTACCAGAGTTATACGTTTTACCATGGAAATAACATTCACAAGTTTCTTTGACATAACTTATCATAACATTCTCATACTTATTATAACTTTCTCATAACTTCATAAGAAGAGGTTGCATAACATCATCATCACATAATCTTATAATGTACATCCAACAGCTAAACATGAACAGGGGAGCGACCCCACGTGATGTGAAATGATCGAGTTACTAGCAGCTGGTGTCACATAATATTCCTCCCTTATAACCCCTTCGTTGGTCATGGTATCTTTAAAATCCGTCCCCCCGACCCGAGACACCGATGTCTGGATGCATCAATTTCACCTTTAGATGACAAGGTGTTCATAGAGTCATAATATCATAGCATCTTCACCTTTAGATGGCAAGGTGTTCATAGAATCATCCCTTTAAAACAAAGTCATTCTCATAAAATCGTCATCTTTGAATAAAGAGTTCATAGCATATTTCCATGGTATAAAATGAGAGGTAAACATCATCTCATCAAATCATGTTTTCTTGATAACTTGTATACATATATTAACTTTGGGCATATGAAACACATAACATAATTTGCTTGAAAAAACAATATAACTAAGGTAGAGTATCTCACCTTTGACTTTTCGAAAGCAAAGCTAAAGACTTAATTTTTCTGGTACTTACTCCTTGAACCGACCTATTTGTCAATTACTTCATGTCATAATACAGTCTTTGATGAAATCGAAATATTATAGGCCTTCTCAATCTTGAGTTGGCCCATATAGGCTTAGAATTGGTTCGGCGTCGATGCGGCTGTGATATTCCTAACCAATTTCATCGAAGAACTAAACTAAGCTCTTTACATGTGTAAATATTTGATCATAGCAGTAGTAACCTATTAGAACTTTGATTGTTTAGGGTTTCCCACAATCTGATTGTTTAGTGTTACAAAAACTAACATCTAATTAGGAACTAACCTGGTATCCATCTATTAATATATACGTACACAGTTAATATACCCAATTACACACACACACATATAGAGAATGACTTCGGTGTCCCCCGTCATTTTGGGGACACCGTAACTTTTGGTATAACAAAATCACAGTATAACCAAAATCATTATAAGCATAACAGAACCATAACAAGGCATAACTTGATTGTTATGCCTTGGTTGGGTTTGGTTATGCCTTAGATTGGTTTTTTGGATATTCCTTGGTTATGCCTTATTTGGGTTCTATTATGCTTGTAATCAGTTTTAGTTATACTCATAATAGTGAAATTATGCCAAAAATTACGGTGTCCCCGGCACACCATAGCATCATCCATTAATTAATTCTGCTTAGATCCTTATTGTACACATGTATGTGTATTTTACACACCTAGCGTGCACATCGGCGGTGACGGTGCTGCTACAGGGGAAAAGAGGAGACGATGATTGGTAGCCATTACCGCTGTCGTGTGCGGCAGATGAGGGGAGGAGAAACAAAGCGATGGGCAAAGAGAAAGAAATTACCTACTAATCTTTCCGGCGGTGTACGTAGGGAAGTCGGAAGTCGAATTGAACTAAGGCCCCGTTCCATAGACCTTCTTAAAAAATAAGCAGCTTATTTAATATTTTCAAATTCAAAAATAATGTAAATGAAAAATAATTTTTTAATTTTTTTTGCACCGTATAAAATATCTTGATGGGATCTATCAGACAAGATCCATATTGGTAGAAAAATTATTTGCGTAAACACATTATTTTTTAGCTTGAAATTGTCTTCTTAAAAAATAAGTACTTATTTTGAGTTGCGGAACGGAGCATAAGGGGTGCACGAATTGTTGCTCCCTATTTTCCTTCCTTTATTTTCTTTTCTCTTCTTGCCGTTTCTTCTTTCTTTTTCCTTCCTATTGTACGGAACCTCTCGACTAAAGCTTTGTTTTCTTTCTTCTTTTTTTTTTTTTTCCTTTTTTTTCTTTTTATTTGCTATACCTATTACTCACACCTCCTCCTCTTCCTTACACATGGCAGCTTAATAGCCAAGAGGAATGGCACCCGTTCCGGAACGTAAAATAAATACGTACTTCTTTTTTAAGAAAGCAATTTCAAGCTCAAAAATAATATGTTTATGCAAATAATTTTCTTACCAATATAGATCTTGTTTAATAGATCTCATCACGGTGCAAAAAAAATTTAAAAATTATTTTTCATTTACAGTATTTTTGAGTTTGAAAATGTGAAATAAACTGCTTATTTTTTAAGAAGGTTTCTGGAACGGGGCCTAATCTGCAATGAGGTATCACAGTAGTACTAATTAATTTGGATGAACATCACTCCGACTCGATCAATTGTGTTCGCGTTCCGATCTCCGAAAAATATGAAAAATTAGACATAGACAAATGAAAATGCGTAGATCATTATGGTACTGTTCGATTTCTAAAGAAAAGTACTGAATTCCAAAAATTATATCGTGCTATCCTCGTGCCCCAAAAAACGTAGACTAGAAATATCTACTTTATCTTAATCACATTTCTTTTTAGCCTACAAATAGTATGCAGAGTTACCTAATTAGAGTCACATAACTGCATTTTATAAACTGGGCTTTACACGAAACGAACAGGCTCAAGGCGAAAAGCAGTGCGACACAAGTAATGCATTTCCGGCATTCAACCAAATATGAAGAATAATGAGACCATACAACAGATTATTGCGCTTCCAAAGGAAAATTCAAGAGTAAATGTAAAATAACCCTCCAAAGAATAGAATGGCTCAAAACTCACAGGGGTTATTAGCCTCCACAAGCGTTTATCAAGATTTCCGGACTATCCACATTTGTCAATCAAATCCACAATCGTGCAACTAGACGTGAAGTGCACAGTGCCGAGTAAAGGATGCCATAAAACATTTTACAAGAGGCTAGTAGGATGAATTAAGATGCCCTCAAAGCATTCAAAATAGTCAAATTTAATATCTTTCAATTCAAAAGGAGAATACGTTCTCTTTTTTATTTTTAAAATTTTCATTTTTTTATTTTTATAATTTGTCCCTCCAACTTAAATGGCATTGTCCTCAATGACATGAACGTGATAGAACAAGTACGGCAAAAGCACAAAAGGGAGAACCAATTAATGGTTGTTTAAAGTCAGATTCCAAGACATGACAAAAAAAATATGATGCGGAGTAGCATCATCCGCTATTTCTTTTAAAAGATGCGTGCTAAGAATTTGCATTATTATTATTTTTTTTGTAAACCACACAAAAAAAAAATGCGCATGAAAGTAAATTCCATAAAGGTTTTCTTACTCCCCAACTTAGACTAAACCGTGCCCATACTTGTAAGCACACAGAATATTAGTAAGACATGTAAGCACAAGAAAATATAGATCGTGTAAAGCAAGGTGGGAGCATAGATATCAACTCGGGTCGGAATTAGAAAAATGAGAGAAACACGGGGACGAGGTATGCTCACACTATAGGAATCGGGACACCTGCAAGTGTTAGAAATGAAGAAAAACACAATATATATATAAATAATAATAAAAAAGTAAACAAAACAAAGGTACACTATTTTTTATTTATTTTTTCCCTTCTTGTCCCAGTCGGAGAAACTCGCACTCCCAGTGCCGCAGTGCGCCAGCAAACAAACAGGAAGAATAATTAATGGCTATTATAATATAAAAATAAAATTATAAATATTATAGTGCTGCATACTTTAGTTTAGATATGGATATTATAGTGTAGATATAAAATAAGTATGATAGTACTACTATGTCGGCCAACATCTCTTTTTTTTTGGTGTAAGGAGTATGTTTCATACTCCGTCAGAGAGTTTATTTATTTATTTTAACAATATTTACATTTTAAAAGATTTTTAACTGGAAAGAAAATATAGTGCTAATTGACTAAATGCATGAATGACGAAAAAATCATAGTGATGCCCTAAAATTTGTACATTTTGGCACTTAATCACCTGCATTGATGCCCAAGACAGAAGTGAAGGGGCCAAGGGGGTCATTTCCCCACGTTCCACTTTTCCAGAGCGTAGTGGCATTTGTGGGAATCGAAGGGTCTGTAGTGCATCCGTTGCACTACACTGTATAGTGCGGCCGATTCGGCTGTCCATCACAACACAGACGGTTCGGATTTGATCCGAGCTCCTATAAATCCTAGCTGTCCATTGCTTGGATGAAAATTCGAGCCATCCATTGCCGATATAGACAGCTGGATTGACCGCACTATACGTGTAGTGCGGTGGTGCACTAAGCACCCCCAGATCCGCATTTGTGTTGGCGCGCACGCAGCATTACTCCTCCTATATCGTAGGCATAGTATTCAGAGTTGAGTTTTATTCACCCTCCACTTAAAAGAGTGAACATTACCCTTCTACTTCTTGGTTGAAATGATATGGGTCTCACCACAAAGTGATATCATACTTACCAAAAAATGTATTGCATGGTAAACATGACATCACTTTGTAGTGAGATCCACATCATTTCAACCAATAAAAGGGGGATATTATTCACCATCTTTTAAAGAGAGTGAACAAAATTGCACTCATAATATCCAATCTCAGAATTGACACTTTTTTTGGTCTCGTATTTTTCCCAAACTGTAATTACACACAACACAACTGCGCGCATAAAGACAACAAATAAACAAATACAACCAATATTAATTCTAGAATTGTCATTCATCACAAATAAAAGCAGGGTAGAAACAACTCATTTTTAGAAAAGGATGTGATTTTGGCAATTTGTTATTTATTTATTTATTTTACATGATCAAAACACAAAATGAAGTGTCAGTAACTAGAATTGAAATGCCAAAATCAATTCCCTTTCAGAAAAGGCAAAATGTTGTCCTTGTAGTCAAGCTTAGCAAAGTGGAAGATGAGACAACTTTATGAGAATAAATTCTTTCCACTTGTAGTGTAAAATTTTACTTTTTCACCACCACCATTTTCGGTTTTACCATGTGTTTATTGTTAATCTGAACCATTCATCTTGTAGACCCTACATAATAATGTATTCATGCAAAAAATAAATTTGATCGGACATCAATAGGAGTATCAAAAAATTGAATTTTACTTTATAAAATAGATAGTTTATCTTTATTATTATTGATAGAAATCAGATCGTCCATTTTATAAATGAAAATTCAAAATTTGATATATCTATCGACTTCCGATCAAGCTGATTTTTTGCATGACAATACTATATTTCGAGTTTTAAAATATGAATAGTTCAGATCACAATAATAGACACTTAATAGAACCCATAATAGGCGATAATAAAAAAATAAAATTTTACACCGACAGTAAATATACACAGTGGTTCTCCGACTTTATTCTCTATTGGGTCTCTTCATCTCATCATTAGGGAATACGAGGAGACTTTTCTTCTTCATTGGCTCTCTTCCTGCCACCTTTTCCAAAGGACCCTTTAACATTTTGATTTTCGGAATTGCTTTTCCCTCTGGTGAAACACTACTACGGAGTATTACTAGATCATCCTAGGTACTAAGGTACATCTCTTCATCAAATATCAATAGGGGATACGAGAAGACTTTCTTCTTCATTGGGTCTTCTCTCTTCCTGCCACCTTTCCCAAAGCACCCTTTTAACATTTTGATTTTCGGAATCTGAAATGTTAGGAACAAAGAAAATTTATCTCGAAAATACTCCGAAAAGATCAACTAGTGGTTGAAATTCACTTTGATATGTGTGATATAATCATCAAAGTGATTCTCAACCATTAATTGCTGTTTTCGAAGTACTTTCGAGATAATTTTTTTTTGTACCTAGCATTCCCCGTGGGAATTGCTTTTCCCTCCGGTGAAACACTACTTTACAAGATCATCCTGTACATGCACACACACAGAGAGAGAGGGAGGGAGGGAGAGAGGGAGAGAGAATAATCTCTTGTTTAAGCTGTGCTTTCGGCAAAGTGATTGTTCTGATACATTCCTAGTACATCTTTCCTCCCCCTGTGGCCTTTTCACTTCCTTCCTTCATAACTAAGAAAACCCACTTGGGCCACTTCTCTCTCTCTCTCTCTCATGCCTATTTTATGACCCTCCTCTGTTTCCCCCTTCTCTCTCTAAGCATTTCATCTGTGGTGAGGTTTAACAATGCGGAATGGGTTTTTGATTTCTTGCCGTTGTTATTGCAGATAAGCACTTATAGCTAAAGAAATCTAGTAGAAAAGGGCGGGGAACTATGATGACGAACGGGGATTCGTCAGATAAGAAGAAAGATTTTACTCGTTTTGTGCTCTCATGGTCTCTTCAAGATATCCTCAATGAGAATCTCTACAAGAACGAGGTTTCATTTTTGCCCCCTTTTTTTCCCTATCATTCCACTGTGCACTGACATTTACAGCTCGTTTGGATGGAGTGAGTTCGAGAGAAAAGAACCGAAAGTAAGGGAGAAGACTTTCTCTCTCACGTTTGGTTGAACAAAAGGTGAGAAACGGTGGGAGATGGTGAGAGACCAGACCCCTTTACTACCCCTATTTCGTTTCTCACCAATTTTGGTGAGATTTCGAGAGAAAGAGAGAAGATCCCGCTTTTACCCCTCCTCCGCCTCCCCTCACCGCCGCCGCCGCACCATCACTTCTTCTCCATAGCCCACCATCATTGCTCTGCAGCCCAGTGGATCTAGGGCTGTGAGACTCTTTTTTTTAAGAAGAAGAGACGACTGTGAGGGAGACGAATTTTTTCTTTTTTTAGAAAGACGATCGGCGGGAATGATGGTGGTGATCGTGGGGCGGTGACGGAGAGCTAGAACTGTGAGGGTTTTTTTTTTGGAAGAAGAAGAGGAGAAGAAGAGGAGGTTGTTCGTATAAGGCTGGAAATTGGAATAAAAAGGAAGGATATATTGATAAAATACATACAACCCTCTCTTTTCTTTTCTCACTTATATTTTGTCCATCCAAATGAGATAGTGAGAAATCATAATCCTTTCTTTTCTTTTCTCACTAATAAGGAAAAGCACATCCCTTTCTTTTCTTTTCTCACCGAGGTAGCCAAAGGGGTTGTATTAGGAGTGTTACTCGAAACCGGAAAGTCAATCGAAACCAGAAAAACCGGACCGGATCGAATTTTTTAAACCGGTTGAATAATTTCGATCCGGTTCCGGTTTATAAAATTTTATAAACCGGAAAAATAATTTCGATCCGGTTTATGTGTTTTAAAAACCGGTTGAAACCGGAACCGGTTATATATATATGTATAATATATACATATATATAAAAACATAGGGGAGGGATTGAATTATGGGTTTTTAGTTGATATTTTGTGGTATATATTGGTCTAATAAATATATTTATTATATAAAAACTATTTTTATGGGCTTAATTATGTTTTTATGGGTTTTTTTTTTTTATGTATTGGGCTCAAAATTGATCCTTTTTTGTTGGGCCAAAAAAAAGGGGTTGAATTATAGATTTTTGGTTGATATTTTATAGGTTGAATTGTGAATTTTTTGATGTGTTGAGCAAAAAATATGGCCCATGAATGAAAACCGAATAAACCGGACCGAAACCGGTTGAGCCGGTCGAAACCGGACCGGTTTTATCTCAACCGGTTCCGGTTTCTAAAAATCTCGAACCGGATATCCGGTTTCGACCGAAAAATACATCCAAACCGGTCGAAACCGGACCGGTATCACCCCTAGGCTGTATAGATATAGAATTTCCCCCTAGCCTTTTGGGAATAGATTATTGATTTGTATAATAAAAAATAAGGGTCCCCTAATAATCCATAAAAATCTTAACAGTATGAAAATGAATTTCCAAGTTACTGTTAGATATAGAATTTCCCCCTAGCCTTTTGGGAATAGATTATTGATTTGTATAATAAAAAATAAGGGTCCCCTAATAATCCATAAAAATCTTAACAGCATGAACATGAATTTCCAAGTTATAATACCAGCAAAAACTACGCAATCAATTAATCCCACAAAACGGGGATATACGTGGAAAATTCTAGAATGGGTAAAAACTACGGAAATGAATCAAATCACTATAATCATTGTGCAGTTATAGATATACCTATCTAAACGTAGTAAATCCTCGTAACGTTCTAAGTATCACCTGCCGAGTCACACGTATACTGCACTCAGATCGCCAACGGTCTTGAGTCCACAAGCCCTCCAAACCTACTAATCAAAATCTCCCTTTCGAATGGCTCTCGAATAAGCTGTTGATTCTATTTATTTTTCCACTGCTGCCGCCCGTTTTTCTTTTCCTTAGCCCCGTATGTGTAGTATATGGCTTGCACACATTTCTTTTGACGTTCTTTTCTTTTTATACAAGGCTGTGCTTTCAACCTAGGCACAGGAACTAACAAGTCCATATATGGATATCTTTGTCACGTTGCTTTTCATTTAAAATAACAGGAGGTGCCGATTGATAACCGGATTGATCCGTCCATCGATCCGTCTTTGTCAAAATTCATCTCGTTGAAGCCAACCTCTTTTTTATCCAGAACACTCACTCTCAATTTCAAATAATAATGATTCCTTCCACTCTAATCCTATACAGACTCACTAACTTATAAAAAGATAACAAAATTACAACTCGATATAAAATATGTGTTTTGTCATGCGGAATTGCCAATACGAAAGACTTTGGAATTTGGTCCTTACATATAACATGATACCCCTGTCCCATTTTGTTTGCGCCTATGGGAGAACGTATCATTTTCAACTCCAAAAATTACTTCATGATTTTTTTTTTATTTTTTTGTACCGCTCAAAAGATTTCAACGAGTACTTTTGAACGGTGTTGAAAAGTTCGAAAAAATGTTCTCGGAAATACTCTGTCTTTAAGGTCAAAATGACACGACTTCATGTAACAAGCAAACAAATTGGGAGGGAGAGAGAGTAAATGAGTAACAAAGTTGGTTGTTTCTTTCGATGGAGAATGTGGTTAATTATGATAGTTTGTCTTATCCTACTCCGGCTTTGCCGAGCTATTTCCGGCCGAGGTCCTTAAGTTTTTTTACTCTATTTTGAATGTTTATGGACAACTTTGGAGGTTGGCATTTTTATCCTTTCCTTGGTTGATATCTGATCTGAGATTATTTGTTGATGCATCTGAACTGATGAATGTTATGCCTCTTTTGACTTGACATCTGTACGCATTGTTGAAATTGATTGTACATTAATAGGAAGTGTAAAGGACCAAATTTCCCTTTTAGCTTTTTAAATCTTTACTAGTTATGGTAGTTCATGGAACTGTGATATATATATAGTGGTTTTCGGATTTTAAACAAAATCCGCACCACCACTTAGTCGTTGGATCGTGTTTTCAATGGTCCAGATTTTAATAAAACTTTTCCGGGGAAAAGTTAATTTGGACCGATCATAAACCTTCTGCAGATCCGGACCATTAAAAACACAATCCAACGGCTGAGAGGAGAGGTGCGGATTTTGTTTAAAATCCAGGAGGACTGATAGGAAAACCACTGTGTATATATATGGTCACACACGGCACTGGTTTAGTTGTAGCAAAAAAATTTGGTTTCACTTTATTTCAATATAGGGAGATGTCATGAAAATTCCAACGAAATCACATACAAGTTGCGTATGCTACAATGCTTTGATTGGTGATGAAGATATTTCAAAAAATTAAATCCAGAAGAATGTTGTGGAAAGAAAAGCAGTGTTTTAGTGATGTAAAAAGCCATCCCAGATACCAATAATAACTCTTCTCAGATTTTATTGTATTGTCTCCAGTTATATGTGTTATATGGTGTTAAGTGACCAATTATTGTAAAAGCTTAAGAAGGAAATGTGCTCAACAATGTGTATCAACCTTTTCTACGCCCACCCTCACATCCAGTCCATGGCGGACCCAAAAATTCAACATAGTTGGGGCACTCACTTGATCATAGTTGTGACAAATTGTTCATAATAATCACAAAGAGATAATACTTAAATTAAGCTTTTATTACTAGACCACAAAGTTTGTAATGCATAATCTTGCCAATAAGTTGTAAAAGAAACACAAAAATTTAAACCTTTTTTGATAAAGATTGTCAAAGATCATTTTACAATTGATCTTGAAGGATTTCTTAAAATAGGATGCTTCAATCTGTGACTTTTTTAACATTTCTTCATGACTATTGGAAACAAAAAAAACAAGAAGAGATACCCCAACTGGACTAACAATCTATACACTGCCAATTGCAAATCAACTAACGCGAAGAAAAAAAAGCTGAGGCATGAAATGAGAGAAGTCTATATATTTCAAATATATGCAAAAGTGGCATGTGGTGATTCAGTGTGGTTATTATGCAAATATTGTAATTATTCATGGATGCAACTTCATGCAAGTAACACCAGGGGTCTGTGTTGTTTTATCTAAACATCTGTAAGGGCAGTCGGTATTGCAAACATCCGTGGCACAAAATCCATCATGGTAACCGTCATGCTAAGTTGCTAAAACGTGAAAAGAAACAAAGACAGAGATACCAAATGATGAAATTTCAATAAAGTTGTTTTCCAAGGATAATTTGAGTTTGTTTCCACGGTGCATTGGACTCGAAAAATCATTGTTTGTTTCATTGAGTTTCATCTTACATTGTTCAGTTTTCAAAGTAGTGCTATTTAGTACTTGTACTTGATTGTGAAGCTATATATCATGTAGGTATTTTTTTTATTGAATCCTTGGGAGTGACAATGGTGTAAAATGAGCAGGCTGATGGGTAAGGCGTAAAAATGATTGTTTTAGACCAATTCCAAGATTGATCTCCTAAAGCAAATAAATGCAAAATACGTCATGATACTGTTATACAATCCTTTGCTTATAAAGACATTTGAGGCATTTTAGTATGATACACCCCTGGGGACATAAAAGAATAGTTGTATTATGCATAATTATTTGAGAGGAAGAAAACACGATCTAGAAACTGGATAGCTCCATTGTGGTTGATTATAGTTGTAGCATCCATGCATGTACAAAGGCACAGTACCACTTTGGTCATCCAGACTAACCAACGGGCTTCATTGGAAAATAGCCATGATCATTTCTGACACAAACAAAAGCACTCTTAAATTTAGAAGGCGAGTGAGAATTAAAGAGAGGTTATAGGTCTTAAATTTTAGTTATCCTATGCATTTTGTTTACTCAATCCTTGTCAAAGTTACAAATGAATCAGATATTGTTCAGAGAAATAATGATTTATTGAAGGAGTGGAATGGTCATTCCACTTGCTATGAGAAATGGGCAGTCCAATCGACTTATCTTTTCAACTGGCATCTTCAAATGCATAGCAAACATGGGAAAGCATAACGTGACTCATGTTCCAGGCCATTGTTACGTATCATTTATGCCCTTAAACTGTTGAGAAAATCAAAAGCTTATGTGTTGATTTTATTAAATTTTGTGAGAAAGTAAAGATTTTATGGCACGGCAATCAGTAGTTTGTGTGGTGCTGTTGCTTTCAAACTGCATGATGGTTCCTACTTGATAGACGTAGGGGTTTCGGTTGTCTTCTGTTGTATAGTGATTTTGTGATAGAGATTACTTCTATTGTAATCCTAAATACTGTTTCATTGATCAGAGAATACTGTGGAAATTTCTTGCAAAATGAACTACAATGAGTTTCTTCTTCTAAACTTTGTGTACAAGGAAGAAGCTAGGGTAAGAAGAATATACGGTATAATCATGTAATTTTATCCATTTTGTTGCCATCGCTGTCCTGTATATTGGTGATCAATAGGTTTTGTACGTTTAATGAATATGAACAGAAATAAGATATCACACAAATCTAGTTCTGTTCCTTCTTGCTAAGGTTTCCAGAATGGAACATAGAAATGGATGTTTTGAATTGCAAAACATGTCAACTTTAGTTGAATAGAATCTCGATAATTCAAGTCTTTTAACAGTTTCAGAAATGGTTTACATTCCCATTTGTAGTCAGTAGTCATACACATGCGCTTATATTACCGTATTCAAGCCTCTCTTTTTTGGTCAAACGGAAATTCAAGCCTTTTACATGGTATCAAAGTGTACTTTACTGGAAAACTAACTATTTTATATGCATGTGAAAAAATTTGCTATCCTAATGTGGTCTATTTGCTATTTCCTACGGGCCTGTCAGCTATGACCTATTGCACAATAAACCCATGCTTCATACTTGGTATTGTACATTTTCTTAGGTTACTTGATTTAACTATTACTTGCAACCAACATTCATTGCTTCGGTTTTAGGTGGAGAAGATTCCTGAATCGTTTGAATCGGTGGAGCATTATCTTGGTTCATTTGTTTTCCCTTTATTGGAGGAAACCCGAGCAGCATTGTTTTCCAGTTTGGATAGTGTTCATGAAGCACCTTATGCTGAGGTGATCTCCCTTAATGAGTCCAAGCCGTACGGAGCATCTTTGTTTGACATTAAAGTTGATTCCTGGAGGAACAGATTTAATGACCTTGGAAAGGAGCCTTACAAAACCTTGCCTGGCGATGTTTTTGTCATTTCTGATGTAAAACCTGAAAGTCTGTCTGATTTACAACGAGTTGGAAGGATGTGGACTTTTGCATCTGTCACTACCATCACCGAGGAGGAGAATGAAGGCGATAGTTCATCTACCCATTTTAAAGTCATAGCGTCAAGAGACATTGAAGTGAAAAATGGGTTGAGGGAATCGCTCTTTGTCGTTTTCTTGATGAATATAACAACTAACAAAAGAATATGGAATGCACTACGCATGTTAAGGAATCGCAAGATCATCAAGGAAGTTCTTTGTGCTGATTCTTCGGTAAGAATTGCATTTAGTTTTCTACTTAGTGGATACTGAGCCATTAATATGTACTCATATATTGCAGCATGTGGATAGTTGAACGTGGCTAATTCATGCAGGTTCTACCAAATAATGTCTCATGAATTTTTTTATACTGATTGTATTTCTGATAAATTTTAAGACAATGTATTCGTGTTGGAAATCAGAAAGGTCGAACTGATGAATGATAACATGTACCGTGGAAATCTTCCACTGGGTTGCTGGGTACACAAAATCAGATAGAAGTATAGAGAAGTCCAAAAAGGTGCCTACTTGTCATTAAGAGATAGTAGTAAATCCCTTTTGGCACACATATGGGTCTATGGAAACCTTGATCTTTGCTTCACTACAATTGTAATTTTCATTTTGTATCCTTTCTTGGATTTGTAGTTTTTAACATCATTGTTTTCTTCATTCTCTTTTCATTAGTTATTAGTGAAATGTCTATGGGACTTTTAGTTGGTTCGTACTGATCTTTTGAGTCTGAAATACAGGTTCAAGAGGATTGCAAACATTGTAGTGCTTATAAGAAGAGCCATTTGACTGATACAGTTGTTAGGAACCTTTTATCTAAGCTGAATGAATCACAAGGAGAGGCGATCTTGGCTTCTCTTCATGGAATTAAGTGTAGCCACAAGTCTACCGTGGAACTTATATGGGGGCCACCAGGGACGGGGAAGACGAAAACAGTTAGTGTGTTGCTTTGTACCCTTTTAAGGATGAACTGCAGGACGCTTATTTGTGCTCCTACAAATATAGCTATAAATGAGGTTGCTTCTAGGGTTTTAAAGTTGGTAAGGGAGTCCTCTGAAGCTGAATCAGAAGAGCAGACTTTCTTTTGTCCTTTGGGTGATATTCTCTTGTTTGGGAACAAGGAGCGGCTGAAAGTTGATTCTGAAATTCAGGATATCTACCTAGATTATCGTGTTGAAAGGCTCGCAGAGTGTTTAGGACCACTGACTGGTTGGAGGCATTGTTTAACAGCCATGGTAGATTTTCTTGAAGACTGTGTTTCTCAATACCAGGTTTTCATCGAAAACCAAAGAATGATCAAAGAAAAAGAACACATTGATCAAGGTGAAGGTACAAAGGCAGAATTCAATTCATTTCTTGATTTTGTGAGAGACAGATTTAAAGTCAATGCCTCATCCCTGAGACAATGTGTATTTAGATTATGTACACATTTACCAAGGAGATTCCTTTTGGTACATAATCTCCAAAACATGGAAATTCTCATTCACTTTCTTGATTATTTGGAATCATTGTTGTTTCAAAACAATTTGGTTTCTGAGGAACTCGAGGAAATCTTTTCTCATGATAATGCAAGTGATGATATTTCTGAATCTTTTGGGGATACAAGGAGAAAGTGCATTTCTGTTCTAAAAACCCTTCGACTTTCGATTGAAGGCCTTGAACTGCCAAGTGCCATGAACTCAGGTTCAATTAGGGACTTCTGTTTCCGAATGGCATCCTTGATTTTCTGTACTGCCTCAAGTTCCTATAAGCTCCATTCAGTGGAAATGGAACAACTGAATTTGCTTGTCATTGATGAAGCAGCACAATTGAAGGAATGTGAATCAACCATACCTCTTCAACTATCCGGTCTAGGTCATGTTATTCTTGTTGGTGATGAGTGCCAACTACCAGCAATGGTTACTAGTGATGTAAGTAAATGCTATTTTATTAGTCATATTACTCCACAAAACTTAGGATATTTTTGGAACTGAGGAAAGAAATGGAAAAAGGAAAAGTAGAATTTCTTCTTTGCTTGTTTGGTTTTTTAGTTGTGAGAGAGAAGGTAAGTGAAAATTTATTTCCTTCTCATTTTGAAAATTTCCTTTCTTTTTCTTCGCTCCTTTTGTCTTCGTTAATTTGAGCTGTTTATTAGTTTCTTTCCTTTTTCTTGTAAAATAAAAAATGATAACCTTTTGTCATTTAAATTTATTTAACTTTTCATTTGGAACATTATAAGTGAAGAGAAAGAAATACCTTGCGTGGAATTTCTCATTAACGTCTTTTCTTTTCTTCTCTTCTTCTCTATGTTTTTCTCTTTCCACACCTGCCAAACATAGCCTTGAGCAGAAGAGAATTCTTGTATAGTTTTTCCATAAAACTTTTCTGTGTTCTATTTTGTTTTTCTACCGCATTTTTTTTGTAGCATTTTCTATACATTGAACATATGCTCTGTTGTTTGATAGGTCTGTATTGAAGCTGGATTTGGAAGAAGCTTGTTTGAAAGATTGAGTTTGTTGGGTCATCCGAAGCACCTTCTTAACATGCAGTACAGGATGCATCCTTCAATAAGTTCCTTTCCAAATTCAACGTTCTATTTCACCCAAATTTTGGACTCTCCACATGTGAAAAGGAAAAGTCACGGAAGGCAGTATCTTCAAGGGTCAATGTTTGGTCCCTATTCTTTCATTAATGTTATTGGTGGCAAAGAAGAAAAAGATGATGCTGAACATAGCAGAAGAAATATGGTTGAGGTGGCTGTGGTTGTGAAGATATTGCAGAATTTATATAAAGGTATGTCAACTTATGTCACCTGTATTACAATCTTTACATTGGGTGATATGCACTATGATTCATGAAGATGGTATGTCTTTATCTCATCAGTTATCTTCTTGCTGATGTTAATGTGTTGATCTTCTGAAGCTTTAGTTTCTGCTTAAATGTCAGTTTGGAATTTGCACTAGTATGAGGGATAGGTCTAGCTGATAAAAAAAGCTTGTAGCTTCAGTAGTTTTTACCCCCTTGGCACCTTATCTATTATATAAAAATTACATTTTGTTGCCTGCCATGAAGCACACCAAATTAAGTATTAATTAATGGGGCTCTAGGAGGGGTAGACTGGGTACGAACATTTGTCCTCAAGTTAATAGGTCGAGTTTAACCAACTGCTGATAAAAATACAAAAAGTATCAACTATTGAAGTACTGCTGTCAGAATAATGTTACTGGGCATAAGGAAAAACAATAAATTGATGCTTCACTAAGGTCTAGAAGTAAACCGGGGAATGTCATGGGCCTAGGGTTGCAAACAAGCCGAGCCAAGCCGAGCTTTACTGTGCTCAAGGTTGTTTATTAAGTTTTCAATCAACCCGAGCTCGAGCTCAGTGAAAACTTAATGAGTCAAGCTCGAGCCGAGTGGTCCTTGGCTTGACTCGAGTTTAAGCTTGTTCACGAGCTTTAACGGGCCAATGGAAAACGTATATATATCCTCGCATAGGCCTAATACAACCAAAAATATTTTTATTGTGAAGGTAAATATCTTTCATTTTCCTATACTCTACAAGATAATAATCTCAATTTTAGAATAATAAAAATATGTAATATGTTTTTTTTAAGGATTCTGCATCAAGGTTTCAAAATGCTAATGCTAATTGTGGGTAATTAGCATAAAAAGTCTACTGAGTCTTGGCTTGTGAGCCAACTCGAGTCGATCCTCTACTGGCTTGTGCTCGGCTGGATAATGAAACGAGCCTAGAATTTGAGCTTGAGCTTGTTTATTTACGTCTTGAGTCAAGCTCGAACGAGCTTTTACCGAGCCGAGTCTCGAGTTCGTTTGCAGCCCTACATGTGGCTCAAGGTATGTCTGAAGTTGTTTTCTTATTTATTTTCTTTTGAGGTTTCCTTTTCCTAAATGTTGTGCATGAAAACATTGAGACTTAAAGAGACACGGTTGTGTATCTTTGGGATGGACCGTAGTAGTGTTCTAAAATAAGGAATTAATCCGCAATTAATCATTGGCGGGGCGTATCCGATTAGGGCGACTAATGATTAATTGCCGATTACTAATTAATATGCACTAATTAATCCGATTAATCGCTCAAAGGTGGCCGACCACCCGACTTGCGCCTAGCAAGTTTTAGAACATCTAGCAAGTTTTAGAACATTGGACCCTAGTGTTAATGACATGGAGATATATTTGAAATTCTTTCCCACCAATAGCCAATTTTACTCAATATCATTTGGGTGAATTACCTGATGACCACCTGAGGTTGTTACTTGGCGTCCACGTGACATATCAAAATTTTCCTCAATATCGAACTTGAGGTATATTTCTTCTCAGACACACAAAAAAAGTAGAGAATCCATGGGATGTCAATGTTAGGTAACATTCTGTTGGTTTTGAAATGTAGAATTTCTTTGTTGTTTGCATGTGCTATTTCATACTATTTACTTTACTTTTGGTTGTCCTTCCTGTGTTGGACAATGCTGCTGTACACAGATTGGAATGTCTCCAAAAAGAAGATTAGTGTTGGCGTGATATCTCCCTACGCTGCTCAAGTTGTGGCTATCCTTGATAAACTTGGACGAAAATTTGAAAATCTTGATGGATTCACAGTGAAGGTGAAGTCAATTGATGGGTTTCAAGGCGGAGAGGAAGACATCATAATAATATCGACAGTAAGGTCTAATAGTGGTGGATCTGTTGGGTTCCTTTCCTGTCGTCAGAGAGTTAATGTTGCATTGACCAGAGCTCGGTATGGATTTAAAGATTTCTCTCCTAAGATTACTATGTTGGTGTTTTTTGCAACCTTTACTTGTGGTAAAAGATGCATGTTTAAAAGCACAAGTCAGAAATCACCAAATTGAGCTTTCCAAAACACCTATTTTTTTCCAGCTTTATAAAGTTGTTTTGACCTATAAGCCAAAAGCAGAAGCTCTGGCAAACAGACTGACACTGTTTCCTAGATTTAAAAAGCCACTATAGAAGAGCCACGACAGAAATACGGTGTAATTATTGTTGTTGTTAGAGCTTTTCTGGTTAAATATAACCCTCCAAACCTAGTATATGAGCCTAGGCAGCCTCTTCACTCATTGCCAATTGGTTTTGAGTTGGATGCTTTAACATAGTATCAGAGTTAGGTTTTCAGAGGCTTTTGGACAACTCTTTGTCGTTGAAAATGATGGTATCGTAAGTGTTGAATCGTTTGTTTACCTCATCATGTGCGAGTCAAGGGTCGCACGTGCGGGGGAGCGTTAGAGCTTGTCCCACGTTGGTTAAATATAACCTCCAATCCTAGTATATGAGCCTGGCAGCCTCTCCACTCATTGCCCATTGGTTTTGAGTTGGATGCTTTAACCATTGTTGCTATGTACGCGATGAATGTTTATGGCTTTGATTCCTGTATAGGCACTGTCTCTGGATCGTGGGAAATGAGAGGACACTAGCCAGGAGTGAATCCATCTGGGAAGCAATAGTCCGTGATGCTAGGCATCGTCAATTGTTCTTTGATGCTGATAAGGATAGCGATATGGCCAAGACCATAATAGATGTCAAGAAAGAGCTTGATCAGCTTGATGATTTGCTGAACGAAGATAGTATACTTTTTAAAAACGCCAAGTGGAAGGTATAGATCTTCTGGCGGTTAAATGATGTCCTTCATTTCTATAAAATCATTGGATTTTAGACTTAAGCTCGGTCAGAGTTCGGATTAATGTTTATCTCATTATCATTGCCCATCCCCAGGTATCCTTCAGTGATAACTTCAGAAAGTCATTTCAAAAGCTGAAATCAACCCGTATAAAAAAGTCAGTCATCCAACTATTATTGAAGCTTTCATGCGGTTGGAGACCAAAAAAGAGGAACGTGGACTCAGTTTGTGAGAGCTCTTCGCAGATCTTGAAACAATTTAAGGTTGAAGGGCTCTATATTGTTTGCTCTATAGACATTATAAAGGACTCAATGTACATCCAAGTTTTAAAGGTTTGGGATGTTTTGCCGTTGGACGAGATCTCGAAATTGGCTAAACGCCTTGATGGAATGTTTGCTATGTACTCTGATGATTTTATCAATTGCTGCAACCAGAAACTCTGTGATGGGTATGTTCCTTTCATTCAGTGGATCAATAATGTTTGTTTCCATTTGGATCTGCCTTATATATTTGTGCATATGTTGACAGTACTTATATATTTGCAATGGAGTCCAAGTAACTTGTTTAATGTATCTATTTGTGTTTAGTGATAAAGAAGTACCGATGAGTTGGGGGCCATCTTTTGGTATTCCCCGGTTTAAGAGTCTTTGCAACCATGTGCCTCACAATGAGTCAAGTGATGGTCTTATTGATGGTCGAAGTTATTTTGAGAACTCAAAGGTGAGCGAAAGCTTGTCATTGATGAAATTCTACTCTTTATCATCTGGTATGGTGAACCACTTGCTTTCCGATGACACTGGTGGAGAACTGGACCTACCGTTTGAAGTATCAGATGAGGAGTTAGAGATTATTCGGTTCCAAAAAAGCACCTTTATACTTGGAAGGTCGGGAACTGGAAAAACTACAGTTTTGACCACAAAATTGTTTCAGAAGGAGCAACAACACCATTTTGCATCTAAAGGACTTTGTGGAGCAGGGACCAATACCAGTATAGAAACAAGCCAAAAGAATGATGTTGGTGAGTGCATTTTGGAGACCAAGGGAAGTGTCTTACGCCAACTTTTTGTGACAGTTAGTCCAAAGCTGTGCTATGCTATCAAACAAAATGTGACCAACCTGAAAAGGTACGCAAGTTGCTTACAGGATTATTTGAAGAAGTTGTATTGCATTTAGGCTTGCGATTAGTTTATTTTGCTAACCAAGTTGAAATTTGGTGATTAGCTAACTAAAGCGTTACAGCATCCTATTTGGTTTTTTGTCACTTAATCAAGTTGATTGTTCAAGCATTTTTGGAGGTTGCATCAAAGATAATGTCTTCCCATTGTATTTTTTTGGTTCTTTTCTTTGGTTTGGGTTTGCTGGTAGATCTGATTGTTGAAAGGACTGCTTAGTGAGACAAAACTGAGTTCTTTAATTCAAATAGCTTACAAGTCATACGGGTTTGGTCGTCTTGGGATGGTTATTCTAGAGTTTATAAGGTTTACATCCCTAAGGGATAAAAGAGACAGTCTTCAGCAGTTGTTAACGTTGGAGTCCTGACATATTTCACATCTTGCTTCTATTAATAAAAAATATGCACCGCTTGTTCATCGAATTCCTGAATAGGTGACACCTGGGACATTTGCCATTGTTACATGTTACTCGGCAGTGTAAGTATCTATCATGTTGATTTTAGCTAATAAACCAATCAACCATACACTGTAATTGGAGCACTTGAGGAATGGCAGTTCAAAATTTGGATGCATCTCCCCTTTTTGGATTCTGTTGGAAAGCAACAAAGAAATAACAGAATCTCTGTAGCATGTACCCTTGGCCGGAGGTCACGAACTGGTGTTGGACTGTTGGCAGACACCAGCACTCTCTGACACTCTCCAGACACATGTTCAACACTCAAATCAGAAGCATCTTACATTTTTCTCTCCCACTTTTAGATTTGGACTCTCCGGGCACACAAGAACACTCTAGGATACTGCATGGACAGTCTCAGGATGCTCTATGGACACCTGTGGGTTTTCTTTTTGTGTAATAGTTGATGGTTAATTGAATTTAAAGAAACATGTAAGCAATAAAACATTTTTGTTGAAATACTTTGTCAAGGTTGTACTAATAAATTTGGAAAATAGGATATAAGGAATTTTGATTGTAATTAAAGCAAGTGTGTCCCCAACGAGTCGTGTCCTCTAAATTTTGGAGATTTACATGTCGAAGTGTTGGATTGTGTCGCGTGTCCATATGGTGCTACATAGAGCACAACTACTACTCTTCCCTTATTTTCATTATAGACTTGGATTTTGTTACCTTGATCAATTCTTAAGATAAGTTTTCCTAAATGAGCGGTGAACTCTCCAATGTTCGTTAGTTATTTGATATTTATCATGAGGATTATGTTTTGCCTCTTTCATCGAAGACATGTTTTATGTGGTTCTATGTTCCAACAGTCTTTCGGCTTTATCCTAAACATGCTTTTTTAACCAAATATGTTGAGCAAAGGAACCATTCACAAGAAGATTGGACTATAGATACCCATACTTGCTAACGCTTTTAGTACATGTACCAGAAGTTTACAATTCCGAGGATACTTTTTACTAGTGTGGTTTGCTATTTGGTAGGTAATTTATTTTTTGTACTGCATCTGCCTGTTCCCAACTCTCAACATTATTTATATTCGTGGCAAGAAATTGGTAAATATTACCGTAAAGGTTAGTTGTGTGTTCAAATGGACCATGACCTGTTAATTTTTTTCCCGACAAGTATGCTTTGTGTACTTCTAGAAACATTTAGAGGATTTTTTTTCCGTTATAAAGGCCTTTGCGCTGTTTCTCATTATTTGCATGATGACAATTGTTATCTAACCCTAAGCCAAGTTTTACGCATAGGTTTGCTTGTGGGGGGAATTTCTCTGGAGAAAACAGTTCAATCGGGGTGGATGATCCAGCTCATTTTAAGGATATCCCTGATTCCTTTGTTGACATTTCCCCTAGCAAATATCCCCTTGTAATTACATTTCACAAGTTCCTAATGATGCTTGATGGGACAATGGGAAATTCATACTTTGAGAGGTTCCTTTGGGATTATTCTAAGTGTGGAACTATAGGTTCAAGATCCGTAGCTTTGGAAACTTTTTTAAGAATAAAGGAGGTCAACTACGAGAGGTTTTGTTCCTTTTATTGGCCCCATTTCAATTGCCAGAAAACAAAGAAGCTTGATCCTTCTAGGGTCTTCACTGAGATAATGTCTCATATAAAGGGTGGATTGGGAGTGGGGGAGACCCATGAAGGTAAAATCCGTCAGGAGGATTATGTTATCTTGTCTGAGTGTCGGGGGTCCACTTTGAGTAGGGAAAGGAGAGAGAGGATATACTCTATCTGTCAAGATTACGAAAAAATGAAAAAGGATAATGGTGATTTTGATTTGGCCGATTTCGTGAACGATATTCATTTTCGACTAAGGAATGAAAGATTTGAAGGTGACAAAATGGATTTCGTATATGTTGATGAAGTGCAGGATTTGTCAGTGAGACAAATTGCACTTTTCAAATATATTTGCCGAAATGTGGAGGAAGGCTTTGTTTTTGCTGGTGATACAGCGCAAACTATTGCTAGAGGAATTGATTTTAGGTTTGAAGATATAAGAAATCTATTCTACAGAGAGTTCATATTGGAATCAAGAGGTGATGGGTCTTCTGAAAGAAAGGATAAAGGACTTTTATCGAAAGTTCGCAACCTTAAACAGAATTTTCGTACTCATGACGGTGTTCTTAGATTAGCACAGAGCGTAATTGACCTTCTTTACCGGTTCTTTCATCATGCTGTTGATATTTTGGAACCTGAGACAACTCTTCTCTATGGTGAGGCTCCAATTCTTCTTGAATCTGGAAATGATGAAAATGCAATTATAACTATTTTTGGAAAGAGGGGAAACGGAAATGGGGACATAGTCGGTTTTGGTGCTGAGCAGGTGATATTAGTACGGGATGATTCTGCCAGGCAGGATGTATCCGAACATGTTGGAAAGCAAGCTCTTGTTTTGACTGTTGTGGAGTGCAAGGGTTTAGAGTTTCAGGTATGTGTTTGCTGTTAATGTTTTTATATATTTTTGTCTCATGAATTTTGAATTGGCACCAATTTGGACTATCCAACAGGTACTTATTTTTGCATTTCCAAATTCTATTGACATTTTAACTATGTTCCGGTTACGTATTCGAAATGTAACCGAAATTCCTATTGTTAGCCAACTGAAACAGCGAAACATCATACCAAATCCAATTTTTTATCCTTGACTTTCCCAATGTCGAAAAGACAAGATAAGGATAACCCTATTGCACTGAAGGAATAAAGTAGCCCTTTCTTATCATTCCAAATCATTCCGCTGTTGGCTAATGGTTCTTAAGATGTTTATACAACAGAATGACCAGTTTGGCATGGTGAAAACAAAAGGCTAAATGGCACATATTGTGCCATCTAAAATTTCTTTTTTGAGCCAAAGTGTCTGTTGTTCCACATCCAAGTAATACGTCAGAGACTGTATTCTTTCTTTTTATATAATTACTGAGTTAATTCTTATCATTTGTAGGATGTATTGTTGTACAACTTTTTTGGCTCATCACCACTGAAAAATCAGTGGAGAGTAATATACGAGTTCATGAAAGAACAAGATTTGCTGGATCCTGGAACTTCCTTTTCCAGTTTCAATGAGGCAAGACACAATGTCCTGTGTTCTGAACTGAAGCAACTCTATGTGGCAATTACTCGTACAAGGCAAAGATTATGGATTTGTGAAAATATGGAGGACCTCTCCAAGCCCATGTTTGACTATTGGAAAAAGAAGGGCCTTGTGCAAGTAAAACAGTTGGATGATTCACTTGCACAAGCAATGCAAGTTGCAAGTAGCCCCCAGGAGTGGAAGCAAAGGGGTATCAAGGTCTGGTTGATCCCTCCCAATGTTTCTGCTGCTACTAATGGGATCAGTACTAGTGTCTCTTACCATTATTGCTGTTGTTATTAAATGTCCATCTTTATTAGTTCATTCTAGTTTCTAGGGAGTCCAACGTTTTAAAAAGACAGAAAATTAGCCCGGTTCTGAGTTAGCAAAAGAAAAAAAAAGGGACATAGTTATTACATTTTTTTGTAAATTTTGTAGCTTCCCCTTATAAACTTTGAAGTTTTCGATATTTTTGTTTATCCCGCTCTGGAGGAGTTCATCAATTTCAAAAGATAATTCCTTATGGTGTTGGAAGGAGATGTTGACGCGTTCAATTGTTCAAGAACTCAATACCAACCTATGGGACAACCAAAAGTTAAGAAATTTACTACAGAAAAGGGACGACAGGAGTATCGTTATGATCATTATCGTTTTTTTGTTGCTCTTGCAATTATCCTGCTGCTCTGTTGTTATGCCTCTTTTTTGCTTTTCTCTTTTTCCTGAAGCACCTTTCGATTTCTCTTACGGGTTTTATGAATGCTTGTTCTTCAGCTATTCTACGAGAATAACTATGTGATGGCAAAGATGTGTTTTGAAAGGGCAAAAGACAGATTGTGGGAGAAAAGGGCTAGCGCTGCTTGCTGCAGAGCTTCTGCAGACCATATGCGTGGTTCAAATCCTGAAGGGGCTCGCAATGCCCTAAGGGAAGCTGCTGACATATATGATTCCATTGGTGATGCTGAATCTGCTGCCCAATGCTTTTACGAACTGGGGGAGTATAAAAGAGCAGGTGATGTTTTGCCTCTTCTCAAGGAGGCTTGTGTCACGTACTAAATATTGTTAACAGTTTTTGCTTTTAATGTTAGAGAAGTTAAAGTGCCCTCAAGTTTTTTCATTTTTCGTTAAATATTTCTTCCTTGTAGTTGGGAACAAATTGTACTAGTTTGCAATTGTCCAACTACCAAGAACTAATCCGGTATTGACAAGTCGGATTAAGGTAGGGTTGGGAATGGGGTGGATCGGGGACGGATTTGACCATCCCTGCCTTTGATCCCTGAACCCCATTTTTGCCTCCATTTCTTCCCCATTTCCCGAACAGGAAATCACTTCCAATCTTGATCCCCAGCCCAACCCGAAATTTACCTTAAAAAAAATTAAAAAGTAAAACTTTTCATTACGACAAATTCCAGCCAACCGAATACATGGCGAAGAGCCCCAATACTTTGATTATCAACTTTCCGGATTTGATCGAGAGATTGTACAATTGGGGTTTGATGCTCGAGGTGGTGATGGAGTTGCTAATCGAAAACAATGTCGAGTCGTTCTGGGAACGACTTGCATATATAGATTTATATATTTTTACTAATAATTATAAGGTATGCAAACACTATATTAAATATATATAGTAAAATACGGGGTGGGGATCGGCAGCGGTACATTGAACTGCCTTCAATCCGATCCCCGGAATTTTTTAATTTTTGCCTCCATATCCAATTCAATCCCTAAAAAAAAAAAACGAAACTCCAACCCAAAAAGGGCGGGGAACGGAGTGGATCTGACAACTTACTTGATTGTGGATAAATATGTCACACAAATGCATGCGCTCTGTTGACATAAATGCTTCTCAGTTCTCACTTTATTCTTCTGAAAAAATGTATGCTCTGAATTTTGTTTTTGTTGAAGTAATGCACAATAATATAGTTGGACTGAATGTTTGAATGGATTTAGTTCTCCAAGTTTCTTTGTTGCTGTATTGGGCATGTATGCAAGTGTGAATCAATTACTTGGTTTGACAGAAGATGGATTTTCTTTTCATTTGGCTCATTTTAGTAGAAGTAGCCTAGAATAAGCCTAGAATTCTACAACTGGACAGTTGACCTAGCAATTGTATATCTGCAATTTGGTGCAATGAGGATGTGAGTTCAAATCCTGTGGACAGGGGGTTGATACAATTGGTAATGGGTTGAGTTGAGATTGGGTTAATGTAGATTCTTCTAATGTGTTACCCAAAAGAGATCCTGGACTCTGGAGACATAACTGGGCTCTGAAAGAAGCACACTCATCTTATTCTTATGCTGAATTCTGTTAAGACAATTTGTAGCATCAATATGCTTGTTGTAGTTTGTTGTCTTCATCTCGTTTTCATTATGTAGTTTCTATCTTCTAAGTCTTGAGCTTTCCAATTTAAGCTTAAAACTCTTTTCGAATTAATTTAATCTGACATCCAGATCATTTCTTTTTGTTATTGCAGGAAGAATTTATGAAAAGTGTGGGGAATCTGAGCTAAAAAAAGCTGGGGAATGTTTCTCTATGGCAGGTTGTCATGAGAAGGCAGCTGAAGTTTATGCTAGGGGAAAACACTTTTCAGAGTGCTTGTCAGCTTGCACCAAGGGAAAATTACATGACATGGGTTTGGAATACATCCAGTTCTGGAAAGAGCATGCCCCGAGAGATAATGTCATGTCTAAAACAAGTAGCGAAATTGACAGAATTGAACAACAGTTCCTTGAGAGTTGTGCAATGCACTCTTATGAGCTTAAGGATAATAAATCCATGATGAAATTTGTTAGATCTTTTAACTCGATGGCTTCAAGGCGCAACTTCTTGACACGTGTGGGTTGCCTTGACGAGCTTTTAATGGTTGAAGAAGAATTTGGAAACTTTTCGGAAGCTGCAGAGATAGCAAAGATGAGAGGAGATACTCTACTTGAGGCTGATTTGCTAGCAAAAGCTGGACGCTTCGATGAAGCATCCATGCGTATCTTATGGCATGTCTTTTCCAAATCTTTGTGGGTATCGGGAAGCAAAGGTTTGCCTCTAAAGCATTTTCCGCAAGAGAGTGAGATTTTCGAGAAAGCCAAGTCATTTGCCAAAAACAAGTCAGATCTCTTTTATGAGTTTGTCTGCACCGAGGTTAGGATTTTATCAACTGAAGAAATGAACTTGTTGGTATTGAACCAGTATTTAAATGCTTCACGTCGTAATAAAAGCCTCAGGGGCGAAATCTTATGCACTAGAAGAATTCTTGATGTTCATCTTCATTCAAATGCATCAACGTATGAGTGGGAGGATGAACTACCAGCCGATCTGATTAAGCATTCAGAAGAAAATGTTTTGCATAATCAGATTTCAGTGGGAACCCTGGTTTGCTTTTGGAATCTTTGGAAACAGGAGGTTGAAAATATCTTTGAGTACCTAACTTGTCTTGAAACCCAGGCCGTTAATGATGACCATTTGAACTATGGTGACTTTTGTTTGAATTATTTTGATGTGAGGCAATTGGACAACGTGAATATGAAATTTGTTATTTTGAACTCTGATGCGGTTTGGGTGAGAGAAATTAAGTACCGCTTTCTTCAGAGGAGCGGAAATTTTATTTCCATTGAAGCTCGCCATTTTGTTTATGCTGCTAGGAGTCATTGGCAATCAGAATTGCTTTCTGTTGGTCTAAGGGTGTTGGAAACCCTTGAAGCACTTCATAAGTTCTCAAGCAAGAACTCCATTTCTGATTTCCGCCAAAGCATGACTCTTGTGTACATATTTGAGGTGACGAAGGGTCTTCTGGGATCCAAATATCTTGATTGTAAAAAACAAGATACTCAGAAGTTGCAAAATTTTCGCAAGCTCTCTACTGCAGCATATTTCAACATTGCTTTTCCTTCAGAGTGGCGGAAATCATTGACCAAGGATATGACTTCTCTGAGGGGCAGTGCAGTTTCCTGTAATTTGCTTGAAGTGGTTATTGTTGACAATATTAGCTTCACGGATGAGCTAACCTATGGGCAAATTGGGAGGGTAGTGATGATATGGCTTGGTTCCGGAAAGCCGACTGAAGAAGTTTACAAGAAAATTTCTGAGAGGTTTGACTCAAATTCACTGTGGAAAGAATTCATTGATGCCCTAAATGGGGACGCGAAATCTGAATTTTTGCTGGAATCCACATCAGGCATTTCTACTGAGGTTCCAAGAGAGGTCTCTTCTGTATATAAGTTTCAGAGAGCTTTGGAAGATGCTTATAACGTCCATTGGAGACGACGGGACTATATATCACCCTCTTGTTTCGTGTATCTTGTTGAGAGGCTTTTGATATTGGCATACTCCTTCCAAGGGTTCCTTTTCACCACAAAATCTTCATTTGTGGAGTGGCTAATTTGTGAGCAACCACATGCCAAACAAAGTGCTGATGTTGCAAATGCGAAGCGATTTCCCACCAGCGACATTTTTAACTTTGTGGTAAACATCATCAAAGAGGTCCTTTACTGTAAGCAAGATACAATAGAGTGGATTGGAAAATCGGATCTCAATTTCAAGTCCTACTATCCGTTGCTGTTGTTGAGGCTGGTTGTCATGCTCTGCTTGCTCTGCGTGAACTGTGGGAAGTATTACAATTTTCTTTTTGAGGTACTGGCGAGGAATGATATTACATCGTGGCTCCCTAGGGAATTCTATGATGTCTTCAGGAAAAAAAGGAAGTATGTGAACTTGACTTTGCTTGCCGAAGCATTCATGAAGATTGAGGATCCTCTTGTTATAGTGAGCTTGGGAGAAAATTGTTCCAAATTTATATGTCCTCATGCCATTTTCGTGGACTTGAGAGTTACCCACAGGAGAGAGGACATTATGGAAGTATTGTTTCAGACGGACAATAAAGCCCCTCTAGATCAAACTGTATCTGTATCTGTCGAGGTGGATGCAACCAATTCTTGTGGAAAAGAACTTTCGTCAAACATTGAGAAAGAGAAGATTTCCAAGGCTCCATTTTCAAACTCAACATCCCTCGCAGATCAGAATGTGGAAAATCAGAATACAAGTGAAGGCAACCGGCAAATGATCTCTGGGCTCTTTGGGAAAATATCTGATGCATTGAAGGCTGTAGATAACATAGGACATGGAGATTTACAGAATTTTTTGTCTGGTGTCTCAACGATAAAGGTAATGCAAAATTACTTGCTATTAGGTTTCATTCAATCGAATATTATTGGATAATGATGTAGTGTATTCCTTTTTATTTCGTTGTATGACTTTCAGGTGGAGGTAGAGAAAGTTACAAACCTCATAACTGCTGCACTGACTGAAAAGATGGAATTTGACAAAGATAAGACGGAATTTAACGAAGATGGAACCCCTGTTCCCAAGCCAAAGGAGGGTTGTAATGCGTTGCTTACCCCCACCGACCTTTTTTCAGCGCTTGAAAACATGGTTGATGAATTTAAGCAGCTATCTTCTGCGCTGAATGTGAGGTGTGTTCAAATCTTATTTCAATTTCCTGTTAACCAAAAGTAAGAAATATTTCTTGGCTAGAAATAAAGAATGAAATGTATTTGGCGCACACGAGGCAACTTCTTGTTTTAAATCAAGTGAGGTCACTGGAAAGGTTGCCACAGAGAGTTTGTTTGTCCGCACAACATGGGGATTGTCACAAACGTGGAAGGCGGAGGTGAGAAAAGCTTCCAGAGGTGGTTGCCAGCTGCTTGAGGAGGTGGAAGGATATGAGGGATTCAGAGGCGTCACTGGATGTGGCTGAAGGTTACCTTTGACAATTATAGGTGGTTGCCGGATGATTTCACCGGAATCTTTAGGTCGTCGCTGGAGGGATTCCAATGCTAGGGGGATGGCTAAAGGTGGTGGGGAGGGAGGAGATAGTGAAAAAACGTGTTATGAAAACTCGGAAACCCCGTTTTTTGTGTTTCACAAGCTCTGACAACTTGAAGTGTAAGCATTCTTTTAGAAAAGACAAGATTTATCTAGGGCTGCGCAAAAAATCAGATGAACCGTGACACCGGTCCGAACACAGATTCAAAAAATTAGAAAACCGTGAGATACAGATTAGAATTGGATTTTAATTTCAAAACCGTGAATTAACCAAACCGGACAATTAGATAGTTAAAAAATAAAAAATATACATATATGTAATACATAGTAAGTAAATATAATTTTATGTAGTATTATATATATATGTATGTATGTATGTATGAAACCCTTGGATAATGCTCGAATTTGGTTGCTTAGATGTAATGCTTGGATAGTCCTTTGATGTTTTTTTTTGCTTGGATAGTTGGAAGTTTGGAATGTGGAATACTTGATGTTATATGCATATGCTTAGAACCTGTGAATGCTTGGCAGTAATCCTCCGTTACATACAATATACATGATATTGTATGACGTATGTATAATAATATCAGTACTCCTCCCAAAAACGTGTGACTTGTGAATCTGAAATCAAAGTAGCACTTGGATGTAGAATACTAGAACTTGTGGAATCTGATATCTAAGTGTTTACTCTAATCAGGTTATTACGTTTTGGAATATGGAATCAAGTATTTAAAATTAAAGGTCACGAAGGATTTGGTTGATGTAATCCGTGGATAAAAAAGGACCCAAACGTGACTCACAGAGCGAATTGGAACGGAACCGTGAGACTTTTGGTCCGGACAAGGATTACATCTTCTAAAAACCGTGACTCGCTGATTAAGATTGGATTCATAGGAATCTGATTAGGTATAGACTGTGTGCAGCCCTAGATTTATCAATGTCTTTGTCTATAGTTTCCAGATGTTTCAAAACTAAAACAAAAACTTTACCGGAATACCCTTTATAGTTGTTAAGGCTTGGGTTTACTTGTATGCTCATGGCCATATCTTATACGCCTACATGGTACTGTATACGCTTTGTATTTGGTTTCTTAGTAAAGTTATTTGAAATAGGCACCAGTTAAGAGAGTATGTTTTCGATATTTGGCAATAGACTGATATTAAAAACAACTAATTTGCTTCAGTGCGTGTATCAGATCATTCATTTCCCCCTAGTTTTCGATTCCGGTTGGAACACAAGATGTGATTGACGTATGAACCTGCATTTTGGTGCTGTAACTGGGAAGTATTATTGTTTTATATCTCAGCAGTTAGGTTTGTTGTATGGTCGAACAATATAACCAGTCAATAGTTTTTTTTTTGCCTATAATAATATTGTTCTTGAGAACGTGCAAATGGTAATCTTCGACTGTCATATCTGGTGGGTGGAATTAGGTAAATCTTGCAAACAATTTTTATGGACCAAATGCCTACTTCATGCATGTCTGCTTGATTATTTTAGGGGAATACTGAATTAACTAGATTGTGTTTATTGATCTTCAGTGACAGTGAAGTAAAGAGAAACATTTCAATGATTACCTCACTTTTGAAGAGTTTTCACACAAAGAGGCCAGAGCTGGAAACTTTGTTGAACCAGCTGTTCATGCCAAATGATACAAATTCTAACATAGTGGCGTCAGAGACTAATAAATTGTCAGAAAACGAAGGCAATCACAAGAAGGTCGAGGAAACAAGCAAATCTGGTAAAGGCAAGGCTGTGGAGGTTACTGTTTCAGGAGCACGGAACAGTGGTCAAGACGCTCAAGCCAACAAGAGGAAGGGAAATAACAACTCCAAGAAGGGTAAAAATGGGAAAGGAGGCCGAAAGAAAAAATAGGTAGACATACTTTCTGTGGTGGTTCAAAGGTTGGGTATATAATCAATCTCTTTTGGTGTTGGGGTATAATGCCAGCAATCTGTAGTTCTTTGAATACTTTTTTATTCTGCTCAATAGTTGTGCTGGAAGTATTTCAATCTAAGGGGTGCAAACATAATGAGGTAAAAAATCTTGGGTAGTATTGTGCGTTCTTTTGCACTCTGATGTTTCTATAATAAGATTGCTGGAAGTGAACTACTAGTGATGCAGCAGATGGAGTTTCGACCGGTGCACTTTTGCAGTTACCATGCCGTTCTCTTTCTTTTTTATGTTAAATTTTTACTCACGGAAAGATGTGAATAAACTTGGAATTCAACAGTGAAGGTTGAGATAAAAATCCGCACGCATAAATGTGCTAAGCCTGTGTTATGATCTTAAACATGGAAGGATTTGCAGATGAAAATTATGGTGAAAAGATCTACCTTAAGATCAAAACTGAGCCTAAGTGAATGACACCCTAGTTGGATTCCGCGCAGAATTCCAAGTGAGAACTTGCGTACAATCTATAGCTTTCACGTTGGGAAAAGCTAATGATCCAGGTTCAAGAACCCAATTATGCATGCAATTCCAAGTGTCAACAAGCACAATGGAATTCTTCCATGAAGGAAAGGAAAAAAAAAATTAACAGCACAAAAACTATGTTGCAGCTCACCAGACCATTGAGTTTATCGCTTATTAAGAGAAATATCTCTGTACTCATACAAGATGACAGAAGTCTCTGTATTCTTATTACAAGATAAGAGGAGGAGATTTAGCCGAAGAAATTTGAGCAGATAAAACACAGGCCATTATCACTTGCCCATGTATCTGTTGGAAACTAAGAGAAATGTTTCCTGAAGTTACTTCAGAGAGTTGGAAATTAAGAGACATATTTCCTGAAGTTACCTCAGAGAGTTGATAATCGCTTCCAGGATTCACGAAGTTCGAGATCTAACCATTGCGCACCCACTCCGATTTAATAACCGCACTATCCTCTGACATTTGTTTGGAAGGCAAGTATAGTTTTGGGTAGACCATTTACTTTTATTTTGTTAAGGCAATTGTGTTTTAAACTATACTTGCATAATCAGATTTACACTACTGATAGACTGAAAAACAAGACAATTAAGCACATCAAGCATTAAAAAAAAGTCGCACGCCATACAAACGAACTGGCAGTTTTTATCAAGATGAACTCCAAAGAGTACAATCCATGTTGACCAAATCTCATTCAAGATAACAATGGTACCTTTCAACAAGATAATGCATTATTTGCCACACAGCAAGGCAATATATATTTAAATTCACTAGGAACAAGAGTTCTATTCATTATTGAAGTACCCTCTTTGATGATTAACATCACGTATATTCATAGAAATAACAAAATTTACCAAGTCACAACTATCAAAATTCAAAAGGGGCAAGGGTGTTACCCGGTTGTGATCCTATACTTAACCTTCCTCTTTCAAGAGAGAAAAATCCTCACCTCTTCAACCATTATTCCTCATAACCTAACCTACTGATCACCCCGGGATTCAACTCAAAAAACCCAATTCAATTCTCCTCATTAAAACTGATCAACTCGATGACTACGATAAACAATAATTGGCCTTGAAAGAGGGTAAGGTAAGTCAGGAAATAAATTCCCAATTACGCAGTACATTTATAACCATAAAGGACGTAGAACATAGGGTTGAAAGAAGGGTTCCAACATTGTGAAAGGTAAGTCGGGAAACAAATGCAACGGAGCTAGGCCTTCAGCATATGTACAGAAGTGACTGCACCTTCAATGTCTAAGACTCTAAATCCTCATAAGTGCATTTTTAACAAAACCTAAGTCTACATATATGAAATTCTACAGGGCCTCTCACAAGGTGGTTTGTTCAAATGAAACAACAGTTCATTTTTTTACATCAACAGATTTACACTACCGAGAGCCCGAAATAAGACAATTAAGCACATGAAGCATTAAAAAATGTTACATGGCAAACGAACGAAATGGCAGCACTTGTGAAGATGAACTCTCATTTGAGATAACAATGGTATCTTTCAACAAGATAATGCATTATTTGCCACAAAGCAAGGCAATATGTCTTTAAATTCACTAGGAACAAGAGTTCTATTTGCTATTGAAGTATCCTTTTGATGATTGACATCACTTATGTTCATAAAAATACCAAAATTGACCAAGTCACCACTATCATAATTCAAAAGGGGCAAGGGTGTTACCTGGTTGCGATCCTTCCTCTTTCGAACAGAAAAATCCCCACCTCCTGAACCATTATTTCTCATAACTTAAGCTACTGATCACCCTAGGATTCAACTCAAAAAACCCAATTCAATTCTCCTCATTCGCACCAAATACCTTCATCGTCGACAATGGCGATCTCAAGTACCCCTCCACCTCCACCTTCTTGGGCGAAAGCTCCCGATACTTGGCAAACTCCTCCCTCGCTTCCTCATTCCTATCAAGCAAACTATATATCATCCCTTTACAAAAGTAAGGCCTATAATCATTAGGATCTTCTCTTTCTAGCTCCACGTATTGCCTCAGTGCCGCATCCACATTCTTCTGCAAGAACTGAATCTGTGCCATGATCAGCCTCACTCACCTTATCCCCCTTCCACATGACCTTTAACACCTCTTCCAACTGTGAAACCATCACGTCTCCCTCTTCACACCTGTCCATTAAAAGGGCGTTTTCGAACAAAGCTTCGAAGTCGAGTGGATTCAGCTTGAGAATCTCTTCCAACACATCTTGTGCGTCTCGGGTACTTCCCATTTCACTCAGCTTTCTCGCCATTAGAAACTTCCACTCGGTTTCCTCTGGTTGAGCCGAAACCAACTTCTTCACTATCTCTAGAGCCTCCCCGTCTTTCCCTGCCTCCATCTCCCACTGCAGCAGCGATTTCAAGGACAACGACTCCACCGCACCCGAATTCGAGTCGAGAAGCTCCGATTGATCATCTGATTTTTCCTCTTCCTGTTCTTGATTTTGGTGCATTTTTTTCCTCTATCAAGATTGTTGGGGGCGGTTTCAGCCCATGCCGAAAACTTGTAGAATTTGGCGGCAACAGCGGCAGCGAGGAGGATGGTAGCGGTTCGGAGGGTTTGGATGATGGGGTTTGGAGAAGAAGAACCAGCATTTCTTGAGATGGAATTGAAGGAGGCTTTGACCCTGACGTGGGACCCAATTGGGGGATTGGAGAGTTTTTGAGATTGTGACACGGAGATGTGAAGGGAATGAAAGTGGTGATGGTGGTGGTGGTGGTGGTGGTGGTGATGGTATTGACGGTGGTGGAGAGTGAAGGGGTTCTGAGGTGGAGGATTGGTGTGATACAGAGCTGAATCCATTTTGGGTGGTGGTTTTTATGAAAACATCCGTCAAACTATCACCACTTTTTTTACTTCGTCCTCAAACTATTCAAAACCCCACCTATTTCGTCCTCCCCCTAACACGATCCACTATTTTGGAAGGCAAAAGACAACATGTGTTGTGCATGTGGGTGTTTGAAGGGCAAAATTGGGTTTTAACTTTTTCCCCTTTCATTCTGGGCCAAACCAGATTGTTGTTCCCTCCAATTTGGGTTCTATATACCCCTTGACAGAGAGGGAAAAAACAAAGCCCTCCCCTTTCTCCCTTACCCTCATCCCCATCCATGGCTTCCAAAAATAGAGCCCTCTCCTTACCTCCATCCCCCAGCCGTTCCCTAGCCATGCCTTTCTCTTCATCTTCCTCTTCAAGTAATATAAATGAATACCCTATCTACAAGTGTGGAAAGCCATCCCCATTAGAAGGTCGAAAACCATTGCAAACCATTACAAAAATTGAGGAATGACATTAAAAACACAATATATGTCAGAATCAGTATTCTCATATAACCAAGCTCCAAAAAGGTAGTTTGCATCATTCTTTTCATCTTCCTTTCAAAACAATAGTTCACTACAACATTTAAAATTCTAAACCTCCTCATACAAGAACAGGCCAATATAATTTCAACAGATAATAGCAATTGTCCAATGCAAAGGCTTTCCAGAGGTTTGCTTAATAAATGGTAGAACCGCAGGTCATATCCCTCAATACAATTTATTAATCTGACATGTTGAAACAAATAGTATGAACTTGTTACATACTTAGATGAGGAGAAAAATGGATGCCAACCCAAGAATGGCTTTTTCTTGAGATATGACTCCCTCTTTATATGGCTAATATACATGGGTGCACGTATAGCTTTTGGAACAGTGGTAAATATAGTTCATGCCTTCAATTCTAGCAACACATAAACTATAGATGATGTAAAGCCATGAGGCATTATACTTGATACAAGTTGCAGAAATGATTTCATTACCCCTCACCATGAGAGAACGACTGTGTGCAAAGCCTTGTGTGTGATAGCATATGAGAGAGAGAGAGAAAAGGGAGAGAGGAGGGTTTATCAATTTTGGGAGTAATAGATGGGAAATACCAATTGTGCCCTACAAAAGCTCACATGCACAGCATGTGCTGTGTTTTTGGACGGCAAAGTGGATGGCGTTAGGGGGAGGACGAAATAGGTGGGGTTTTGGATAGTTCGAGGACAAAGTAGGAGATTTTGATAGTTCGAGAACGAAGTAAAAAAAGTGGTGATAGTTCGAGAGATGTTTTCATAAAAAACTCTTGTACGTATGCAAAATCGAGATATATGAAACGAAAATCACTTTCAATCTCACCTTCTCCACGGAGATGAACGAGCAGAAGAAACGACTCTCTCTCTATCCTCTCTCTCTTTCGTCTGCGTTGAACAGTGAGAAACGTTGTCGTAGGACCCGTTCGTTTTGGAATTTTGGATTTGGATTTGTAGGCAATGAGTGTAGAGAGAAATAGAGTAATTATTGAAAATAGGGGTAATGATTGGAGAGAGATAGAGAAAAAAAATGAGAATAATGATTGAAAAAAAATAAGATAATGATTAGAATCCAAAATCAAAAACCCTTAAATGAATGGGTTAGTAGAATGCTATTGTTTTGGCACTAAAATCCAAAAAATACATACACTTGAGAAAGCATCTTCTGTTTTGGCAAACATTTTATTGTTAAGTAGAATGCCATTGAAATGTTTTTCTGTTTGCGATTCAAGGCTAAGTATATGTACAAGATTTCATAGCTTAGGCATTGTTTTGGCACAAACACTTGAGACAGCATCCTCTGTTTTTGTAACCTAGTAGGAATTTTGAAGTCATGGAGCAAATTCAACTGAATTGAGAGGAAGGGAGGTACATTCAGTGGCGGACCCAGGAATTTCACATACTGGGGGCACCTATTATTCACAATCTTAAACAAAAATAAGCAATCAAACACAATTACATAACACTAGGCTCAAACATTGATCATTATGCAAAAAGATCTATAACATATATGCTTCCAAAAGTTCATAAACATGTATGCTACCAAAAGTTGTCAAAAAATAGCACAAAAATTTAAGTTCTCATCGCTAAATATTACCAAGCATCCTCTCACAGTAGAACCTGTTGAGTTTTCAACTTTTAAAAGTGTTGCGTGATACTGATGGTCTCATTTGAAACTCCATAAAAAAAATCTCTCTATCTATGTATACCACTAAACTATCGTTCAACCATTGCAAGTAGTGAAGGGGCTAGATTCCAATGAAAAGACCTAGATTTCAACAATCAAATCCAAACGTGAATTGTTAACTCATTCTTATTATACTCAGATAATGGGATCACAATTCACAAACATGGATTCTCATAAAAATGGGCCAAACCTAACGAGTCCAAACAAATTGGATCTTATTTTGTTCTATGACAAAAGCACAGATTGGGCTTAATATTCAAGGTAATGGAGTATCATATGCACAGGCACAGTTGTCGTCAAGAAGAGAGATGTATATTATACTTATATCTATTAATGTATTCATTATTCATATACACTGTACACAGAGAGAGAGAGAGAGAGACCTTGGTTTTGGTATTCACTGATACGACGAGACGATGATTCCGGTGACCGATTGACGAAGCAAACCAACTAATCAAGTCTGCTCTGTTCGAGAAATATAGGAATAGGGGAAGATGCAGCAGATCGGTTGGTGACTGGCGAGGGAAACAGCGAGGCGAGCTCTCACGGACACCGGCGAGGCGAGTGCTCCGTCGAGAGGGAAACGGCGAGCCGACGAGGTGGATCCTGGGTTTTTACGTATCTGGGGAGAGGCCGGGAGAGTTTCTTCCTCTGTTTTGTCTTCCTCTGTTTTGTCTAAAAACGATTTTTCTTTTTTTAACAAGGGGTGGGGGCACACGTGCCCAAAGGTGAGGCCGCACCGGGGTACATTTAACGATGTTCAAAAAATATATCACATTTTAATAAGTAAAATTACAAAAGTTTTTTTTTGACAAATAACTAAATTTCATTTATTCTATAACCAAACTTAATAACTTTTATCAATAATCAAAATTCAATAACCAAATTCAAAATCAAAAACATTCCACATCGGAATCGTCTCATCGAGACGAATAATTTAGTCTAGTTGGATGCGTGATTGGAATTCGTTTGTGATTGGACAAATGTGCATTATGTATTGTGAGTTTTTTTTTTGTTAGGGATGCAAAAATAATGGAGGTAGATGTTGTTCAGTTTGATTATAGATTAAATAGATAATCAAATACTGAAGTGACACATTTTGATTATTGATTTGGTTTTGATTATTACCATTGCGGATGCTCTTATGCCAAGTACTCTGGAATATAATTGCACAGAAAGCTTTTTCTTGCGGAAACCAATGATCACATAATTAGATGGAGATTGGTCGAAATGAATCAATAAATCACAAAATAAACAATTGCAAAAAGAATTCAAATAGAGACAAAAAAAAAGTTATCTAACTTTTCAATCCAAACACACTCGGAATCCTTACCCACCCGGAGTCAACGAGGCAGAATAAAAAGGGCAAAAAATCATGACATTACATATCCGAACCAATCAGTTTCGGTAAAAAATTTCAAGGTTGAGATTAAAACGAACCTAAAAATGGAGACCGAACTCTGATTTTCTATTTTTATTATCCCTCAATTAGCACTTGTTAGGTTTTAAAATTCGACTCATATTGGGCCTCGGGCGAACCGGAAGGACATTGGGCCGACCAACTGGATCGAGAGTGGGCTTTGCTTATAACCTAACCTACGGTCCATTATATAGATCCGTGTGTGTATGTAGTTTGATGAAGAAAACTAGACCAGCACTTTCGGGCGGCATAATGATCACACGTTCCGCATTCAAGCAGCAGCAGCCGGAGAAGGAAGAAAACAATCCAGGAGAGCCGCCGTGTATGTTTGTCTATCTTACATGCATTACTCCAATGTCTTTGTGTATGTGTGTGTGTGTGAGAGAGAGAGAGAGGGAATGTTCACTGGAATTGTCAGGGAACAGGGCCAACAGGCCACATAAAGTGCAAGGATGAACGTGATTTCATGAAACTATTTAGTTGGACACACGCAACACTAAAAAGATTATATTCATCCAACCTGTTATTGTGTTTGTATAATTCGTCGGAAAAGTATTGATTATGTCACTTGAGAGCGAAATTCTTTCAAGATGGCTTGTAATTGTGAAAACACTAATACTACTTAATTCTATTTAGAATTCTGTTAAGGGAGATACTTACCATGATCACAACGAGAGAAAGAACTTACCATTATCACAACGAGAGAGAGAGAGAGAGAGAGAGAGAGAGAGAGAGAGAGAGAGGAGTTTTATGAGTACTGGCAAGTGCTAGATACAAAATAATCAAATGCCATTGTTGGTTGCCTTCATTATCATATTTACAAAATTGAATATCAAATTAAGTCACATATTTTTGTTACAGTGTGTCTACTGCCTAGCACTATCAATTTGGTCTAATATTTGAATTATTTATTCTTGTCATATTTCAGTTCCTTATAAACTTGGCAAATGTTTAAGGGAGTTTGATTACTTGAATCATTAGAGTTGCTAACCTCCATGCATTTGAGTTTTATCGTTACATTTGTTAAGTTCGTTCAATTTTTTCATAAAAATAGCTAAATTAAATAGTGGGTTTCAGCGATATTGCATAAATTTATTTGTGTCTGTTTGTGTGTGTGGATGTGACCTCTGTTTGGTTCATACTCATCATACTTCTCAGCTTCAATTAATCTATTTTGCAATATACATCTCAAGTGTTAGTTTTGGTTGTCTCTAACTCCAAGCGGTTCCTCTTCCTTTCTTTGTTCCCCCTGGGGATTTTCCAATTTCATTCATAAGCCTTTGACTTATCTGGCTCAAGTTTGTTTGTTTATCTTGGATTTTGCTTCTGCTGTTTTTTAACAACCTATTTTAGTAATCTATGACCTGGAGAGGATCCACACGATCATCTAGGGTTTGGTGGCAGAGGAGTACAATAATAAACAGAAGAAGACCATCCGCATGCTAGTACTAGTAGGATTTTTTTTCCGTATAACTTTTTCAGTTGATGAGCTGATTCCTTTTCTTGACAGTTGACAATGACATAGTTGGATATGAACATTGACATAGTTAGACGTGAATCATATGACAAAATAAACATATTCGTTTTGTAGCAGATATTCAATTCAAGTTTAAGATTTCATTCTTGAACACAAATCCATTTTTGTAAGTTGAATTATGCTTTTATGTATTGTTACAATATTTCGGGTATTGTCCAGTTTTCATCTAAAAGGGTTGCGAGGTTGGTGTTCGTGGAGGAGAATGATAAAAACAGAAGATAGCCCCTCCTCTGCAAACCAACTAGTAGCTTTTACTGTCTGTTTTTGTTGATGACCTGAGCTTTCATTTATTAGAGTTATAATTTATTGTTGTATTGTCCACTTTTGAAGAAGAGATCTGCCCAGAATGATGACAATGGTAAACAGAAGGAAAGTTCCGCATTCAAGCAGCAGGTGGAGAGGCAGCAACTGCTGAAGAATGAAATTACGCGCATCAAGGATAGACTTGTTATGTTTGTCTATCCTACATGCATTACTCCAATGTGTGTGTGTGTGTGTGTGTGTGTGTGTGAGAGAGAGAGAGAGAGAGAGAGAGAGAGAGAGAGAGAGAGAGAGAGAGAGAGAGAGAGTATTTGGGTCTGTGAAGGGACTAGAGTAATAGGGACGAAGGTTGAAAACATATCCCAAACCCAAGAGGTTAACGCTTTGAGAATTGAAAGATGTGTGAGCCGATTTTGGAATTATGCGTGCTCCATGAGCTGTGTTCCTTCTTTAGGGTTTTTAGGGAGGATGGGAGGGAGAGTTTGTGTGGATGTGAACCCAAACAGATCTCATCATGCCTTGTTGCTTGCTTTAACCGACCCCACTCACCCCCCCTCTTTCTGCTCTTGCTAGCCACTCCACTCCTTCTCAAGCCTGATTCGTGTTTGGTTACTCATCATACTTCTCTGCTTCATTTAATCTATCTTGCAATATACTTCTCAAGTCTTACAATTTGTCTATGTTTAGGGGTTTGATTTTGGGGACATTCCTCCCATGGGTGTTGGCATCGGTAGAGTATTTGAACCATGTTGGGATGAAGAGTCTCTCTATCCTGCTCCGAAGGTGTATGAGGATATGGCAAAGATTGGTCTTAAAACTTACAAGTGCCAATGTGTATGTGGTTTCCGCTTTTGTTTCATTAGTTAGATTCTTTCTTTTTTTTACTCCTCTTTGATTAACCCCTCTTTCTTTGTTGGTTTACTGCCTTTGTTAAAATGCAGGACACATCGTACCAGTTTACCAAAATCCGCAAGGTATATTGTGACGAGGCGAGGCATGGTTTTACTGTTTACCACTTCTATTTCAAGGCTGAGGATAAGTTGGTTGCTTCTCCCGAGAATTTGAAACTTACATTGTCTTCTAATCCCACTTTCACTTTCATCTCCTCTTGCAGGAAGGATGAGGTACTTTGTTTATTTAGATTTTATTCTTTTGAACGTTGGATTGCTCTAATGGTGTTATGAACTATCCTCATGCATAGTGTTACCGCCTTTATATTTTTCTTTACAGGTCTGCTGTCTTCGCTGCATAGTAGGCGAATAATATCTTGGTGGGCAGGTCGGAAGGAAAAGGCTGCTTTTAAGTTTTGCTCAAGAGTGAAGTCCATATATTAGCACATGTAATCAAGGAGAAAGGACAATGCTGAAAGGCCATTGTCAGAACCCCAAATAGATTGTTAGACTGAGAGAGATGGATGGCTATTCTGATTGCGTATTGTGTTGTTTATGTAGGTTTTAACGAGTGGGTGATGAAGCAAATTAATCCCAGAGCTTACACTCTTTAGTTGAAGCTCTTAAAGTAATTAATTAAGGTCATGTTTGGTAATGACATTGAAGAACTTGAAATTAAAATTGCCCTTATTTGGTGATGTCCAGTTTGGTAATGACATGAAAGGGGCCCCGCTAGTGGACGGCAAGATTAGTCCCCAAAATTAGTCGAGGTGTGTATAAGTTGGTCCGAACACTTGATTTGTTTTTTGTCTTTTTTAAAAGGAGATATACATCAGACCTGGGAAAAGAAAACACTACACATCTCGAATGTGAACCATGCACGGATGTCCAGGCCAACACAACCCTTAAGCCTTATTATTATTATTATATATATTTATATAACCTAGAACAAAATCACTAAACCAAGCACACAAGATCAATGGCTTTCTATCATATTGCATTCTGCCTTCTGTAATCGCTACTTTGATTTTGAAGCAAACCCATGTGGTTGGACCTGCAAATGACTGGCTTGCACTAGCAGAGTGTCACAGCGCTAGGCCCCCCCGAAACGTGCATGCAGTGCCTCAACTCCGACCACCGCACTGCACCGCAAATGTTGAAAATCCCGCGGGGATCGCCACCATTGTTGTCGGCTGTGTAAATAGCCATACGGACGGGACAACCTGGTCCAACAAATGACACAGCTTGCTGCTGCCTCTTCCAATCATGACAAGGTTTTGTGAAGAATATACAGGCCATTTGAAACCATTTTAATTCAAACTTAGAAAGGGTCTATCTAGTTCAAAAGTTTGTTGAAATAAAGGTATGTGAAATTCTAAGGGAATTCGTCAGACAAATTTTATTTTTATCACAATATTCATGGAGCCACCAGTGTGCATTGTGCAAGATTGTTAATTGATTAAATCCAAAGGACATTCTTTAAGCTAATTAACGTGTAGGACGTGATTTTCTGGAACGCTTTCTGAACTTTTTACAGTACAAAGGTAACTAGCCTCATTTTTTTGGCATTCTGTTTTTGCTAGATCAATTTATGAACTTTAAAATTATATCCCGTGCCTAAATATCCTATTAATCCAACCGTTAGACTCAAAACAATCTCTCACCTCTTTGATAAAAACAATCCGTAGAATACGTTTCCTTCCCGCTCTTCCATCATCTTATATAGCAATATTATCGTGTTATTTTCTATTGATCGATTTTCATTATTTCATATACACTTCAATTGTTTATGGTTTCCGCAATTTTTTCCCTATCAAGTAGATAACTATATATCTACTACAATCATGGAGAACAGGTTTCAGCCACGCCCTTGGAGGAGTGTTGTCAAATGCTCGCTTGCGCGAAGAAAGAAGTAATTGCAGCATATGAAAAAAAAATACACAAGTGCGACTTTGAGGGCACTGATAAATCAATGGATAGTGCTTATACATATGCGGTCCAATGCCATCAAAAGACTGATGAAGCTTGTCGGAAATCCGAAATGGAAATTTCAGAGAAGGTTATGAACGAAATGATAGCTCACGAACAACTCTGCGAGACTGCAATGAGAATTATCGAGCGATGCAAGTGATCACTAGCAACCTAGTAGCTAATTATAACTGGCTTAAGAATATGTACGTTTCCTTGGTTTCCTCCATCTCTCGTTCCTCGATTGGATGTGTACTGTACTTTTAACTACTAAGATGGATGAGATGATAAACTAAATAGAAGTATTTAACCTTCTTCGTTACATTCTCTCAAGTCTGAATATCCAATATTCCAAGCTAGCTTTATAACTTTATGATTGTTAAACATGAGAAGTTTTTCCGTGCCGGGTGGGCATGGCCACGTGGTGCCGAGCACGATCTCGGTCGTCTAAACGTGTTTTGGACTGCCTAAATCTATTTCTGTTTGGGTAATTTTTTAGTGTAAAATTACCAAAACACCCCCTCAAGCCCAAACAGATCTGAGCCAATTAAAACACGTTTGGACGACTGAAATGTGTGCTCGGCACCACGTGGCCCGTGCCCACCTGGCACTGAAAAATTTCTTGTTAAACATTCTACTATTAGACTTTATGGACCCTACACAGTAGTGACACTACTTTACAAACAACAGAGTTTGGCAGGTAGCTAGACCTCTTTACTTTCCTGATTGTTCAAATCATTCCGGATAGGAATGTCAATTAAGAACCTTACACAGTTTTCAAAGTGAATCTTTTCTTTCATTGCGGATAAATTACCGGACAAGGGTCCTGCATGTAGCGAGTAGATGCACTACGCGCCCCTTGATTCGCTCTATCGAAATTTCATCATCGTAATCTAGTGTAATTATTTTAAATGTTAGACTCTTATCTTCAAGATGAATGATCAATTTAAAAGATTATCATGAATCTAATAAAAATTCAAAAAATACGAAAGTTATACCCAATTTGTATCCGATTCATCATTCAACCCATTTGTTTTTCCGTTTGATCCGTTTTCCCCAAATCTTGAATTTTTTGGGTAGAGATTTTTATCAATCAAAATAGAAACTATCATATCATACTCTACATTGGAACCAAGGCGATTGGCAGGCTCTGGATATAGTAGATATCTTGTCAATAACAGAATATAATTATAGAATTAGGGGGTTCAATTGATGTGCATGGCAGCACCTATGAACAAGATCGAGAGGGCCCACCAGATGTAAAGGGAAGGTCGATACGAGGAGGCCTTAGGGTTCTACACAGAAGCCCTTGCTAATGCCAAGACCAAACCCCAGAAGATCGCCCTCCACAGCAACAGAGCCGCATATGTCATATCATGGCTCCTCCCTACAGCAAATGAAATTAAGATTAATTGGATTAATTCTGTACTGTTTAGGTGGAGACTTCTGTATTAGAATACCCGTCTGCTAAATTGCTTTGACAACTAAGACTTTTCATGCCTTGACATGTTTGATGCCGGGATTGTAATCCCACGTCCATGTTACAAGGAAACATGTGGTCTTGCATGTTTCCTAGGATTAGCTAGTCTCACATTTGTCTTTGTGGGACTGTGGATAAGACTGGACTAGAAGAGGACTATTTGCCCACTTAATATCGCATGAAAGGGAGTATCCAATATCCGGATTGGGATTATTTCCCTCTTCATCCAATGATAAAAGACGATTCTCCATTCTTATCACATCCTTTATCCCACCCAAATCAAACATGGTATGTACAACTAATCGTACTATATACAATCCCATATATTATCCCGTAGATCGATGCATGTGTCCCCTTTATCCCCATCACTAATCCCATATTCTTTTTCAGACCTTCCAAAAATAATTCGGTGATCAAACGTGTCCCGTAAGGACTCCGATGAAAGGTTAAATAAATGAACACTATTCAAATTACCACCAGAATGGAGTATTACTAAAGTATAGCCATAGGCTTAAATGGAGTGGGATGTCTGATAAAAGTTTGGCAGTTTTAGTTTCTACCGAAACCCACAAGTTCAGGGTCGATTGGCTGCTAACAGTCAGTGATTATGATGTTTGTGTGGGCTTTGGTTTGTTTTGAACCTAGTTAGGGTAATATTTATGTCTGAGTGGAGTGGTTTGGCTTAGGAACACGAGGAACGTGACCAACTCAACCAAAGGGTTGCTATTGCAGTGCTTTGGTAAAGTGTTGTGAGGTGACTAATGACATCCTAAGTAGGGGTGATACAAAAAACCGACTGAAGTAATCGGTTCGGTGCGGTTCGGTTTGGGAGAGAAATTGGGTTCGGTTTGGTCCGGTTTTTGTTTATATAAATTTATTTTTTCGGTTCGGTTTTAGGTTTTACTGAGGTTTCAACCGAAAAACCTGAACCGAACCGAATTATAATTTGGATCATAATTTTTTTCGGTTTGAAATTTACTGGCCCAAATGAAGCTTTAAAAGTATGAAATTTGTTTATGTATTTTATTTTGACCCAAATGATTTTGTAGTGTGTTAAGACATAAATCTTGCATTTTTAGCCCAAATGGGCCCAATATATGTGTGAATCATTACTTTGTTTCATTTTTTGAGGCCCAAAAGAGGCCCACAACTTAAAACTGAAAATCGAACGAAACCGACCGAAAATCGAATGAATCGAAACCGAAAAAACCGATATCCCTTTCGGTCGGTTTCGGTAGGTGAATATGGAAAACCGAACCAATATTTCGGTTGCTAAAATTCCAAAAAACCGAACGGACCGAACCGATATCACCCATATCCTAAAGCTGCATTGGTTGAAATTCCAAGTTGCGAAAGCTGTTTCAGCCCAATGTTCAAACTGCAGCTTTGGTTTTTTGTCTTCTACTTGGCATGGGGTTTGTGACTTTTTTTAACGTATCAAAATACTCCTAGGTTAGTAGTTTGAATTCAATGGCGATCTAGCTTGAGTTATTGATTCGAAAAGCACAAATACTTTGTGAACATAATAATCATAAAAAGGCGTGTGTTGGTTCGAACTTCAAAGATTAATTTGCCATATCGGAAGTCTTGGAAATTCTACCTTTTTGTGGGAGGTTTGAGAGCAGAATATGATCGATTGAGCACAGCTCATTTGAATGGGGCAGTTAGTGAATGTGGAAGCGGGGGGCTGCTGTCCCCTTGGGGACAGCAGCGTGCTACTGTGCCCGATTCTGGGCCCACTCCGGTCTCGCTCCGATAATTGGAATCGTTTATTTTGTAGAGCTCGTCGAGTAGAACAACCATGCAAAAAATCAGCTTAATTGGATATCGTTAAGTGTCTGATCAGAGCCCATATAACTCTTGGTCCATGGGTTACAGTGGATTTGATCAAGTGTTTCGAATCCATTCTTTTCAACATATAACTCTCGGTCCATGGATTACAGTGGATTTGATCCAGTGTTTCAGATCCATTCTTTTCAAGATATAAAAGTTCCGATCAGGCACTTAACAATATCCAATTAAGTTGATTTTTTGCATGGTTGTTCTACTCGACGAGTTCTACAAAATGAACGATTCCGATCATCGGAGTGAGACCGGAGTGGGCCCAGAAACTGGGCCCAGCAGCCACCCGCCTCCGGTGCGGCTAGTAGTTATCTTTGTTTTTGTGTTTTAGGGTAATTAAGCTATTTCACGTTTATCTTTGTTGTTGTGTATGAGGAAAATATACTAGTTCAGAATTCCGAAACTTCTTTCTCGTACCTGTTAATTTTGTCAAAAATGCTTTGGCCGGCTTCTTGATTTGGTATTGCCCGTTAATTCCTTCAGGTAATAGCTGCCTAAAGTAGGTTGATTCCATGCGTCTGAAAATCTTGTTAATTAATAGCATCAATTTATGTCAAAAAAATACCATCGTATGTTTAGTTACAAACTCCAACAAGTACAATAGTTTTGGCATCAATTATGCCCTTGTGATTTAGAACGAATTTCAATGTTATCCGTTTCCGTCAATGAGAGGCTGACATGGCTAACTGCCGGTTTATCTAGCGATGACACTGATCAGGGGAATACTAACTCACGGGAGCAATACTGTATAACATAATTGAAAGAAAATTTCAAGCACACGGAAAAAGAATTACCCCCAACCTCCATGGCAACCTCCACCACCCACCTCCGTGACCACCACCACTTGCCTCCATAACCACTGCCGCTCTTTCTTCCTCTTTTCCCTTGTAAAAAACCTTAAGTAGCAACTATCCATCCTCCACTTCCCATCCCACAACTAGAGGCGACACCAGCTTAATAAGAATGGGGTCGCAATATTTGTACTATAATTTTCTGTTAGTTCATTATTTGACACCGTTAACATGGAAGATGACCCCAAGTCCAACTCATGTGTGGATGTAGTCAGGGACGGATTCAGGAATGTAGTGTAGTGGGGGCACTTGTTAATCATAATGGTAAAATTTTATTTTTATAGTCAACCACAATAAGTTCGTACAAAATTAAGGCGTGTATTACTAACTACAAAAATTTATAAGATTTTAAGTTAAATTAGGTAAAAATGAGCACAAAATCTCATACAAAATTTTTAAAATATGTTTTAAATGAACATCAACAAGTTTTAGAATGTCCGAGCTAGTTTTGTTAATGACTTTGTTTTATAATATTTCTCTCAAACGGTTAAAAATAAAGAAAATCAAGAAAGAATAGCTCCAAATAGACAAACGGCTCGTAAAGTAACAAGTATAAAATACACCATATGATAAAATTCAAATATAAAACTAATTTGTATGTGTTTTTTCGAGATATATGTAAGTGTGTATGTTTATATATTAGCACACTTTTATAATTATATTAATTTATACAAAAATATATATTTTAATTTTGAGCGTGCCCCGCTTCGGTCCGTCCCCGGATGTAGCACTCTATAATTTTCGCCTCTGTAACCCCATGCTAGCACTCGATAATTTTCACCTCTGTAACTCCATGCGGTCCTCTTCCTGTCATTTTGCTCCTCTCCCTCCAAAGAGACTCTTTTCTCTCGTGCATCTCTCTCTCTCTCTCTCGATCTCAAGAAAGTATGGCAAGATTCTTCCCTGCAATCAGCCAAAAGCTCTATAAACAACTTATCACACTAAAGTTTCGTTCCATACGAAAAAGATGAAATCAAATTCAGCGCGGTTATAAGCTGTGAAATTACACCTGCATCATGATACTCGTTAACATTTAATTTGGTCGAAAAAAATTACAAGCTTAATTATTGAACCAACTTCAGAAGTTAATGAGTTTCAATAGCCTTGAGTACTTGAGTGGGAAATTGATGAGAGGAACTATAGGGTGCATCCAGGTGCGCAAAGACCTCATTATGTACTTAATTTCCAAAAAAGAAAAGGCCTCATGATGCTCTCGTGAAGGAAATTCCTGTTCATGTTCATCTTAAGGCTATGGAACTCAAGGACATCAAGCCTTCAGCCCTTAACCTTGCTATCTACAATAAGCAGTTGGATCCTTTCCAATCTTAAATTTGGATTGGACCCAACCTTCCAAAATCTCGATCGTCCATCTAGTCAATCGATGGTTTGAATTTGTTGATAGTTCTGGTTCGCAATGTTTGACTATTTTTAAATCGGGATATATATCGTGTATCGTTTATTTCATCGTATGAATCGTATCGGGATACATATCGCGTATCATAAGATACGTTTCAAATAGATGGAAGCTATATACAATAAAATAATAGTTATACTTAATTATAATCTAAAAGTCTGGTGTATATATGAAAAAAAAAATGCTTTCAGGGTGAAAAGATCCAAGTCTCTTAGGTAGGGCCCATCACATTGAGGCTTTCTGGTGCCTGAGTTAAGGGAAGAGAAAGAGAACCCTTATTTGATTCACACAAAACATGATTGTAATACCTAAGTTTTTTTATTCGAGCTTTGAGTTTGGATTTTTTCTTTAAATGATTTGGATATGACCATAATTAGATGAAAAAACGATATCATAATGCGTTTGGTGTTCCACTTCTTAAAATATGGTATGATTTGTTCTCTAGAAGTAGTCGTATGATACGCTGTGAATCGGGATGCACTATTATGTCGTAGGATACGCCGCCGTATCGTAGAATTTCTATAAAAAAGGATACGGGGTGCGATACGTATTATTTTTAGAAGGAGGCGATACGAATCGTAAGATACTTATCCTCTATTGAAGGATTTTAACAACCACGGTTAGAGACTACCAGCAATTTTTCCCAAGAAATCATCCATTGGTAAACAAAACAAGACATCGATCATATGATAACTGAAGATAAACACAAGCACTTACTCTTGTATTGAACAGCTAGCTGTTCTAGGAAATTCTGTGATGATGCCATCGACTCCCCATCCATTACAAAGTCATTCAATAGGACTCTTTGCTTGTGCTCTCGATCAACCATTGCTTATCAATCCTATCTTCTACAAATTTGAATAGTTTTGGATATTTTCAAAAGACACTTTCACGTTCCTACTCACGCATACGTATTTTGTGACTTAGGTCTAGACGACTATGGCTATTTGCTTAAGAAATTATTGGAATATGACTGTTCTGTTTCCTTATTTCTAAGACAAACTTCTGTGGAATATGCACTGAGAAGTGAATTGAGAGCCTGGAAGATCGTGAAAGTGATTTGTGTTGGTGTGCCAATTACAAGTTCCAGTGATGGGTAGTCCTATGGTACGCATCTTTTATTGGGGGGTGTACCTGTATGCATCATGATTTTAAACCCTGGGATTTAAAAGTGAATAATCCGGACCATCCATTTGTTAAATCAATTTAAAAAAATAAAAAAGATGGCTTAGCAGGTAACCGGTTGTTCTCTCCTCCTTGACTCTCTCTCCCTCTCCCTCATGTGTAAAATACTACAAATTATAAACATAACCACAATTGTTCCTACAACACAAAAAATTGGCATTTTCTTACCATAATGTATCATACCAAAAGAAATCGATCAAAAGATACCAGCTACAAGATCAAAATATGTCGTACCACAGTCAATAATTATTATACCCAAGCAAGATACATGTCTAAAATATCACAAATTAAATAACATAACCACGATTGTTATGATAACACCAAAAATTGACATTTGTTTACCACAACTTGTCATATCAAAAGAAATTTATTCAATTATTCCGTTGCAAAACTAAAATATGTCGGACCACAATTAACAAGCGAGAACTTCATTTTTAGTTCTAAAAAACATGTTGTACCGCAAAATATGTTGTACCACAATTAAAATATGTCGTACCAAAATAGACATTTGTCCTGCCACAATTTGTAGTTGTATTCGAAAATTTGGGTATAGTACTTATTTTTTGGTAAATTTTTTGGATGAAAATTTTGAGCGAGAACTTCATTTTTAGTTTAAATTATTGAGGTATTGTGTAGGAAAAAATTAAAATTTGAAAAAATAGTGTGGAGGGAATTGAACATGAAGATAATATGGAGGAAATTTTAAATTTTAAAAAAATTATGTGGCGAGAATGGAAAATATTTAGATTAAATTTTGTACAACACATTGTGCTAAGGTAATGACAATCTATGGCATTGTTATAATATTTTTGATTATTTTATTCAATATGCGGTATTTAATTTACGTATATATTTTGCTTCGATATAACTATTGTGGATTTTTGTAAGACATATTTTCATTTATCATCACGCACAAAAAAATATGACAGATTGTGGTAAGGTAACGCCACTTTATAATTTTATTATAACAATTGTGTTTATATTATTTAATTATGGTATGGTATTTTGCCGATTATAACTATCGTTAATTGAACATTCTGATTTAATTTTTTTATACGACACATTGTGGGTATGAAAACGTCAATTTATGGTGTTATAATTTGGTTATATTACTAAATTTGTGGTATTTTAGACATGTATTTTTCTTGGGTATAACAATTATTGATCGTGGTACGACATATTTTGGTCTTATTACGGAATATTTTAATCAATTTCCTTTGGTACAACACATTGTGGTAAGAAAACGTCAATTTATGGTATTTTCATAACAATTGTGGTTTTTTTTTATATAATTTGTGGTATTTACATATGTTTTCTTTTGATACGACATGTTGTGGTAAAAAAATGACAATTTTAGGTATTGTCATAACAATTGTGATTATTTTATATATTTGTGATATTTTAAAAATATTTTTGACTTGGGTATAATAATTGTTGATTCTGGTACGACATATTTTGATTTTGTTACGGAATATCATATGAGTTAAAGAATTTTTGGTACGACTCATTGCGGTAAGATAATGCCAATTTATGGTGTTGTTATAACATTTGTGGGTAGCATTATTTAATTTTTGATATTGTACGCATATATTTGATCGGGGTACAAGTATTATAGATTCTGGTACGAATAATTATAATTGCATAATAACAACATTTTTTAATTATGAGTGACCTGCTAATGACCTGTTTAATAAGTAAATTTTAAAATACAAGTCGTAATTAGTATCATAAATATGCATTAGAAAACCAAAATGGGCATAATGAAAATTACAAATTGTCATAATTTAGACATACGTTATACCCTGTATTTGTTAATCCTAACTTAACAAAATTGTTAGAGTCAAATGATGCTTAAATTAAATCTTTGGCGTCCTCACCTACTGAGCCCCGTGCTGCAGACACAAATCCGAATATAAGTGTGTGTAATGTTGTCGATTGTGAATCTTACACATGTAAAGTCATGAATGAATGTATTCGAATTTGCACATACATATTTGTGTCCGAAACAATTTTCCTTTACATTATTTCTCGGTTCTCATTGTCTAGAGTGACTACACATTTGCAGAAACTTCGACAGTTGAAGAGGTCCTAACCATTCGTTAAAAAGCCAAAGCATATATTTATTTTGACCCCAGAAAAAAGAATATTTTTTTTTATAAGTTTATGTCCGGCCTGGCAGACTGATCAAGTTAGGTGCCGTTTCGCTTTCTTTTTAAACATTCTTTTTCAAAAAAAATGTAATTTCAAGCTCAAATATAATGAAAATGAAAAAATTATTTTTTAATTTTTTTGCACTATTTAAAAGATCTCAATGAGATCTATCAAATAAGATCTATATTAGCAAAAAAATTATTTACATAAATACATGATTTTTGAATTTTAAATTAATTTTCTTTTCCAAAAATTTATTTTTAAAGAAATCGGAACGGAGCCTCCTGGGGACCAACTCTACCGTGGTTATGGGCTTTGGGGTGGAAGAAATGAATATATCCACTACTACGGCATGATAAACTTGGGCCAGAGCTTCGTGTGTACTGAGTCACTACTGACTCAACACATAATAAATATAGATAACAAGTGGATGAAAATCAGGGGAAAAAAACAGAGAATGTTAACGTCCGTAAAGGTATCGAGTCAGCATTTCCCGGCCCCCTAATTTTCATACTACGTCTGCAAACATAATCAGGGAAATAATATAAAGAGCAAACAAACAAAAAGTACCTTCGAGCCTGACAAGCTCAACGTCTGTATCTTCCATGAAAATGGGCAATTTTGTGTACTCAACTATGCTGCTAGAAAAAAGAAACTATGCTGTTAGAGAACTACCTAAAATCTTGTGTCTTCCGTTCTTTGTTTATTTTCTTCGTTGTTCTCTGCGCTGTGCGTTTGTTAGTTTGACCGATTTTCTCGACAATTTATAAAGGATAGAAAAGGGCAACCAGGGAAGATTACAATGGGCTAAACTAAAGATAAGATCATCACGATCTACATCAGCCTCTCTATCGTCATGATTTCTCAACGCGCACGATTTTTACGTGGTTCGAACAAATTTGGTTTTTATTTAAATTCATCGACTCCATGGCGGCAGCAGCAGCCTCATCCATTCTCATTAATAAATCTCAATGAGTATAAATATCCAATGCACTAACACTTTGTCGACAAATCTTCCTTCTCTCTTTCACTCCGATCTGCATCATCGCATTCAGCTGGTGATAATTTGCCAAATTATTTGACCCGTTAGTCCGGAAGCTAACGTCAAATTTTTATTATTTTTTTTAACTCCAACCCATAAATTTAAAATCGCATGCAATCCACTTTTCTACTCCTAATACCGAGTTATCCCTCAAACACCAAAATATCAAAAAAAAGGGTTTTAAGATTTTCCATGATTTTTAAGTGCTCCAGAAGGCCTTTTAAACACTATTCCACCCTTCAAATTCCTTTTTCTCTCCTTCAAATTTGACATTCGAGAGCTTTCCTCAAAAGGAGATTTTTTGTTTATGAAGAAATCAAGTACACAATAAAGTTAACACCATCGAAAACCAAGAAACCATTCTAGCTACAAAAACTAGTGGAGGGTACAAATGTTGATGTGTGATTTCTTTGAATTACTAAAATTTTGTTATGTACCCTAAAGCAAAAAACAAAACAAAACGTGGAGCCGCCCGTTGAGCATTCCGAATAAAGTTTGTTCAGTCAGCAAGTTTTTCTAGTTTTTATTATTGTTCTTTGGAAAGCTCTCTTTTTGTGTTGGCGTTTGGGATTTTTTGCCAAGGGACAACAAATTCAAGAAGGATGGTTTTTGTGATGGAGTGCTCGTAAGTATATACCGCCACATAAATGTTGCAAAAATTTCTCCACCGCGTGATGTGAGTTTTGCCGCGAAGTGCATAGCTCTCTTAGCGGTGGAGAATGGCTTGCAATTAAATAATCGGGCCCCACAATTAAAGCAAGTAGACATGACTCCAACCCCATAAACGGCATATTCCATCGAATGTGCTCATTTTTATGATTCCAAATTTCCAGAGGGATATGAAAAAGAATGGATAAGTTACACACAAATTAGTAGGAATATTCCATGTTCCTCAATGAACATTTGTCGATACCAGCCACCTTCATTATTAATATAGGTGGATCCTAGTGATGTTTTGGAATGAGTTTGGTTTTTTTTTTTTCGTTTTCTCCCCTCAAACTATCACCATTTTTTATAGGGAAAATGACGGCCAATAACGTGCTTTGATAATTAATACCCGCTAAGGATATTTTTAACATTAATAAATATTCTCAGCATGTTCTTGGCGGGTATTAATAATCAAAACACGTCCTGAACAGTCATTTTTCCTTTTTTCTACTTCGTCCTTTAACTACCAAAATCACTCATTTCATCCGTAAAACTAACCAAATCTAACCCATTCCGTCCAATCGGTGACGGCTGTCAAATTTTTGGACGAAAAAGTGGTCACATACCAAGCACGTGTCTTTTTCAACCCACTCCAATGACACAAATGTCATTTCGTCTCTATATTACTCCCAAAATCGATTAACCCTCTCCCCGCATAACTCATCCCCCTTCCATATACTGCATTCAATCGGGCCCTTATCCCGCTTCTCCCTATATCCGTCTTTTATATCTGCTTAATAAACATTCCCCAACACCCTTATCTCCTCCCTTCCCACCACCGGTCAAAACGAGCCACTAGTGAATCTCAGGGTACACGGCACCTATTTTAGCCACCAGGTCCAGATCAAGTGCACGTGTTTCGGTTTTTATTTTATTTATTTTTTGAACTGGGAAATTTCGCGCGTGGGACCAACTCTACTTGGACCTTCAAAAGAAAATTGAAGAAAAGAACCGGTTTTTCCACTCTTTATTTAATTCTTGTCTCTCTCTCTCTCCCTCTCCCTCTCTTTCTCTCTCTGGAATATACACGCATATACCGTCAAACGCCCCCCGCGCACTTTATCCACCAGCGCCACCCGTAATCTCTCTATATATACCTACCCGTTTCATAAAGGTCCCGTATCTGAATCTCTCTCTCTCTCCCTTTTACCGTTAATTATGAAACAAGACGAAACCCAAGGCGAGGACACATGCAGAACAATCGAAGTAGCCGTCGTCGAGCCACCGTCCGCGAAAACAGAGAATTTCGACGAAGAATTCTACGTCCCGCCTCTCAACTTCGCTATGGTCGATTACGGCATTTTCCGGTCCGGTTTCCCAGACACCGCCAACTTCTCCTTCTTGCAAACCCTAGGCCTCCGTTCCATCCTGTAAGTCGTGTTTATATTAGTGTTGTATCTGTCTAGTGTCTGCGTAAGTACTGTGTTGAAAGCCGCTGTGTTTTAAGTAGACGGAGGAATTGACGGTATTGGGGTTTTTGGATTTGTTGCAGGTGTCTTTGTCCGGAGCCTTACCCGGAGCCCAACGTCCAGTTTGTGAAGTCGAACGGGATTCAGTTGTTTCAGTTCGGGATCGAAGGTTGCAAGGTAATTTGTTTGTAAATTTTTTTTTTTTTTTGTCGTTACCAAAAGTATTGCCCCGTCCGCAAGAAGTTAATTTTTGTCAAGAAAAATTGTAACTTTTCCCTTAAATTGAAAGAATTCATTGGTATCTGTAATTTGGGTGGGTGATTTTGAAGTTTTTTTGGTGACAAAAATAGATTTTATTTTTAAGTTTTCGTTTTGCGAACTGGACAATCTACGGAGTATCTTTTTTGGGACGGAGTTAATATGCAACTATTGTTAATCACCTTTGTTTCGTGATTTTAGTTATTCCTAATTGTGCTCTCTGTTTATTATGATCAGCAACTATTGCTATGCAATGGGTTCTCTTTAATTTGACATGGTGGAGAATTTTGAGATCTTAATTTGCTTTAGTATTTTGGCCGATAGCATGTTACACTTGATCCTTTGATGTCGAAGGCTAGAGGATTGCAATTACGTGGTTTGATTCGTTGATTTTGTATGCTAAGCTTGTAATTAAAATGAGGGCTGCAGACGTATCGGGCTGTTTGCGAGTAGTTCGAGGCTCGACTCATTAGTAAACAAGTTGAGCTCAGGCTAAAATTTTAAGCTTGTTTAGGAAACTATAGCTTGTTTGCGGAGGTTCGGCTCACTTATAGAGGCTTGTTTAGTAAACGAACCGAGCTCGAACAACTCAATATTAAAATGAGCCAAGCTATAGTTTTGAACGAGCAGAGCGCAAACATTTTGATGCTAGGCTCGTTTGCAGTCCCTATTAGCATTTTAAATTGATGCAATCTTGACTGTGGGGCATATGTGGTGTTTAGCAAGTTGGATTGATGAACTGTCTATAGCTTGTTTCAACTTGCAATAATCTTATGTATTCTATGAATTTTACTTTGTACGTGCTCTATCAGTGAATCCTGATAGTATTATACATGAGCATATGTTTTGTTCTTGAAAAACTTTGCTATTATGATTTGTTCAAGTTAACACATGCTTCAGGATGAGATAAAGCTATTTCGATTACTCAAGGTTCTCACGCTGTCATAGTGAGGATTAGTAAGTGGAGACTGATATCATGGCACCTGGTGTTCACTGTGAGAAAGAACTATGCCTTATCCCCTGCTAGTGGATGGTGGGTTTATGGTACCTCGGGATTAGTCGAGGTGCGTGGAAGCTGGTCCGAACACTTGGTTATGAAAAAAAAAAAAAAAAGAAGCTATGCCTTCTTTTCATTAGTTTTGCAGTAGCCCACGTGTCCAAACTTATCAATGGAAGATTTTCATACTAAAAGTTTGTCTCAACCGTAAAGTATAAATTGTTGTTCACTTTATGCTTACTAAGTTGGCACGCCGAACGTCTTAAAATGCCTGGTTATTGATGGCTTGTTTTTATTATGATATTGGACCTTTTTTATGTACAGACCTACACGGTAAAGTACTTCTGATATTTTATGGGTATAAAAGACTTGGTTTTCCAATCCTTTGTAGTTTGCTCCTATAGCTCTATAAGTCAGTGAAGTTTCTTCCAGATTTTGCCAAGTGATGTTCTGTTTGATGGTTCAGTTAGTTGATACGATTATTTAGTACTTCTTTTATCTTGTTGAATCACTATATACTACAAAGTTTACCTGTAATCTCTGCTAAAGTATGCACTCTTTGTAGCAATCTATATTTGTGCAAAACCGTTCATCTGCTGAGGCTTTGCTTATTGTTTCCTATGTTAAGTTTTACGCTTCTCTTATTTGCCTTTTCGATTTGGTGCCGCGATAAGGTCATTGTAGAACCCTGGCTCAAACCAAAATAGGAGTTTTAGGGCTTCCATCCCCTTTATTACCCTTACTACAAATGATAATGAATCTGGAGGTTCATAGTCGATATCATTCTGTTATCTAGTTTGTCAACATTATTCCTTTTTGGGTTATTTACTGGGTTTAATACGCTACTTGGCGTTTTTTCCTTTCACCTCTTTTTCACATTCGTGCCTATGATGGAGCAGCAACTCAGATTGATGAAATTGACACTTGACAGATAGTATCACTCGAAATATCCAATAAGCTAAGAGACTAATTTGAGGTTGAATTTTGAATGACATGCCTAAGTTGGACAGGTTATGAAGATAATGGTTTTTAAGTGTTGTTTTCCTTGAGGTTGTATCATAAATTGAGCTTTGTAATGACAGTGGCAGTGGTGAAAAAATTTAGTTATACCTCGTTGCTTGAACATTAGATAGTGGAATTAATTCTTCAAAAGTAAAGTAAGTGGTAATAAAAATTTTGTGCAGGAACCTTTTGTGAACATTCCAGAGGATACTATTCGTGAAGCACTAAAAGTTGTCCTTGGTATGATAACACTGTCAAACTTGATTTATGCCAACTTAGATTTTAACTGGGTTAGGGTTTTACTTATCGGTTTATGTTTCTCACCTGTAATGTAGATGTGAAGAATCACCCAATTTTGATCCATTGCAAAAGAGGGAAGGTATATGCAATGTTTTTTTTTGGTGGTTTCATATTTCAGTTTCAGAAACTTCTAACTGCTTTATGTATGGTTGATTGTTTGTCTTTTTTCTTCAGCACCGAACTGGCTGTGTAGTGGGGTGCTTGAGGAAATTGCAGAGGTGGTGTCTGACATCCGTTTTTGACGAGTACCAGCGCTTTGCTGCTGCCAAAGCTAGAGTTTCTGATCAGAGGTTTATGGAGATGTTCGATGTATCTAGCTTGAAGCATCTTCCGATGCCATTTTCATGTTCGAAGAGGTAAATAAGAGGAAGTGTTGAAAGGCTTTTGCTTCCTTCATATTGGAAAGACCATCTGAGTTCCTGCTTTGGCGATGATTTCTGGGAGTGCATTTTATCAGCGAAGGAATCATCATTCGTTTTCTTTTTTTGGTATAATAAGCGGCATAATCAGTATCTTTTACCTTGAGTTCCCCTCATCTCTCTCTGCTTGTTCTTTGCATTGTTCTTTTGGTTAGCAGAATTTCCATTCATGTTGACTCAGTGAGAATTGATGCTGTAGGGTACATTTTTATTGTTTGAATCTTTGATAAGATGAGTACGAATGTTTGTGTTACTGCTGGAAGGATGTCTATGATACATATAAGTATTTGAGCTGGTCTTTGCCATCCCTTGTTGCTGACAGTCGACAGTTATTGTGCTTTGTAAATATTAAAGGAATTACTCCTATTTTACTTCTATGGCGATTTATCAATGCATGTCAAGCATGATGATCTCTACTTTCCAATTTTCATGTATCTCAGTAGAATGCTTTGCGGCTACTTTTGCTTTTTTATTTCCATTTTCCCTGTCAATGATGTTCAAATAATGACATAGCAATTTTGCTAAGGCTTCAAAGAGCTTTTAACTACAGTGTCTTAAGTAGCATGATAGTGCGAGTGAGAGTGAGGAAATTCATGTACAAGGCCACAACGTTTGAGTGTCTATGATTATTGTGAATAGTATATTTAGATCTCAACTAGAGTGATATATAGCAATATCGAGGATAGATTAGTCAAAAGAAAACATAGTTGATTGCTAGGGTTCAGAATTTTCATATTTTGAATTTTTTTGGATTCCTAGAATGGGTCCGAGACATTCTGAAATGCACTGTGATGAAGGAAAATATAATGCATGAACTATGCCTCTGATTCAGTTACAGAACAAGTAGATGGTATAAGGAATTCAAATACCACGGATTGAACTTTTATATACAACCCATGAGGTTGTTTCATATACTAGTTAACAGAATTTGCTAGAGAGACCTAGAAAATGGCAGAAGTTCATGAGCTCCTTGTGGGACATTCACATTTCACTCTGATAGGAATGAATTTTATGTCATCCTCCTGAAGTTACAGAGGTGAAATGCTGCGATGAAAGTTTCTGTCCAGAGCACTATGGTGATGCAGTGCTATCCATCCAGACTCCCAGAGTGCTATGGTACGGTTAAAGCCATGGGATTCAACCCCTATGGGTCTAGTATCCTGCTGACTGCTGTAATCGTTAGACTTTGCAGGTGGTGGAATGGGGTACTATATGTCCTATGAGTGCAACCTATTGGGTTTTGAGTTATATTTTTCCCAATATTTTCAGGTTGGTTCATGTGAAGCAGTAGTGAATGTGACATTGTTTGGAGAGAACTGTAACTTTTGGGGCATTTTAGGTTTCTCTGGCAGAAAGTTGGTCTGTTAAAGAACAGTAGTTGAGAAATCGCTATGCAAATAATTTGCTGTTCAACGGTTCGAATCTATACTCTTTAGCATGTCCATGATTTGTGGCAATCTCCTTCCTTCCAAACAAATAAACATGAAGTAAAGAATGCAAAAAGTTTACACCGGTGTTGAGGAGGAAATATTGGGGCATACAAATCCTTACAGAATATGAATGAGACTGGACTGAGTATTTCATCAGAGCCATGACGAGATTTGGGTACCCAATTACTCCTGTCAGATGCCTGTTAACGCAGACTGAACTTATTACGCTTTGACAATATTATGCAGGATTCTATTGTTCATCCAGTCTTTTTTTCACTGCTGCAAAACCCAGTGATTTGATAAGTATTGAAATACAAGCTAGCAGTTTTAACATAGGAAAGCAGTAAACTGGTTTTGCATGCTCATAGTAATGATCTAAAAGAAAACAACATAAAAGAACAAGGTCCCTGTCCCCGCGCAGATTTGTGCGTGCGTCTATAGAGTAGCACGCGCGAGCTAAGGCCCGACGCGCGCAAGTCCCTTGTTCACACGGTTTTTGAACCTTGCTAGTCTTAGGGCCAGGACTGGTATTGATTACCAGCTTTGACCCTGCCAGCCTCCCTCAAGGATCAAAACAGGAAGCAACATGTGTTTATACCTTTGGCTGAGTTTGAATGGATGTTTGAGCTTTGATGTTTGAGGTTGAATAAGGTGTGTGAATTTTTGTAACCTTGGAAAACTTGGAACCCTGGAACCCTTTTGAAAACTTGGAACCCTTTTCTTGAGTGAGAGAAGGGTATATATAGGGGGAAAGGGTGAGAGATAACTTAGCAAGTAAGTCACAAAGCCCTGCAGACCCTTGATCATGGCTATTACAAGTTGGCCAAATAGGTGATGGGACACTGCTTTGACCGGCGCGCACAGGTCATGGACTCGCGTTGGTGAACAGTCAAAGTTTGACCATTTGACCAACACCTGCCACTTTGACCCGCGCGCGTTGGTTCTCAACCAGCGCGTGCCAGTAGGGTTCTGTTAAATTGGGGAGGGTTTCAAATGCTCAAAGCTCAACCACTAATCATTCTCGGGGTGTTCTTATCCATTTCATCATTGGGGAAACAAAAACCAAAAAGAAAGAAAAAGCAATCCGGAAGCCCAAATTGGGGTGTTTACACAAAGGCACAAAGCTGGAATGCTAGACAGGGAGAGAAAGAAAGATACCCTGTAAAGGAAATTCTTTAAGCAGATGATATGGACAAGGACAGATTCTGAGAAGGAAGGCATTAATTTACAAGTGATGGAATGCCACTATACCACTGATCATGTGAGTTCCCTGGAAATTTCCTCTCCTTTTTGTTGTCTAAGCACAATAACAGAACCATTAGGAGTTTTGACAGAACTTATTATGAGGTTTTTCGTCCAATGGAAGCAGTGTTCTAAAAGTGTCCCCGCCTAGGCGCTAGGCGGTGATCCAACACCTAGATTAGTTAGGCAGCCAACTAGTTAGTGCCTAGTTCCCGCCTAGGCGGAAGGCGCTAGGCGCCCCTTTTCCGCCTAGCAATTTTTAGAACATTGAATGGAAGTATGTTATTTGACAGTTTTCTTTTTGTGGATGTTTTGCAGGGTTGATCTTTGTGGCAGGATTCCACTTCAAGTCTGAAAGTAAGAACAAGTTTTGATCTTTTTTCTTACTTTTATTGTGTAATACGACTCCTTCCCCCTTTGCTAGTTGCTCCACTTATATAGATTATCTCTCTTTACCTAACTAACTTGACTACATAAAAGTTGCAACTGAATGGTCCCTCATAGGGAGCATACACTTGCTTTTCCTTTTGTAACAGCTTTGAGATCCACTGCTACTTTTATGAAAAGATAAAAGTAGGGGAGGGAACACTGAGCTCACTTATTCATGACATAAGCTAATTAAATAATTTTGGTACGCAACTAGTAATCACACCCCATAGCACTATTGCAAAAACCTAGTCATTTGACAGCATGGTGCATCATCCTATATGCATAGGTTTTTACACCTCTTATGTGGTATTTCCTTTTGATAAGTGAAGCAAAATCCAACTTCTCAAAGTCCAATGCCTGGGAGAGGAAAGTCTCAATTCACAATCTCACCATATGATATTGCATGTTGGCTATTTGAATATACTGTTGTTCATTGGAGTTTCCTGGCAATTTATCTCCTTTGATGGACTGAGCAAAATGACACAGGAACATTTCAAGGAGAATTTGACCTCTACTGTAAGATTTTTATTAAATCATCAAAAATGTTGTTATTTTACGTGGTTTTGCGGCAGCGTTGATCTTTGTGGGAGGACTCCAGTTAAAATTTGCAAGTCAGAACAAGGTTTGATCTTTTTCCTTTGTTCAACTTTTATACTGTGATTCCTTTAACTGATTGCTCCACTTCAGTAATTCGATGCTCAGTTGAACTGTTATGAAAAAGCTATAAGCTATGAAGCACCGACACCTCTAGGGGTCGACGTTTCACAGTGTCTGGACACGGGGACACGTATGGGACACGCCACGTGGCTTGCCCCATAATTTAATATAAATTTTTTAGGGGGACACGGCGGGACACCGATGGGGACACGGCTGAGGACACCGATGTGGACATGGCGGGGGTCAAAGTGTAATTTTTTAAAAAAAATTGGGGTCAAACTGTAATTTTTTAAAATTTTGGTGGTCAAACTGTAATTTTTTTTAAAAAAATTCAGGGGTTAAACTGTAATTTTTCAATAAGGTGATATTGAACTTATGGATGTCTTATTTTGTTTAAATGGTATTGGAACTATAGAATTTTCGTTTTGTTCACATTTTGCCATTTAAATTTGAAAAAAATATAAATAAATAAAATATACACATGGTGTGTCCCCCCGTGTCCCCATTTTTTTAGAATTCCCGTGTCCGTGTCCCCATTCTCTCTCTCTCTCTCTCTCTCTCTCTCTCTCTCTCTCTCTCTCTCTCTCTCTCTCTCAACCCTGCCTGGATTATCTCTCTATACCTACCTTACTTGGCTACATAAAAGTTGCAACCAAATGGTTCCTCATATTCGTAAACTTGGTTTACCTGTCGTCACAACTTTGAGATCAACTGCCACTTTTGTTGAAGAAAGAAAAGAATAAACTAGGAAAGGACATTAAACCCTTTATTCATAACATAAGGTTGTTGTTATACACTAGTAGTATCAAACTACATCTTACAAGTACTAATCACTCCATACAGTAACCCACAAGGACCCAACAACTTGCTTTATACTATTAGTCACGCCCCAATAAAACCAACATCTTAAGTCCTGTTCTCCCTTTACATTGACTCTAATTTAAGCTGTTGCAATGGGACCCATAGTGACATTAGTTTCAATGGCTTTCATGGCTTCAAATCTTGGCTCCTTGGCCTGGAACTTCAGCCCTGCATACAGTTTCATGTAGTCGTCGAACACGAATTTTGGGTATGTTTCCTTTCCTTCCTCTGCTTGTTTCTCCACCAGTGCTGGTGCAGGATAGATCACAGCATCACTCCCTGGGTTGTAAAATGATGCTATTGACATCCGGTTTCCATCCGTTTGGGCGATGACTCGGTGGAGTATACTCTTGTATTTCCCATTGGTGATCACCTGCGTGTGTTTTTATAATACTTAAGATTGAAGTCCTCATTTATTTGCTAAAGATTATGGACCAGTTGAAATCAAGGTTTTAGATATAGGCAGGTGCATATTGTTTATTTTGGCCTCTATGTACCATTGTGCCCTACTATACTGATGGGAATGAAAATTGCTTGTGTTTCGGCCAATTTGGGATACGTATGCCTTTATGGAAATTCACTATCCAATTCACAGTTTATTGATCAATTCAGATGCTCTAGGCTCTTTAGAAGTCTTTTTTGAGGCTTTTTTTTTTTTTATAAACAAGGCGACATGGGTTTCGGTTCCTGATCTGTATCGCTCAATATCTCAGTACCTTTACCGTAAATCCCAATTCCGCAATCTAAAGTTTTAAACCATGTTTGAAGTAAGACATCTTAGATCTCTTATTGTACCTCAAGTTGGTCACCAAGGTTGATGACAATTGAATGGCGCATCGGAGGAACGTCGATCCACTGGCCGTCCTTGAGGAGTTGGAGGCCGCTGACCTTGTCATCTTGGAAGAGCAAGATGATGCCGCCGGCATCAGTGTGGGCTCGGAGCCCCTTGATCAAATCTGGCTTGGGACATGGTGGGTAGTTGCTGACCTTGGTTCCAAAGTTAGGACCCTTTGCTCCATTGAAAGCCTGCTTTAGGTAGCCTTTCTCTAGTCCCAGATTCTCACATAGCAAGTCTAGGAGCTCCTCTGCCAGTTTCTCCAATCTTTTTGCAAATTCCTTCATCACCTCCCTGCTCATTCACATAGATATACAAATCAGGATTAAAGCTGAGGGAGGGGAAGAGAGCAATTTTGCTTAGTTGGCCATCATTTATGGTCTGATACTTTGGATTGTCCAGGAGTTTTGGTTGACCAGGAGGGGAAATATCAAATATTACTCTGGCAACCTTAATATCTCCAATAGTGCTACAAGTTCATCAGAAGCAAAAAGTCTAGGAATACAACTGTGTTTGGAGTTGTCCGATTATGTGGGCTTACGTGCATCAGATAGTTGTGTTTTAAAGTTGTGTTCCTAGCATTGCTCCAGTGTCATCAGCGAGCTTGCTAACCACTTATTTTGGGGGGGAAATCATGGGGTTTTTTTGTGTTGGTTTTTGGACATCTGATTTTTTTGTACCTATATTCATCTTCAAGGTCGGGTACTTCAGATATGTTGGACTGAGGGAGGTGGCGCAAGTAGAAGGTGCTCTCCCAGTCCATGTCAGTGACCTCTGCTTGGACACCCTCTAGAGCCTTGGTTGCCATCAGGTCCTTGAACCTCTCTTCCATGCACTTCTTGTAGTGCTCCTTTGTCAGCCTCTCCACAGTGTCCATAAACTCATGTGGAATTCCATGGTTCATCAACTGTACATAAAGTTAAAAACTCTTAAACCCATTTTTTGAAAAAACTGTACTTTAGAATTAGTTTAAGCTGGCCTGAGCATCCGGAAATAAAAAACGAAAAAACTTAAACTATGAAATGAAGGAAATTGGTAGCTTATAGAAACTAATAGTACCTCAAAGAATCCCCAGTTCTCACAAGCATCTTTGATGAGCTCCATTGTGGTTCCCCTTTCTTCACCGTTTAGTTTCTCCATGTTGATCACTGGGAAGTTCTCCATTATTCTCTGTATATATGTCTGTATCTCTCACTGTATGCTGTTGTGTTTTGTTCTCCCACCTGTGAGTGAGGATGAATGAGTTTCTAGTGCAATTTATAGGGGTTCGATGAAGTGGTGGAGGGAAAAATAATAGTGGAAAGTTGGTGAGGGGATAGGATAGAAATTAAAGGGGTCAATTAGACTGTATCAGGACCCACCCAGTTTGTGTTCGGTCCCAACGCATGGCTAAGGTCATTGTGCCATGTTTTTTTTTTTCATATCTCTTGCCAGTTTACTCGCACGTCAATTAAATCTGGGGGTCCAGTCCCGCCGTTCATTTCCGGTGAGCTCAATTTAAGCCGGAGCGAAGTTTCGCATAAACTAGCCTAGAGGAATTAATATCACATGAGATGTTTCGAATTTCAGATCTTAGAGGAAACATATGCTTAAGTCCCGGCCTGCCTTGAGGTGTCATGGTGCCTTGTTGAAATATCTCTTCCATTGTGGTAAGGACCCCACTGAGGTGGCTGGAAGGTCGCTTCTACTATTCTTTGCATTCTTGACCACAACTTCGTGGCTGCTATTAAAAAAAAACTTTAAATTTGATTTGCCCATATTGAAATTGTTTCTTTTTTGATTTTGAGTGTGATATGAGGGAAGTTGCTTCGTTGTTTCACAACCCAAACAGAATACACACCCAAGAGGAAAAAACACAAAAAAAACCCAATCGTTGAAGTTTCTTGGAGACATTGATTACTTTAGAGGGATCCGACCTCTGGTGTAGGTCCCTTGGGTCCGCTGTCATTGTGCTGAGTTTCGCGGCAAGACTCTTGGGCCTGCGTCGGTTGGGCTGGCTCCCACATCGGGAATTTGGGTTTGTGTGTGTGTGTTTAAAGGGTTCACTCTACCTCTCCCTAGTCAGCAATTACCTAGGTGAGTTTGGTAGGTGAAATTACCCTCTTGCCCTCCCTAAAAAAAATTTGATTACATTAGAGCACATTTTAGGCTCTGTTTGGAACTTAGGGAAAAAAAAGGGAAAAGAAAGGAAAATTAAAAAGATTTCCCTCCTATTGTTTGATTGAAAGAAAAAGAGAAAATAAAAATTTCAAGTTGAGTGAATAGTAAATTTTACCTCCTATTTTCCTTTCATTTTTCTTCTCTTTTATTTTCTTTTCCTTTCTATAAGTTCCAAACAGATTACTGTGATAATTTTCACTTTCTATTTTCACCATACTGTAGTTCGTATTTTTGCTGTTCTTGTGCATTTGAATTTATGATACGATGATTAGGGTTGTAAGCGAACCGAGCCATTCGCAAGCTCAGTAATGGCTCAACTCGAGGTGTTCGTGAACGAGCTCGAGCTCTCTAAGGCTCGGGTCGATGATCCTTTTGTTATTTTTTTTTCATATATAAATGGAAAATGTTGTAGGGACAATGATACACCCACTGCGGCTCATCCACCGCGCCGCCCACCGCACGCTTGCCGGGCTCACTCCGGCCACCGGACTGCCAATCCGAACCAACCAAAAATTCGATAAAAAAAAATGGAGTGGGCCTTCGTGAGAATCAATGGCATCCGACATGTGTAAGTGATCAATCCGAACTTCCAAAAATCAGATGATCTGAGCCATTAAACAATGGAAGTTCGGATCGAGCACTTACACACGTCGGATGCCGTTGATTCTCGAATAGGCTCACTCGGTCTTTTTTTTTAGAATTTTTGGACGGTTCGGATCGGCCGTCCGGTGGCAGGAGTGGGCCCAGAAAGCGTGCGGTGGGCGTTGCGGTGAATGAGCCGCGGTGGGTGTATCATTTCCGAATGTTGTAGATTCACATGAATAAAATGTAAAGAAAGGAGTTTGGACGGTGAAAAGAGAGTTTGCGAAAAATTTAATCGCATTTATGGAGTAAAAATGTGTTTGGTTTTGCCCAATGTCTTAATTGTGACATTGGATAAGGTTTTGTTTGTTCTTTTACTTGTGACTTACTAATTATTTTCTCAACTGTTGCTCTTCCAAAAAGAACCCCATAGTTTATTATTTTTACTATTTTGAAGCTTTTTTTTTTTTGAAACAGATTATGAAGCTCATTATGATAAGTAATTTGCATAGAAGTAATTAATTTCTTGCAACAATATTAAATTTGTTACACATGTAGCGTTAACATAGTAATTTACGTGTATTGAACAGTAACTGACACGTCATTATTGATTGAGAAATTTCACAAATCTACCAAATTATAACACCCAAGTTTAAGTCAGGTAGGTACCACTTAACCTTGGTCAGCTTCATTAATCAAATAGGGTTACTGTGAGAAAAAGTAAAAAAGAAAAATAAGAACACAGAACTTAAACGACATTACCCGTTTGTATTCCCCTAAATAAATAAATAAAACACTACTAAACAACAAAAGCAATTGTCATTCTCATGTAGCTGTTGTATTTCTATTGAATTGATTATTGATCTTTTCACTTGTTTCTTGAATCTTGGGTTTCATTTTTTAATTCTTTTGATCAGGTTTATTTCGGAAAAGGTGTCTTATCTATTGAAAAACCAGTCATACACAAAATATTGATCAACCCTAAACGACCTAGCCAGAAAACCCAATGAAAAGCAAGTCCTCAATTATTAACAAGAGATAAATAATATATTTGATTTTTTCTTTCGAATGACATATCAGTTCACATCTCAATAAGATCAAGTTACTGCCGCATTTTTCTAAAAAAAAAAATGAAGGGAAATCTGATTGTCTTCTCCTTTGCCCTCATCGAAGATTCGACGAAGTTTTCCAATAGTTTATTACCTTAATTTTGTTTTAGTCCAACAAAGTCAATTAGATACCATGATAAGTTTACATAAACTACAGTATTACTATTGAGTAATGATGCTAACTAACTAAGGTTAAGTGATTTAATTATCAAAAAAAAAAAAGAAAAGGTTAAGTGATATTTATCTGATTCAAACTTGGGTTTAGTAACCGGAGAGACATCAGTTGAAATTCTCTGTCAACGATGATGTGACAGTTGCTAATCGGGTAGACGTTTTAAATCCCTACGCATATACTCCTTCTGTTCCTAAATAAGTGTCCGGCGCGCATACATGAACCTTACAAAAGATGCATGTTTTTTGTTTAAAAAATTAATTTTTTCTTCAAAATTTAATAGAACTTATTGTTATCTATAAAAAAATTAATTTTTTCTAATAAAACAAGTGCATCTTTTTAACAATCTAAATTTACGCGTCGAATAATTATTTAGAGACGGAAGGGGTATGATTTAATCCCGCCCATCAAACGGGAATTTAATAGGGTTTTTTCTCGTTTACTTTCGTCTCTTCCTCACATGCTTATAAACATGTGCAGACTAGTTTATGGTAACGTGACAAATACTACATATGGTATCAGATACGTAATGTATTATTTTAGAGAATAAATTTTTTACACCGTCGGTGTAAACATTTGTTTTCTCCAAATCAATTGTGTTGCGTCACATCGCTATATTTTATTAATTGGAACCACTGTTTTAATATGTGTCGAAATGCAATTGATTTGGATAAAACAAATATTTACACCGGGGGTGTAAAGAATTTATTCTCATTTTTTTAAACAAGAGAATTCCTAGTATCATTTGCAAATAATTTGACATCAGAAGACTATTATATTTATATTCTTGACCAAACAAACTGGCAAAGTGTATTCGATTCCTTAATAATATGACAGTTCCTAAAAAATAAGTTTTGCACGACTCCTTCGGATAATTGTTTAATCTGAGATTTTTTGTTAGGAATAAAATTGTGATCACCCATGAGATGCTTTTAGCTGTTTTTTATTTTATTTTGTTCTGTTCTTTTCTCATTTGTCCATGTAGAAAAAAAGGAAAGTCTACTATACATACATCTTAAAAAGGTGTACCATATACATCTATTTTATGGTTTATTCATAACATTTAGCGTATTTTGTAACATTTGTTCTAGAATTCGTAACTTTTCAGCAGTATGATTCGTAACATTTTTATTATAATTCATAACATTTTGGTGTATCTCATAACCTTTATACGATTCGTAACTTTTTAGTAATACGATTCGTAACATTTTCTCTATAATTCATAACATTTTGGAGAGTGCATATGATACACATCTAAATAAGTGACAAGTATTGTAGTCTTTCCACGAAAAAAATGTCTTTAAGTACAGCTATTGATCGATTAACGTAAGGTGATTCGGACCCCTGAGTTGTAAAACAAATAATTTACTGCAGCTTTACCGTGATTGCTTTACATTATATGGGTGGAAGTGAAAAGAGAAAAAGAGAAAAGGAGAAGGGGTTGTGAGTTTTACTGGTCGGGGGCCCAATGAAGAAGACACCTTTGGACCAATGGGGGACCAAGAGAAAAAAAGATGGTGGCAATAATGTGAATGGAATTGTAGGGTTTATTCCTTTTGATAATTAGATGTCTAGACCAGCTTGTACTTACTTCGACTAATGCCGGGGCACTAAAGTTAATGACCGAACAAATCTCCAGTTGCCTCCAAGGTTTAAAATATTTGGCCTTTGCGGGATCCAAACTTGCGATCATCTTGAGGAACAAGCTTTTTAGTTGCTTTCTCATATCTACTTGACCAAATTCCTTCGGATTTCTATGTTTGTTAGGTGCATTTGGTATTTTTGTTGGTTATTTACTTATATAACCCGTTGGTTCTAAACTCGAGTTTTTTCTTTGACCAGAGTTGGAAGGCTATAGAGGGTTTTCCACAGCCAGTTTAGGTATGGGATGTTTATGAAGGGAAATGAGTTTTGAACATTGAATTTTATTTGGAAATAGGAATTTCAATTTGTCTTCTTTTACAGTAGGTTGACCAGAGAATAAGGTCATCATTTCATATGAAAAATGGTGTTGTGCATCATCCGAGTCGTCCGTTTGGTAATCCGACAATCTAAATCTCATCTCTGTAATGAACAGCTCGGATGCTAACATGGTGGAGATGAGATTTGAACCGTTGGATTGCCGAACGGACGTATCGAACGTGCTGTGCACCACCTACACAACACAATCCCCAGTTCTGAAATTATGATCTAAAATTCATTTCTGTGCGCCACTACTTTTTCTGGAATCGTCCATGGTGAAGAAATGCCAAACTGAAGTTGCCAATACGACTCCATACTTTTTAAAGTTTCATTGGAAAAATATGTCTGTTAGCTGTTTTTTGTATTTTATTTTGTTCCGTTCTTTTCTCATTTGTCCGTGTTGGAAAAAGCATATGTCTGTTCGTGCAACTTTTGATTTTCAAAAATTAATCGACGTATGTTGTTCCAGACACCTAAATTATAAAAATAATAATTTACTGCAGCTCCACCGTGATCGCTTTACGCCTTTACATTTTATAGGTGGAAGTGAAAAGAGAAAAGGAGAAGGGGTTGTGAGTTTTACTGGTTGGGGGCCCAATCAAAGAAGACAGCTTTGGACCAATATTTGGACTAAGCGAAAAAAAAAAAAGATTTTGGCAATAATGTGAATGGAATATAGGGTTTTACCCTTCTGATAACTAGAGATGTTTAGGCCAGTTTGTGCTTACTTTGACTAATTTTGGAGCACTGAAGTCAAGGACCGAACAAACCTCTAGTTGCCCTCAAGGTTTGAAATGTTTGGCCTTTACGGGATCCAAACTTGCGATCATCTTGAGGAACAAGCCTTTTAATTGTTTTTTCATACCCACTTGGCCAAATTCCTTCGGATTTCTATGTTTGTTAGGGGCATTTGGTATTTTTGTTGGTAATTTAAATATAACCCGTTGGTTCTAAACTCGAGTTTTTTCTTTTACCCAGAGTTGGAAGGCTATAGAGGTTTTTCCACAGCCAGTTTAGGAATGGGATGTTTATGAAGGGAAATGAGTTTTGAACATTGAATTTTATTTGGAATTAGCAATTTCAATTTGTCTTCTTTTACAGTAGATTGACCAGAGAATAAGGTCATCATTTCATTTGAAAAATAGTGTTGTGCACCATCTGAGTCGTCCGTTAAGTAATTCAACGATCTAAATCTCATCTCGACAATAAACGGCTCGGATGCTAACACGATGGAGATGAGATTTGGACCGTTGGACTACCAAACGGGTGGCTCGAACGTGTTGTGCACCACCTACACAACACTATCCTCGATTCGAAAATTATGATCTACAGTAAAATTCATTTCTGTGCGCCACTGCTTATTGTGGAATCGTCCATGGTGAAGAAATGCCAAACTGAAGTTGCCAATACTTGCATACTTTTGAAAGGTTCAATTCATTGGATCGACCAATCAAATCACATGCCTTGTTTCTTCTTTTTCCTTTTTGGGTGCATGAAACACACATTGCCTTGTTTGTCACTCAAGTAATCCTTTTATGGTGGTAGACACTGTAAGCATGATGATCTTGCTTTCCTTTCTTTTTCAATCTTTTCGTTTCTTGTCTTGACATGCTTTCGAGTTTACAACTAGGTTTCCTCTTGTAAAATCCAAGTCAGTGTCAATAATCTTGAAGGATTTTGTTAATGGGTGTTTCAAGGACACTTGATCATGTGTTCCATTTGTAAAATAGTAGTTGCAGATATGTACTTCAATTATTATTTTTTGCTCGACGGGTAGGAGTATTGATCGGGATAGCTTACGCGCGCCTCGACTATTCCTATACCCTGTCCGGTCAAAGACAGACCATCTAGGCCGAGACTTAAGGAATTCATAAAAGATTTTTCTCTTGCAGCCTGGCCCAATTAAAGGTTGCCAATTTTTGAAACCCAGGATGTTTGGGTTTATAACTCATCCACGTTGGCATGTTGCCATATGGGGGTTGCATATATTCCTTGTTAATGCGTGTTTAGAGAGATGGAAAGAGTGTGTTATCATCCAAACGTACTACAGTTGTTTATGCTTTATTAGAGCAAACAAGAAATGGCTTAATTATCACAAAAACAAATTAACAGAGGAAGCCAAGTAGAATAGACAGTAAATTACAGAAAATTAGTGTCCATAGACCACGAGTATTATGGATCAAATGTTGGACTTGTAATCCTAATTTTCCATTTCTTTCGTTTTTCCATTCATATTAATTGTTGTAGAAACAAATTTCCACTCGTCCTCTTCTTTCTGAGTTTTTGGTCGATTTGTCCAATTTTTGTAAACGATTTGGGCAAATACCCACTTTTTGAAACATTTTGTAAAAATAGTCCATCGAGATTTTGTTTTACAGAGCTTGCGTGGCAACAAAATCCACTACATCACGCATTTTGAAAATGTGCGATGGACGATAGACTATAGCGCATTTTAATGCACGATAGACTATTTTTACAAAACGTTTCAGAAAGTGGATATTCATCCAATTCATTTACAGAAATTGGACAAATCGGCCCAAAAATTCTCTTCTTTGTTGTGTGGCCATTTTCTGTCCTTCCAAAGCTCCGGCGTCCCAATCACTCACAGCTTGCACCTTATCCTCTATTTATGCTTTTAAAAACATGAAATTGGAAATCCTGTAGTGCGGGGTATTGTAGAGAAGTTGATTCGGCAGTTTATTTTGACGCCGACGGTTCGGATTTAATTCGAGCTCCTATTGATTTGAGTCATTCATTGCTCAAATTAGAATCTTATCGGATTCGGATTGGATTTGAGTCTTATCGGATTCAGATTTATCGGATTCGAATCGAATCCGGTCCATTGACAGACCTAGCTAGGTCACACCTTGTGGAAAAACCACTACGATTTCTAAGACGCGTGGATCTAGAAATTGTTACGGGGTAATGCAGAATGTCCTCTGCCAGTTTGCACGATAGTTAAAGACGTGTGGATCTAGAAATTTTAGGGAACCAAGGATCTATCTTGCTGTGCCTCAAAGCGTATAAGGCTGTTGTGCCTCAAGACATATAAGGTTGTTGTGCTTATTAAATGGGCATCATCCTGAATCAAAAAGACGCGATCTAAATTGTTCACTTTGTAAAAGCTCGTCGCAAAGAACAATTATTGGAAACGTCAAGTTGATCGAACGTTGATAACCTAGTCAATAGATCACTCTTTTGGGCTCGATTTTTCGGGGACATCAATAATTAATAATATCAATAATTAATAATGCGTACGTAGATAGGAGTATGTATCTGTTGGATTTAAGGTCGAAGGAAGATTAGGAAGCCTTAACTGATAGTATAAAAAAAGATTAGGAAGCCTTAACCAATATATAATTACCAAGAAAATAAGAGGGATATGTACCCTTTGTAAGAACCCACCTCAGTTGACCTGCTAACCCTTCGCCTAACCACGTAACTCAAAAGATAAACTTTAAGTTACACAATAGTTGGTCGGAATCACTTATATACCAATTAAACTTCCCTTTTATTGGCGATGTGAGATCTCACACCTCTCTCCGTCGTTAGCTCCGTAGGCCCCTTGTCACTAAGAATGTTGTTTGTATTGGCTCTCTCTCTCTCTCTCTCTCTCTCTCTCTCTCTCTCTCTCTCTCTCTCTCTCTCTCTCTCTCTCTCTCTCTCTCTCTCTCTCTCTCTCTCTCTCTGACATTGCTCTAAGTGGTAAGGATAAAACTTAAGTTTCACCAAGTGGTTGGTTTAATGGGTAAGTATTTGAAGTTTCTCACTCGATCAGTATTTGAATTCAAGTCTCCATAGGCGCTTAGTGAGGCTAAAATACTTTTTCGTGTTGGAGCACACATTGAGATATTTAGTTTGCCTAACATAGGTGTGATGCGATGAGATCCCATGTAGATGGCTAGGTAGTGTTCAAGGAGTACGTAATATTTCGTGATGACATGTAGAGCAATCTATTTGTACGTACGTCCATTTTGCAGATAAAAAAAGGAAAATGTTACAATACAATTTTATGGAACTTGTTCATGTACCGTATCAATCCTAGATAATAAAAAGAAAAAAGAAAAACAAAAAAGAGGAGTCATGGCTCCACCGGGGAAAATGGAAAAAAACAAAGTAGAGTTTAGTCAAAGGAGAAATTTTCTGTTTAATAGTTGTCAAATTAAATTAGTTAAAAGTAATTTCCTAATGGTTGTCGTTGACCGGTAATTTACTAGTAAATTCCTAATGATTGTAACGTTCCTTAAATTTTCCTTGAATACATTACTAAATTTTCCACAGCATTATATATTTTTTATATTTACATGTATATGTAAATATTTTTCACCCATCCCACTTTGTTTTCTATTTTTATATGCGTTTTTGTTTTGGTGTTTTTCGTCTTGTACCCTTAATCAATCAATCAATATACTTAGCAAATGTGTTTTGGCCTTCAAAACATCTAAACCCTCAATTCTAATTTTCCAGATTTTTTAATTTTTTTTTTTGAAAGAGAGAGAAACGTGGGGAGGAGAGAGAGAAACGTGGGGAGGGACTAGGGAGAGTAGGAGAGACGTGGGGAGAGGGTGTGAATATGGAAAAAAAATTATTATATGCCTCTGGAGCACGGCCACGTGATGCCCCATACTCATTCTCCACCACACATGTCTTTCAGGGCATAAAATTTGAATAACGCTAACGTACATCGAACACGGGACAGGAAAAAAATTGAACCATCTTTTTTATCAAATACTGTTGTTTCCGTCCGTTTGATTCGCGGGGCCAAAAAAACACCAATATATATTTTTTTCGTCCCGTCCAACAAACGGGCACAACGCTTGTAGTTAATACACAACAGTTGTGGTTGGTTGTTCCAAACTACGAAAAAAACATTTCTTTGGATTCAAAAAACATTTCCTTTATTTCTTGGTGAACAAAAAAATACAGCCTTAAAATTCAACAAATTGGACTAAAATTAGGTCTTCTAAACAGGAGTGTCAAATTTCGCCTAACAAATTGAGTGAATTATACGCCATGCATCCTTAAGGAAAAGTAGTAGTAAAAATAGAAATTATGGGGTCTTCGGATGCATTGAATCGAACATGGGTCTGTTATTGTAACTTATTATCCACTAACATTAAGCTCGAGTTGGCGGAACAATATCGACCTGTTTTTGTAACTTGTTATTCACTAACATGCAGATTGAAAAAAAAAATGGAAAAAAAAATCTGAATAATTGATTTTTTTTTTCTTCTTTTTGTCATATGATAGGATATTACTAGTATGTTGGTAGAGTTAGATTACTACGGACCTACAACAGACCAACATTGTTCCATTGACTTTGAACCTGAAACCTCACTAGGGGTGTTCAAGAAAACCGTCCGATCCAGATTGCTGTCCTATTTGGTCCAATTCTACGGTTTTACGGTCAGATTATGGTTCCAAAAAAATAAGAACCGTTAATTTTGATTCGGTTATTGATTCTCGATTAATGAACGGTGGTTAAAACCGAACCGAACCGTTTAAAACTAAGATAAGTATAGAAATACATATGCGTGTGTAATTAAATATATTAATTGAATTTGGTAGTTAATCTTTTCTTTGCTAAACTTAATTTTTTTAGAGATGAAATCCCATTTGTTAGAAAAAATTTTATTTTCTTCCTTCATTTTCTATTCCGGCAGATTATATTCCTATTTCTTTATTTTTATTTTTTTTTGACAAGCTATTTCTTTAATTTTATGAGTTCATATTTTGTAAATAAGTGTTTGGATGCTAATTGGATATAATCGGAACCGAATCAAAATCGGATCGGTCTTGCGGTTTGGTTCTGGTTAGGTTCCATGCATATATTGGTTAGGCTCTAGTTCTCAATTTTTTAGAACCGTTTGAAATGATTCAGTTATTAATTTTCTAGAGAACCGAACCAATCCAAATCGTTTACGCCCCTAAACCTCACGCACTGACACCTATAAAAAAACGTGACACTCACGATCGCTTGATCTACAGCTCGAGTCTGAATAGTTGACTTGACGATAGCACCCTTCTTTCTTTGTGGAATGTTGAACCCCGTCTATCACGCAGCCTCGGGGGACCACGGCTCCATTTATTTGATTTCTCCCTACAAATCATTAACCAACCACGACAAAAAACGAGTCAAATTTTGGAAATTTTATGGATGGTCTAGAATCTAGAAAAATAACCCACCTCCACCCGGGAATGCAGCCAATCACTTTTGCGCGGATGCTGTGTGGCCGATCCGACTGTTCATATAGACAATTGAAGGTTCGGGTGTTAATTGAGTAATGGACGATTTAAATTTATATGTGCTCTGATTCAATCCATCGCTCGATACCACTTTACAGGGAGATGCTTGCCAGCATCATTTTCTCTAATTAGATTTCCTCTTTAAGAAAGACGTCTTCTCAGTTCTCAATTGTAAGATCTCCAATTGTAATTGGTTATCCTTTCTCTGTCGTGGGCAGAGGTGTCACGGTCTTCATTTATACAGTTCACCAAATTCTGTGGGGTGGACAGGGACACTATTTGCAAGACTTTTGACCAAAACTTTTAGGGTGGGCGGGGCTAATTTATATTTGTGACTTTTGTCAATTTAGTTGTTTTTTTCTTAATCTTTATAAGTTTCGGGTTAAATTTTTACATCAAAATTTTCGTCTCGACAAGACAAATAAAAAAATATAAATTAAAGTTGAAAAAAGTTCATGAGACGACGGGAAAAATTCATTTTAGCTAGTGATATACTAACTTTTTTAGCATTTTGTGGGTCTTTGGCTTTAGAAATAGCGATGGAGATAGGAACTCCCCGACCTGAATACATGAGAGGAATAGTATTTAAGTGCTCAGCTTGCGTCACTGTACTCGTTTCCCCCTCGTATTTTTTCCCACGTAATTGATCGTCGTTAGTATAATCTTTATAATTAAACTCGTATCTACAGGAAAATGCTCTGCAGCATCCCCTCTCCTTGCTCTGCAGCATCCCCTCTCCTTGATTTTGTCCCTCATTATATTTCCTCTTTTAGAAGTTTTCTCAATTGTAATTGGTTCTCCTTTCTCTGTCGTGAGCAGAGATGTCACGGTCTTCATTTATATATTTCACCAAATTTTGTGCCGTCGATAAGGGACACACATTTGCAAAGACTTTTGACCAAAACTTGTAGGGTGGGTGGGGCTAATTTATCGCGATTTCCTATTCGTAAAGAAGATTTACAGGGAATCACGTAAAGAAAAATATATTTGGGTCTATTTCGGGTCTCATAAAAATCTAAAAAAATATTTATATATTTTTTAATATTATTTTATGGGACCCTACAAAAAATCAGCGTCAATGGACATCGTTAAGTAATATAGACCAAAATCGAAAAAAATTCATGTGAGACGACGGGAAAAGATCATTTTAGCTAGTGAAATACTAACTTTTTTAGCATTTTGTGGCTCTTCGGCGTTAAAATTAACGATGGAAGAGAGGAACTCCCCGACCCGAGTACATAAGAGGAATAGCATTTAAGTGCTCAGCTTGCTTCACTGCCGTCGTTTCCCCTCGTATTTTTTACTCTGCGTAGTTGGCCGTCGTTAGTATGATCTTTATAATTAAACTCGTCTTAAATTTTGAATATTAAAAAGTAAAGACACAAAATTTTTATCGTGAGAATAATTCTTCATTTCGTATTATACATTACCAAAGAGAGCGTGTGTAACGACTAATGAGTATCACTGATAAAAGGCCATAACATACAATTTCCACAAAACCTCGTTCGATTTTTGAAGTTTTTTTTTTTTTTTTTTTTTGATAGGCAGATTTTTGAAGATTTATAAGTAATTGTTAGTGAGTGAATGGCGCTCTAAGAATGGTTGCAGTGAGTTTTAAGTAAACATGTGATCTATTTTTATTAATAATACAAAAATAAAAAAGGACCCTCTCTGTCTTCTCACAGAGAGAGAGAGAGAGAGAGAGAGAGAGAGAGTCCACCGTGTGCAATGCATGAACAAGGAAACAGTTATGTATTGTGGCAGATGGACATTAACACAAACGTAAATGAAGTATTCATAAAATTTAAGCAAAAGAGAAAAAAGTACGACACAGCTTTAGTGTAAACCGATAACTATAACTCAGTTGAACGAGAAGATATTCTTAACATGATACAGGCAAGCAAAAGTAATTTCCTTTTCTTCTGGAACAATGCAGCAAAATTTAGCCAATTAATGATAACCTGTACTAAAACAATTTGTCTGTTACTTTACTTGATTCTCTATGCGACAATACATTTTCCGGCAATTTACCGGCGAAACCAATGTCGATACCTTCCTATCCCTATTCTTATTGTCTACCAAATCTGCAGATGCAGTACAAAGCAGAAGTTGTAGCTGAGGTCCTCCAATGATGCATGCAGATACATACAAAACAAACGCCCCGCGAGAAGAATTCCGGAATATCTAACGGCTGAAAGGTCAGTCCTAAAATCCTGGCTCTTCAGCATCCTCTGAAACTACAATGTTGCTTCCACACTGCGAGCGAAGCAAGCCAAGCGGAAGACCATAAGTATACAAGATTGCAAACAGGGAAACCAATTCTTACTAAATGGAGTAAAAATTGACCCTTCACGTTGATGAACAATTAAGCAACAATGGGGGAAGGAGACATTCAATTTTATAGTAATAACATTCTTATTTAGGACATAACTAAACTCTGAATTTGAAATGAAAAACATTTCACGAAGAATGAACATTGGTAACTGTAAGGAAAAATCTGGACCAGAGAACAGGAAAGCAGAGTCTCTCCGCTCAACAAAACTACTTAGAGGGGAAATATTCATACCAATCAGGAGATTGGGACTGAAGTCGATAAAAATCTAAGATGCAACAACCTGGTCATAGACATAGTACGGCAGAATTTAAGTACAAATACCAATAAGCTATAATTCCCCATATCAAGAGTAATCACAGGATCAAAACTAAGTCTCTAAACGAAAATCCAATGAGGGAACCTATTGGCAATGCTGGGAGCCTTGGAGAGGCCGTCAGAATTAATCTGGACAAGCCCTAACAGAACTAAATGCATATTACATGAGTACATGAATATTTTTGATTACTTACATTTTATGTGATGCTAGAAGAAAAGTCTGTGTCAATGAAAGAATTAGCTTTGCCTTGGTACCTGAAAGTAAACCACATTCTTCTTTACTTCGTTTCAGAGATTGTAATCATAACAACTCCAGAGTAAGAGTTGACTTTGCATAATCAATCAGGAGCACATAAATAAAAATGGCAGATATAGCTTTTGTTACATGACTACCACTTAAGCCACAAAAGCACAGCCTCTAATTGTTGCATCTGCTCTAAAAAACGGGAGTAAATCCTCCATCTTGAAGTTCCATTCAAATTTGACTATGACACAGAACAAAATCAAGTAATTATACGCTGGCATTTTCAAGGAAAGAGGTTATTTTCCATTATGATGGCATTTTTTATGCATCTCTAAATAAGCTGGCTATTGTTACCTCGAAAAATGTGGGAGATAGCACTCGACCAGCATGAGAAAAAGATGGAAGAAAAGAGGAAAGGGATGTATGCACTTAAAATCAAGGAAAGGAAGGTGGGTGTTGACAAGAAATATATGCTACAACTCTTAAAAAAGAAGAACAATTATGATTTCTTCATTAATTGGTGAACACTCAAGGAATTTTCATTTTCTCGATCACCTGCAAGTTTATTAACTTATGTTCTATTTGATGCCGCTCATATATAGAGTTCACACAAGGGTAAGGGAAAAGAGTTGGTTGATAAGGAAGAGAGCCAAATGGCTACTACTTCTTCCAAATTAACTTTCCTTATATTGTCCTACACGGTCACCATTTTCTTAATATATACATGCTTTAAGTTACTTGATTTTGTTGGATGCATGGTCTAATTTACGCCGCCTGCACTACTTAAATAATCATCACTATATTCTGCATTCAAAACCTCTACATGACCATATCTATGGAATAGTTTAAACTACTGGTACTGCTTTCGTACCTATTGCTTTACTTGTCATAGCCCAATTGTAACATCAGGTGACGATAGCTACGGCCCCGTATAAGTCGCTGCCAAAAATACTGGAGCGAGTTTTGAAGGCTCGTTTGAATCCGCTCCTGGACAAGCCTGTTGTATTTTCAGTAAATCTAATCACATGGCATTCACACACTATTAAGTAGTTCCGTACATGTGAAGAAATCTTACCATCTCACAAGACATCTTTGAATACCCCGAGTTATAGGGCGAAATAAGGATGGGTCCCGTTGGGCGTATAGCAAACCAACCTGAGAAGGATAGAATAAGAAAAATATAGCGGTTATGTTTAGTCATCTAGAACCCCTAATAAGAATCACAAGAAGTCTACGATAAAATGTGGTAGCCAATCCAGGCTGAAAGCCTCAGACATCTAATCACGCACAAAAGCCAATATCCAGGTAACTGTGGTTCGTGAGTGATTTGGGAGTTCAAAATAGGAAATGCAGTGCAGAGTTAAAATCCCAGATTACCAGAGAGCAGAGACACATGAACTTTAAAAAGAATAGAGATACCTCTACCAATGCAACACAAGAAGGATCATCCAGAATTTCAAGGCTACAATCAGCTAAATAATTAACCTGCACCAATTCAAGTAGAAGAATGTTCACAAATTTAAATGGAAAAACATTGGAAAACAAATATCCATAGTAATAACAGCATAGATACATATAAGTGGATAGTGGATAGTGGATGCATCCTCTAACTGCAAGATTATTACACTGGTAACAGAAACAAAATATACTTTTGGACAGGAATTGAAGAAGTGACAATAAAATGACGTAGAATGGAGCACCAACAGAATTGATAACAAACAAAGACACACAAGCAACATTCTCATAGGTTGCTAATCAAATATTATCGATGTCGAAGATTAAACCCAGTTTCCGAATTAAGTTTCCTCTATGGGCCCTAGGGAAATTTTAAATTCGTAAACCTACAATTGTTGATCACACATGGGACACCCCAGTGTCACAAGCGTTCCCCAAATCAAGACTCGAGATCGAGTTTTTCCTTAACGTAACTATCACACAAAAAAATGTTAGGAACTGGGACAAGGCACTAGCAATCATGATGTTGAATATGAACCATAACTATTTTCATAGCAAAGAAACAAAACCAGAACAGAACAGGGGTCAAATTTAAGGGAATACAAATTTAGCAACAAGAACCACAAATAATAATAACAAAAAGTAAAACTTCAAATGCAGCATAATCATAACAAATACTAAATAAGATAATGACAGGGAAAGTAGCAAGATTCCTTCGGTTATAACCTCTTTGAAACCTCATTAACCTCAGCAGCAAGCAAAAGAGACACATGTTAAGTAGGAAAAATACCCCAAACTCTGTATTGACGAGAGACTGAACAAAGTCCATTAGTTGAAGCTTAGCCCATTCTAAGCGCAAAGCAGGGTTGTCTGTCCGAGGAGGATGTCTCCAAGGAGCACCAAAGCGTAATCGATCTTTTGGGATTTTCCCATTTCTTGCATCATTAGCAAACTTTTGCAACAGCGACAAAGCTTTATCCATGGCAGGATTTACCACAGTTACCTGTAATTTTGGATCAAAATACCAACGGAGGATGCAAAAGGGCATAAACAAGTGGTACAAAAGTCACAAAACCAAGCAATGAAGATACAAATACTGAAGTGTGAGCTCAAAAAGGTTGTCTTTTAATTGGTTAAAAAAGAGAGAAACTATATTGATTAGTATCTGGAATGGTATCCTAACATTAGACATAGAAATGAATATAACCAACAAGAAAATCTTTATCTTTGCAAAGGCAATATGTCCCATTGGTACCTATCTACATCGGGACCAACATGATCAGCATAACCAGAGATTTATGCATTGAAATGAACTTTTGGTTATGTTGGGTGTGGTTGTATAGATGCAGCAGTCTGGTGCTGATGTGCAATCCAAGTTGCCAACAACGGTTTGCAGGTGTTGGTGTGCAACCGAAGTGGACAACAATTGGGTTTTTTCTGGTGGCAGTGCCTTAGTAGTGGAGAGTTTTGAAGGTGGTGCTGGCTATTGATGAAAATTGCTGGTGGCGGAGACAGCTGATGAGCGATGCTGCTGGTGGCAGCGGCTGACTGCTGATTAACATTGTTGGTGGTTGTGACCTTTGAGTGATTCTCTCTTCTTTTTTTGATTTGGAGATAGTGGTGGTCAGGTGGTGGTGCAATTGGGAACATTGGTGGTGGTGGTGGTGGTGGTGGATGGAAGAGACAAAGGGGGAGGGGACTCTCTCCCAGGGGCTGGCTTGTGTTTGAACAACGTGATGGTGGTGGGAACCAACTTGACCCACAATTTGGTCAATGGTCCTTGGAATCCACCCTAATGGTAAGTGAAAATAATGTCTACACACTGATGCCTCATCATGGAATTTATTGATCTACAACTTGATTTACCACTTTCATCCAATAGATATTGGAAGGGTTCAACTTCAAACTTCAAAATAAGAACATTCAAGCAAAACCCAAGACTGACAAGAAATACATATCTTCCCTCTTAGTAAAAAACAATGCAACAATGTCATTCCCATCTGTCATCTATTCGGCTCAGTGAAGAATTGTATGCAGTGAATGATTATTTCAATCAGAAAACAGAAGCCAGTACAATAAGTCAAATAACAAACAATTTCCAAGGACCTTGCAAACTGTCAATACGTCAAATGGTTATCTAGACTAAACCTCATTCTCCTATTGAAGCAGAATTTATATGAGAATTAAACTTCAGAAAGGACTTGGATCAACCTTGCTGCTTATTATGGAAACTTACTTGTAGAAATGCTAAATATGCATCTACAATGTCCTCAAATGTACTACCCTTCTCATCCATGACCCTACAATACCCAAAATGTGAGTGAGCAAGGAAGGTTAAATCCTACACGAATATAAATTGAATACAATTTCACAGATACACTTCTAGATCAAAGCACAGAATTAAAAACGTTTGTTACAAAGGTTTCAATCTATCGTAAGCTACGATTTTATGATGTCAAATTGTCGAGATAAGTAAGATGGCATTTATTCTTAGAATGGCAGCAAATGAGAATCCTACACATATCACCAGGCACTCAGGAAATCACCAAGTTGCAATGTTTAAGATCTCGACCGTTAAAAACTAAAAACACTATAAATCTAGTTATAGGGGAAATAAAGAAACCAGTGAATGCACAAACGTTTAGAACTGTGTTTCCATACTTCTATTTCACATGATAACTGTACCTTCTAAATCTCGATACCTCCGTAGAAGAAAAGGCGTACCCAGTGCACGAAGCTCCCGGATATGCGGGTCTGGGGAAGGGCAATGTACAGGCTATCAAAGCTTAAGGTCTATTTGAGGGGTCAAAACTGTTCAATATAAATTTAATGACAGTAACACTTACAGCAACAAAACCTATCTGCTAAGCTTAAATAAGCATTAAAATTAGTTAATGCACATGAGACACCCTATCAATACATAGTCATACGTCAAACTAAACACCTGAATACTTACTTCTGGTAAAAATTGCTTTGTTTGAGTGCGTAAAGCTCAAAAAGATGTCGTGGGCTAGGCCCTAGCACTTCAACAACCACATTCCACTGCAGTTTCAACAAAAATATTGAAGTATTAGCAATGAGTAATCTCTCCTATAATTCCAAAGACCTCGTAAAAGCAAAAAAATAGGAAACATGCATTTGATACTTGCCCACCTCAGATGGACTGAAGTAATCATCAACCATATGCATTTTAGCTTCTTGTGGAGTCCATCCAAAGGCCTGCAAATGGCAAGAGTAAGATCTACTGAATTGTCTATGTATTATACGTGCCCATCAGAGGAACAGAGCCCAATATATAAACAGACCATGGACAAACAGACTGTTAAAATGACAGAAACTAATCAAGCGGGATGCGTGGATGCTCTCACGCTGTCACACACATACAACCAGTCATTAAAGAACAAAATAAATCAAATGCAGTGTGTGTAACCTCTCGGGATATGAAAATGTCTGGAAACCCAAAATCCATGAAAGCTCGGTAGGAATAGTAGCTGCCAAATAGGAATAAGTGGTCAGATTACGATAAATGATTAAGAATAAAATCACTACCAGTTAACCAGTTACCATCAATGTTAAGAGACATTATTTGCAATGAAAGAGGGTATCATGACCCCAAATTAGATCAGAACGTTAAATACCAATGCACAATACTTCCGACAGGACATGCAAAAATGCTTAAGAAAAGAAGAAAACGCTGACAACATAATGTAGAAGGTCTTTAGAATCCATTACATAATATTTGATGCGTTGTATAAGAGGACATCAAAACTGTGGTTCCTATATGTCTGGCACGTTAACAATGACAAAAGCAATCAAGGGCATAGTAATAGATGCTCGCCACCACCAGATTTGTTGATGTGACCAGAACCTTCTCGCATGAGGAGCGTGAAGGTTTCTTAGCAAGTTGAAACTTAGGAGGGTCGTTAGGTTTCAAAGTTCAAACTCAGTTAGCAACAAAGAAAAGACCAGAGAACTAAAGGAACAAAATAATGCATGTTGAAAGTGAGAAATGGCTGAAGAAGGACGGTACCAAAATTCATCGTGCGATGGTCGTGTCCTTACAATCTACAGTCAAGTTTCATAGGGATTCAATCTTTGATTGACCCACAATGGGGCTGCTGATGTGTGGCATTGCATTTCAAAACAAGAAGAGCTGCTATTCAACAACAGTCTCTTACTCTGTTGTGGTCCTCGTATGCAATACCGCAGTACCTGATTAATGGTCATAGTCCTACTATTCAATCCAACTTGTGGGACCGTCAAAAAGTGACTGGATGCTTCAAGCACTCCATGAGTATGTAAGTAGATCATGTGATCTGTAGATGATGAATCACAAATTGACTGCTATATTTAGAAGCTGAACCCTAGATCATCGAAATAACCATAAAAGACTACAAGCATCAATGCCACAAGATAGAAATACAAGCATTAGTGCACCGTCGAAACTTCATACACGTGAAATCTGTTTACAAATCTATGGCCATGTTTTACTCCATTTCAAATTTGCCGTAACAAACATAGTAGAACTGTAATAACTTTTCACCATGTATAATTAAGTAGGAATAAAAATAATAACCAACATGCCGAAAAGGTAAGTGTTATTAATGTGAGTTTTATACTTCCAACCAAAATCTCGTGCCAATTTAGACCCGTTGCACAGCAAAAGTCACAGCAAAAAACAAAAGGCTGCAACCCATGCACTAATTCATGAAACTAAATCCCTTGCAGTCAACTATGTGATGCTGACTAACATTACATAGTCGTTGATGGAAAGAGCTCTGGATCAATAACAACTGCAAAAACAAAGAATTCAGAAGCACTGTACTGAAATTACCTATCTGATGTCACAAGAATGACGGGCAAACACCTCTCATTGGCACCCAGGGCAATTATTCTCCATATTAAACTGTCATGGTACAATGACCCACGGACTGTTGAATCATCTGTTAAAACTGCATGCTTTAAAACTTCAATGTTGTTTATAACCAGCTTCGGCTGTTGTATATTACATAAGGAAGAACCCGTCAACTCCAGACCTCTAAAATACACAAAATGAAAACCAAGATCACATAAGTATTCCAGACATATGACGTTCTTGCTAGTCCCCAATTAAGCTTCTGGGTCAGGTGCAATGCCATGGTGACTGGACTTATGCTTTAAGTCTTAACTACTATTTGGTTTGCTGAAAAGCCTGAAATGATTATTCATGTATGGAGTGGTGATTCCTTGTCCTCCCAATGGCTAAACTTTCACGTATTCACCTAAATTGGTGAATGATGATTCCATATGTAAATTACAATAGGTCATTTGTTAGTGAATCAAATGTCGGAATGAGCAGTCATTCCCATTTAGCTAAACCAGTCCTCTCCATGCCCCCTCAATTGGGGATTACATGGGTATTGTTATTGTAGAATTCTAACCCGGCCTTACTTATCACTGACCAATTCGATAGCAATTTCGTAAGAAGTTGCCCTTCTGAGCATTTACCTGAAAGTAGTCAATTTCAGCCCCCGAAGACAACAGCTCCAACAACAAACACGGCCAATCCGTCGCAGAATTGGCCAAACTCCTCGAAAACCCACCGGCACGATTCAAATCCCTAACAGCATTCCTTCTCCACCCTTGCTGAACCCTAATCACCTCCTTCGCCACTCTCAACCCCGCCATGGCTTCCTTAAAATACGCAACCTCTTCCATGCTCACCTTCCCCCCCTCAACAATCCCATCCACCTCATCGGCATTTAATCGAGCAGATACCGCGCACACAGCCCTACCCCACAGCACCGAATTCGAAACCTTATCTGATAAAGCAGCTTTCGAGCTTTTCAAATTCGATTGGAGTATCTGACGGAGGGTGGCATTGAGGCCGTGCCATTTGTTTAGGGTGGTGAAGATTTGGTGGGAGGTAATGGTGCCGAGTTTGACGCCGGTTCGGGCCATGGATTCGAGGCAGCGTTCGAGCTGGGTTTGGAGGGCGGGTAGGGGTGGGGGCGGGCAGTTGGACCATGATGTCCATGGGAATGACTGGCCGTGGGCAGGGTGGTGGGATTCGATGGGTTGAGCGAAGTCGACGTAGCCGGTGAGGTGAGGGCCAGTGTTCCACTTGTCCAGTAGACCTGGAGAGAGAGATAGATGATGAGCAAGACATACAAATGAATAAGGAGAGAGAGATAGATGATGAGCAAGACATACAAATAAATAAGGAGAGAGAGAGAGAGAGAGAGAGAGGGGTGGGGCGATTAGTTACGTTCGAGGATGAGGGTGGTTTTGCCGACGCCGCGGGGGCCGTGGAGGATGAGGGGTTGGGGGACGCGATGGTGCTGGGCGTGGTTGTTGAGGATGGTTTCAAGGAGTGGACGGGGGATTATCCTCCATGTTTTGTTCACCATTTGCTGCTGCTGCTGCTGCTTCTTCTTCTTCTTCTTCTTCTTCTTGTCTCTGGGGAGTAGTAGTCCAGGGACCAGATGGGGACTAGGGCTAACCCCCACTGGTGCTTCTCTCTTTTCGGTAATTTCCTGGCGGGCGGCCTGGCCTGGACTATTCTCCAGCTGTTAACTCAAATTTGAGATGCAACATTGGACTATTGGAGAATGGTATTGGTGGTGCATCCCTGCCAGGCGCCGGTCCGCCGTTCTATCTCGGCACAAATGATTTGGATTGAAATTGAGCTCATAAAAATCTAAGCTGTTGATTGCTTGGCAAAGATCCGAACTGTTGATTACCGAGATAAACGATCGGATGGGGTGCTCAGCACCGGCCAAACACTCCCGCTTGACAGCATCTCTCATTCCCCATCGGACCCTCCAGGCATAATAATTCTTCTATGAGCATGATCATATACAATTCATATATGTGGTTGCCCCAAAAATAACCAAAGAGACATAACAACTACCACTCTATCAAAAGCCAGTGGACCATAGTCGGGCTTCACAGAAAAATCAAATTCGAAAGGGTATCATTAGGCATGACTTGAACCCATGATCTCTTGGCCAGCCAAACCCCGGGGGAGTGAGCTATGAGCCCCTAGGCTACCAACCTGGTGGTGCGCATCTATCTGCAGCCAATAAAATGTAATCATTGGAATTTTATTTTGGTTCACAAACGTAACAAACTACTCCGTATATATTACGGATTAGTACTTGTCATTTGCATCTGTAGCACAGTGCCGCACAACACATCTCCCAAGTTCAGTTTCTATCTTTGAGAGAACGAAATGAGTCCTTAATTTAATATGTGAAAAGCAAGAAATGCATAGATAATACGTAGGAGATAGTTTAAAGGGAAAAACCGAAATATACAACCATATAAACAAGTAAAAAGGAAGCTATAAGAAAAAAATTGTGAAGATCCGTAGCAGCTCCAGTTCAAAACAATGTCTCCCTTGCATCTGTATAGGTAGTAGAAGACATCATCACTTACTTGGCAAGACAATGAGCCGGATGTGTATCCTTGCGATCAATCTTTTGGTCATCTAGCAAAAAACCAACTTGAAGATTTCGTGACGAAGTTTGCACAACAACAAACTGTCTGCATAGTAAAAACTCAGACCGACCTACTTGCTGCATTATAGCATTCAAACAATCAGTATAAATGAATGCAACATTAAAATTATGGTGCAGGGTCCATGTAACAACTAAAGTCTAAAAGTATGGCCATAAGTTCCGTTTGGAGGGGATTGAGCTGTAGCAAGAAACGAAGCATTGACGCAGAAGGGATCCATCGGGGAGGATGCACAAAAGTCCAAACCCAAGCTGCGTATAAAAGTCAGATAAGTACTACTCAATTTTTCTTACTCAAACCTATAACAATAAAGAGAAATGATTTTGTCACTTCTTCTTTTTTGTTGACGTCGCTCTCCTATAAGTGTATTTTTGCACAAAAAATACACTTACAGGGGAGTGACATTAACCAAAAAGAGTAGCAAAATCAGCGGCCATAATAAAACACTTTAACTCAAATTTGTTTACTGAAGTTGTTCAATTAAGGGAGTCAAACAACCGTACTAGTATTAATGGAGTTGCCCTACTTTTAGTTGCGAGTTTACCATATAAATTACATTTCATAATTAATATACTTGGGAGTGATTTTGGCACTCCCTTTTTTACTAACCATACTCTCCTTTTTTATTTTTAGTGTGTGAAGTTACCTTTACACCCTTTTCACTTTTCAATATTTCCTTTTTCTTGTTATAAAAAATGAAATGGTTCATGAACAAAGTTGAAGGATATTTTGATAATTTCATACACTAAAAACGAAAAAAAAGAAGTGTGGTCAATAAAAAAAAGGGAGTGCCAAAATCACTCCCCTTGCTTGAATAACCCCCATCTTCAATCTTACAAATCCCAATCTAACAACTAACCATCATTCAATATACAGCCCATGCAACGAGTAATTATTGTCGTGCGGTGTCTTTATAGGCTAATAAAAGTTGCAACTTCTTTGGAACAAATCCATATGGACATTTGCTCAAGTTTTAATGGAAGCTTTTGCTAGTGGATGATAGAATTAATCTTTCAAAATTAATCGATATGTACTTAAGCTAGCCCGGGCACCTAAGTTATCAAAAAAATCTACTAATAAAACCAAAACATTTGATTTAAAAGCGCCTTTAAAATTTAGTACTCCCTACATCTCATTTGTTGGTCTACTGCGAAAAGACGTGCAATTTTCAGATCAAAAGATAAAGTACTTGCATACATAATTTTTGATTGGGTGTCACGTAATTTTAAAAATTATGCACGCAAGTAATTTATCTTTTGACTCGAAAATTGCGCGTCTTTTTACAGTGGACTACGGCGGAGGAGTTATTTACAACACCTATTTGGTTTTGGGCCCACAAACGCAGCCCAATTCATGTATTGCAACCCATTCACGCCCACAGGCCACAGTTAATAATAAAAAGGGGGATTTTTAGGCCGGCCCAAAAAATTAGGCTCGGACCTAATTCAGCCCAGCACAAAATATTCTATACCCCCTTTAGTCCCGGCGCTACATTGTGGACAAAAATACCCCTCGCGGGTCAAAACAAGCATCCCGGATCCTCTTGCGGGTCAAAATACACCTCGCGGGTCACGTTCCCGAACCCTCTCCATACGGCTAAACAAAACCCTCTCTCCCCCCAACCACTACAGAACCACCCTAACTCTACCGCTACAGAACCCTAACTCTTCCGCTCAACAGCGCTTTCTCTCTCGCTCGCTCTCTCTCTCGCTCGCTCTCTCTCTCTCTCGCTCGATCTCTCTCTCTCTCTCGTGCAATCGATCAGGCAACAACATTTCAATATGGCAAAAAAAGGTTTGTACATTAAAGAATGTCGAACGTTTATGCGAAATTTCTATGCGAACTGTAAAATATGTATATGAGAACCCTAACTCTCATAAACGTGTTGCGTCTATGTGAAGTATGTGTTTTCGAGTTATGTGAACTGTGTGTAGGGTTCTATGTGAAATGTTCTCGATCAGCTCCTTCAAGGAGGAGACTGGCCAGTTATCCAGCAGCGAAGAGGTCAGGATAATAAGCACATTTGATGGTTTCGCTTTAGGTTTTTCATTTTTTAGTTTTTAATATGAGAATTGTGTATTATACATGACATCTGTCTATGAGAACTGTGTATTTTTCTACTGGAACATTGTATTTTCCTATGAGAACTGTTTATTTTTCTATGAGAACTGTGTACTATACCTATGATGAGACAACGTAAACACTCTATCTAACTTTTGTTCATATATTTAACGGGACACAAGAAGACTTACAAAATTTGAACTGTGTATTCTGTTCCGAAAGAATACATTTTTAAAGTTACACATCATCATACTTATCCATGAGAACTGTGTATTTTCTGCGAGAACTGTTTATCAGAACAGTGTATTTTTCTATGAGAACTGTGTATTATACATGAGATTTTTCTATGAGAATTGTGTATTTTCTACTGGAACATTGTATTTTTCTATGAGAACTGTTTTTTTTTCTATGAGAACTGTGTATTATACATGAGATTTGTCTATGAGAATTGTGAATTCTCTACTGGAACATTGTATTTTTCTATGAGAACTGTGTATTTTTCTATGAGAATTGTGTATTTTTCTATGAGAACTGTGTATTATACATGACATCTGTCTATAAGAACTGTGTATTTTTTCTACAGGAACATTGTATTTTTCTATGAGAACTGTGTACTATACCTATGATGAGCCAATGTAAAAACTCTATCTCAATTTTGTTCATATATTTAACAGGGCATGAGAAGACTTACACACAAGATTTGAAAACTTCTTACGAGATCAGACCAAGAACACTAACAATGGAGGAGGCAGGAGTCATTACAAGATCGAAAACTCAACCTGACAGGCCAGCAACCTCCTTAGTTAGCCAATCATCACAGAACCCTTCGCAAACTCAGGGAAAGAAACGACAAAGACCAAAACAGGAAAAGGTCGCCAAAAAACGCCAAAGGCTTACCCAACAATCTGAATCTGAACCAGACTCCCCAATCCAGACCCAAAAGCAAACCCAACAAAAGAAACATCAGAGCCCAAAACAGAAAAAGAAGGCCATGAAACAAGAATCAGAATCAGAATCAGAATCACAACCAGACTCCCCAACCCAGACCCAAAAGCAATGCACATTCAGGTCCAATGTAATAGGAACAGTGGGGCTATTGTCAAAACTGAACTTGAACAATGCCCACTTAGAGCTCTTGAAACAAACACCTTTTTGGATGCTGATTGATGCCATTAGGAAAGGTAAGTTAGCGGAAAAAGCTTGCATGAAGCACGATAAAACCATCCTGAGTATCATTCAGAACTATGATACCAATGACAGCAAGTTCCTCATTGGTGGTAAGAAGGTTGCCATAACAAGAAATGACATCAAGCTAATCTTTGGAATAGCTTGTGGGAACAAACAAATAGGAGATTTGAACAAGAAGAAAAGTGATGTTGCATTTGCAAAAAGAAGGGGGATACAGGAGGCAAGGATTGGTAGTAAAAAGATGAAAGATATGATCAATGAAATACTTTCAAAAAAAGAGGAATCCATAACTGAAGAAGACATCCAAGATGTAGTCCGCCTTGTATGCATGTTCATTTGCCTGACGCTGTTCTTCTCCACATCAGGAGTCACCATTGCATGGACATATGTGCATTGCATGGAGAAAATAGAAGAAATAAAAGACTACGACTGGGCACAATCCATTGCAGAAACATTGAATACATCAATGCACAAGTTCCATGACAAACCAAGAGATGCAACAGGATGTGTGGTGGCATTGATGGTAACTTAAATCTATTTTGCTATGAGAAGTATTTTTGGGTATTCTAATAATTTTCTTTTATTCTAATAATTTCCTTTTACCTGTTTTGCAGTACTGGATTTGTGAACACACGGATTTGATTGCATGACCAAAAAATGAAGCAATTCCAAGACTACTAAACTGGAACACCTCAGACCTGAAAAAAAGAATTGATGATTTTAAAGATTTGAGCAATCTCAACATTACGGTATATACACTAATCAAATTGCTTAACTTGGACACGAAAATACACACTTCTCATAGAAAAGTGCACACTTCTCATAGAAAATTACACACTTCTCATAGAAAATTACACACTTCTCATAGATAAATACACACTTCTCATACTTCTCATAGAAAAGTGCACACTTCTCATAGAAAATTACACACTTCTCATAGAAAATTACACACTTCTCATAGAAAATTACACACTTCTCATAGATAAATACACACTTCTCATACTTCTCATAGAAAAGTGCACACTTCTCATAGAAAATTACACACTTCTCATAGAAAATTACACACTTCTCATAGAAAATTACACACTTCTCATAGATAAATACACACTTCTCATACTTCTCATAGAAAAGTGCATACATGGTTATCATATGAAAAACACAATTCTGATTGTGAGTTCACATCTTGCAGGTATATGAGGAAGAACTTCAAGAAACATGCCAAGAGGCTCAAGTCTACAGCATGCCACACCCAGAAGTTGTAGATGACAATGACAGGGGAACTATATCACAGATGATGCAGCATACACAATCTCCTCAAAGTCCGGCACTACGACTTGATGAGATACACTTAACTGAAAAACAGCAACCATCTCCTCTTGTGTCAACATCATCTACTGAGAAACAACAAGCAATGTTCTCACAATCACAATCAGGCGAGACTATGGTTCCAAGTACCTACCAACCTCTGGACTCCATTAATTTCAGTCAGGGCCTAATTAAAGAGCACAACCAGATGGGTAAATTCTGTGACAGCTTACTGGAGAACAATGATCAAGTTATCATCAAGGATCTCCAGCAACAAGTCCAATATATTCAGAATCAAAAACAAATACTTGAACAACAAAACCACGGACTGCAAAACGACAAGGATGCAATGAAAAATGAGCTGGAGGAAATGCAAAAAGAACGGGATGCAATGAAAGAAAAGCTGCAGAAGATCGTAACTATGTCCAACACAATGTTGCAGGCCCAAGAACAACACAAGTTCCTGATAGAGAAGACTGCAGTCTTGGAAAAGGACAGCGATACAATGAAAAATCAGCTGTTGGAAATGGAAAAAGAAAGGGATTCACTGGAACAAAAGCTGCAGAAGATGGATACAATCTCAAACGTTTTGAAAAAGGACAGGGATGAAATGGAAAAGCAGCTGCTGGAAATGGGAAAAGAAAGGGATGAATTTGAAAAACAGAAACATATGATGCTGGAACAATTTGAAATTGAGAAGAACAAAATCAAAAAGGCCCTTACAATGCAAGTTGAATCCCTAATGACCGAGAAGGGCCAGCTACAAAAGTATCTGAGCACAACTGAATAAAGGCAAAAGGCTATAATTGTTCAAAAAGATGCAGAAATACGCAGCCTAACCAACAAGCTTTCCCTCACCAGCAAGCTTTCCATCCTACCGCAACATACCAAAGAACCTCAAAAGCATTTACCGGTTCTCGAGACTGATTCCTCTTTGCTCACACAAAGAAGTGAGGAAGCAATACATAACATCACACAAACGTACACTGATCAGAAGATTGAGCAAGTGGTCCATGAAGTTACACAACTATATGCTCATGCAGGGAAAGATTCTGAAGAGGACAACAAAGATGATAATGCAAAACAAAGACCACGAAGGCAAAAAATGGATGACAAGTATTACTATGGTTCAATCACAAAGGATGGTCGCAAAAAAGAACAAATTGTCCTTGTCGAAAGTGACAAGCCACAAGCAGAAATCAAGAAACTTGATGACAAGATTCCTCCCCTAGGAAAAAAGGCAGACATTGTCCTTGCATTGCTACCTGACGAATGCCAAGAAACAATCAGAAAATTTTGGGAACTCGAGGAGGGATGGTAAAAATGCTAAACCCAACAATTTACTGTCTTTAAATCATTTCAGATTGGCTAATGTTATGTATATCATGCAGTATGCACATATGGGATTGTGAATTAGATGACCTGCGCATATATCAAGAAGATGTGAGGTTTCTGCTATGTGATCGAGAATTAACAGGCCAGGTAACACAATAAAAAAAGAAGCAACTCTCTTTCTATATTTTAAGAGAAATGTATATGAGATCTGTGCTTTTGTATGAGAACTGTATTTTTTCTATCAGAACTCTGTTTTTTATATCAGAACTGTACGTGATAAACAAATACTTTTTACATTCTGATACAGCCAATAGATGCCTACGTCCACTTGCTGACTACAACACTACAACCACCAACATCTGGACCATCATTTTCATTGGGAATAGAAGATTCCCAACAAGATATGCCGTTTGTCTTCAACAGCTTTTCATCAGTAAGAAAAGGAAGCACTCTCTCACAATTCATGTAGCATACACTCACAGTTAAGAGGTTGCCTAATTATCTTCTTTCGAAACAGACCTTCCTTGGAGGTGATCAAAACTCAGCTAACAGAGCACTTGATGTCGTCCGCTCAAAGATTTTGAACACCAGAACAATCCTTATCCCAATATATGGTTCAAGCCATTATACTTTGCTTGAGCTAGACACCATTGACCAAGAATGGAGGTTCTACAACTCCATCCACAGACAAGGGAGAAGAGATAAATACTATGAAGCAACTGCCAATCTGGTAACATAATCCCTCCTTATTCTAAGAAAAATATATGAACTCTTTCAACTGTGTATTGTAGTCTATGTGAACAAACTATGTGAAATGTGTATCGTTAATGTATCCATGATCATATTCTGTAACAGAGAAAGAATGTCACGAACTACATCAACCAACAATGCAAGAAGAAGATTAAAACCTCTGCAAAGCTCGTGGACAATGCACCACAACAAGAACCAGGCTCGTAAGTATCTTTCAACTACCAAAACTCGTCACTGCATCTTATATAAGCCCCTAACATTAGTCTTGTATTCACAGGGTTGATTGTGCAGTTGTTGTTGCCTACATCATTCGCCAAAAGCTAATGAAAAAACCAATTAAAGCGACCTTACAAAGCAAGAATGCCTTCAAATGAGAGCTGATATTGTGCAAGCATTTGTCAGTGACCCCAAGAGATCATGGACTCCAGAAATCTATCATAATAGGATGGAAAATCTCAGACTGCAAAAATATTATGACGACCAGGAGCTTCTTGAAGAGAAGAAAAAAAAGGCATAGATTCAACTTACTCATCAAAGTTGGTAGTGGTGTTGTTCATCAGTTGTATAGTGGTTAATGAGTTGTTTAGTTTACTGGTAAATGAAGATATACAATCTCAGACTGCAAAAATAGTTTTGGAAGTGAAAGTAGTGCAGATGGGTAATGAAATGGTGGAGGTGATGTTCATGACTTGTATAGTGGTTAATGCGTACTGTTCAGTTTAGTGGTTAATGAAAATATACAATCATCTTTCTCTGAACTCTATTTTTCATTGTTCAAAGTTTGCAATTTGCATTGGAGGAAAAAAACACTTCTCATACACACTTCTCATACAAAAATTTGCAGTTCGCATAGAAAAAATACAGTTCTCATACACATTTCTCATAGGAAAATTCACAATTCTCATAGAAACCTAACATAGCAGAAACCTCATTAACCACTGCAAAAATATTAGTTTTGGATGTGGAAGTAGTGCACATGGGTAATGACGTGGTGGAGGTGTTGTTCATGACATGTATATTGGTTAATGAGTTGTTTAGTTTACTGGTTAATCAACATATACAATCATCTTTCTCTAAACTCCATTTTTCATTGTTCACAGTTTACAGTTCGCATAGAGGAAAAACACAGTTCTCATAGAAAAATTTGCAGTTCGCATAGAAAATTTCACAATTCTCATACACAGTTCTCATAGGAAATTTCACAATTCTCATAGAAAATAATCAATTCTCATAATACAATCATCTTTCTCTAAACTCCATTTTTCATTGTTCAAAGTTTACATTTCGCATAGAGGAAAAACACAGTTCTCATAGAAAAATTTGCAGTTCGCATAGAAAAAACACAGTTCTCATAGGAAATTTCACAATTCTCATAGAAAATAACCAATTCTCATAAAAAATGTAAAGGGTATTTTTGTAAATTACATCTTCAACGTGAAACCCTATTTTATATGGCCTATAAATACCCCTCTTCCTCTTCCCGTTTCTTCATTTCCCACCCTCAACACAACTACAACAAAAAAATCCTAAAAAATGGCAGAAGACTTGGCAAGACTCATCAAAGATGCCGTAGATGCATCAGTCAAAGAGACCAGTGAAAAACTTGATGAAACCCAAGCCCGATTCTTCGAAAACCAGGACAACATCAACCTTCTCAAGAAAAAAGTGCAGATCTTCAAAGATTGGAAACTTGCCAAAAATTTGGCAAAGGAAGCGGAAGCGGAAGAAGCCACTACTAGCAGAAACGTGCGACCAAGAAGACAACCACCAACTAACTAGGGATCTAATTTTTCAGTTTGGCTGTTCTATGTTTTTTTTTTTTTTTCTTTCTTTCTTTCTTAGTAGATCTCTTGTTTAAATCTGCTACTTTCTTTTTCTCCTTGTATTTGGATCTATCAATTTCATCTAGGATGTTTGAAATGTTTACTTTCTTCGATCGTCAGGTGTATCCAACGATGTATGTCTTATAAATCTGGATGTTTTTCCTTGTTTATTATATTTCTAATTGCCAAAAATACTTAAACCAAAAAAAAAAAAACAGTCACAATTAATTAGTAATCTCGAATATATTCTATTTTTTGTTTTATTTATTATATTTATTATTTATTATTTTTCAAACAAAGATCTCTATATTTTTGTTTTTCTTGTTTTTGTTTTGTTTTTTATACCAAAAATCGTTGCACTTTAAACTGTTCACCACGTGTATCACTACCACCTTAAATACCTGAAAGGTTAAACACCGCACACGGCTTTTCATTTCCACAGAGAGAGAGAGAGAGAGAAGAAATCTCAACCAGAACGCTCCGGACGACACTCCACCAAATAGCAGCCCCAAATCAGAACGCTCCGGACGACACTCCACCAAACAACGCTCCGAAAATCTCAACCATGGAGGATGCTGTGAAGAAGATCATTGAGGAGCATGTGGCTCCTCTCAAAGCTGAAGTGGAACGCCTGCATCGCCAGCACAGGATACAGAGCATCGATCTTCTCCGCCTCAGGTTAGAAATCCAGGCATTGATGGACGCTCACAGAGCAGAAGGGAATAAGGAGGACGAGGAAGAGGAAGATGCACAGTAGAAGTTAGGGTTTCGTGCCTCAACTACTTTTTGGAAAATTAGGGTTTCTAGTTGGGGTTCATCAACATTTTGGGGATTTTTTGCGACTTTTTGGCTCCTTCCTCAAATGATTAAGGAATCTAACTCCAATGAAAATTAGGGTTTGTAGTTGTGTTAAACCACTGATGCTGTAATTAGTGCTATCTGACTCTGATGATAATTAGGGTCTTCTGAATGTTAAGCTGGATTTCATCTATGTTAACAATCGTTTGCTATTTGTTAGTATGGTTTGGTGTATGTCAATTTGATGCATGTTCTGTTAGAATTTAACTTATCATCGAAAATACACACTTCTCATAGCGGGGAAAAACACTTCTCATGGAAAAATACACACTTCTCATAGGGGAGAAAAACACTTCTCATGGAAAAATACACACTTCTCATAGGGGGGAAAAACACTTCTCATGGAAAAATACACACTTCTCATAGAAAAAAACACACTTCTCATAGGAAAAAACACACTTCTCATAGGAAAAAACACAATTCTCATAGAAAAAAAACACACTTCTCATAGAAAAAAACACACTTCTCATACAAAGTTCTCATATACTAAAAACACAGTTTTGATACACATTTCACATAGAAAATACACACTTCTCATAGAAAATACAAAGTTCTCATAGAGCTATACACACAGGTTGCTTAGATACTTCACATAATTCAAAGTGCTAGAACAAAACACAGAATTAGTAACAAAAACACAAAAAAAAATCTTATTCTCAACAATTATTTCATGAATCAAATCCAATAACATTGTTTTTTGTACAACTCAATTATTAAAAACTAAAAACCAGGCCTCAAATCCTCCTTACAAGTAAGTTTATTATGATTCCCCATCTTCCCACACCTACCACACTTCATTTCTCTAACCTTCTCCCCATTCGAACGAATCCTCTTCTTCTTGGCCGCCCTGGAGGCTTTTTTGACAATGGTGGCAGAATACTAGTACCACAATCAACCACATCACCTTTCAACAATGACGCAACTGGGTAAATTGGTTTTGAATACACCTGACGATAACTCTCAACATGAAAAAAACGCTCTACATACAAGTTCAAATCCTTACCACTATATTTGATAGCACAGACAGCGTGGCAACAAGGGAATCCATTCAACTGCCACCAACAACAACTGCATGTACGCCTCCCAATATCAACACATACAGACGGATCCGTGTCAACTTCAAATATATCAGCACTTGAAGGAATCACTTTCCATGTTTTAACTAAATCATATAACTTCTCCAACCGAGACTCCCCATAAGGACAAATCACCTGATCCCATTTACTTGCCCTTTCTCTCCTCAAACACATTGATTTCATCATCTTCTTCCTTATACGATCAACCATATCCACCACGGGCAATTCACGCTCTTTCAATATCCATGAGTTAAAGCACTCAGCTAGACTAGAGGACATTGCTCCATAACGTTGCCCCGGGAAAAAAACATTTGCCCAGCGCTCATTAGGCAACTCCGACAGAAAATGAACAACAGCTGCACCACCGTGTTTCAGCAAATTACCCATATGCTGATTAAACTTTGCCACAGTGGGAGCATAAGCACATTTTGAAAACACTCTGATCAAACTCTCTTTATACTTGACATTTGTGGACGCCAAAGCAGTACGCAAGTTACCCTTCAAATGATAGAGACAGTAAGCATGAAAGCTTGAAGGAAACACCTTAGCAATACCCTCTTTTATTCCTCTGTGACGGTCAGATATAAAAACAAAAACCCTTCTGTCTTCATCCAAAATACCATGCAACTTCTCCATAAACCAAAGCCAATTATCATTATTCTCAGAATCAACCACACCAAAGCACAATGGAAATAGACCTGAGAAGGAAAAAATAATTCAGTTACCAGTTCATACATATGACAAAATCAGTTCTCACAATTCAGGAACCAGTTCTCATAATTTTGAAAACAGTTCTCATATTTCTCATAGTGCATTATAGCCTATGTGAACTGTATGTTATATTCATATGAGAATTGTATATGTAATCTATTTCATACCTGCATTACCATCTCTAGCTCAATCACACATCAAGCATCCTATATGACTATAAGAAACCAGTTCTCATAGTTCAGACACCAGTTCTCATAGTTCTGAAAACAGTTCTCATATTTCCCATACTGCATTGTACCCTATGTGAAATGTGTGTAAGTACTCATATGAGAATTGTATATGTGATCTATTTCATACCTGCATTACCATCTTTAGCTGAAGCAGACATCAAGCATCCCATATGCCTGGCCTTCAAGAACGTTGCGTCAACGGATAAAACAGGCCTGCAGTGCTTAAATCCTTGTACACATGCATCAAATGCTACAAACAACCTCAAAAAATGATTTGTGGTTTGATCCCACTCAACATCAAAAACACTTGTAGGATCCGAATTCAGAACAACATTACGATACCATTGCAGTTGATTAAAAGAATCTGAATAATCTCCAAATGCACTTGACTTGGCTTTCTGGACAGCTAACCAAGCACGATTATATGACACATCCACCCCATAATACTCCTTCAAATCATCAACAACATCAACAGGACGTTTCTTTGACTTGTCTCGAACATCATCCTTTATCAATTGACTAATCAGAGATGAATTAGCATGACAGTTCTTTGTCGTACGCCCAGCAACACCACAACAATGAACATTATAATACCTTTTGATGTAAAAGCAACCACTGACCTTGTCAAGTCTAGCATGGATATTCCACTTGCAAGATTTTACCTTACAAACTGCAGTCACTCTCTATGTTTCATTCTTTACAAAGTCAAACTCAAAAGAATGAACAATTGAATATTTCCGCAATGCATCACGAAAACCTTCCGAACCCCCGACAAACAACTGACCAACACTTTTAATAAGCTCTTTCCACGCGTCCGACAACCTTGGCCGATGCTGATGCGGGCAAAACATAGCTCCCAAATCATCCTCTTTACCTACATATTCCATTGATTCCAACCGACAACCGACTAACCCTTGCCCACTGAAACAAATGCCCTTACTAGTGCTAGCACCACCACTATCGAAAACCCCACTACTATTAGCACCAACATCAACACCACACCCACTAATACCACTATCAAAACCACGACTATCTACTACTGTAACTTCAATGCAATTCAATCCAATACTATCAGCTACAGCAAACATCACCTCTAAATCTTCATCATTATATAACATGGTACTAGGATGATCACGTATAGCATAAAAGAGTTGCAATGAGTGTCTTCTCAACTCACTAAACTTGCCACACAATATCTTCATAAAATCTCCAATTCTCGACGACCGAGACAACTTTATTCCAGCACACAATCCATTGTATTTACAAAACAAAATCAACGAATTCTCCGTTTCCCTAACAAAAAAATAAACAATTCACACAAAGGAAAACGACACAATTCTCATAAACCAACACAGTTCTCCTATTAAAAACACAGTTCTCATATAAATAAACACAGTTCTCATTTTAAAAACACAATTCTCATAAACACTTCTCATGCAAAAAACACAAAAAGACACTTCACATCAAAATCTAACAAACAAACACAATGATAGTTCAAGCTAGGCCTCAATCTAACAACAAAAACAACATTTAAATAATACACAAAACGACAAATCACATCAAATTCATATGAGAACTATAGTTCAGAAACCAGTTCTCATAGTTCAGAAACCAGTTCTCATAGTTCAGAAACCAGTTCTCATAGTTCAGAGACCAGTTCTCATAGTTCAGACACCAGCTCTCGTAATTCAGAAACCAGTTCTCATAGTTCAGAAACCAGTTCTCATAGTTCAGAGACCAGTTCTCATAGTTCAGACACCAGCTCTCGTAATTCAGAAACCAGATCTCATAGTTCAGAAACCAGTTCTCATAGTTCAGAAAACAGTTCTCATAGTTCAGAAACCAGTTCTCATAGTTCAGAAAACAGTTCTCATAGTTCAGAAACCAGTTCTCATAGTTCAGACACCAGCTCTCGTAATTCAGAAACCAGTTCTCATAGATCTAAAAACAGTTCTCATACATCAAAACAATCACATAAACACTGAAAAATAAACAAATCTACCAACAAAAACGACATTAAATACCTCATCTGCTCGACACCATCAACCTGCATCTCCTCACGCACCACAAAGCTACAACGAATCACAAAGCAACATACATCACTACTAAATGAAAAGTACATCAACTGAATAACTAATCAAATCTAACAACATACTCAAAAATACCTCAACAGATCGATTGAATCTCAATCCAACGCAATTCCTCCTCTCAATCGAACATCAATCGCTCAAGCTAGACATCAATCGTTCTCTCTATCGCAATCTCTCCCTAGATCTCGATATCTCTCTCTCGAAATCGCTCTCACGATCGCGATCGCGATCGCGCTCTCTCTCTCTCTATCTGTCTTCTCTCTCCGTCAATATTCTTTTGAAAACAAGCCTATATATAGTAAACCCGAAAAAGGGCAAAAACGTCCATCACCCAACATACCCGAGCCATTCAGCTTCGGGAAAATATTTCAGGGTTGGGATCATTCCGAGGCTAGAAAGGAGGACCGGCCTCTAATTATCTATAATAAAAAATAGTACTTGGTGGAACAGAAAATGAGGAATAAAATAATTTGGCTTTGTTCGGACTTCAACTTAGTTTTAGTTTTAATTTTGTTTCTATTCATTATCTTACTTTTTTCTCTAATCATTATTCTATTTTTTTAATTATTACTTTCTCATCTCTCTCTTTCTCTCTCCAATTATTATCCTTATCTTCAATCATTACTCTATTTCTCTCTCCACCCACTACCAAAACTAAACTAAACTAAACTTCCAACCAAAAACTACCAAAAGCACTTATGTTTTGAATTGGAGAAGACCGTCATTACAACTATTCATTTGATTCAATCAATGATAAAGTTTAAGTTCGTGCGAAATTTTGAATTATTAAAGTTACTAATGAATGGTCTAGATCGGAATAGTCTCTTCCAATGAAAAATATAAGACATAGAACATAGGCCAAAGAGGATCCGGATCTAAAATAAAAATAGGCAGAAAGACAGAAAAGCACAAGAGTCGCGTGGTTTTGCAGCCCTACCCATCACCCCCTCGACCAGTCCACTCCCAGATCAGGAGATATCATAGAGAGAGAAAGTTTAGGGGAGAGAGAGAAGAAAATGTCGGGTGTTACGAGCCAGCCACCGGCGGAGGAAGACAAGAAGCCCGGCGGCGACCAGTCCGGTCACATCAATCTCAAGGTCAAGGGTCAGGTCGGTACTCGTATCTTCATCGCGATCGAGTTATTAACACTTGTTTTTACGGCTTCTTCACTGTTTTTTCCCTATCTGATGGTGCTATTTGCATACCTGACCATGGCTTTGTGCTTGATTGTTAGTGTCTTAGGGCGTTTCGACTGCTGTTTTGTGTATTATTAGGGCAAGACTTGGGTTTTTCTTCTTGTCTGATTTATGGGATTTTTTTCAATGTTCGCGTTTCGTGGTTGTTGCGTAGGACGGGATAGTCCTCTTTTGATTATGTTTGATGGGTTCGTCGTGTTTGGACCATAGCTTTGTTACAGTCCAGGGTTTTCCCCAAATTTTAGCCCTTCGTTGGGGATTGACATGTTAAAGAGAAAATTCATTACTCTTCAAAACATAAAAATTTCCGAAACTTCTTTCCTTTTTGAAATGTAATGATTATTTGTTAGTGTTGAATGCATTTTTTCCTCCACCTTTTTATTTGAATTTGCATATGGGAACGAAGGGGGAAAAGGAAAATGGTTTCCCCCAAATTTTAGTTCCCCGTTGGGGGTTGACATTTTAAAGAGACACTTGCATTACTCTTCAAAGCTTATAAATTTCAAAAATTTCTTTCCTTTTTGAAATGTAATTGATTATTTCGTAGTTTTGAATGCATTTTTTGCTCGACTCTTGTATTTGAATATGGGAATGAAGGGCAAAAAGGAAAATGGTTCACTTCTTTTCCCTTGACTAGTCAAAATGGACAAAGATTATGGGACAATTGAAAAAAGAAAAGATAAACTAAAATTTTGGGACGGAGGCAGTAGTAACTAATATATGTTGTAGTCTGGGAATACTAATTGGTCCTGTATTGAGATAGTCTACACGGGCTTTGTCCGGCTTTAATTGGGTCTCTCCAAGTAAATGGTGGGATTTGTCTCCGTTATTAGTGGGTCCATTGGACCAGATACTGGTTTATCATGGAAAAGAGGGAATTATGAGTTTAAATGGTTTCTTGTCTCTTTTCTCCTGTAAATCTCTAGCCCGAACAAAGGACAAGATCCTCATCAGAGGCTGAAACTCGATCAACCATCAAATGCCGAATCTGGTCCCAACAATGACAATATTCTCACAAGTTCATCTTCCCTGCCAAAAGTCTCAGTGCAGCTTCATCCTGCCTCAATGTTCTGTTGTCATCATCTTATTTCTTGGAACATGCTTTATCTTCCTCAAATAACTCTCTCCAACTACCAACTACCAACTACTGTGGCCCATGGTAGAAGCGAGTCTAAGATCATATTGTCTTTTTCGCTCTTATTTAAATTAGGGAAAAATACCGAAATGGTCCTTGTAGTTTAGTGTTTGTGTCAACTTGGTCCTTGCAGTTTGAATTGGCTCGATTTACACTCTGTAGTTTTCATTTTGTTCCAACTTGGTCCAATTACTAACTGCCGTTAGACTCCGTTAACTCCAGACACGAATGGGTCCCTTTTCTAGGGTTAAAACCGTAATCTATCATTCTCCTCATATCCTAATATACCTCTAAACGAAAACATAGAGCCTCATTGTTCCATTCTTCATTTTTTTTCACGGCTTCCATTCTCCATTTGTCGTGCCCGGGATTTTACCTTCGACCAAAACGTGTCTCGTTCGCCTTCGGGAGAATGAGTGAGAGGGATTAGGGCCTGAATAAGTGATTCGATTCCTATGGATTGTGATGTGGTTCTTGAAAAAAAAGAAAAAATGAGGAGTTTTGTGTTCTATGGATTGTCTCGTTTGCATAGAGTTTAGGTGTGTTTGATCATCTCTTGAATATCAGAAGAATAATTCAAGTATTTTAGAGAAAAAAAAAGAACACAGGCCAGAGAGCCCGGTTTTTAGAATAAAGTGACTCCGTTTTGCTTTTAGGAAAAGGTTTTGGGTCTACAAGGTTAAAGAATAAAGGGTTCGGTAATTCACTAGAAAAAGGATCCATTTGTGTTGGGGGTTAACGGAGGTTAACGGCAGTTAGTAATTGGACCAAATTGGAACAAAATGGAAACAACAAAGTGTAAATCGAGCCAATTCAAACTATAGGGACCAAGTTGACACAAACACTAAACTACAGGGACAATTTCGGTTTTTTTCCCTTTAAATTACTACAGTTACTTTGGCTGGATGGATGTGGTTTACTTGTGCCACCCATGCCAGCAGATCCAACAGCACACTGGTATAACCCACAAGCCAAATGTAAGTACTAAGTACCACATGGACAGGGGGGTATACTTGACTCCGTTCTTGTTTGTTTTTTTTGTTTTTTTTCCATATAATAGAAGGTACTGGCTCCAAATCAGGTGTATTTTTTGTCAAATTGGTGAATTTAATCTCACGTAGTTATCTATTATGCTGTAGCCTCCTCGTGCCTCTTTATATTCATATATATTGACAGTTGACACCAATAGAAAGAGAGAAGTGAGAACAATCAGGAAGAATTTAGTTGCAATGCTTATCTGTAATATGACACATAAGAGACCGTGAAGAACGTTGTTTCCCCAATTGGGGAACAAATCTGTATTTAGAGTTTGTATGTTGTCAGATACAGGGAGAGAAAGGGTAAGAGATTGTTTGTGGTTGCTGATGGCCTGATTGGCGGTGGGAAATATTGCCATATGACGTGGGGAAATGCAAGGAACTCCCTTGGACAAAGAGGGTTATTGGGCGAATATATAATACTTTGTATGGTGGAACCGCGGAAACAAGTGGCCACAACCTCTTATGCTTTTAAGTCCCAACGTTTGCTTTTAGCATGCATTGGCTCACCGCTCATGTACAACCAACTTGGGTCCTTGCATATTGGTGGAGTGTTCTTGATAGAATTCCATGAAACAAATGGCAGAGACGCTGTGGATTGGTTATAGATGAACTTTAAACATTTCTACCTGATTTAGGACTCGGTTTCGAGTTACGGGAATTTTGCTGGGCAGTTTGAAGCTTGGGTTGAAGAGTGCCCAAAATTGCTAAATCAACTGCCCTCTAGAATGGTAGCTAATATTGAACAATCCTTGAGAACTTTTGTGCATATTTCCATTCTTGATTTAATGCGTAAATAAAAGTTGATCCGCTAGGGGTGTTTTCTGTAGTAGACTGATAGATCAGTAAAGATTCATTATTAAACCAATAATCCTGTTCTGATGATCAATAATTTTGCCGGTTCTGGGGGGCGTATGCTGTCCTAGAACTTACTTTGTAAGCCTTCCTATCTTCCCTCTGGAAAGAAGGGTCCGGTATTTTTTTGATGTTGCACAGAAACAATGACACTGAAAAGAAATTTCTATGTTTTTGTCAAGTTATTTCCATATTCCATCACCTAATTAGAGGAATTCTTGGTACCAGTGGTTGAATGTTTCAGGTTGCATAGTTTTCCGCCCTATTTTTCTTGTTGGGGGTTGCTTCAAGGAATTTGTTGATTAGTTTTGATATTATTAAAGGGAAGCGACGAAAACACACGATCTTGTATAAAAAAGGTAAAACAGGAAAAAAAATAAAATGTACCAATAAACAAAAGACTGCAATGAAAATGAAAAGTCCTCGAGTATAAGTAACATAGATATCACTGTTCCTTTCAAGTCATGAGTCGAGCTTTCATTCTCTTATAAGACCCACAATTCCTCTATTTCCAATTGCACCGTGATCGATATATCAAAGCGGGTAGCCACTCCGTATGCTTGCTATTGACTCTACGGAGACATTTCCTGTTCCCTCGATTCTTAGATGAGTATGCAGACAAGTAAATGTGCTATGAGTGAGAATACAATTTCTATTAGTGAGAATACAAAGCCTTGTGTGCAAGTTGCCACGGGAAGAAAGATGCAATATGGTTGTTGGCTTGTCCGGTTTGAATTTTCTACAGAGCTCCTTGATTTGTTATCCCTACTGGATAATAGGATCATAGTGATGCGGAAAATAATGCCTTTTACACGTAATTTTACTGAGGGGCCCAGCCAGCTGTTGCCATTAACAGCATTGACATTGTCATTGTGTATCCTAAAGTTAGTATCACAAGTTTCGCTTAACTTTTCTCTCAATGCATTGATGAGGCAACAAGCTGAAATCTATCATGGGTTTGGCTCAACTTTTCTCTCAATGCTTTGATGAGGCAACAAGCTGAAATCTACCATGTCAACCGTTTATGCTAGTTATTATTTTCTGCTAAGCAGAAAATGTATCGCAGTCATCCTCGTTATTTTCCTGTGATACCTGTAATGTAGCTATATATGCTTGGTGATCTTGTGGACTCATGATTGGTTCTATTGGTCTGTTTCTTTTGTTTCTCCATCTTCGAGTTGACCAAGCATGTCTTGTAGGATGGCAATGAAGTGTTCTTTAGGATCAAAAGAAGCACCCAACTGAAGAAACTTATGAATGCTTACTGCGAGCGGCAGTCTGTGGAGTTCAACTCAATTGCCTTCTTGTTTGATGGACGTCGTCTCCGAGGGGAGCAGACTCCTGATGAGGTCTCTCTCTCTCTCTCTCTCTCTCTCTCTCTCATATGTGTGTGTGTGTGTGTTTGTGCGCGCACATGTGTTTGTATGTATCTCATGGACTTTTCTTCCTGTTTCTTCAGCTGGAGATGGAGGATGGTGATGAGATCGACGCAATGTTACATCAAACTGGTGGCTCAGCTGTTTGAATAATGCTCTACTCGCTTGTGTGAACAGTAGAATTTTAGGGACTTGAATTTGGGTTTGAGTGTTTGCTAAAAAATTACTGTGCAAATATTAGGTTATCGGATTTGTATTGTTCGTCTTGCTTGGTAAATTTAGCAACCTGCTACTTCTAGTTACCATGGCAATAATTTGAACGTCGAAGAAAAGCGTGTTATTGCTTCATTTGTGGATGGACAAGATGGAATTATGTGTGTGTGTGAGAGACTATTCAATTCCCTTTTCCCTTGGCGTACTGTCACGTGATGTCTTATTGTATGCCATTGATTCAATATCCATGGATCAAAGCCGATAAGAGGTTAAACTTTGCCTCTAAAATTTGAAGTGGAGACTGCTTTTGTCAACAGTTTGTAGGCAACCTAATTGAAGATTGGAATCGTTGGAACTTGGAAGACAACGAATCTAATACTACTATTTCTGTTGGGCCATTTGGCCGTGCAACTAGTTCATGGTTTCATATACGTATTTGTATTTTCTTGTTGCTCAAAAAAAAAAAGAAGAGATAAGGTCAATAGGTTTAAAAAAAAAAAACACTAAATCTGGATGTTTTGGCCGAAATTGGAGGGACAATATGTGTGTTGACCTATCCGGGTCGGACAATTTTGACAATAGACAGCTCAGATTTCATCTCAGCAATGAGTGGATGGACGGCTGAGATGAAATGTGAGTCGTCCATTGTCAAATTGGATAGCCTGGATGGGGGCAACACACATGGGGAAAGCAGGCTCCCTGGGTTTTGAGTTTTGGCCAGTCTATGTACCCTGACTAGCTCTTGTCCCTGAAGAACCAATCCAATCGTTCATTAGTAGGGATCCTAATTAATGCTAATACAGAGTCGTTTACATACCCTAATTACAGCAAATGCAGAGTCGTGTACATATCTAGTCCACCATAATTGATGATAGTTGGTACCTATAAACAAACTTGAGACCTAAAAGGAGCAAATCTCTAAATTGCACAAAGCCAACCCCTCAGGTGAACAAGGTTAAAAGGTTCTCTTGAGCGTTTGGATTTAGGGCTAAATTGCCAATGAGCTCTAGCACAGTTGGTATTTCCTAGTCCTCCTCATGTGGGAGGCCAGAGTTCGAGCTTTGTCGTGGGCGTTTGGGATTCAGGGTTATGGATTGTCTCTGAAATTCATTGTGGACTAACCTACTAACTCTCTGTTACAAAATTGAAAAAAAAAAAAAAACTCTGTTACAAAATTGAAAAAAAGAAGGAGGTTAAAAGGTTTTTTTTTTTATCAGGTTAAAAGGTTGAGGAATCTAATCTTTAGATTTGTCAGTTGGGGTATCAAGTGACAATTGGTGATAGTTAAGGGATTTCCGCGTAGTTAACCCATATTATGAACCTAGGGCATCCGGCTTCACGTTGACCTCCTATTTGCATCGACTCTACTGAGATTCTTTGTGACGGCGTCGTCATAAAGAGTCACAAGGTTGTGCTTTAGGGTTTGGGGTTAGGGTTTTTGGTCCGATATCTACCCTGTGAGGAAGAATTCCCGTGCAATAGGAAGTGCCGTATGACACTCCAAACAGCGGCGGCGCACGGCGGCCCCCCTTCCCATCCGCCGTATTGGCCGGGACTGGTGGATCCGCTGCTCCCTGCTGTGCGTGTGATTTGAAACGGGTCTCTGAGGGTCCTTCTCTAAACTCCTTCGTGTGTTTTTTTTTTTTTTAGATTCAGTGTTGGGTCACTGGATCATCCGCTCCCCTTCTGAATTATCATTATATCATGGCTCTCAACTTCTGTTCATGCAAATTTTAGCAGCAGTTTGGAACTTTTTTAAAGAACCTTTTTACATACGTTCGCATTTTCGCTCGTGCACGTGTATTATGTGACTTTCAGAGTTTGAGTGGAAGGTCCAATGCCATGTCGCTGGTAGCCAGATAGCAATGACTACCGGCGACGCTATGGTTGGACCGGAATCAATCTCACAAAATTTGCATTTTGATGGGAACCTATGGATCGATTTACTACCGTTCGTCCACGGAGCCAGCTTATGCGATTACATTTTCTGTGCTGTGTTTTCTTTGTTCTTGTTTTTCATTTTGAAGCCGATGATGGGTATTTGTTTTTGGAAAAGTTGGAATTACCGGCTGAATCATCCGTTGATGAGAGATTGACTATCTGAGGCTTCGCTCCAAATGTTTCTTGGTATGTTGTGAATGGGGAAAACACGTAAAATGCTCTTGTAACCCAAGTCAATTCACGAAGTTTGTTGAATCCACCGGCGAGATACACACAAGAAATTCATCCAGGATCATCATTAAACCCCCATCATACTGCTTGTCTGTTGACCATCATTAGACTAATCACAACCAAAATTAGCAAAAGCCTCAATAATAGTATAGTTGGACGATAGTAAAAGTCATAGCAAACTCGGTACTGCGACGGATTTCATCATATGAAGCTGTACAAACAACAGGACATCATGTTCTTTTACATGAAGGTTGTACTCTATGTTCAATCTATAGAAGCAAAGCAAGCTTCGAGCTGTTGTGGTTTTGTTCATCTGAACAAAAAATGGTGGTTATTGTCGATCCGTTAGACCAAGAAATTCGATTTTTGGGAAGTCCGTGGACTGCAGTTCAATTGATAAAATCTAGAATGCTTATCATTTCGACGCAAAAGAGATGTGGCAAGTTCCTTTTCTTATGTTACACTAGGAAGACGAATGATCCCAGCTCTTGGAATTATTTGTTCATCGTAGGAAAGTTTGTTTGGCTTGGCTTATTGTGTTTCAAAGTTTTGGATAAGAAACTCTTTTTGAAGAGTAGTGCTATTGGTACCGACGGGGTCGGTATCGAAATCATAGGGACGGCTGCGCCGAGCGGTCTCCGGCCACTGGACGGCCGATCCGGGCCGTCCAAAAATTCTATAAAAAAAAAACGAGGGGGCCCACACAAGGATCAGCGGCATCAGAGGTGTGTAGGGTGTTTGATCCGAACACCCCTTTTTCTGTACATATACATCCGAGGTGTATATACATATATACAGAAAAAAGAGGTGCTCGGATCAAGTACCCTACACACCTCGGATGCCGTTGATTTCCTCGTTGCCCCCTTCTTCTTTTTAATAATTTTTGGACGGCTCGGATCGGCCATCCGGTGACCGGAGATGGCCCGGCGCGGCCGTCTCTACGATTTCTGGTTCGGTACCAATATCATTTTCACTTTTGAATATGGCTAAGATTTTGAAATTTTTGATGATTATGCTTCTTTGTAGAAACATGTGTTTGGCAGGTACAAACTACTCCCTGCCTCTCTGGTTTTATTATGTTGGTCTATTTCTTAGAATTCTCTCTACTTCTTGACGAAAAGGAGCCAATTTTTTGAGTCCATTACCTGATTTGTTGCAAGGCTTGTCAAATACTCAAATGTTAACACGACCATTGAAATTCAGCCACCACAACCAGGTAATCTATTTGTTTAGGAAAAAGGACGTCAAATAATATTTTTCCCCCAAAAGTAGAGTTTTTAATCAAATACTCTATTCGTCCCGATTTTTTTGTCCATTCTAGAAAATTTAACTTTTTAAGGGAGCATAATTATTACGCTTTTTGAACTTGAACTTTCCAAAGAATGCTTTCCAAATGAAATTGAATTTGTCACATCAATTCAAAAAGCAAGGGTAAATTAGAAATCTCATAGGATTTTTCATTTGATTTGTTAAACTAGACAAACAATTCGGAACACTAATAAAGATTCGAACACACCTACATCTGGGGCCGTTCAATATGAGTGTATCCGTGAATATTGAGTAACTCCGGACACAATGATATCCGGACCTTTATTTTAAATGTGTATGCCAATCATTTGCTCTACGGTGAGAGGCTGCATAATTCCTTTCGGCCTATTGGTTGATCATCGGGGATTAATTTGAAAACTTTGACTTTCAATCAAATCAAAAACAAAAGAAACCGCGACAGCGCTAAATGAAATTACACTTTTACCCTTGCTCGCAACTTTCACCACCCCTGAACGGGCCACCGTCGCTGCGGATCCGGCAGCCACGACGACCGCCTTCTCTTCCTCCCCTCCGCCGCCGCCCCCACCCGCGGAGTCTCCTCCGCATCTTCCGCCACCCGCCGCCCACTCACGCCGCTGCCGCCTGTTTTGCGGAACGAAAAGGCCTTGCTGACCAGCGACGCCCAAGCCCTGTTCCTCGACCGGCTACGCTCGCCGGAGGTAATCCTCATGGACTCCGAGAGCCTCTCGTAGGAAGTGAAGTTGGAGATCTCCGACGAGACCAGATCGGACACCAGAAACGAACTGTTGGATCTGCCCAACCTCATCGACGAGGAGCCTCTCTCGAGCCTAAAGCTTCTGCTCAGGATTTCCATCTTTTTGATTTGAAGCCGTTGTCCTCACTTTTTCGAGCTTTTTCTGGTCGATAAATGAAGTCGGAGAGACGCGTGTTGACTTCCCTTCTGATAGTTGACAAATTATAGGCGAGTAAACTTGAGTTTGGCTTTTATGCAGAAGTCAACCTTTTGTTTCTGTCATTAGATTCGTGTTAAGCTGCAGTTCCGCTTTCTTTTAAATTTTTTTTAAAAAAAAGGTAATTTTAAGTTTAAATATAATGAAAATAAAAAATAATTTTTAAATTTTTTTGCACTATTTAATGAGATCTATCAAATAAGATCTATATTGGTAGAAAAATTATTAGCATAAACACATAATTTTTGAACTTGAAATTACTTTTCTTTTCTAAAAGTTCTTTTTTATTGAAACTGGAACGGAGCGGCGGAGCCTAACCCGTTTTTAGAATCTTTCATTTCTCAAGGTTGGATCCATTTTGCCGAAAATTTCTGTCCTTCTGTGCCAAAGAATTTTCTAGCCGTGCAATTTAAAATATAAAAAAATCCCAACAGCCGAAAAATCTTTTAGCACAGAGGGTTTCAGAATAGAGGAGATAAAACATCGTATCGATCACCACAAGTTTTGACATGTATTAATTGACACGTATCAACAACTCATGATCACGACAAATTTATTTTTTAAACTTGAGTTTTCAATCCAGTGTGCTAATTTGATTTTATCTACTATTTGATGTTAGATCACCACAAGTTTTGACATGTATTAATTGAAATTTATCAAAAACTCATGATCGCGACATATTTATTTTTTAAACTTGAGTTTTTTTATCCAGTGTGCTAATTTGTTTATCAATTACAATACATTTGTCTTTTAAAGTTAAGTTTAAAAGATCCTATGTTCTAATTTGATTTTATCTACTAATTGAATCACCCCAAGTTTTTGACATGTATTAATTGATTTCTGATCGGTATATGCACCTTATGCCTTCTTTTTTTTACTTCATTTATAATTGCTTAAATTCCACATCTCTCTTCCATCGCAATTATAACGTGTGTCATTGTTTCCAATCATTCTCAAAACTAATCTATGACGCCCGAAAAGTGGACAGTGAGATTGGGCTTCAATGTAGCTGTGCACGAGCTGGCCAAATCCAGACACTTGAGTTATAAAAAAAAACTTCTCCTAATAAGCAACTATTTGTCATCACCACTAACCCACTTGCTGTGGATGATTGTTGAAAGACGAATACAACCTTGTAGGCTTCCTATTTTAAAACTACTACTACTAACTATTAAATATGTCAAGAATTATGTTGATCAAATATTGATGAATACAGTGTGTGCCAACCAATTGTTCGCAAGACAAATGTGTTCCGAAAATCCAATAACTAAACTTTGAACATGAATAATTTTTTGATCAATTCCAAAAAATGAACGGTTCTAATTATACCCGAGCTCCCATAAAAGGGCCAATAAGAAACTCTAAATCTGCTCATAAACAATCATCTTTACCAATGATTAGAAACTTAACCAACTGGCTGCGTTAGTTGGCTAGAGTTTTACAACTCCATAGAATTACAGGGTTCAATTAGAAAAAAGAATTCACCACAAGCCAAAATTCTAATTCAGCACTCCTTGAGCATTAGTTGGGACGAAAGATCCGACTTGTATCATGAATAATACTGATAGGATCTGAAATATTTTGATTCTCCGGGGTTTGGTCCTGTTATTCGGAGGTTCTAATCCTCCCGCGTTGTTATCCAAGACAAACTGAGAATCTCTAGGGGAATGGCTATCGCACGTAGCCACCCTTACTGCCACACTCTACAGAACGGTACATGAGATTTTCACTAACTCAACACCCTCACCAAAAAAGAAAACACTAGAAATTACCATTAAGCTCAAGCTTCCACATGGCATGGACACACAAGCAGCAGTGAAAGATAAAGAGTCCTTAGGAAGAGAGAGCAGATGCCATTTCTTATGAATACCTTAAAGTATAGAACCTAGAAAAACATGGATCAAAATCTATCTGGGACCTTGCTACACATGGCCCACCAAAAAATGGAGACGATTGCAGAAGAGGAATAAACATTTGCCAATCTGCCTACAACCAAGAATACTAACCTCCGATGAGAACTACTGGCACTATTCATGTTGATGGAATTGTGGATAGGAAAAAAGAAAGGAACTTTCTTGGTTCAATGATTTTCATGGAAACCTCGGTCATGTCGGTGGGAAGAACCTGTTGAGGTTGAATGGCAGTGTGTAGAACTCTTCGTTTCTGTTGTCTCCTCTGAATGTTCTGAACTTTACCCACCACGGCATCCCTCGGTCTTTCTTCGACTTCTCTACCTCTATTGTGTTGTCAAGGAACACTGCAACTATCAATGCTACTGTCGGTGGAGACGAGAACAGGGTGTTCATGAATGCGTTGAACTGCACAAGAAACAGGTGGTTTGTCAGGACAGATCCTCTTTTAACAGAGGGAGGGAGAGAAGCATAGGTTATTCGGTCCTAATAAATATTCCAATCCCAACACAATACGGAAATAACTGCAACGTGTTTTAGTTCGAGCTCAATCAAAATAATTGATCTAATCAGACTCAAAAGCAAGCATTAAAACTTCGATTTATTGGTGGTACCAATAACGAGGTGATATTAGTCTTATAGGATGAGTAACCTCACTAGACTGATAGTGAAAGGATTACCAAGACCACATTTCCAAGATATTGCATAATCTCATGTTTTGTTGGATAGGCTATCCACCAAATATGCTGCAACTTTCACCAATTGTTACGTTCAGGCACTGAACATGCGTACACTACCACATTTCCATGGTATTGTAAATTCAATCAAACGCTGAAAAACCAGTTCCGGTATATATAGCCGAATTGCATTTCACACTTATCCAAACAAACAGGCTCTGACTTTACACAGGTAATATTACATCAAAGGGTATGGGTTTCTGGCATTCTTTTGTTGTTTCCGATCAGGATCAGGATGGGTGCCAGTTTTATGAAGAACTTTTCAGTTCATTTGTTGTTATTGCACCTGTGTAATATGTTACAAGCGTCCTACCCGTTCTGTGCACGGAAGCAAGAAACAAATGCTATTATGTTATTAAGCCCTCTTTATTTACTATTTAACGTTAAATGTAAAAGTTTTAATGAGAGGATGTTTGAGCATGAAAGGGAGTTTGAAAGCTTTTTTCCAACTTTTTATATGTAGCTTTTGATATTTTGCAAAACGTAGGGAAAAAGAAGAAGCAAATGAATTTTATTAGGAGAATGCCACATATGAGAGAGAATTAAGGAGAAAGCTTGATTTTATTTTTGGAAACTACATTTGCTTGGTATATAATATAGATTGGGGTTAGTTCATAAAACACATACCCATCCAGCGTTGGTGCGAACGAGACCTCTGTGAAGTGTCTGGTACTCATTAAAGAATTGAGGAACAGACAACCCCAGGAAGAGCGAGAGCCCCGTGATTGTGAGATTTCTCATAGAATTCATGTTAGTGAACTGTAGAAATGAGAGGCCGACTGATCCTGCACACGGATGAGGAAATTTTGTGAAGCGAAGACAAAGTAAATAAGGGAAAGGGAGAACACCTTGATGCTAATGGCATACCCACAATGCCGAAGAGAAGACAGTACAATGCAGCATATATGGGGAAAGGTATTGAGGCAAAAACAGCTCCAAATTTTCCTGCAAATACAAGAAAACATCATCGATCTGTTGACTTTTTGGCCTCTAAGAAGACAACAAACCAGATCTCAATGACTTCATTAATTTACGCTCATTGTTGAAATCATCCTCGTTTGTACAATAAAATATGGTAAGAAAGACAAAAGGAAATAAACGAAACAAAATGGACCTGACTTCTACTCAAATACCCATGTTAAATTCACAAGAGATATGCGTAGTCAGTGTACTATAAAAGTTGCGTGTACTAACCTAAGATGGAGAAGAAAATCATGAAGCCAGCAGAAATTTGGACGACTCTGCGACTTCCAACTCGGGTGAGTCCAAGGAGTCCTACATTCTCCCTGAAACATGGCCCAGCTCTCCGTAAAATTTATATCCTCTCCTCTATCAAACAAAAATGAAGGAACAACATATTGTAACTTCAGTTTTGTAACTACTTACACTGATACAGTAGAACCAGTGAGCGTTCCAAAAAGACCATCAAGCATAACACCAATCCCCTGCAAAGAGATATCATCGATTTATTGCAAATAATTTGGAAACACAAAAAGAAAATTGGCAGCATACAGTACAAAATAGGATGATCGTACTTAAGACAGCAATAATAGTAGTTCTGACAAGCATGCATTAAACAGATTCACAATGTCAAATCGACAACATTTGAGCTGTTCAGGGAAAGGTGCATTAGATATTTTCATATAGGATTCGAGTGTCAATGTAGGTAAGATAGTATTGCGTCTACCAATGATAACATATGACACAGGAATAGTGTTTTCTACGATGATATGACTACATTACAGAATCCACAAGAGAGAGTAAATGTGTCCCAAGATGCACACCTGCCAGCCGATGCCCCGACTCAAAACATAGGCAGGAGGTGGAGTGGCAATCGCCAGCCGAGATGCTGCCTTGTATGCACCAGTGGACTGCAACATAAAAATTTAAGGCAAAAATAAACTTGTTGATCAAACTGGTATTAAACCAATAAATTCATTAAGTTTCATGAAGCAACAAGTCATAGGAACGTAGAGTCGTAGACTACAGCCACAACCTACTACAATTACGTTACAAGCTGTTCTGATGTTGCCAACAGTGAAGTCATTTACTTGCAGTTAGCTTGAAAGTCAAATGGTTGGTTCATATATGAGGCCAATCAAAAGGAAAATTGAGCCATACTTATTATGGGTTCTTTTTTTTACAAGTCACCACCCCTTCTCTGACTAATAAAAGTTTTTTTTTTCAGACACCTCTCCATGAGTTAGGTTGCTTGACTCTAGGAACTCATTGAATTCAGGTGCATATGAGCCTTTGAAAGGAACAATCCGTAAATTCAACAAATCCAGCTCATTGGTATCTCAAGTATCTTAGCAACTTTTTAATCCAAGTTCATTAGTTCACTCTACCGTTTCTAATGTCTCCTTCCTTAGAATTGTTAGGAACGGAAGTGAACACAGAGAAGGAAGTTCAATACACGAACCATCCATATGAAGGAAGTTCAATACACGAACCATCCATATGAATCCATCGTGAGGTAGCAATACCTATAAGAAGAATTAAGTGTTCAAGGAATTAAAAACTTTCATTCCTGGAATCCAATTAGTACCTCAACCATTGACACAAGAACTGCTGACATCATGGCAAAGGAATGTCCTGCTGAAAAAGAAGGTGGCCCCCATTGCAAAGGGTAAGGAAACTTGAACCTAGATCAACGCATCTAATCTTATATTAGGCCAAGCAACAAAGAAATCCACTTAAACAAGAAAAAAGAATAACACTGACCATGGGGCAGTCGATATGAGATCTGCTTTGTCTGTACGGCAACTGTGTTGAGTGATATAAGGACTGTTGCGGTAGGCCCCACCCGCAGTCAGTATAATTGCATATACCCAGATGATTGAGACAGAGATCAATATAGGAAATCGTTCAAAAATGGGTAAATCCCTCAGTGGTCTCACATGCTTCAGATACTGCGTAATGTAAATTAATTAGGGGAAGCAAATAAATATCATGTAAAGAGGCGCCGATAAAAAATTAACATGTAAAGAGGCTTACTTAACAATTGTTTGAAAGCACTTACTTGTGACAGTCCAATGATCAACAATAGCATTGGTATCCCAATTTCTACACAATTGCCAAGCTGAAGTTCAGACATTGCAACAGATAAAATTTTAGAAGTCAAACATAAGACATGCTGCCAAGCTTTTAAGACATTGAGAAAATGACATGCTGGATGTTCCAGAATGTAGGGAGAAGTGACGTTGCGAAAAAACTTTTAGGACAGAAATCTCACATGGTGAATTGTTAGTTGAATATTATGACCTATGAGGGTAATGAGTGTGGAAGATATGTAGTCAATATCTAAATAAATGAAGGTCCTTACCTGTGTTGAACTTTATGCATTGAAAATGTACACTAACTAGAATACCTACCGCAGGAAATCCTCGTTGAAACATCCCAAAACCAACCAATCCAACCACAGGTGCCATACCAAGAGGGCTGAAAAACCTGTCAAGAAAACAACCAATGATGATGAACACTGTTGTTCTGTTAATGATAACAGCAGATCATAGATGCTACAAGTGTACCGTGAAAAGAGACCCCAAACTTGGCTGTAACCCAAGATGATTTGTATGCTTGACGCTACAATTAAAGCTCCTTGGATGGCTCGCATTGTGTGTATAAATCTCTGCAAACCAATTACACGTGAATAGCTCTTTTCAAAATCCTTTCGCACAAAAAAGCTACTATGACCAGTACTTGAGAAAGAGAAAATCTTGAGAAATATGCAAGAGAAAAAGCTTGATGCTGACTACCGATTGTAAGCGTTTTGGACACATGTACATGGAGTAATCCCGTTTCTACGTGCATATTTTAAAGTTAAGTCTACTTCGTCTATCAGATAATTTACGAAGTCTTTCAGAGGGAAGGGCAAGAGGGGACTTACAACATGGGGTTCAGTTATTCGTTGCAGGGATGAGTCATTTATGATGTAAAGAATAGGAATGACATAAGCATAGGACGCTCCAACAACAGCTGGTAACCTTGTTCCGAACAGTGCTTGGAGAAGTGTGTTGATGCCGGCCACAAATAGAAGAGTTTGTATCACCCGTGCCTTGTCACCCTGAAACGTGAGCAGCAAAATGGTCAAAATAAAGTTGAAGTACAAAACAAGGTTAAGACATAAGTTAGGCAAGGAGATTCATTTTAGACCTACCATAGTAACAAGTCCCACAAAGATGATTTAAGCCAAAATTTGCCCATATACAATGAGCACAATAATCCCATGTAAAGTTGATCTGGAGAGGGAGATAGCAAATGACCGGTCAAAAACAATGACAAGCATCCGAAATGGCAGCATCTAGGCCTCGGATGTCACCTAGGTGGGACTCAACTAAGTATAGTTTAAAATGTTGCACATTGTAAGAAAATGGTCTAGGGATAGCCCATAAAATGAAAATCCCGCCTTCCGACCACATAAATACAGAAAAAGAGCAAAAACTTATCGAGCTTACATCAGTTCCACCCATTAATGGGACGAGAAGTGTAGGAATCATTACACTTGTGCCCAACATCAATATGTAATTCTGGAATGCTAACAAGATGGTTTCAGCTGCAAGAAAAAAGGTAAACAATGATGTGATAAGATGACAAATAAGATCAAAAAACACAAACATCAAGTTCTACATGTAAGCTGTACTGATAACAATAAAGGTTTCTTTTCTCAAATACAATGACAAGTTCCGGAATATTCCAAAAGTTTGTGAATTGAGTTTCTAATAACCAAAATATAAGAGAAGCAGAAGGTTGTACACTAGAACTTCCGGCACATTGGAATCACAACTTCTTGTCACTATGCTGAGTTACAAACATAGATAGCAATATAACACCACAAGGCATATTTATTGGTGAAAATCTTGGCACTTAAGCTAGGTTAAGAACAAGACAAGTGAGGAACTAAATTTCACAATATGCTTCAATAATTACTCCACTTATCTCTTTCCAAGGTGTAAAAATGTTATGAGTCTTACCACTGACTAAAAGCAAATTGATAACTAAGTGTATCACATCTTATTGCTTTCATAAGTGAAAATTTAAGTGGAACAATGTTGCAGTAAAACCATCGTACTAAACAACAGCACATTTATCCCCATTTGTCAGTTTTTTCCTGGACTATGGTACAAGTAGTCCTTCACCTGGTCCAAGTTTTGAAACAACTTCTCTCTCAGCCGAACTTTCCCATGGCTCCATATCAGTAATCTAGGGCTTATATACTACTTTCGAGTTGTTAGCCAACCACAAGAATCACTTGATGATCAGATTCTTGATCTCAAAACTAAGCACTCCTTACATTGCTCAAATACTTCATTATATGAACCCACAACCCTTTCCTCATGATGGGTATTTTCTTTTTTCCTTTGTTTCTGTTTTCAATTTCACTTCGCGTACCTCATCCATCCCTAACTCTAGAACTCCTTTCTAACTTATAACATCATTATTCTCATTCACCTTCGACATTCTGTTTTCAATAGGTCAAAGCCTCAAAAGGGTTCTCATCAGATCATTGGCGTAACAATACCAAAACTTACACCTTGAGGCCCGAATAGAGTTAGGAATCGATTATCAACATTGTACGCCTATTTACCAAACCATTCACCATTTCACTGCACACCCTTGTGTAATCCGGGGCATTCGCTAATGTTCTTCAATCACCAGCGATATGCAAGGCGATTATTAGGTTCAAAGATTTCTTGTACTACTGTGGAAACAGTCAGCAGTTTGTTCCCCAATAATGCTCTGTTTGGATGCAGTGAAAATACAGAAAACCAACCGTAACATTCTACATCCCATATCAATTTGAGGGAACATTGAAGAGAAAGTGCACCAAAACTAGGAACCCCATTTTCACCACAACTTCTCTGTTTCATCTATTTGCCATCAATCAAAAAGATAAAAAGTGCAAGTCAGCATTATCATCCCTCCCTCTACCGCCCACTATGATTAGAAAGTTAAAAAGCCCCGAGGGGTTTGGCCGGACGGGCATGAGACAGCAACCAAAGGCTTACCCCGCGAGGAGTTCGAACCCACCAAAGCCCAACATTTCGAACTTTTTGGAGTTATTGGAGGTTTGATCAATCGTTAACTTTAGGCATCAGGAATAGTCAAGTTTGGCGTAAGCTTGCCTGGACAACAGATTATCGGAAAAATAAAAAATGAAACAGGAGACATTTTGATGAACGTTACAATGCCGTACGCCCTATTCTTCCATCAACCAATGAGCTTCTATCAACTTCAAAACCCACCACCAACCCATTGCTCATTCATTCAGAATGAGTACACACATTAGTTCACACCTTTCCATCCATATCTACAGTCATCTGCAAGTGTGTATGTGTATGTATATGTGTATATACAGTGTGCGTGTGTGTGAGCGAGAGAGAGAGAGAGAGTGAGAGAGTGAGTGAGTGAGTGAGTGAGTGAGTGAAGACATACCCCATGGAGGATTAGAATCTATGCAGTATTCGAGGTCCTGAAGCTGTTCCATAGGAGGGTGGCTTATGTCTGCCATTGGTGAAGCCTTCCTGAGCTTCACACGGAATCAGAGGGGGGAGAGAGAGAGAGAGAGAGAGAGAGAGAGAGGAATAAAGAAGGGAAGAACCAAGGGGAAGAATTAAAGAACAAAGTAAAAGCACATAGCCACACCCCAGATAGAAAAGTGGACAAAAGTTGGAAAAAGAAATGAAGAGAGAGAGAGAGAGAGAGAGAGATGCTTAAGATAACGAAAAAGTGAAAAACATCCCTATTCTTCAGGTTTAACCCCTCCAATACGCACCCCCATCGGAGGCAACTTGATAAGCTTCTACTTCTGCTTAAGTTTTTGAAACTGAAATGGTACTTTGGTTTGGTTCAGGGCCTCAGGCCAAGTTATAGATTTACCACTCTTGTTTCGTGTTATCTACAGAACTGCCATCTGGGCCCACAATTCTTAAAACGGTCACTAAAATTTAACTCTAATTTTTAGAACATGGTCAATAATAAATTACATATCCCGAAGATTTTGAAGCAAAAATTCTCTGTTTGTGGAATGTCATTAAAGAACTAGTGGTAGTAGCCATTAAATAGTTGAGTAGGATTTGGGTTGGTGCATAAGTTTTGAATATTTCAGGGGACCAGGGGTCGGTTTGTATCTCACACTAAAAAAAAAAAAGTTGACATGTTGCATAAGCTCTGACCCGGGATGCTGCCAAGCACCCCGCTTGGCAGCGATGCGGAATGGTCCATTCGGCCGCTCATTTCGGTAATCAACGGCTTGGATCTTAATTCGAACAACAGACGATCCTGATGTTAATGAACTCGAAATAAATCCAAGCCATCGGTATCGAGATGAGCGGCCGGATGAACCGCTCGGCACTGTTGGCCAGCACGGGCATCTCCCAATCCGTATTTGCCCACATACTACAAACGATCAAAATCGTATAAGACGGTTCAATTTAAATCCGCACTAAAGAGAAGCCAAACCTTTTTGTTGGCACTTGCTACAATTCTCTAACCATACTCAACTTTCGTCTAGTTATCTCTTAAAAACTTTCGTCTCATTACCTCATTATTCTGCGTCGTGAGTCAAGTGATAATTAGTGCTAATAACAACTATTCTTGAACATCGAAATCGAACAATATACTATTATATAACAATGTCAACTTTTGATATTTTGGCACATGTTTAAAATAGCATTGATGTTACCAGTTGCGTCTGAGAATTAGAATAGGTAATCCTGGGCCATTTTTTATTTGAAAATGAAGAAAGAAAGCGGGTGATCAAGTGATGTTTTTGAATTAAGAGGTTTTTTTAAAACTTTGTTTGAATGAATAGTTGGGTATTACATCATTGTCACCTAGAATCCAATTAGTTTGCAAGTTTCACACAAAGGGGACAAAACCAAGTCTCTTAATAAGATGAGATCTTCCAATCATTAGTTCAAAAAACTCTGGATGTTCAAAATACAGTTGGTACACTTCCTATTCGGGTGGTCCAAAATGAATTATTTGGGCTGTAGTTAATGGGTGAGACAGTTTCCTTGTTTGCCTTCAATGTAGGGTTTGGGAAGAGGCCAATTATTCAATACTCGAAGTATCATATGGCATTGTCATGTTTCTTGTAGGATTTTATGTAAATAAAAAATCATTGTCGTACATCTTACAACGGGAGTTATTCTTTTGTCTCCTAATCTCTATTATAAAACAGAATGGGGTGGGGACAAGTTGTTGGAACGGTTTAGATTCATTTGATCCAAAGGCTGCAATGCATTCTCCCACTTTCCAGTTAAGTACCCATAGTTTTCACTTAAATCACACAACTGCCATCTCCTTCCAATTGGGATGCGTAGTGCCGTAGGCACGGGCTAACACTAGTTACTCAATAAAAGTGAATGGTAATGTCCATACCGCAAAATTTGTGACAACATCAATAATTAAGAGTACCACGTAAGTAACGCCACGTGATACTGCTATGTAGGTCCTACATATCCATTCTAAGATGTGATTAAATCTTTGGCTATTATGAGATTTGGTGGGACTGGAATTGAAGTACCTAAATCGGCATCATAACCATGGCCTTTGACTCGTTGGAAAAACAAAAAAACAACCACGGCCTGACTAATCAATTATTTTTTTCTCTGTCTTTTTTGTTTCGACGATTAGGGGTGTTTGGGCTAATTTATATGCATTTCAACTATTTCCCATATTGGTTCGGTCAAAAACAAGTTATCCACGCCGAAATTAAAAGATTCGCAAGAGATTTTTTTCTTGTCAAGAGATTGTCAAATTTCGAAATCTAAGATATACTCTGGATTTACATCTCATCTTTGTTGCATTTGAACTACCTGATGACTAGTCAATTCCAAGTTGCAAATCACAAGGCAATCTTATGTTATTGTGGCATTTTGGTGGTGGACCACTTTCTATATCATAGCATCCAAATGCATGTAATGGTAAACAACCAAGTTCTCCACTATTTACCCACAAAAAAGACCAAGTTACCCATGGTATTCTTCTGTTACTTTTGTTCCAAATATCTCCACAGTTGACATGATCAGTTGTTGTGCAAGGGCTTGAACATATGTACATGGGTTAAACGAAACGCGATCTCGTCCGTACGAGAAGTTTAAATCGGAAGAACGGGAGAGGGAAATGCAGCCAAAAAAAAAAATTCTATTGGAAACAGGAAGTATGAAAACGATGGAGAATCTAATAACAAATGTAATTAACATCACGGTATATATTTTTAGGTTTAAAAAGGAAACATGGCAGAAACTTCCTTGTGTTTGACTTTGTAAATTGTAATGGTAACTTTGCCAATTTGAACCCAATTAACTACTATATGTTTCCAATTATTCTTTCAACCATTGCTCAGTAGTTGCCCAGAACTTCTCGTCTCATATTGAAATGGTATTTGGCAATAGGACCATTCTTGGACAGACCATCTTTTTTTTTTGCAAAAATGAATATGATTTGACCAAATGACAACATTCAGCTCAAAAATATTTTTTTTTTGATTCCATGAATGAGAGTTTCGGAAGATCCTACAAGATGAACGTTTCGAATTATCAAGTGTCCAAAGTGATCCTACATTGCGCCTTTTGAATTCTGCATTCAAGATTAGAACATAAAAACTTACATTCAAGCAGCACATCTATAACGTGCTCTATGTGGGCCGCTAACCAGTAACTTCTTCTTGTTTTTTTGGTACGGAAGTGCTTTAACTCAAGTTACTAGCAGTATCGACATGGGATGAAGTGTTTTACATACTAGTGGTGCTACAGTTCCCGACCAAAAGGGATCCCGATCTGATCCCGACGACCCATTAGGCACATTCTGGCCACCGGACGGCCGATCTTATATATACAAAAACATAGAGTGTTTGGATCGAGTATCTACACGCATCGGATGCCGTTGATTCTCGCAATGGCCCACTCGGTTTTTTTTTTTTATAGAATTTTTAGACGGCTCGGATCGGCCGTCCGGTGGCCGGAATGTGCCCGGCGAGGCGTCGGGATCCAAGCGGGATTTTGGGGTCAGGAACTGTAGACCTTTCGTTTACATAATCAAGCTGAAATTTCCTGTTAAAAAGTACCATGAAGTGATGCCACACGTTGAAGAAGGTGGGCGAGATGCATAAAGGGTAGGTGAGGCCATAAAAGCGAAGCATTTGATTTTGAACGTTTGTTCTTCTCTTTAGTAGCATTTGGACAGAAGTGGAGTACAGTTGAAGTTGATGGAAATTTAATGCAATTACAGGCGCCTTTTTTTTTTTTTAATCACAGCAACAGTCTTACAGTCACTAAATGGACTCGACTGCACAACTCAATCTCCGGAGAAGGTAGCGTGACTACACCAGTCACAGTCCCCCCACTTACTTCAGGATACTCACTCTGTGAAAAATCGAACCCCAGACCTTTAGGAGTACTCTCAAAACCTAGATATCCGTCCGAATCACTGTGTTGTGTCACTGGGCACTATTGCCATCACTGGTTGCATGTACCATATATTTGGTTACCCATTTTCCTCTTTGTTCTTTTGCTGTTATTTTTTTGTTTCTTTGTTCACTGAGAGAAGAGGGAAAGAATATGTGCTTGCTGTTGCTGGGCCAAGTAGTGTACAAACCAAACCAGTGCTTTAATATGTGAGGCAGAGGGAAGAGGTCGAAGTGGTCGATCGGAACCGGGGGTCCACTAGTGCATAATTTGAACCGTTCATCTCGACTATCAATGGTTTAGATTTCAGCTCAAATTATTATTTTTTTTGATAAGTAGCTCAAATTAAATTTTATCTCGGCAATGGACGACTAGCTCGGAATATACAAGAGCCAAAATGAAATTTAAACTATTGATTGCCGAGACGGATATCTAGCATCGCGCATTACCGGAACCCCAAGTCAAGTGGTCACAGAATTTGAGAAATCTTTATACTTCACCACATTACGTTTTGGAAATCCAGATTCTTCGCAGAAAAATCTGCGTGTACCACAAATAAAAAGATTTGAGTTTCGGTTCGTTGTTTTTCAAAATTAGTCGTACCGAAAACTTTCTTGGAAGTATTTTTTGAGACAAAAATACTTCCTTATCTTTTCATTTTGTAATGGACACGGTTTTTGAGAATTGGCCGAATGAATCGCTACTTAACCGAACAACGAACGTTCTTCCTTCATTCTCCTATAAAAAATTAAATAAAATTGTTTTCATGCTATCTTCGTGTTCCTTGCCTGCGTTCTCACGACAAGGACATGCTCCTTCTCATCCCATTCCAATGGCCAACCAAACTCTAACACAAACATATCATGTAGACGTAGCAAATTGACCATAACAAAATTGCTATGGCTACACCATTTGGTGTACACCAAATATACACCGCCTTTTATAGGACCCACTTAGAGATCTCACACAAATGATCGGAGCCGCTTAACTTTTTCAAAACATTTTTGTAAGCATCCTTGTTAAAAATCAATTCCCGTTGGCTATCGGTAAATACTTGATCAATTCTACGCCTGATTTGCTGACAGGAAATTGGGCGTAGAATCGATCAAGCCTTTACCGATATTTGACGGAGCTGAATATTTACGATTATTAGAGCAGTTTTTTTTTTTGTTGTTGTTGAAAAGGGTACTTATGCATGTATTTGGGGGGCGGTGTTGGTTTGGCACAACTGCTCTAACAAGTAACAATGTTAGGGTTTTTTCTCCCAATAATATGAAACGGGAATAAGCTGGCAGAAAACACAGTTCTTAGGGGCTAAAAGAGTGTATCCAAAACAATCACAAAACGGCATCGTTTTGGGGGCACAATATTAATACGAAAGGGTCAGCACCGTCCTGCGTCCGTTATTTTCTGTACGCACGAACTTCATATCTCGTGATACTTTAGCACGAAATTTGCCACATTGTCGGAGTGACTATTATATATATATATTTTCACCTCTTCTTCTTTTTTTTCTTCTCTCTTCTTGTTTGTCTCAATTCAAAACATCCCAAGGAGGTCTCCCTCTTCTCGAGACTCTTCAAAGAGGAATGAATAATTGTCTGGAAATTAACTTGGGTCTATCAATTATCAAAATAATATACCTCCCCCTGCAAGTTTGTACAAGCCCAGGCCCAATGCATGCCTGATCACACTTCTATCAAACCAAACAAAACATCATCGATTTTTTTTTTTTTTTTTTGACATGAACAAAACATCATCGTTAAGTAATTAATTTTCTCGTAAAACAACAATAAAAACATTCTCGTTAATTGTCCATTTGTGTCTTTGTTTGTGAAGAAAAGAAGTGTCAATTTTTAATTGTCTTCTCGAGAAAGGTAAAAGGAATTCTGGGAACAAGAAACAAACAAAAAGGTGTGAGGAAAAGTTTTCCCGAATTCCGAGATATAATAAGTCAAATTAAAAGCCATGGACTTCTCTTCTCAAATTAAACTGTTTAATTACCACCCGTGCAACACGTCATTTCTATTTCGAAAAGTCTACAGTTCCCAACCGAAGGGATACCAATCGGTTTTCAATGGCATGCAGGGTCCATTCTGGACACCGGACGATTGATTCGAGCCATCCAAAAATTCTTTAAAAAAAATGTATATACAAAAAATAGAGTGTTTGGACTTTGGATCTAACATCTACACACATCAGATGTCGTTGATTCTCGTGTGGAACTACTCATTTTTTTTTTTAAAGAATTTTTGGACGGTTCGAATCAGCCGTCCGGTGGCCGGAGTGGGCCCGGCATGCCGTCGGGAGCCGATCGATAACCCTTTTTCGTCGGAAACCGTAGCACCGCTATTTCTATTTTAATAAAGGCACCAGGGTTATTGTGGTTAATATTTGAGATTTATGAGTTTGTTCTCTTTTAAAGGTTTTAGGTAGGGGTGTAAACGATTCTATTTAATTCGGTCTGGGCATTTTTTCTAATGAAAACCGGACATTTCAGTTTGGACATTTTTTTACAAAACAAATCAAACTAGCAAATGTAGTAATCAACAATTAACAGTTGCTCTCTTAAGAGAAAATAGCAGCAACAGTAGCATAACTTTTTACTAACCAACAGTAAGAAACAAACTAAAACAACCTTAGAAAAGAAAATTAAAATTAAAAAAAAAACTGTAGCAAATGTGCAAGAGATCTGGAGAGGAGGCGACGCCGCACGTCAAAAATCTCAGAGAATGCTCAGAATAGGAACCCTATCTATATTTTAATTTATATGGACAAATATAAATCTGATTCGGTCCGGTTTATTCCGGAGTGGATGATAACCAAATCGGATGGAACCGGCTTTTTCGGTTTGGCCAAAACTCAAATAAGACTAAACCGTTTACCTCTCTCTGGTTTCAGCTTTCAATTCGGTTAACAGTTGTTTTTTCACCTCTATTTTCAGGTTTAAAACCTCCTAGAAGCTATCAATTCTTACAGAACTGCGCATCTAGACTGAGCTTTGCCCCGATTAAATAAGTCTCCCATAAATTATTCGAAGTGCGCATAAGCTCCGGACACCCTCCAAATAAAAAAGTTCTCATGAAATGGGACAAAAACAAAGACACAAAAAGATTGTTTGATTATCAAGTTAAAGGTGATATCATCAAACATAAAGTTGCATGGGAAAAGAATATAACACAAAACTAAACAAGGAGAAGAAGAAAACCATCTCGATGGAATTAGATACCTCGTTGGTGTTGATGGGTTGGGTTATGAGCAAAAGATTGGTTCTATCAACCACATGGTACGGTGTTTGGATTTAAACAAGTCATAATTAACCTAGTGTCTTTATATCTTTAGAAATGCTAAAAGAAGAGGAAAAAATCTTATTTTTTAAGTGAGATTTTGGAATTTGGAATAACTTTATTTAGCTTCCGAGAACCACAATCCAAAAGATCGCTTTTCAATGCACTTTCAGACTAAACCAACTATTACAACATTTATCTTCTTAAACAATCAATTAATCCTTAATTAGAACGTAGTGTATTAATTAATGCTATAAATATATGCATCAAATCCATTCCCACGGAAGTCAAACATTCCAAACCTTAGAGCCATTGGGGGTTATGCCTGGTCGTTACCTTCAGGGCCCAAAATTAGTCGAGGTGGCGCGCAAGCCAGCTCAGACATCCGGCTATCTAAAAAATATACCATTAGTTTTTTTTTTTTTTATACCCCATTAGTACTTGTTTCTTTTTCAGTTTGAAATATTTTTAGGCATTCGGAACTCTAGGAATTTTATGTTGCATTCAAGGTGTTTGTAAGAATGCCTAGATGGAATAAAGAAATATATATTTACCTTTTGTTTACTCTCCTTTCGGTCATTCACCTAACAGCTTGGCCTAATTTGGCTCCTCCTCTAAACATCAATACTAACAATGGATAATTGATTTTAAATTGATCTTGATTATATTGCATCGTGCTTTTAAAAACAAACAATTGAATCTTGCTAAAAAGTGAATTTCAAACCATGGCGATTTCTTGAATACTGATGTTCGAGCCGTGCCTTTTAACATATATATGCTCAGTGGCATGCACATAGAAAATCTAGCTGGCTAGCAGAATACAATGAAGAACATATTGAGATGCACTTTAGTTTCGAAAATACTACTTATTGTGCCAAAATTATTTTGCTAGAAAATTCTGTCTGGACTTACTATAAGAATGTCTTGCCCAAATCCCTTACCATCTGCAAATGTCAATCATTTACCAGGTTACCGCAAAAAATTGCAAGGGTATTCTGTATGGCCCTGATTTTTTTAGGACATAGAACGAAAATAAAAAAATGAGGCATGAATTTTTACGATCCAAATGGAGATTAAATAAGTTATGTTTATAAAAATAAATACAAGTATTCATCAATTCATCAACAAGAAAGAGTATCAAACAATAACAGAACAATACAAGGTTTCAAAAGCATCACTTAAGTATCACGAATCCTCCAAACTTAAACCATCCATTAAATATCAATCTTCTTTTAATTTTAGAATAAAAGTATTAATTATACCCGCATAATGAATTTCAATGAAAGTCTCTTCGTGTTTCAAAAGCATTTTCTAGTTTGGCAGTCTTATCTTCAAACATTCATCTCGTAGAATTTAACTTGTTTACATAAAAAAAAACTGAAAACACTTATCGTGTGTATCTCATTATGTACAATTTTTCTTACACTTTATAATGGGTACAAAAATAGGAGGCAACGATATCTCTAAGCTTCTTATATTTTTAAACCCCATGGGATTTGGTCAAGTGGGAATGAGACAACAACCAAATGGATTGCCGACCAGGAAATCACAAGGTCAAATCTCGCGAAGGCTCAAACGTTCCAAATGTCAGAGCTGCTGGAAGTTTGTCCAGTATGAAGCTTCAAAATACGCAAACATAATTTCTTAGTACACACACAAAGCAGTTTTTGTACATGTATGTGTACTTAGCTGGGTGGTGTGTGTATTTCGAAACTCCCTTTACTGGCCTACTTGCTGAGGCTAATAGCAGCATTTCTTATCCTTGCACATTCATGTTTGGAATAACAGTAAAGCTATCGGAACCCCATCTCCCTTTCAGATGACCAAACCTGAATAACGAATTTATTCTCTTCTTTTTTTCTTCCCAGTTCGTATTCAACTTTTCAGCAACCAACTGGGGTTACTGTAGGGTTCATTTTGTCCTCCCAACTTCCCAGCGCGGGAGAATAGACAAGTTATATCGGTAATACCATGTAATCGGTTTATCAACCGTATTGCAATTGACGTTATTCATTAGTATGCGGTGGGATTGATGAAAAACAAGAGGTTCCGCCAAGTCTCGTTGCAGTTTTTCTATTGGCTAGTCTATCACGTGACAATGAAACTGCACCATAACGATCTAGTAAAGTATATAGGAGAAGATATGCCAAATGAGTTTATAAACAAGAAGACAAGAAATTCACTAGTTAAACAAATCCAGCAATACAAATGCACATATCAGGTGCAATTCTAACAAGGAATGTAGAATCAGTAAGTGCTCAACAACTACAGATAAATCTAGCCAGAAAAACAAAGAAAAGAGAAAAGCAAACAGCAAAAACGAAGGAAGACCGATACAAGAAAGGGAACGGCAATGCTCAGCAGCTCTCAAACTGAACTCAAATAGAGAGAGAGAGAGAGAGAGAGAGAGAGAGAGAGAGAGAGAGGCAATTGCTCAAAGAATTTTCACAGTGATGCTCAAAGAATTTTCACAGTGATGCTGATTTTCAAAATTGTATAGGTTCTTTTTCATGTAAACTCAAACACAGGAAGTGTAATGTGTATGCCTGTATCTATAACTGCAATTACAACACAATGAATAGACCAAAACCGATCGATACAATTATGGAAACTGTGAAGACAAGCAAGTTGAATACAACAAAGAATGGGTGTGTTATAGTTGGAACACAATACCCAGATATGTTTCATTCAGTGTCTTTATCAGGACCAATATACATAGTACAAAATGCTGAAATCAAGATAAGAGAACAACCAACAACTCTGCCAAAGGACGGAGCTATTCTTTGCAAACCCATTCCCCACAATTGTGATAGGGCAGCCTGAAACACAAAAAAAGATATGCAGAGATCATTTATAGTTTAAAAAGAGGTGTATCAGGCCTGAGGAGAATCTTGTAGTCACCATAAAATAAAGCATTACGGAAGCTTTTATTCATTCAATGCCAAACTATGTATTCATAGATATAGAACAACATCATTCGTCAGGCCCTAGCGAAGACAATGAGCTTTATTCAATCACCACTACAAGCATACCAGCAAAGGGACAGATCTTACAGTCTCTTGATTCTCTCATTTGGCATCCAGATTATTGTGAAACCCCAGCAACAATCTCATGCATCAGTGATGTAAAGACAATAACATCTAACAATGGATTGAAGGATAATTAGGGGAATATCTTTCCTCAGGAACATCATACACATCTAGAACTGAGAGTATTCTTGCAGCAAATTGCAGAATTCTTCCCCTTAAATATTTACGTAATCAGAAATGCTTATGTTTTAAGAAATGTGGAACTACCAGGAAACAGGTTTCAGGTGTTTTTGGCATGTTTAGGTGCTATAATGGCATACAAGTTTGTATTAGCTTTAGATCATAAGTGAAGTTCTGTAAAGAAGCAACATGAGAGGTGCAACCTGTGGTGCTATCCTCATATATAACTAATCCCTCTAATCTAGTATTGATAAAAGGAAATCATCAAATTTAATCTTTCCCTCCCATCTTTTATCTCTTCTTTCCAAGTCAACACATAGGGAGCAAGATGGACCAAAGGTTAACTTGAGAGCTTCTGTGCAAAAATTTGCAATTGTTCTCTGCTATAATGTAAACAACTTGTTCATGAAATGATGTCACAGTAAATACAAATACAGCTGCATACATGAACTATACCTCAACATACTGAATATTTGCAACTTTGCTGGTTTTCTCAAGCTGAAGACCACGTGCTAATAATACCTGCAATGCAGTAAGTGCTCGTAAACCCAAATACAGCTGAAACATGCTCAGAAATATCAGAGACATACCGGCCCATGCTCTCATGAAATGTTTACAAATTCATAACAGACACCCAAAAGCTTCCAAAAAGTAACTGAGAAATAAAATCAGCACAATACCTCTGCGAAGAAGGCCATTATGCCCAAGACAACCATAAGAACGAAAGAATAAACATTAGGTAGCACAATATCCTGCGTGAAAGAAGTGAAATCAGCCCTGAGAAGTGCCAGAATATTAACAATCAGAATGACCAAGATAGTCTTGAGTCCTTGACTCTCGTATAGTAGTTCTGTAAGCAGTAGTTTATTCAACAAAGAAGAAATCAGGCTTGGAGCAGTTATACACACAGTTTTTGCAGTAGCATGATACCAACAAAATGGCACCATTTAGTTTCCATTTTCTCGGATGAGTTACATTTAGGCAAAAAGGACACTATTTAGTTTGCATTTTTCTGGATGAGCTTTGCGCAGCTTGAACAAAATATTTATTAACATTTAGCTTTCATTTGTTGGGATGAGTTCATTGAGAAATCAGCCAAACCAACAAACACAACGCGCGAAGAACAATCAAAAACAGAAAACGCAAGACACAAAAGATTTTTACATGGCTCCTCAAGTATGTAGTTGAGAACCTCCAGAGCTCACACAAGTTTCCACTATGTATCAAATGAAGAATGGAGAGTACAAGTTACATCAACTGCGTATAGCAAGTATCTATAACCTACGATTTATATCATCAATAAACTGTAATACCCCTGACTAATTTAGGGAGGAGACCTGGCCGGGAAGGTCAAATCCCGAATAATCAGTGAAGTGCAACTTAAACCGAATCAGGATTGCAAACCCAACAGAGTTCTGCATAGGCAAGGAAGATATTTTCTCCGGAATACTTTCAATGATACTGTTCAGTTAGCGTTTTATTTGGACAACTTACGTGCAGGCGGAAAAGATTGTTTCCTATCATGTATTCAACTAATCATGAAATCTTGTAGCTCAAATTCGATGGGAGTCCATAACCATAATCCATCTTAGAGGTCTAAATATGTGACCTCGACATAAAGCCAAAGATGCATTTTAAAATTGGGGTAATGCTATGAATATTTGGCATTCATTGGTGGCAATAATATCTCCAAACAATTCATGAAAGGACAGCAGCGGTCAAGGCCACTAAGTCAATGATTCAATTTCATACCTCCAGAAACCTCTTTGAAGTCAACAAACTGAAAGTTCAATTATTCACAATCAATTACAATACGAACTAAGGCTCGGTTGGTTTGGTTTAGTTACAATGTGAACTAGCTAGAGTTATGCTGATATCACTGTTCTTATCGTTGCGTTGACTAGGTTACATTGACCATGACATGAACTTACCTCAAAGGCAAATGTACATATTACTGAAGCCGGGCTTGCAAGTATTCCAAATGAAAAGACGGTGACCCTGAAACAAGACAGCAAGTGTGCTCGGTAAACATGACTGAAAGAATTTAACTAAATACTTGACATAACAATACAAGACTTCATTATTTCACAGCAATATTGACAATTGCTTATACAACACATAGACAAACGAGCAATTCATTGTACTCAGCAAAATATATTAGTAGCCTATATTTTGGCGTTTTCAAATACCATATGGACAAAGTACTAAATAATCCCCTTACAAATTCCCATTGCAGTAGTTTCAGCAATGTAGCAGAAAGAATAATAGAAGATAACAGCACAAGAATATTGACTCATATTGCTCACTTTCTATCAGTTTTAGCTTCAATAAAAGAGCAAAAGGAAATTTTATCATATGTTCATATGCCTACTACTGCGATCATTGCTAGAAGCCCAAACTAAATTTTTTATTTTTCTTTCTCATATAGGATGCATGGAACTTGATATTGAAGATGAAGGAAGCATGCTAATGATGGACTTACACAGGTTGATCAGATGCCTTTGCTCCTGCCCTTATGAGACAGTAGCTGATTCCACCAGTTATTGATGAAAACAAACCAATCAATACTGCATAAATATGATGGCTTCCCTGAGCAGACAAATCAGTTAATTCTGCAGCTTTCGCCAGCCATCCTGCAGGAAGTTAACTAGAAACATGACGAATTTTGGAAAGAGATCATGCAAAAAGGCCATTATTTCCATTGAATGAAAATTTTCCTTTCTGCTTGTCCATCATGTACTTTTAACACCCATCAAGTCCTATGCCTTCAATACACGGTAGCTGTAAAGTATTCCATATGGTTTTCTTTCTGCTTGTCCATCATGTACTTTTAACACCCATCAAGTCCTATGCCTTCAATATCACAGTAGCTGTAAGTAATCAATATGGGATATAGGCATATAGCCTAGTTATAACTTATAAGTAGGACTTAGCAGCAAATCACATAGTGAAGCGTGCGACACTGACTGCTATGCATAAACTATAAATAGGGTCCACAAAAAGGAAAACCATAGCACAAGGGTGCATGTGGACGAAAGGTAAGGCAGAGCGTCGTCTGAACTTTCTGTTAGAATGTAGCAAACTAGACTGGAAAATAAAAGCACACATATGTAATAACAGGATTACAAGTGCCTGTCCGTGTGCGTGTTTATAAAAGAGAGATTTAGAGAGAACAAGATTGCACCTTGAATTTTGTATAATCTCAACCAAATTCAAAATCACCCATACGGCTTACAACAGTCCTCTAAAATTGAACATGTCGAGAAATTGAGTTCATGCTGACAAACTAATGTTTCTTCTTTCAGGTTGGGGATTAGTGTTTTTTGATTTGGGAGGGTGGGGGATGGGGGCTCTTCACTAAAATTACATTTAATTCATAAGCAGTTTATATTGATGGAGCTAGTTTTACCTGTACGGTACAAACATCAAATTTACAAAATATAGATGAAACAGGGTCATGAGGGCACGAAGAGAACATCTAAATCCCGTCCACTTGATGAATTTAATTTAGGAGTCAGTTTTGAACCTCGTCTGATTGTTGCCTACAACGCATCAAATTTTCTCATGTTTTGCAAAGTACGGTCACATAAGATAACATTACGAGATGACCAGGTAATAGATGTAATCATTGTCCACTAGATGACTTCAATTTAGGAGTCAGTATTGAACCTCATCATATTGTTGTTTACATGGCATCAAATTTTATCATGTTTTTCAAAGTAAAGTCACATACGATAACACAACAAGATGACCAGGTAATAGATGTAATAATCGTTCAATTTCCTTTGTGCAGAAAGAGAGAAAAGCATGAAATGCATGGCATCAAACAAAAATAAATGCAGATAAACAGATAAAACATTGACGATGATCAGATACAGGAAATGCCGACCAAGACTCACTACATGAAAAAAGAACAGAGAATTGAATGGATGTTCCATACTATGGATTTCGTAAAAACCTTAGGCATCGGATCCAACTATTTAGGGTAGAGGGTTCATTAACTCACTTCTGTACCTTGTGTGGTAGTCATTGGCCGGAAAATGAAGAGCACACCGAAGAAACTGCAAGCAAGACCTGAGAAACATATGAAGGTTGAGCAAATAAGTATACTATCCATATCTCATTTTCTGAGCAGTGAGAAAGATATCGAGGGGTAAGGAGGTATGAGAGAAAGGGAGGACATTTACGGGCGGGGAAGGGACTCAAGTCCAGAAGGGCATAATAAATACCTCCAATCCCCCAAGTTTTCCTATCATTTATCCCACCCTCACCCCAAAGAAATAAACACATGGTTTTAAAAAATAGTTGATAAAGCTGGACACAATGACCTTGCACTTCTTTGCATGGCAAAAAAGTCACTATTCTCTAACAAACATGATGTTATTCATCTATGGCATAATCTAATCTAAGTCTAAGATATACGGGCTCAAACAGAAAGATTGATAACGAAAAATTCAGAAGAAAACTGTATGGCTGGCTGTCACTTGTCAGGGATTGAACTCCTAGAAAGTGGCCCCATATTAAGTTTCAATTATTCCAGTTGGCAGCTATCTTGTTTACATTAAATTTGGGGCCACGCATATGAACTTATGTGCTGATTACACAAAGCTGCTCTCAGATTCTATGTTTTAACATGTAGTACAACCTATTAATGGTGCAAAATATATACCTCCTATTTCCGCAATTTTCAACTTTTCACGCAAGATAACTCTTGCTGCAAGGGACGCCATGATTGGAGTTGTAAAGCTCAATATAATGACCTGGGACAGTGGTAACCTCTGAATGCTGGAGATAAAGAGTTACTGGTTACACTATATCAAGTTCCAAATAAAGCTACAAACAAACCATTGCAAGGGCATTAAAAGATGGTATGCAGCACAAACTGTCAAACGAGAAAAAAATCCAAAATGAAGACAAACCAAAACAAGATATTCCAACTCACAAAGCACCTGCCCCCAACCCCACATGTGCCTAGCAGGAAAGAGATAGAGGAAAGGAGAAAATTGGAAGAAAGAACTGTTATACAAGGAACTTTACCGTGGTGGATTACTAATGTATTTATCATTTTATGCAATTGAACAAGACATCGTTTCAAAAGATAGGAGGCGCAATAGGGCAATGACTCCCAAGAGCTCTTACCAAGGGAGCCGTATGGTAACCTCGATATTGACTCCTTCATCCTAGTTGGGGCTTGAAGAAGAGCCCAAGGACTCAGATGAAGTGGTCGTAATGGTAGCCTTCCAAACCCTGTGGTTTTGGGAGGAAGTTTACATGTTTGGGCCAGAGGAAGGGAAGGAGGTTAAATGGTCAAATCTAATAACGCTTGGAAAGGAAAATAGAAATGTTAGACTTTTTTAAGAATGTGAGCTCCGTAGTGGGGAATGGACAGAGTAGGTCCACTTTTGGCATAATGGTGTGGGGGTTATCCCATTGCCCTAGAACATTTTCAGGCAGATGAGGATTCTGGCAGCATAAGAATGTCTTTGTTTATATCGCATAATGACTCGATAGTATCATGGGCCTATTTCAGTTGAGCAGGGGTTTGGGGCTTGGGAGTGAGCTTATAAATGAGGCTTTAATCTGACGAGAAATGCAAGAATAAAGGGGGCAATTCAACGCTCTTATCTTGTTCAGAGAGGAAGAATTCACAAAGATCTTTTATTGGAAGAGCGTTCGGAGGTCAAGGGGGTTTCTTCATTTGGGCAGTAGCTTTATATTGTTGTGCGTAGGAAGGTAGAAGAGAGTGAGTCCCAATTAGGCCATTGTAAGGTGGTTAAGGATTGCTGTCAGGAACTTTCTACTTTTCTGATCTTGGCTTAAATTGAACCCGGTCAAATAGTCACGCTTGATGTACATGTTGGAGCAGATGAATCAACAATACTTTAAAATGTGCAGACGTCAAGACATAGGCTTGAGATTCTTTTACTCATTCATTCCATCTTCACTTTATTATTTGCAAATTATCATTCTTCTACATTCTTGTCGTGGGAGTGCTAAGGGTGCCAACCTGTCTTACAGAGTACAGGTGTCCAGCTTGGATGTGCCTAAGCACCAGATTCATCACATTCTGGTGTCAATGAAACTGCGATACAACTAGATTTCATATTCCTCACATACTTCTTTAATTCTGTAAGGGCAACATGAAGTTTGTGTCTTAGAATTACATAACACAATCAAGTAATCAACTACTTATTTGCTGCATTAACGTCTAATTATGCGTTTTGGACACATACCCCACACGCGTACCCAAGTGTTAAGTGCCTCACACGGTGCTTAAAATGTTTAAAAACTGAAATACTATGTCTTTTTCTGTGCATAAATAGAAGTTTTATCACAGACCCTAGATATATAATACACTTGCTTGACTAGTTATCTGACTACTCTGTTTGGATCATGTCTAACTACACATAACAGCCACAAATCTCACATTCTTACAAAGTGTCAAGTGCGCAGCACGGTTCGCAATTCTTAGTTTCAGGAACCTCCTATCAAGGTGGCGAATCCACCTCAGAACCTTGCTCCCGCACTCCCAAGTCAGATTCTCCTCGAACCTCGCTCCCATCGAGAAAGGAACCCGCTCCCAACTAAGATAGAACCTCTTAGGCATATAAATCCCAAAAGTAACTATAAGGTACCAGAAAAATATCTACCCAAATCTGCTCAAGTACTAATTATAAACATGAAACTTATTTATATCCCCTAAAAGAAAATTTGCAATGGATAGGAATTACAAATTACAACATTTTCTTCTGTTTCATATTTATTTGTCTATTTTATTCCTAAACGCTTCCGCTAGCGCTCCAAAACGAGGAGCTTCTATGATCCTCCACTCCCCCACCTCTGCCCCCGATCCCACCCCCGCTCCTGCTTCGTTCAACTAAGGTTCGCATATTCAGAAAAATCAATGTCCAAGAAGCATAGATGGTGGCTTTTGCTGTTTCTGTTCCTTTTAGTCATATTCATCGATGCACATTTTTTTATTGCATTTTTAATACAACATACTTATTCAAGAAAGAGAGATGGAAAAATACACATACAGCATATCTATAGGAGACTAATGTTGCAAAAATGGCCACTAAATAATGGTAAGCTACTAGTACACATAATCAAATAAAGGAAAAGAGATGAGAGAAAAATTTAGGCTCAAACATAGACAATGAAATCAGCTGGACAAAATAATTTTCAGTTCTCAAAACTTTAACTGTCTCGAGACTTATGTTCTGCAGATTTGCTTCACATTTTGTTTGCACTTCACACTCTTTTAGGAACACAGACTACAGATTTGTCATCTTGTTTTGTTAAGATCAGTGAAATAGCATGCATACATTTTTCTTTTGCTTTTTCTTTTTCTTTTAAGATGGAGCTGAAACTATCTGAATAAGTGGTTAAGAGACAACACCACACAAGGTTCCAAATAATGAATTGAGATTTACGCAATGGGTCAGCACTAACAAAGCTAATTGCAGAGAGAATAATTCACTAATCGTGGTATACGTAGCTTGGCCAAGTATGCTTAAAGAGTTCCACAGTATGTGTTGCCCAGTCAGAACTTATTTTTAAAATGGCAAGCTAATATGCTATAAATATGGTAACTTACTAGTATGATCACAAAAGTTTAACAAAGGGCTAAGATTAGTAAGATATCCTATTAATTGGCAGAATTTGATTACTTTTACGATACATTGGCTGAATTTCCGACCTTAAAGTTATCTCGCATATTCGGTAACGTTGCCTTATATTACTTTCCCATTTGACAGTAAAGAACAGGACAAGCAATGGCCCCCAACTGCATAAAAGCATTTCATAAAATTGGGGAGACAAAAATAGCAGTTATCATGCTGTAGAGTAGGCAAGAGTTGTAGAACATACCAATAAACAAAACTCAACAATGACAGGTATCCTACAAGAGCTCTTGATACCAAAAGGTTCCTGTTTGTTTGCCCAAATATTGGCTGTCCACTCCTTCGCAGCCACATAAATGACAATATCGCAATAATTGTACATCTTGTAGTTGTTATCTCAAAAAGAGGTATTGCTTGCACTGCCATTGCAAAACATAATAAATATTACTTGGTGGATGACAGTAAGATATTTTGCTAACCACATACTAGATGGGAAGATACCAAATGCCTATAGGAAAAAAGTTGAGACACAATTCTAGACCTTGGTCACTTTATTTTTTTTGCATCAAAGTTTTAAGCTTCTGGAGAAGAGATAGATTCATCTAACAAAGGAAAGACAAAATTCTTATAAACGTCAAGATAGCAAGATAATTCTCCCTGGTCAATACAGCATATAGTGTATCTTTTTCAGTAAAAAACTAAAGCATCCCTACTGTCCAATAGAACTTCAGTATTTAGAGTGCAGACAAGTTTCACTATCAAAAGGATCAACAGGTTGAAAGAAACTAAGAAAGTACACATTAATTGATTTACTCCTGGAATGAGTTTTCCCATAGCCACTTTTGGAGGCCAAAGGAGAACACCAGATTATGAACTCCAGAGGGCGGAGATATTAAGCATTACCCCCTGTTTGCATACATCAAATTCAATAGGTCACTATAATTCAAATTATCGCTTGTGCTTCTGCATATTTCTCCTTTCCCTAAAACTTAGAACATCGTGACGTCATTATGGAATATCCCAGCCTGTCAACATAGCATATGACCATGAACCTCCTATAAGGCAACAGAGGAAAAACTTCAAGACAAAGCTCAAGATGTCCTCTTTGTCACATATCTTTGCAAATTACAGCAAGGCAATAATTCAATAATTTTGTGTATCCATTGTCTGGATGCTAAACTCAACCCTAAGATATGCAACTCAATTTGCCACACAAGAAAATGGAGTCACGTGGGTAGGACCTTAAAGCAACTTTCATTTGTTTACCTGGACATCTTCTCAACTTTCTGTTAGAATGTTACTCAACTTACTCATCAAAAAAGTGAGATAAGCTTTATTTGTACTTAATATTAGTTCCAAAAGCATAAATTGATAGCCTAGCTAGATTAAATTAATAAATTGGAAAGGAGAATGTGACAAACACAAGCTCTTTCAACATATTTATCCAAGAATTAGATGTATCATGGAATGCTTTTTAAAAAACTATAAAAACCACAGAAACTATTCTCAGTCCCTCTTTCTTTACGTCTACTCAATAATATCATATTCAGTTTCAACTCCAACTTTAATGCACAGGGAGATCACATCATGTTTTCCAGCTTTATCTAGTCTTAGAGCAAGTAGAGGAACATCATCCAGCAGTCCCTAAAACCTAAACTAAGATATGGTTCTACAGTTTATAGCAGAAATTTGTTTCATTCTCTTTTGCGACTAAGAAATCCAAATTATGATGTGTAAACAGAATAACAAATTATAGCAGCAAACTTCCAAGTGAATAGTGTACTAACCAGAAAAAATATCGGAAAGAACTTCCATGATACAGTAGATAGTAGATGAGAGGGCCATGCATAGTAGACCAGAATACCTTGATCCGCTCCATGCCCATGTGAAGAATTGTGTAAAAAGTGAGATCTCTGATTCCGGTAATCTTATAACTTGATCCTGCAAATGGACAACAATGTAGTAATGTACCTAAAATACTTTCTCCATTTTTGCATCAGACTGACTCACGAAGTTGACTAAAAGAGACCTCGCCAAAGACAAAGAATACATTTGATTGCTGGATTATCATTGGGGACGATTGAAGATTGGGGATTACGAAGGGGGATAGAGGGGGCATGCGGGATCCATGAAATTATGGATAGGATTACACCTACCATATGATTACTTATTCTCTATGTGGTTAGAGTGGAATAAAGAATTGGAATGAAGGGACCACATGGGAAGGGACTAAATGGCCCCATACTCCCTTATCTCAAGAATATGGTTGTGCAACGAGGATGGGACTAGGTTAGGAGAGGGAAACATGATCACCCCAAATGTTCCTTACTCCCACTCTAGCCAGAGTGAATTTGGTTATGCCCAAAGGGGATCACATTCAGATGCATTCAGGATGGCACTCGGGCAAAAAACTTGAGGGGTTCCATCTAGCTCAAAAATGTCTTTGCTCACTCTGTGATCGTACAATCTATTTCAAAACAAAGTCAAATATTAAGAAAGTATAAGATAAGATCATGGGCAAATTCCATGAATCTTGGTTCAATTGAATCTTATAATCCTTGCTTCAGTCAAATTTTGCGATTATTTCCATGATCTATGTATGCCATACTTACTCCAAGACTCATGTGATTGTATTCTAGCATTATATAGGCGGTGTTAGTTCTATACGAACTATCAACTTGAATGAAAGATGTAGCTCATTGAGGCTTTGAGTGCGGACGTAGGACAAGATGGCAAGATGGGCTGAATCACGTTAATTGTTGTCCATCAACATTCTTCGATTGTTCCTTCCTATCTTTCTCTATCCAAAATTCAACATGTTATGTGTAAGCATAGATCATGTGTACAAACCTCACTGCCAACTGACTATTTAAACCTGCACGTGTTTGTGCAGAAGTTTCCTGTCTCTCACCTTAAGCTGTTAAATGCATTGGCAGTAACAGTTTAACAAGAAAAAAATCTTCCGATTCAGCTTTCACAAGATGCCGGTCATTGCAGCATCTCTATTTCATTATGTTTCTTAAACACAGAGCTTAAATCAACCTTACAACAACATAACCAATCACTTGAAATAGTACTTACACCAGTTATACTCCCTCCATTCCTAGTAGAGAGTCCACTACAAAACGACGTGCAATTTTGGATTTAAAAAAAAATGTACTTCCCTGCATCATTTTAAAAAAATTTTGACACCAAATTAAAGAACTAGGTATCAAGGAATTTAAAAAATCATGCAGAGAAGTACTTTATTTTCTGATCCAAAAATTGCAATCATCTCGTAGTGGTTTCTCTTTTAGAAACAGAGTTGACTAGTTTCTTTATATCTAGGATGGGTCAACTTACACGCACCTTGAAAAAAGTCGAGTAGTGGGGCGCAATTAAAGCCAGTACAAAAGTCCCATATGGACTGACCCCGTAAGAGTTAAATACCCCCTGGGAGATTTCGAACCAGAGAACTAGGAGGTAGCAAACCCTAAGTACAACGCGTTGCGTTGACCAACCAATTGGGGTTGTTGAATGAGTTATAGCTCAAGACACATTCTCATCTAAATCACTGACAGTCACTCAAACACGTAGATAAAAAGCCAGCTTAAGGAGTATACCCTGTTTGGTTTCCGTCTGGGGTAGGAGATGGCGAAGATGTTGATCTTAGGCTTCTCCAATGGGGCCAACAGAGGGGCTATTTGCTCCTGTAGAATTGAATCAGGACTAGATTCGTCCGTCGACACCGCGACCAGTTCCACCACGTGGACATCGGCCAGTTCTCGATCCTCTCCTCCGTCGCCGGAGATCGGCTCTGAGGAGGACATTCGATTGCTCTCTTCGTTCCAAGGATTGGCAAAACCCTAATAGCGAAATGGGAGATCGGATCGGTTTGGGTGAAACTCGGAAAAGTAGTACCAGTGCAATTGCGCTCAGAAGCTATGGCGTCGTACTCAATCGCGAGAGGGAAGACTTTTTTATTTTGGTTTTTCCGTATTTGTTTTATTTATGGGTATTTAATTTTATTTAATTTATGCATGCAGTTGTCGAGTTTTTTCTGATTGGTTGGGTGGAAAACTTTGAAAGCGACATCTAAACGGTCAATTGCAACCCAACGGCTGGGGGTGGGGCCCACTGCGAAAAGATCAATCCCGTTTAGTCCGGCGGTGGGGTCCACACATCGAACGTTCGATTTTCCACGCTCTCGTATAAACTGGGGGATGGTGCTGGTCCCGGGAGCAGTTCCTGTCCAGTATTTTTAAGGTCCAGTCCGGTCCAGTTTTGGGCCGTTGTGGGCCCATTTCGGGCCCACAACAATGATCGAAATCGTTCATTTTGTAGAGCTCGTCGAATATGTTATTCATGCCAAAAATTAGCTTGATCAAACATCAATAGGTATATGGATGAAACAAATTTGTCTAAGAAAAAAGCAATGACAAAAATTAAGTTGAAATTAATAATTGCCCATTTTTTTTTGTACAAATCTATTTTGTTCATGTACCTATTAATGTTTGATCAAGCTAATTTTTGACATGGATGACATACTAGACGAGCTCTACAAAATGAACGATTCCGATCATTGTTGTGGGCCTGGAATGGGCCCACAACGGCCCAAAACTGGACCGGACAGGACCTTAAAAATACTGGACAGGAACTGCTCCCGCTGGTCCCTTTGAGAGACAACACCGTGTTGTTTCAGGCGATTGGGTTCTGCTTCGGTCTCATTTCAATTATTTTGAAATTGTTTGCTTCACAGAGCTTGTTGAGAAAAATAATTACGTAAAAAATTAGTTCAATCGGATATTATTAAGGCTGCGTTCTCTTGAATTTAATTTAAACTTAACTTTAATCTGCTAGTTTTGTCTTTATTTGAATTTTTTTTGTACTTATTAGTTTTGTGTTAAACTTTTATGGATTATTGATCTATCTCAATAAGAGAAATCAGAAAAGTAAAAAAATATATTATTTTTTTGCTAAAAAATAGTTATTTCTTAAAATATTTGGGTAAAAATAAAAAAAAATTACTTTTTCGATTCTTCTAGTCAAAACGAATCAATAACGCATAAAAATTTAACACAAAATTAACAAATGCAAAAAAAAAAATCAAATAAAGACAATTTTTAAATTTAAGTTAAGTTTAAGTTACGCAACCTAAGTATCTAATCGGGACACATACTACGGTCTAACTTACCGGTAATGAATTCCAGTGATTTCCGTTTGACAAAAAAAAAAAATAATGAATTACAGCGGAGCAATTGTTTTTGGCCCATTAGGACCAATGACCTAGTCCACTGCTTATTTTGGGCCTTTAAGTCTCCATAACAGACATTCTGCAAATTTTGACAAAACGGGAACGTCAATCAAATGAATATTTTGGTATCGTTCTGTTTTTTTTTTCTTTTCAAAATGAATCAAATGATACTAGGATCTTTTTTGATTATAAAAGAAGCAAAGTAAAAAACATCAAATAGGACATCCGTCCCTCTTAAGTGAGGACAAAAGCCACGATGGAGGGATAAATTACCAAGTACAGGACTGACTCGCTCTCACAGCACTCTGGGTCAAGCAATGAGCAACTCCATTGCCACCACGACGGAACAACTGCACCAAAGACTCCGTAAAAGTAGACCGAACACGATTGATTTTAAAATTTTGATACAAACTTAGGCTTTGTTTCATAAAACTGAAAATCAAAAACTAAAAATTAAATACTGAATACTAAATTTTTAAAGCTAGGGAGCTGTTTGAAATGTACATAATTGACTTCACTATTATTGGAAACATGAAAAAAATGCAATAATTTATTGTAATATGGAAGAGATTTGAAAATATGTGTTAAATATTGGAACACCAGCACCATTATATAAACTCCATTAAATCATGATTCATGAGGTGGTAATTGCTCTGGGAATATTTCTCCAGAGCATGAAATAATCTCTCCATCAATAGTGATTTACACAAGATAATCTCTCCATCAATAGTAATTTACACTTGTGTAAATCTCTTTGTAGGAGGAGTGCAATACATCATCATAGCTGGTGTCAAAATCTATATAATATGGAGCAGCGATTTTTGAATTCTCTATATTTTGGAAAATCGAATTTGTACATATTTTTTTATAACTTAAATTTACGGATAGTAAGACTAAAAATATACTTGCAAATAATGAATATTTGGAAGAAGTATAAAAGAAAAATTAAAATTAATGTTTCCTAATTTTTTTTATTACCTACATAATCTTATTTTCAATTTTTCCTTACTTTCTTAATAGTTATCAGTTAAAAACGATTACCGTGATCTAGGGCTGGGCTCTCTCTCTCTCTCTCTCTCTCTCACACGTTAATTCCCAAACAGATTCCAATTTTGAATCCAAAACTGCTTTCTCTCTCACACATACGTCTCTCTCTCTCTCTCTCTCTCTCTCTCTCTCTCTCTATATATATATATATGTGTGTGTGTGTGTGTGTGTGTGTGTGTGTGTGTGTGGGCCCTGTCATTTTTTGAAATGTATTCAAATTGCTAAATGTTTAGTTGGTTAAGTGATTGAGTGGAAAAAATTGATTAATTATATATTTGGTTGTTTGATTCATTGCAGTATGTTGGTGGCAGCAAATATATTGATTTTGTTGCATCTTTATTCTAAGTCATAGTTTTATCTTCACCTTCATCGGGTTGAAAGTTGAAAACCAACGAAAATATACATGTGTCTGTGTTTCTGCATTGGAGTTAATTTTATTATTTAATTTAATTTTCTGTAGTACATAACACAGGGGTGTAGGGCTTATCCATACTTAACAAAAAAATAAGTTGTTGCAATTGATGATTACTTTGATCTAATGGTTTAGGCTCGTCCTCCTCTTTTCAGTAAAATGCTCACACTTTATGCACATATTACACAATTGTTGTGTGGGTTTGTTTACTTTTAACAACTGTGCATTAATATCTTTGTGATTTTTCAAAAAAAAAAGAAAGAAGAATACCAAAACTTTTCAGATTCTATGCTAATTTGAAGAATATATATACACACAAATTATCAAGTGAGGGATCCCTCACTTTGTTAAAATGCGGGACTTTCATTTTCCGATCAAATTTTAAAAATCTGAACCGTTCAATGTGTGCAGAACGTGATTTTAAGGGTCCTCTACGAGAAATCAGCAAAAAAAATGACCGGGAAGGGCTTCATCCGAGCAGTTTTTTTTTAACCGTTCAATGAAAACTGCTTGGATGAAACCCTTTCCGGTCATTTTTTTTGCTGATTTCTCGCGGGGACCCTTAAAATCACTTTCTGATCACTTTGAGCGGCTCGGATCATTGAAATTCAATCAGGAAGGAGAGTCCCGCATTTTAAAAAAATAAGGGATCCCTCACCGAAACCTGACTGTATGTGTGTGTGTGTGTATATATATATATATATATATATAGGGGAGCGTTTTGGGAACACAAAAAAGACATTTCATCTCAACCATTGAAGCCAATGGCTGATTAGAAGTTCACAAAGAATTACTCTTGGCTGTAAAGAATTACTCATAGCCACGAAGAATTACTTCTGACTGCGATGAATTACTCTTAACCTCAAAGAATTATATTTGGCCCCAAAGAATTACTGTTTGCCGCAAAAAATTACTCTTGGTCGTAATGAATTACTTGTGGCTGCAAAGAATTACTCTTAACTGACAATTACTTTTGGCTGCATCGAATTGCACTTGGCCGCATCAAATTTATTTTTAGCCGCATTGAATTGCACTTGGCCGCTACGAATTGCATTTAGCCGCCACGCACGAATTGCACATGGCCGCATTGAATTGCACATGGCCTCATCGAATTGCTCCTGGCCGCATCGAATTGCACTTGACCGCATCGAATTGCACTTGGCTGCATCGAATTGCTCTTGGCTGCATCGAATTACATTTGGCCGCATCGAATTGCACCTGGCCGCATCGAATTACTCTTGGCCGCATCGAATTGCACCTGGCCGCTACGAATTACTCTTGGCCGCATCGAATTACACCTGGCCGCTACGAATTACTCTTGGACGCATCGAATTGCTCTTGGCCGTATCGAATTGCACCTGGCTGCTACTAATTACTCTTGGCCGCATCGAATTGCTTTTGGCCCCATCGAATTGCACTTGGCCACATCGAATTACTTTATAGTCTCGCAATTATTTGCGGTCAAGAGTAATTCTATGCGGACAGAAGTAATTTTTTACGGCCAAAAGTAATTCATTGCGGCCACGATTAATTTGTTGCAGTCAGGAGTAATTCTTCGTGGCAAGAGTAATTCTTTACGGTTAAGAGTAATATTTTGCGACCATGAGTAATTCTTCTGGTCAGGAGTAATTCTTTGTGGCCAATAGTAATTATTCGCGTCAAATTCTTTTTCTTTTTAACTAATAGATAAGAGAATAAAATTGTTGCTCAATACAACTTGAGTTGTTAGTTTAGATGATTTAGAGTTTCATGATCTGTTTTGGATTGAAGATTGTAGGTTTTTTGTTGGAGCCTTTTGGGTAGATAGAGTTTCAAATTCTATTCCTTACTTGATTATACGTAATCTTTGAACTATTTTACTTTTCTATTTTTCTAGGCCAATTAAAGAACTAAGTGTGATAGGGGTGTCACTTTTGAGTGAGTGAACGTTCAAAAAATTGAATTTGAGTTGGAATCTCGTATGATTATACATTATTAATATCTTTGATGCTATCCCTAAATGCAACTAATGGAATTAAACAAATTTGGTAACATTTATTGTATTAAACTATTTTATGAACTTGGTTAGATGAACTATGGTTGTAACTTATTCTTAAAATGAAAATTTTCGAGAAGTAGATTTTGTTGGGAGAAGGAAAATTTTTCTAATTCCCGATTATTTGTAATGCTCCTCTCGCATAAGGCGAGACCATATACATTTTCGGGATTCACCTCATGTGAGATGGTGTTAAAAAGAACCATTGTATTCACACATAAAACTTTGAAAAATTAGAGTTTGATACTTTATTTAAACTATATTTAGAAAGCATTGCGCCATGCACGGGCAATTAGTAGTCATATTATATGCGACACCTATATCTCCCATCTCAAACCAATAATATCCCGGTTCCTACTACAACGTGAGACTTTTTGTGACGACCTGAATTTTTACATTGCCTCAAAATAAGTACATATCCAATAATTACAAGTCCTCGAGATAAATATACTATAACGACCCGGATTTTTGCCCTAATTTTTTTCGATAAAGAAATTATTTTTAATCAAATAGTCTATTGTAATCGATTAATTATTTAAAAAGTGTTATTGATTTATTCTCTTTTTTTTTTTATAGATATATGTAAATATAATTATCTTACTTATCTTAGTTTTATTATTATTATTTTTATTTACATGTACACTCCTTCCGTCATTCCGTCTCCTACTCAGTCTCTACTTCCTCCCTAACTCTTAAACCAAGCCAAATTCGTCCATTCCAAATCCCATGAATCCAACCCTATTAAATTCACTATTATCTTCTTCCACCAAAATTCTCCTATAAATACCCCACCCCATTGACCACGAAATTTACATCACAATATTCCCCACGCGCCCCACCAGTCCAAAAAAAAAAGAAGAGAAAAACAGAGAGAAACCCAAGTTTCAATCAATGGAGTTTTAGAGAGAGAAAGAAAGAGAGAGAAAAGTGGGTTTCGTATCAAGACCCAACCGAAACTCAATCCGACCATTCCAATCTCTTCCTACGAATCCTAGCATCACCAAGCATCGTCCAATTTGGTTCCAAAGTCTCCCGATCAAAAAAATCCGAAGTCTTCTTCTCAAAAAATTCAAGATTCGTTTTTTTTAAAATCAATTCGATCCGATTAAAGGTACTATAATCCTATCCAATCTCTTCTCTAAGTATATTAAATGTTTATATGCTTAACCCTATGTCCCGAACGAAAAAAATAGAGTTAATCGCGCGTTTTCTGCCTTATTTATCAATCTGATATTATTTTTGAGCCTGACATCTTATTTGTAATTATTTACGAAGCAGAAGACCTATGTGATATTTATTTTACAATCATTATGATATTAATATTATGAAAAACTACTGACTTGATAGTATTTTCTTACAATATAATATCATATTAGTATAAAACGTATTAATTATATCAGTTTAATTTATCTGGTAGATCGAGTTTGTTTTAAATGTTTCGAAACAACTTTGCGACCTTCCAAACCTCAATTTTGATGCCCGGACTATTTTTTCTAGATTTTTCACACTTGAAAGATCATAACTTGTTAAGATCATATTTTTTTTATTTAATTTTCTATTTATTGAATTATTTATTAGTTATCTATCAAATTTACTAACGAAAAATCTTTGCGACCTTCCAAACAACCTTTTGACATCCAAACTAATTTTGCCCAGACTCCTTGCATCTCAAACATGATATCTTGTTGAATTAATATTTTTTTTATTTAAAATACTATTTATTTTTATTTTTATAGTGTTTCCAATTAAAATTACCTTACGACTACATAAACCTTATTACTAACGCCCGAGTAATTTTATTTAGACTCTCTATATTCTGAAGATGAAATTTTGTTAACAGTGGCATATTTTAAATTTGTAAATTATTTATTATCTATTTACTTCACTTTCGGTCACTTTATTTAAACGTCTTTATTTAAATTAATCCCGTGGCCTTCCGAACCCAACTTTTGACACTCGACTAGTTGCGTAGGACCTATAGGACTCTTATTTAAGTCATGATAATTATTTCAATATTTTTATCTAATTAATGTATTTAAATTAATTTTTAATTAATCTATTATCTTAGAATTAATTAATAAGAGCCCATAAAATTTTCCTTTTAAATTATTTTAACACTTTTACTTGATTATTGACATTGTGACCATACAAGATTAAGGGCAACGGCCCGTTCATAATAAGTTGCGTGATTGCATTGTTTATTAATTGTGTTGCGTGATTGTATTGTTTATTAATTGTTTTAATTATTATTATCGATTTGTTATATATTGCATCGATACTTGATTTGAATGCTAGATTGGACCCTAGAGACATGGGGTGGTATGCGAATAGAATTCACTTAGACGGTGCTAAGTAATGGATGAAGTGAAAAGTTTTTATTTCTAGATTGCCTGCAGGCGTGATTTTGAGATGTGATTGAGTTGGATGTGATGATTTGAAACTGGCAAAGTAAGCCCAGTGTTGATTGATGAATGATGATTGGCAAAGTAAGCCCAATGATGAATGATGTATTGATACTGGCAAAGTAAGCCCAGTGATGATTGTGAAGTGGTATATAAGATAAGCGAACCCTAGTTATGATTCGGGCATGATAAGCTTTCTTTTGTTGTAATGAGAGGGATACACGCTAGGTACATAACTGAAGTGCAATCCGCGACAACAAAAGAAAGTGAGCTCATGGGACAGGGCATAGCTAGCGGTTGGGGAGGAAAGATCTCGCGGAGAGATTTTAGATTTCACATTAGGTTATGGATAGTAATGAACTGGCTTATGTGGAGAATATTTATTTGGCTTCTTCGATTCGATATTATCTTGTTATTTGCTAATTGTAAAGTAAGAGGGGTGGTTGGGTTGGATTATTTTACTGGGTGATTTATCACTCACGGATACGTCTGTATCCTGGCAAATCGTTTGCTTCGGCGATCAATTTGCTAGTGGGCGCAGGATTCAATGGAGAGGATTCAAAGATGTTGCAGTTCAATACGGAAAGAATATCAAGAACGAAGATCGAGTATACTTCGAATTTGTATCAAGTCTAGAGTCAGCTCTGAAATTAATGTATTTTGAATCAATAAATTTATCTTATGATTGTAATAGCTAAACTTTATTTTTGAAAAATTATATTTATTTAGCAAATTTTCTTAAGATTTTATTTTATATTGCTTCCGAAAAGTCGGGGCGTTACATATACATGGTGGGTCTAAAAACCTCCAAAATAATACAGATTTTTTAAACAATCTCTACAAAACTTAATCCTTCAAATACTCCAACTCAGGTCCCCACTAACTTTTTCTGCACCTGAAAAATATAAAACCCGGGTAGTTTATGCAATACGAGGACAATAAACATGGCTAGCATTAAGAATATGCTCAATAAACGAGGATAGCAAGTCAAGTTGGATCGTTCTGAACGTTTTTCATTTGTAACCTCATACCCGGCTCATCTCGATAACATGCCAAGCATCACTCAAGTCAAAAACTCTGTATTGGGCACATGGGCCCCATAAACATACTGGACTCCCCATGGAGCAGTCCATCGTACATTTTTCATAACTCTATGATCCGGTGGGCTTAAACATATACCAATTTGTTACATGGCTTTCAGCCAAATACTTTCTGTGTCACGAAACAAGAAATGAAAATAATTGAATCAACAAGCTTAGACATCAAATGAGTACAAATATGAGAGAATCAAATAATACTCTTTGCAAAGAGATTTAGCTAGGAATGTATTGCACACTACCCGATACCTCAAAATGAGTGTCGTATGATATATGAACACCACCTCAAGAATCGACTCCATAAGTTGTACGACTACTGGACCTCAAATCACCAAATCACCAATGATTTTCTTGCTCCAAATGATGGATAACTCACGGCTTTGCATGTGTACAAAAGAACTCTATGTGAAAATGGGAAAAAATCAATTTACTATCTAAGAGAACAAAGATTCTTTACCTTATAAATTATGCCCATAAACATATAAAGCCACAAAGGTGTGCCACCTGCCCATGGATTCTATACAATCACCACGTGTATGACACTCACACCAAGCTGCTCTCACCACAATCGAATGCCTTCTTTTACTCTTTTTTTTTAAATTTTGTCTGAAGTAAAATTAATATTAAGGAAAATACGGGATATTACACTTTTCATTAGATGCATGCATGAATTGCCATTATAAAAAAACATTTACTCCGTTTGCTCTGTAATTTCTCTCCGTTGTTTGAGAACGATACGGAGTAACTCGTCAGGGAAGAAGTCTTCGTCGTCCGGTGTTCCAACGCTAGTGAGGTGGGGGAAGGGGCGGCGACGTGGACGATGGTGGAGGGAGCGGGGCATTGAGGCGGAGGTGCCGAGCCGAAAGATCAGAGGAGGGGGCAAAGGGAAGTGTCGTCGTCCATGAAATTGGCGGAGGTGTCTTGTCTTGCTTAAAACAAATTCACATGTATCCCTATATATTCTGTCAAAACCTTTTTGAGGGATTTTCCACCAAATTTCCCTTCAAATCATGCAGCCCATAAATAAATCTAAAAGAGATAAGACAACCAAAAAAGTTCTTTAAAGAAACAATCAAAACACTCTTCAATGGTTTTACACGTGCTTCGCCCCAATTAGATTTGGTGGGTCGGTAAACAATCAACATAAAAAGAGTCCCCAACGTGTGATTCTGCTATACTCCAGATCTTTAGCCAGTATCCAAGCCAATTCCTGCAAGTAATAATTACTACTACTACTTAATTGACTGAATGAAGCTGATAGTTTTGTCTCTTGATAAACCCAGGCGGTCCGCCTGGACTTTAGGGGTTGTTTCAGAACACGAATAATAATTTATTTTTTATTCAATAATAAAATTTGTTTTAAAAAATAAAAAGAAGGTACTTATTTTTTTAAAATTTATATAGGTATCCATGGGCGTCAGGGAGGGGAATCGTACCGATGGCCGTGCCGGGCCGTCTCCGGCCACCGGACGGCCAATCCGAGCTGTCCAAAAATTCTAAAAAAAAAAAACGAGGGGGTGTGTGAGGGAATCAACAGCATCCGAGGTGTGTAGGATGCTTGATCCAAGCACCCATTTTTCGTGTATATGATTTCACATGAAAATGGGTGCTCGGATCAACCACCCTATATACTTCGGATGCCGTTAATTCCCGCGAAGGACCCCTTGGTTTTTTTTATAGAATTTTTGGACGGCTTGGATCAGCCGTCCGGTGGCCGGAGACGGCCCGGCGCAGCCTTCGATATGATTTTCCTCCTCGGCGCCCATTACTCATAGCACAACTCTTTATTTTTTAAGAAAATAATTTCAAACTCAAAAATCATGTGCTTATGTAAATAATTTTCTTATCAATATGCATCTTGTTTAATAAATCTCATTGAGATCTTTAATACGGTGCAAAAAAAAATTGATTTTTTTTTATTTACATTATTTTTGAGTTTGAAAATGTGAAATAAACTTTTTATTTGGGTTTTGTGGAATGACCCCTCTTATTTTTCTTTGAGAAGTTCCAAAATAAGTACTTATTTTTTAAGCCGGAACCTTAGCCAGTTCCAGTTTCTTAAAAAAAGAACTTTTAGAAAAGAAATGTAATTTTAAGCTCAAAAATTATGTGTTATGCAAATAATTTTTCTATCAATATGGATCTTATTTGATAGATTTCATTGAGATCTTTTAAACGGTGTAAAAAAAAATTAAAATATTATTTTTTATTTTCGTTATATTTGAATTTGAAGTTATCTTCTTTTTCAAAAAGAACGTTTAGAAAGAAAACAGAACGGGACCGAGGTTTGCTCCCTTCTAAGGTTTGGGTTCGATTTTCTTTACTAACAACTCTTGGGACCATCTCACCACATACGTAAGCGTGTGAAACGGTTGTGGGAGGAACAGTAGATATTAGTTTGAGGTGCGCGAAAGCTAGTTTGGTATAACCAGCATTTCCAAAAAAAAAAAAAAAAGTTTGTCTCTTGATTCCATTTGGGACCCTCCGAAACCAGAAATAGACAAACAACCCACAACCCTCCGAAATCCAACTGTCCTTTCCATCTCTGGTAGTTTCTTTAATTTGACCTTAAGGAAAAAGGTGCTCTAACTTCTTGTTTTGCTACTGATAAGAAAGATGGAGTGTACCGATGGTGGTAGCCTACATGTCATGACAATTCTCACCACCAGAAATGACTCAGGCTCAGTCTCGTCAAGGGCGATAATAAATTATTGCCATCTTAGTAGTACTTAGGTGGAGATATGATGACGGACTGTCCTCACGGATAATAGTTATGACTTAAACTGCATATTTCACAGTAGATTGAGAGCTCTTGTAATTACGCCGAGAGATTGCTCTGCTGATTGCTCCCTCACCTTTTTGTACGATAAAAAAAAGAAAAGAAAAAGAAAGATTCAGTGTAAATTATGAAAACTAAAATCACTCACGTATGGAGTACTTTTTGCCACTTTTCCCCTGTTAAATTCTTCCTTTGGTTCCACCCAAAAACAAACTTCCTTTGTGCCATTGAAGAATAAAGACTATTATACAACGTTGAAATTTAAAAGACCTTCTTTCTCTCCCATTGTCACAAGTAGGGATGTGAAAAAAAAAAAAACCACCATGCAACCTGCCAAACCGACTCAACCCCAACCAACCTGCACCAACACTGTGGTTGGGAAGGATGTACGAATTAGGTTAACGGGTGATAAGCTGTCCAATTGTAGGTTGGGTTGACTGCGGGTTATATCTTCTCAAATAGCCATAAATCCGCTATCTTTTTATATCGAAAAACACCATGAACATTGCCCTTGAACAATTAGTAAAATTTAGTTTGTTTGGGCGGGTAAACTTATTTTTTTACTCTTTACCATTCAATTATCTAAGAGTTGTCCATTGCTCTTGTTTAAATGACCATTGTTAGTCTTTTTCTCGCCGTTCAAACAAATTTACTTTCTCTCGTTTTTTACTTCTTTTTCGAATTGATTTTTCATTTTGAAAGTTGCCACACATTCAACCCGACTTAATCCGCAGTTCCAAAACGCTCAAAACTCAGTCAATTACCTGCCGTTTCGAAATTGTGTGGGTTGGTTGCTGGTGAAAAAAAAAATGGTTAAGAACTTGTCTCAAAATTCGGGGAAATTGACCCACGCATATCCCTAGTCACAAGGTTGATGTGAATATATTGCGAGAGCGTTTCATCCTTTAGGCCTCATTTCGGCTGCTAAATTTGTCCAACCCACTTGTTTAGCCTAACTTTACCCGGGGACCGTGCTGCATGCCAAAATGTCAACGTCGTTTTGGCATTGTGTTGTGCCAAGTATTTCAGCCAACAAGGGACTCATTTGGTTGTCCAAATTTCTACCGTTTTAGATTATAGTCACAAAACAGAACGACAATGTCTTAATTAGTACAGAAAAGCCCTAACATCTCTCCCTAATCCCTCATCGACTCCTGCACCTCCCGCCAAAACCATCGACTCCTGCTCAGGTTCTTACTTAAAATTCCATCCTAGCATAAAATGCCATTTAGTTGTTCCAACCAGTGTTTTGATACTAAAGCTAACCAAGAGTTTCCAAACATTCCAAAAACAAACAAGACGAAAAGCTGGGTCCCACTTTGTTTGGTTCTCCTTTCAGAAATAATCTCTCCAAAACTTTTGACTATTTCGTCTTTAGTGATTTTTTGTCAAATTTTTTACTTATTTTATACTTTTTGGATGTACATAACGTACCACTATTCAAAAAATAAAAGAGTTTTTAAAAATGTTAAAAAAATTTAATAAAGACGGAAGAATACGTAAATCTATAGAACTTTTTTATCTCAAAAATAAATCTCAAAATTGCAAACCAAACACAATAGAACCCAAAAAAAGTAACACAATTTACGCAAATATGAAACAACCCAACTCTTTTTAGCAAGGGTTTGGTAGCTGCACTTTTCAGTTCGTTCGGTGATCGGCAAATGTGGTTGCGGACAAATTCGCAAGGTTCGGGATGCGAGGTCATGGCGTGAAGATTTGGAAAGCTAGACCTTTCGATTGGTTATTGGCTTCGATAGAACGTGATAATCATCTTTCTTAGTTCGTTGAGTTGGTGTTTCCAATAAGATTTGTTACCATTTTGGCGCGTGCACCAAAAAAAAAAAAAAAAAACCCTCTTTTTAATCACGCGTCTTCTTAAATTTAGGCTAAGCCATTTTAGTCCCCAAAACAAAATCAGCCCTGCCCGACTCTGGGTACATCAAAATGGATTTTTTTTGGGACCTTTGCAAAAATATTCAGCCAGATTGAACCGTTTGAAGTATTTATGTGGAATCCCGAGATGTATCCTACACAGTCACGAGTACATTTGGAACTCATTTTGGTCTATCCATAGTTTTTTTTGAAACAAAATAAAGTAAAGAAAACGTATTTTGAAGACATCCCAAAAAAGAAAAAAAAAAACCAATTTTATAAACGTGATTATCTCCCCAAAAAACATGGACCCGGGGATGCTGACGAGCGGCGGATCCAGCCATTCATCTCGGCACGGATAACTCAGATCAAATATGAGCACATTCAAATCTAAACCGTCCACTGTTTGATAAGTCCGAACCATTGATTGCCGAGATAGCTGAATCGGCCGCCCTATACTGCTTTACAACACTCGAACAGGTCATCATCAATCAATCTTCGTCCACAAGTGATGATCAATCAATCCAATTTTAAAAAAAGGCTAGATGTACCCCAAGCCTACCGTCCCACGGGTCATCATCGATCATTCGATAGCGTTCAACATCGTTTTCCCCATCCCCAAAAAGGGGGGGCGGGGGGGAACACGTGCTAATATGTGGCCTACGATAGTGTTCAACATCGTTTTCCCCATCCCAAAAAATTGGGGCAAAAACACGTGTTAATATGTGGTTCTACAACATTCGGATGGTTTATCATTGTGGACAATAACTTCACAATGATTTCCAAAAATCAAAGATAAGAGCAAGCAATGATTGCACCAAAAAAGTCCAGCTGCGTTTTGGGATGCTCTCTAGTGCGAGATTCGAGACATTCGTCTCGGTAATTAATGGTCTAAATTTTATTAATTTCGACCCCTACAAATCTTAGTCGTCTATTGCCGAGAGAAAAATTTGGACAGATGATTGTTAAAACGGACGGTTCGTATCGCGTACTACAATCCTAAGCATCCTTGAACAATAGCGTCCTGAGTCCAACTCGACTCCTACATCCCCACACGCAATTGGAAAATAGATACAATGCCAAGTACATTGGACAGAAGCAACAATAGCATCCGACTTGGCCGACCAATTATTATTCAACTACAAATATTTACACACGCGCAATTTTTGATGAAAAATGTGTGTGGACCTCAATGTGAATATAAGTGAATGTTTATGTAAGTGGTTGCAGTTATAGAATGATTGCTTGACCGACTGAATCGAAAAATAATTAAGTGCTCCATCCCCCTACAATTATATACTACTAGTAACGTGGAAGCCGGGGACTAAAAGTGCAAGTCCAAAGTAAAAATTTGAGCTGATATCCTATTCGAAGAGGGAGAGTTTCAAGGGGCTGCTCCAGCTTCACTGACTCTGTCCTGACCTCAAGGGGGAGCACGCGTTGGTATGGACACTCCTTTGAAGCTTGCTCACATTTTTTACTGTCCAATTAACTCAATCCAATCTTATACAGTAACATCTTTGCTCTCTATTTAAACCTATTCCCGTAATCGAGACAGTTGGCCCAACGATTGTGTAGCTGTACTCAAGTACAGCGAAATTGTGACTACAACTCCTGTAGAGAAGATGTTGAATCGTTCGATAATCTTGCTGATGGGTTGGCCAGGGGTTGGGGGGTGATATAGGTTCTTCTAAAGGACGGGAAAAAAAAAAAAAAAAACCACCACCTTACCCCGCAAGTAACTGCTAGGGGTAGTCATGGAAGTCGAACTTCAAATTACACTGAACGTCCGTTCATATAAATAACTGCATCGTTTTAGCCTTTTTAGGTAGTTAAATAATAATAATTTGTCTCTCCTAGCCTTCATCTCGATCTCCTTCTTAATTCTTCACTGCGTTAATCTCTATCATTGCCCAATCTGAATTGGCCTCAATTCACTTAGTTTAAAGTTTAAACCACATGGAGGGGGGAAATGAAAATCACCGGCCGAGACAGGTTTGTCGACAATTAGTATTTTTTTTTTTTTTTTGGGGGGGGGGGGGGGGGGGGGGGGGGGGGTGGGGGGGGGGGGGGGAGGGTGTTAAGTCTTTTTTGAGTTTTTGTTAGATTACTTTAATTTCATGCGAATATGCTTGGTTAGTATATTTCTTTCTTGCTTAGGAAAAGAAATATGCTTTGTTATTATTTGCATCGATTTTGGGGCTTTATGAAGGGTTGAATTTTGGTTGTCGATCGGTCGTCATTCATCTGATTTCTTTCCGAATTTTCATTCATATATGTGCATGCAAAATCGGTAATTATATATGCTTAAACATATGGAGTTTGGCATATTCATTGCAATAATCGACGTGCGCGAACACGCATCGCGTGTGCCATGTCTCTAGTAAATTGAACGCGCAATAAGCAAAAATTAAAAAAAATTAAAAATAGTAGGATGGTTATCAAAATCTCACATGTAGTATATACTTTTCAAAGCACCTAAAACGTGTTTTCATATTTTGTAAAGTCTTACATGTCAATTAGTCATTCACGATTGGAGTTCAAATTTTTCCACCTGCGCATAAGTGTTATTTTCTTTGCATTTGTCAGGATTACTTCTCCCCATAATGACATTACTAGTTGAGTTGGACTTATAGTTATTGTGGACTTGTTTTCAGTTTAACTTAATTCTGATACTTCTATTCTCCTACCGCATGTAAATAAATAAATAAAAAAACAGAGGGGGAGGAGAAGAAGAGGAGAACGAAGGGAGTGAAAGGGATATGAAACGAATGAAGTAGTTAAGGGGAAGTTTGAAAGGGATATAGAACTACGCAATGAACATGACGAGTAAAAAATTTCCAAAATATCCAGTAGTCTATGATGCATATTTGGTGACCAGGTGATGTGTCACCATTCAATGGTAGAAAGCGCTCCATTACACGACAAATGAAGCACATTCGACTAATATACTGGTGACACGTCACATGCATAGTAATCAAAATGCGGTCCCCAAAATATTAGTGTATCCTTTAAGTGCATCTAATCCCATGAGTCCCGAACATCCACTGAAATTTTCACGTAAGTTAACTTAGACATCCTAATTTATAATAGTAGGAGTACATAAAAAAGGGACTATCTATCCCTCATGCCAGAATTTGCAACTCCCAAATCTGCTTCCGTTAATGCAAAGCATATAGGCTTGCGGATGTTATGGCTAAACAAGCTTCTTCGGAGCAAATTGTGTTCTAATTTCCACCAAAAGCCACTGAATCTTTTTATCATCCTTTTCGTCGTATGATGGCAAGGCTTTTGGAATGCCCAGATCTCTATCTTTCCTGGACATTTGTACTTCTCCTGTGTCAATATAAATAGACAATAGATATAGCGTAGAAAAAGAGAGCACCATATGATGTTTTACATAAACATAAGGCCAGAGTGGGCCAAGGGGTAGCTCAAGTGGGCATTAGGAATGAGCTGTAAACTACGCAGACATCCTGAGTTCGAAATTTGACAACCTCTTGGAACCAGGCCGCAAGAGAGAAATCTCTTGTGAATCCCCTTTTGAACACCCTGGTACAAATTTCTGGAGCCGCTATTGAACCCAGACATCCTAAGTTTGAAATTTGACAATCTCTTAGGACTAGACGCCAAGAGAGAAATCTCTTGTGAATCCCCTAGTTCCGGCGTGAACTAGGATGCGCGTGAAGCCGTGAATTGACCCGGAGCCATTTTGAAGTTATATGCTGTGAAGATAGCAACTGACTGGGGCCCATGAAACGTCACTTTCTACTGTATTTTCAGATTTGGTCCGTGAGCACTGACCACAGAGATGTTCCAAAAACTTTGCATAGAGCAAACTTCCAATCAATCCGAGTCACTCTGAATCAAAAAACGAGAAAAACACAACTCAATCTGAATCAATCATTCTACACATCTAGAATATACGTGGAGTACATGGATTGCTACTAATGCCGAACCCCTGTATAATTTCTTTTCCACCACTCAGTTGTTCAGTCCCACCTAGTCATCTATATTAAGAATAAGAACCTTGAACCAAGCATTAACTTGTTCTGCATCTTTTCCATCCTCTCTTTCTCTCAACTAACACCATGGTAAACATCAAACAACTCCAATTTCCTGTTGAACTTGGCTACACTAGTGAACCTCGTCCTTTTAACTCTTCTTCTCCCATGATAACAGGTTTTGGTTGATGCCAAAGGCGAGGCTGAAATTGATGAAAACGTAGTAGATGTCAAGGGGAATCCCGTGGACAAGTCGCGGACCGGTGGATGGCTCGCTGCAGGCCTCATCTTAGGTACTACTTTTTTCATTTCTGTAAGGAAAACCAAGAACAGAGCACATCATGCTGTTGGGGCAGTGGGAAGGGGGGAATGGGGGTTGTAGGACTCCTAATTTGATGAGCAGGGTGTAAGGGTGCCACTGTGCCAGTCACTTGAGCAAACCCGAGATGCTTGGTACTTTCTCAACTTAAGTGGACAAATGTGTCCATGAGTTGTGAATAACCACCGGAGCTGGTAGCCTAGTGACAAACAGCTCACTCCCACAGGGTTTAGGCTTGGGAGGTTGCAGGCTTGAGGCGGATGGAGGACGCCCCTTCATGCCTTGCAACCTTGCTGGCCCGACTGTGGCCCACCAGCCCTCAGTGGGGAGGTAGAAACCTATGAGTGATTGGTTCTTCATGGTGCCCGCCGTGAGTTCCAATAGTAACCCCTAGGGGAGTTGCTATAGCCAATCACCCCCACCTCCACCCTTTTATTGAGAAAACAATAGAGTTCTGTGTGACAGCCCCATCCCGCATCAGTAAGAAATATGAAAAGCGTAAACCGGTATGCATACAACCACTTCCTTACTGCTAAATAATGTAATCTTTTTTTTGGTAAACAAATAATGTAATCTTTAGTTTTTCGGCCCAAGTTGTTAAGCTTGCTTACTTCATGGTCATAGGAAACTCTAGTCTTGTGGAGGTCTACTTAGCGTTGTGGTAGAGGATTAGAGGCTCTCGAGGGGTAGAGGCCCTGGACTAGTGCACCATTCTCCGCATATCATCTGCTATGCAGCCTCATATGACATGCTATTATACATCCGCCAGTCAAGGAAAGTTACCATAACTTTCCGCAGGGGCCACAAGGGGCGCAAAAAGGATGTTGCGTAGAAACTTGCTATTGAATTACTTGAGCTCAAGTTTTTAGCTTTTGGACCATGTCGTTAGGCCCACTTTTTCAATGTACCAGACGTGGTGGGTTGTGACAGTAAGCCCACACTCTTAAGGTAAAATCTAACTTGGGGCGGGAGGGGATACGCTCGAACTCCTAACTTTGACGGTTTGGGCAGGAGAAGAATGACCACTAGACCAGATTGCGATTTTATCCTTTGTTTTCTTCTTACCTGAATCAATAACTGGATAATGTCTCGGTAGTCTGACCCCATTCTAAAGGTAAACATTGACTTTTGGTGTAGGGACTGAACTCTCTGAGAGGATATGCGTGATGGGAATCGCAATGAATTTAGTGACTTACTTGGTTGGAGATTTGCATCTTTCATCATCCAAGTCAGCAAATACTGTCACCAACTTCATGGGCACCCTCAATCTCCTTGGCCTTCTCGGCGGTTTTGTAGCTGATGCTCGGCTTGGCCGTTACTTGACTGTTGCAATCTCTGCTTCCATTACTGCTTTGGTAAGGTTTGGCCGAAACTATGTAGTTAGAACTCGTTCCAATATTATGTTTGAACTTTGAACTACTTTCGTTAGTCTAGCGAAGGTAATAGAAACCCCTAACCTAAAGCAAAGCAAAATAAGCTAATTGGATGGGGACTACTCAGAAAAATCATCCAACAAATAAGAAAACAACCCCCCCACAAAATAAAAGAGCTGTCACAATCCTAAATTTTTCTATTTACAGTGTAGCTATGGCTAAATTTATAATTCTGACACGAAACTTCCATGCACTACAAGTCTGAAAATGTGGCTTAAAAAACAACCCCCCACAAAATTGAATGCTTTGGTTTAATAAATTGGAGTAAAGAATTCAAAGAATACGGAGAAAAGCATTTCAAGAGGACTCGGATCTTCCAAGTTGAGAATAGATTCAGTAGGAAGTAGGAATCTCATATCTATCTATATACACACACATATGCTATATATACGACAAATAGAATTCAACTTTCTGCGAAGATCCAATTTATGAATAGACCATGAAATTTCGTTCATAACACGTACACATACTCGTCATCAAATCTTTTAGGACACACAACTATAGGTGTTCCCTGGTCACCGCACTGCATACTCTCTCTCTCTCTCTCTCTCTCTCTCTCTCTCTCTCTCATGTCACAGAATCTTATAATCCTGCTGATAATTACAACAGGGCGTCACGCTGTTGACACTAGCCACGATTATCCCTAGCATGAGACCCCCTCCATGCACCAACTCAAGAACAGAACAATGCATCGAAGCCACCGGTCGCCAACTAGTTCTGCTATACGCCGCCCTCTACATGACGGCACTAGGTGGCGGGGGGATAAAGTCCAACGTCTCAGGTTTTGGGGTCCGACCAATTTGATACAAGAGATCCCAAGGAGGAGAAGTCCATGATCTACTTCTTCAACAGGTTCTACTTCGGTATCAGCACTGGCTCCCTATTTGCTGTAACAGTGCTAGTATACATACAAGACAATGAAGGAAGAGGATGGGGGTATGGGATGTCAGCAGGGACGATGGTAATAGCTGTTGCTATATTGCTGTATGGAACGAGGTTTTATCGGTACAAGAAGCCCCAGGGGAGCCCTTTGACTATTATATGGAGGGTGGTTCTATTGGCTTGGAAGAAGAGGAGTCTTCCTCATCCTTCCGACCCCACCTACTTGAATGAGTACCACAATGCCGGAGTCTCGCATACACAAAAGTTCAGGTAAACATGAAGGACACGGCTCTTGAAAAGAGTGAATGATTATGAAGCACAGTGACAACACAGCAATTTTAAAAGTTGCAGGATATTAACGGTTGGGGATGCTAGCTAGACATATAGCTTTTTATGGTATGGTTAATATAGATTAATACACAGAGATATACAACATATGTAGCATACCGGTGATACCACTCAATCCTAAAACATGAATAATGAGGAATAAATGCAATAAATTTTGTTACATATAAATTCTTCTTTTACCACCGCATGATAAGTATTTTTCTTCAAACGCATAGACTCGTTTATCCTCAAGTGTCTTAAGCATGTTTGGCTCTTAGACAAAACAGTAGTAGTGTAGTACATTTAAGGTTTGTGGCCAACACAGAAAAGCAACCTTTTCAGAATTGTCTGTTCATCTTGGATAATGAACAATGCATGTTGTTCAATTTCATGAATAAGTATTCCGTAGAAACTTAAACGCTTCCAATTGATTGATCCATGTAAACGACCAGGTGTCTTGACAAGGCTGCAATCCTGGATGACTACGCAGCTGCCAACGGAAACAGAAACAACCCTTGGATAGTCTCAACAGTGACTCAAGTAGAAGAGGTGAAATTGGTACTGAAGCTAATCCCCATATGGTCCACCTGCATCCTCTTTTGGACAATCTACTCTCAGATGAACACCTTCACCATTGAACAAGCCACCTTCATGAACCGACACATCGGGTCCTTCGTTGTCCCTTCAGGCTCTTTCTCCTTCTTTCTCATCATCACAATTCTCCTCTTCACATCCCTAAATGAAAAGGTTTTCGTCCCTTTGGCACGAAAACTCACCCACAACAACCAAGGAATCACAAGCCTCCAGAGGATTGCAGTCGGACTTATTTTCTCAGCAGTTGCTATGGTAGCTTCTGCTCTAATAGAGAAGCACAGGAGAGAAATGGCTGTAAATAAGAACACTCAAATTAGTGCCTTCTGGCTAGTCCCTCAGTTCTTCCTTGTGGGTGCTGGGGAAGCTTTTGCTTACGTTGGACAGCTGGAGTTTTTCATCAGAGAAGCACCGGAAAAGATGAAATCTATGAGCACAGGGTTTTTCTTAAGCACTCTATCAATGGGATACTTTGTGAGTAGTTTGCTGGTGTCTTTGGTGGATAAGGTGACAAAAGGGAACTGGCTTCGAAGCAACTTGGATGAAGCTAAACTGGATAACTTCTACTGGATACTTGCGGTGCTAGCAGTGTTGAATTTCTTAGTTTTTCTTGCCTTTGCAGCCAAACACCAGTACAAGGTACAGCTCACTACAATTCACGGTTGGGAGAAGGAGCTCAAGATTTGGAACGACGGGTCGATTGAAGATCCAGAGAAGAATAAGAGTGCCAAGGAAAAAGAGGGACCTTAGAACAAGCACTTCCAAATTATCTTCCAGAACAGCTAGATTCTTCATTTTCTAAAACCATCTCTGGCAGGAATAAACCCAAAGTTCAAATTTATCTTACACTCTTATCAAGAAGGTAATGTATAAACATCTTGCCAGTTATATGGAATGTAGTATTGATGTCCATGGGTATGGGTACTTTTATCCAAACAAAACAAGGTATTAGGTTCGCATTTTTTTGTTTCAGTTGACCATCAAAGACAACAAAATATCTCATAAACTTCACTTGGCTGCAGTGTTATTCTTTTCCCCAAATAAATAATGTGCATTTTGTTATCTATTAACAAATCTTAGCATAATCTCCAAAAAAAACTACCACAAATTAAGATTCTTGCCAGGACAACAGAATGTATCATAAAGGTTCATTTGGCAGCGGTGACATTTTTCCCCTACAGTAAAGAATGTGCAAATTGGTTATTCGTAAACAAATCACAGCATAAATTCCAAAAGCATACATCCAAATAAAATGTTGCCATGGCCATACATATTCAGCAACAAATTAAAACTGTTATAGTTGAGAAAAGATCTGGATCACCTATGCCACCATTCCGCATTGGCCCCGCATGCAATTCTGCTCATGACCAGTTCATATCAAAATTCTCTGCAGAAAAAAGGAAAGGAACGAAAAAATTAGAAAGATGTACTCAGTACAAATTTCGTGCAGCCACTAAAATATATGGCTAAGCATGTAGGTTCCAAAAAAAATAAATTCCATCTGCTGTGGCAGGACTACAAAATAAGTGGTCCGAGTTCATAGTAAACAATGGCCCAAAAGCTAATCATTACTTAGCATTTAGAAAGAAAAAAAACAACCTGGTTAGGTCCAATACTTCGACCTTCAGATTTGAATTGGATGACATAACAAGAGGGCGTGCAACAATTGGCTTCTACTTGCTTCTCAGAGCTTGATATCAAACGGAATGAAACTTAACCGACATGAAGCGGCATTGAAGCAAATAGTATCCGCGTATTGTGGACATACCAATCGGCAAGTGATTTGGTGAGGAAGTCCACGACCACATACCAAACATAACCCATACACCATTAAGCAAAATAAACAATGTACATAGATATCTTTCTTAAAACTTGAATACTTCGATGACCGTTTGTTTCAAAACCCCCAGGAGGCTTGGGAACCAACCTTGGCTGAATAGGTCACTCGGAGTAATTACTTGCAGAAGCAGGGAGCTGAGTGACAAACCAACGGGGAACGAAGAGCCAGGTGTTTTTCCCGGCCCCGGATCTCCTGTCCGAATTTCTCTGTCTCACTCCCCTGTCCCAGTCCTCTCCTTCTGCCACGTATCAATTCCTGTTTTCCCTCTAACAGCGTCAACTACTCTTCTTCCTATTCCATTTTAATTTCAACCTCCTTTTTATATATATTATATAAAAAATATTGTTTAAACATTAATGTGTTTCAAATTTTAATCTGTTTCAACCGGTGAAAAGATTTTAGTTTTTTTATCATTTTATCCTAAATGTTTATAATTAAATTTTAATTCTAGGGCTCTCGTTGATTAAATATTTCTTAGGACTAATCAGCAAGAGCCATAAAGTCAAAATTTAATTATGACCATTTAGGATAAAATGATCAAAAAACTAAAATCTTTTCACCGATTCAAACGGATTTAAATTTGGAACAATTAATTTTTCAACCTCTTTATACATTTTATATATTGAAAAATATGGTTAAAAAATTAAATGTTCCAAATTTCAATCCGTTTGAATCGGTGGAAAGATTTTAGTTTTTTGATCATTTTATCCTAAATGTTCATAATTAAATTTTGACTCTAGGGCTCTCGTTGATTAACCCTAAGAAAGTCGTAGAATCAAATATCTCTTAGGGCTAATCAACGAGAGCCATAAAGTCAAAATTTAATTATGACCATTTAGGATAAAATGATCAGAAAACTAAAATCTTTCCACCGATTCAAACGAATTGAAATTTGGAACACTTAATTTTTTAACCATATTTTTCAATATATAAAATGTATAAAGAGGTTGAAAAATTAATTGTTCCAAATTTCAATCCGTTTGAATCGGTGGAAAGATTTTAGTTTTCTGATCATTTTATCCTAAATGGTTATAATTAAATTTTGATTTTATGGCTGTCGTTGATGAGCCCTAAGAAATATTTGATTTTACGACTTTTTTAGGGTTAATCAACAAGAGCCCTAGAGTCAAAATTTAATTATGAACATTTAGGATAACATGATAAAAAACTAAAATCTTTTCACCGGTTGAAACAGATTAAAATCTGAAACACTTGATGTTTAAACAATATTTTTAATATAATTTATATAAAAACGATGTTGAAATTAGAGTCAAAATTTAATTATGAACATTTAGGATAACATGATAAAAAACTAAAATCTTTTCACCGGTTGAAACAGATTAAAATCTGAAACACTTGATGTTTAAACAATATTTTTAATATAATATATATAAAAACGATGTTGAAATTAAAATGGGATAGGAAAGGGAGTAGTTGACCCAGTTAAAGGAAAAAAAAGGAGTTTGATACGTGACAGAAGTAGAGGACTGGGACAGGGAGTGAGACAGAGAAATTCGGACAGGAGATCTGGAGCCGTTTTTCCCCCTCCTGTTTACGGGCTTTATACATCTCCTCAGTCTCAATCACAACCAATCCTTTAACCTAACCGAGCATCATAAAAGCAACATTCAAATAAAAGTTTTATGTCGTCTGACTGAAACGAGGACCCCACGGGAGACGGACTGTACTAATAAAAACGGACTTTTATGCCCTCGACTTTTTAATATATTACCGATATACTCCCAAGTTAGAAAACCCTTTTTTCCTTTTTCCTATTTGTTGAAATCCTTCTTGTTTTTCTTTTTATCATTCGTTAATCTTAATCTACTATATATTAAAGATTTGAAAAAAGAGATGGTGCTTACGAAAATTAAACCATATTCATGTGGATGTGAATATAAAGAAAGCAAAGTCCAAAAATAACCAAAATAACAAAAATATTTTGTGACCTGTATTATGATTTATGAATAACAAAAATATTTTCGGCCGGAGGTGGGGAAAAAAAAAAAAAAAAGAGGAAAAGAAGATCAAAACAAACAACTGGATTTTTAACACCCCCAATCAATCAATCTCGGCCGGCCAATCTTAAGATTCTTTCCCTTCTGGAATCTGGACGGAGCCCACAATGACGATTTCGCCCTTTTCCTCAACTAACTCCGCCCGACTTCAGAGTCATCTCAAGCTATAAATACGCACACTCCCTCCTCTCTCTCTCTCTCTCTCGCACACATACACTCGCCGCTGACAATGTCATCGTCGTCCGCCTCCAACGGCAGCGCCACCGCCTCAAATCCACCACCCGGCCGTCTCTCCTCCGGCTACAGCGAGCTCCAGGAGAGCCGTCTCAACGTCGACCTCCCTCTCCCTTCCGTCCTCAAAAACTCCATCGACGTCGTCGACGGTCCCCCAAGTTCCGCGGCCGGCAACCCAGGTTCTGTTGCGACTACTCTTATATCTATGTTCTATATCGCCATAGACATAACACATTCATATGTACCCATCACCAAACCAAGCAAAAACAAATCCTTACGTTAATCCCAAGGGGTTGGGTTGGTAGTCAAGACCTAGGACCCAGGGGTTTGCTTCCTCCTATAAGATATCAGGTTTGAAATCAACTTCTTCTTTGGGGCCGGTCCATATGGAGCAATTGCTCTGGCTTCAATAGGACTCCCCGCAAGTGGGCGGTGGGATTGGCCTCAAGATTAGTTGATGTGCGTGTAAGCTAGCCCGGACACCTGAATTATAAAAAAAATCCAAGTTCCATTCAATTGAGATTACTACATGAATCCGTTGTCTTTATTGTATTTTGTCGAGGCATCGTGTTCCCCTAAATTTATAATTGGATTCATATCGTAAGGATCTAACGATTTTTTTTTGCTAGCTATCAGCTACCTAAACGCATCATTGTCTTTCTTTATCTGGACTTGGGCATGCTGTGTGACAGATAAGACTCGAAGCATGACAGAGGTGGAATTATTCCTCTATACTCATAACTCACGTGTATTCTTATTGCAGATGAGATCGCAAAACTGTTTCCAAACTTATTCGGACAGCCGTTGGCGATTCTGGTTCCCGGTAGTTTACCAAAGGCGGCTCTGGATGAGAGATTGAAAATTGGCGTTGTGCTCTCAGGAGGGCAGGCTCCTGGGGGCCACAATGTGATTTGCGGAATTTTTGGTAAGAATGGTTTGTTTGGCTGTGTTTGGGATGCCAAAAGAGCTTCATCTTTTTTTTTCTTCCCTTGGTTATGTTTCTGTTTTCATCCTATCGTTCCTAGCTTGTAGTCCTAAAAGATCAAGTTTGGAAAAAGTAGCAAAACATAAACAAACTTTGAGGACTAGTGCTATGGAAATAGATGTTCGGACATAGACATGCGCGAAACCATTTATCGAACGTGGGTTCTACATGATGCAAACCATGTGCGTCGGACGATTGTAGACACATAAGTGTTCAGACACGCGTGTGTCCAAAGCATTTTCCAACTTTGAAAGAAAGATCAAACAACAAATAGAAAGTAACCTAAAAAGCCAGGATTTTTTTTCTCAGTCACTTTTTTTAAATGTTTAAATGTGCTCGAATTTTTTTACTCTCTTTTTCAGACAAATGAAAACGAAAAAAATGGCAAGTGCTGGAAAAAGCTGAATAAAAGCATTCAAACTTGGATTTTGGGCTTTCAAAATTTGGACAGTGATTCAACTTTGTTTGACAGGGACTAACTCTGATTTTGGGTTAATGTGTTGATTTTCGGATGTGTAGATTATTTACAGGGTAGGACCAATGGTAGCAAATTGTACGGGTTCAAGGGTGGTCCAGCTGGGATTATGAAGTGCAAATATGTAGAGCTAACAACAGAATTTATTTATCCTTACAGAAATCAGGTAAGCCTTTTTGAGTCTTATTAGTAACTTCAATGCGCCACATTTTTTACCATAGGTTGTTACATTAGGTTACTATTGTAATGTAATTTGAGCAGTAGACTATTGCTTTACAAGTTAGACGGAGAGGAATCAATGATTCCCATGTAAAAGCTTTAAAATTTGTAATCTTAAAACGTATAGATATTATTGTTACTGGTGTGACTGTAGCCACGCGTCTATGTACTTCCAGCATTTTTGGATTGCAATTGCTTTGGCTTGTTTTTTTATTTTTCGTAGTTCTATGTCTCTTTCGTTTGCACTTGGTTGGATCCTTGTATGAGTATGAGCAGGCAATGCAACTGTATAACTCAAGCAAATTGCATTAGGAACTCATGAGAAGCTATACTAGAGCTCTTTGGTTGTTACTACTTACTAGTCTACGATAAAGTAATCTTGCTTTAAATGTAAAGAGACTATAACTTATCTTCTAGTTTGGCGTATATGTCCATCACTAAATTGTTCCATCGGGGCACTCACTAACTATTGACGCTGCTTTGAATCAGTATCCAAAGAAATTGTTCGGAGGTGCATTTGTGCCAGTTTTATTTAGTGCATATTAGATACATGCAATTATGACTAAACGACTTATAACAAAGAACGTAGGTGAGATATTGAGTTTATCTATACAGCATACAAACGATTACTTCATTTGTACCTTGCTTGTGTACTTTGACGCTATGATTCGCGTTTGGAAACTATTACCAGGGTGGCTTTGATATGATTTGCAGCGGCAGGGACAAGATTGAGACTCCTGAACAGGTAATTTTTATAGCTTTAACGTAAAAAATCGTCATTGCACAGTATATGGTTCAATTGTTTGGTTGATAAGTGCATGATTTGCTTTCATCTACTCAGAGATTTAGTAACCGAATTTGGATGTGGTCATGGCTTTCAGTTTCAGCAAGCTGAAGAGACAGCATTGAAGCTTGATTTAGATGGGCTTGTTGTCATTGGTGGAGATGACTCAAATACAAATGCTTGCCTTCTTGCAGAGTACTTCAGGTACGCTTTGTTTTCTTTGGGGTGCAACGTGCAATGTTTGGCGGTGTAATGAACAGCTCTTTGCATAAACATTACCTGATGTATATGTTTTTTCTCCACTATTTTAGGAGTAAAAATTTGAAAAGCCGTGTTATTGGATGTCCAAAAACTATTGATGGCGACTTGAAGTGCAAGGAGGTTCCCACAAGTTTCGGGTTTGATACTGCATGCAAGGTATTGATTTCTTGTGTCTGGTTTGATTTTATGCAAATTTCTGGATGTTCTACTTTTGGCCAGCGTTGCCAGCAATTGACAATTGTGGCCATTTTTTTGTATTCCTTATTTCTTGAATCCATACCTAGCGGTTCCTGTGGAGTGGTTGACACGCACTTGGTCAGGACTCAGTCTCCAGTATTAGAAATGATGGTCCTGTTTATTGTCGTAAATAGCTATGGAACAGATCCAATCCATCTTTTGGGTGCAAAATGCTTGGTAGCGTTGAAGTCCTAAGACTCATAAGTTTATTGCCTTATGGTTCTCCTCAACAATGAAGGCTTAATGTGCAAATTATAATTTTAATCAAGTCTTCCGGCTATACTTAATATAACATATCCTTTGGTATGCATTTGACTCCCGCAGAGATTATATCAGTTGTTATAACTTCTATGTCAATGCACTAGCCATAATATGACTGAATTACGGTATAACTATGTTTGTGGCTCTTTATACTTAAAAAAACTATCCACCCTCAAATGTTTGTCTCATTCTTCCAATTTATAATTCCCTTGCCGATGTGGAACCCGATATACTTCTTAGTAATTAGTCTAAATGTAATTTCGTAATTTGTTGATGCTTGGACTATCATTTATCGAAACCTAATAGTCCTACATGAGTTTGATACCGTCACTATTTTTTTATGAAGTGTGATGAGGCCTGCCTTTTCTTTGGCATGCAGATATATGCAGAAATGATTGGGAATGTCATCATAGATGCTCGTTCCACAGGAAAATACTATCATTGTGAGTGTACTAGTCAAAACACCTATTTGATGTTTTGATCATGCTATGGTCTGCCCTTGACGTTTTTTGTTCCTAGATGGTTAAGAACAGATTACTGGGGTAAGCTGTACATCAGGCGTAGCTAAGACAAACTTTTGATAATCTGTACAAAATATAAACACTTTCAAGAATCAAGCAAATGGCATACCGAAGGGATCATTCATTTTCATATTTTGTCAGTTTATTGTATATCCTATCAATTAGCAAGCCTCTGTTCTTAACCTGACGCACCTGGATTTTTACTAGGCATGCAGAACATTTCATCAATAGGTAACGTTGAATGGGAATGATGATGATTATACCCAGTTTACCTGTCCAATATACCATGAAAGCGTGGTAGTCTCCATGGACCTAGGTTGTAAACTTGACTTGTTTCCTCTACTGCAAGAATTCTTATCCCAAATATTTGAGGTTAGCTGCAGAAAACTCTATTTGCCCATTCCACTTTGTGTTTCCTGCATAACTAAAGTGTTTCCTGCATAACTTTCCAAATGCATGAGCAGAAGTACTTAACAAGGTAGTTGTAGGGCCTAGTAGCCAACAATTTAGTGACATAAATTTGATAAGGGAAACTTTATATATTACATTTTTGTTCATTCGTATAAAAGTTGGGTTTCACCATGGTTTAAGCCCTCCAAAAATTTGTTGCTCAATGGATTGGTCCTTCAATTTTGGAATTTTTAACTTTTTTCTTTTAAAATGCACCAACTAGCCACCGAATACCCTATGAAAGAGTAGCCTTATTGGCTTAGGTACGTGTAATTGAGGCTCTAGTCTAGAGCATGGCTAATTATCAATTTCATTTAGTGAGCGTGCCTTATTAACTTAGAGGACAGCTGTTCTTGCCAACATACCAGCTTATTACATATTGTGTCTTCTTTTTCTTTGAATATTGTTCATATGCACATTATCCTTATCTTTCCACATGGTTTTCCCAAGTTCTCTCTCTGAATGGTTCATCAAAATATGCTTATGTTCTTCTTTTTCCTCTTTTATTTTTTTCTTCTTGTTTTTGTTATCTTCATCTTAGTAGGCTTCACTTTTCAAATAAAAAATCTTAGTAGGCTGCCTAAACTCCTGATTGTCTGTTTCTGCAGTTGTAAGGCTTATGGGTCGTGCAGCTTCTCACATAACATTGGAGTGTGCTTTGCAGACTCACCCAAACATCACCATCATTGGAGAAGAGGTTTTTGTGATATCTATATCATTACTTTATGTGTGATGCATGCTGGCCCTTCATGTTCATTTGTTAGACTGTACCAAAGAGTGAAACATTGCAATGTGGAATTATTCATGTTAATCCTCCCAGTTAAGAGTTTTTCCTTGGTGGAACTACTATGGTTTTAATACAATTTGATTTGAGGGATCTCCATATTCTTTAGTTTGTTTCATTTCTAAAGTTCATTCAAATAGGCAGGGATGGGTGTGCGACCATGCCAGGGAAGAATTTTCCATTCCTATGGCTATTAGTCTAATGCAGGTCACAATTGTCAGGAGATTTTTTAGGAGGTGTGTAAAGGCTTTTGTGGTCTTGTTAACATAATGCTTTGGTGATCTGAAGAATTTATGGTGGACTATTTATAGTTTTTTTTTTTTTTTTGTAGGAAGTTCCTGAATTATATTGTTAATAACGATCCAGAGTCTAGCTCCCCAGTGCTTCCTTTGCTATCACTGATACCATTCTACCTTGCTGCAGGTTGCTGCCAAGAAGGAGACACTCAAGAATGTCACAGACTACATCACTGATATAATCTGCAAACGCGCGGAACTTGGATATAACTATGGTGTCATACTTATACCGGAGGGTCTTATTGATTTTATTCCAGAGGTGTATATTCGAACTACATATTTCCTTGTATAACTTTACATTGAATACTAGTTGATTTTTAAAGTACCTTTAGTTAGCTTTAGATATGCTGAAAACTGAATCACATTTCATTGTGGCTGGGGATTTGCAGGTACAACAACTCATTGCAGAGCTTAATGAAATCCTAGCCCATGATGTTGTTGATAAATCTGGTGTGTGGAAAAAGAAACTCAGAAGCCAATCTCAGCAGCTTTTTGAGCTTTTACCACAAGCAATTCAGGAGCAACTGCTCCTCGAACGAGATCCGCATGGTAATGTGCAGGTATTTAGTCTGATAATCATTGTATAGTCTCCCTCTAACCATTTGAAATGAAGCTTAAATCTTAATTATGGCTATCCTGTGCTATATGTTTAGGTTGCCAAGATAGAAACAGAAAAAATGCTTATTCAAATGGTGGAGACTGAATTGGAATATAGAAGGAATGCAGGTTCATATGATAAGCAGTTCAATGGGCAGGCCCACTTTTTTGGGTAACCAGTATATTCTTCAGTCTGACTGTTTTGGATTTATTTTTCTTAGAGACAATGAACCTCACCATTTTCCCTAACTTTGGTTCTGTATTAACTTGAATTTCCCGTTATCAGATATGAGGGTAGATGTGGTTTGCCTTCAAATTTTGATGCTAATTACTGCTATGCGTTGGGTTATGCTGCTGGGGCACTCCTCCATTCTGGGAAGACTGGACTGATTTCTTCGGTATGCTTTTTATCTTTTATTCCTTTTCATCATGCTGCTTCTTTCAAAAACTAGTTCCCATTTAATCAATGTGTTTCCAGAATATGGCTTGGGTTCAAAATTTTCATTCTATGTTCAACTGTAATTAGCAGAACATATTATAAATGCTTGTCACTTCATCTTAATATCCTGATTTTGTCTTAAGGTGGGAAATTTGGGTGCTCCAGTTGAGGAATGGACAGTGGGTGGCACGCCATTGACATCCTTGATGGATGTGGAGAGAAGGCATGGTATGTACCACTCTCCATTGTCTACAATAAAATGCAAGCCTAACTATGTCCCGTGGGATCCTTGCCTATAACCTTGTTGCATTACTTTTATTGTTAGTGTCTTCCTGGTAACATTAACCCCGGCCCCCTCTATTTAATGCTCATCAAATTAGTATTTCCCAAAATTTCAGTCATATCTTTCTCTAGCTGTGTTGTCAAGTAACTGATGGGTGCTTAACTAAGTGCATTGAAAACTTGAAACTGAGTTGGATTCAAGTAGTTTGTCATGTATTCACAATTAAGCTTTTCTGTGGATTCATAAGAAATCTTGGTTGACCCAGTCATCTGATTATCATCAACTTTCCATGTTATGGACCTATTATTTCCATATTCAAAGCTTTGATGCAACATTTGCAGGAAAGTTTAAGCCAGTGATTAAGAAGGCAATGGTGGAACTTGAAGGTAATAATCGTTGCATGTCACTTACCATTGTTGTTATTATCAATTGGCAGCGTTGTATAAAAACCTTCCATTGCAAATTTCATGTCTTTTCTTGATCTTGGATTTTCTTCTGCATTTGTCTTAGGTGCACCTTTCAAGAAATTTGCATCCGTGCGGGAGGAATGGGCCATCAAGAATCGATATTTCAATCCAGGTACATATTCTCTACAACGCCTCCAGTACTTGTAAGTTCTACAATTCGTTGGCAGTGGGTGCTTTTAAAAACAGATAACTTTGGGAGGTTACAACTCCCTCCGGTCCTTGAGGCATTCCATGATGACTACAGAGAAGCATATTACATAGATCCTTGAGGCTTTCTGGAGCCTTTGGGAGACCACTTTCTGCGCAGTTGGTGAATGCTTTCAATAGACCATCACTTGCAAAAGCATGCAGGCGGGTGTTAAACCAAATCCTTTCTTTAGCGGCTATTCATATTTTGATAGTATCTGAGATAGTGAGATACATGGATAAAGACATAATGTTTTTGTTCTTACTTTTACTTGTATTTTGGACAGGTCCACTTCAGTTTTCTGGCCCAACGGCAAACGAAACGAATCATACACTTATGCTGGAGCTAGGAGCACAAGCTTAGGAGCATTGATACATCATTTTTTCTCAATAAGAAAATTTTCTATTCTGCTGTCATAGAACAACAATTCAACTGATACTTGAAAACTGATGTCCAATTTTCAACAATTCTGTCCAATTTTCAGAATTGTTTTTGCGATTGAATCTGTTGGAAAATAACGATTTCATCCAGTGATACTTTCCTCACAAGCAGAAACATCTGAACTCATTATATTTATTGGCTCGACTTAGATACTGAACTTGCTGCAACCCCGGTGACAAATGTTATCGTATAGGTTTGATAATCCATTATCACTCATATATTCGTGTGTCACTTTTTCATTTCCCGGTTGAAGAAACAAAAGTAACTGATACAAGGGGCATGCTTTTGATTACTACCAAGAGGAGCAGGAGTAGATCCAATTAGGGCCACAAATAATCATGTCCAAAAATATGGATAAAGTTTTTCTTCTTTCCACGATACTTATAGTTGATACATATAAGGTGTCACATCAGATGATACTCAAATGTGATACCAAAATATGGTCAGTACACCATTATTATCATAGAAAAACTTAAATCCTAATTAATGATCATTAAATAGGTCCCTTTTCTCATTACCAATTTGAGTTTGTTTAGAGTTCAAGTACCGTCATATGGACAATTTTGTCCCCAGTCTTCCAATATATCAAAAGAAGGGGACAAATTGTGATAAATTTCCTGATGCACTATGGGCCAAATCCCAAATGGGCAATTGCAGTTGGGTGATGGGCTCCACATATTGGGCTTCAAAATAGGAGCCCACTCCCAAAGGAAGGATATTTGTTATTTTTCAAATTACACCTTTGTCCTTCAACAGTAAGAATCGGTTTAAAGACCTGAATATTTTTATAGTGTTTCGTAGTAATTTTTTGAACTCGTCGTCTAAATATTTAAAATTGGACATTCGTTCCAACGGGAATAAAATAAAATGTGTAAATATATGTATCGAACTTGAAAGAGTTTTACAAAAGATAAATAAAGAGGGTGAAAATTTCTATCTTATATTTTTCCCCTCCTTAATAAAATCTTTTAAACTTACAGTCATAAATTTAGTAACTTTTTTAAGGGTTTATTTGGTACATGTGGAAAAGAAAGAAAAAACAAATAAATAAATTTCCTCTTCCTATGTTTGGTTTGAGAGAAGAAAGAGAAGAAAATAATCAAATAAAGACTTGTGAACAGTAAATTTCCCTCTGAACTTAACTCAAACTTTTCTTTTTCTTTTTCATAGGTACCAAACGTGGCGTAAATTTCTTTGTCAAATAAAATCTAATTAATAAAGAGAAAAAAGGGGAAAAAAAAAAAAAAAGGAAAGAAAGAAAAAAAAGAAAAGAAAAACTCATCTTATTTAAAACCATACCGACCAGTAAACTACTGGACTCATCAGAAATGAAGCAGAGTTTGGTCTCCGCTGCAAGAAGAGCCCTCTCACTCCACGCCACCACCCCTTCTTCGAACTGTCGTCTCTTTTGTTCATCTCCCTCTTCCCCCTCCAACAATAAACTCTTCGTCGGCGGTCTGTCTCTCTCTCTCTCTCTCGATTATAAACAGTGTTGCATTTGGGTACGCATACTGATTGTTTGTTTTGGCGTTGAAGGTTTGTCGTGGTCAGTGAACGAGAAGACATTGAAGGACGCTTTTGATTCTTACGGGGATGTCACTGAAGGTGACTCATCTAAACTCCGTTAGCCCTGTAATTAAATTCCTCTTTTATACTGTTGAATGGGCTAGTTCTCTACGTGTTCGATGAAATGCCTGACCGATCAGATATTACAACATAGGTATAGTTCACGGATGAAGGATGTTATAACCAAAGATGTGATCTTTTGAGAAACGCCGGACAACTTTTGTTAATGGGTCAAAAACAATCAAAACAATTAGGTTGTTGTCCATGTGTGGATGGATGTGGATTTCAAGGATTTAGTATTCAATTTAAGAGAAATTGGAGAGGTCTAGTTGTTGGTGGTTTGTGGAGTATTGAGGAAGATGAATTAGAGGCAGACGGGATTTATTTACTTTAGGATCCTTGTAGAATTACAATCTTTCGACATGAAGGATTTCGATCACTTTTATTACTTGCGTTTGCGCTATATTATTGGACTACAAGATGATGGCAATAGTCAAGTTATTTTCACTAAATGGTAGGAGTATATTTTAGTTAATGTATATGAGGAGAATGACCTGTCTAGAAATCCGTGAAAACATGGGCTGTAGTCCATTTAGTAAATTTAGTTTACCAGAGACACCTTGGTTGTTACAAATCTATCCCAAATAATTTATCTTACTATAATGTTGAAGTTTTTTCCGATGATGTGAAGTAGTATGCTGCATACCCACTCAAAAAATAGTCTACGAATGCAACTTTTGATCATTCAGCCCTGCAGAAAAAAGACTGTGTGATTTTCTTTTCCATCTTGCTACTGACAACTGACGTAAAGATTACCTCAATTCAGGCTATACAGTGTTAACCAATGACTATGGCGGTGATATTTATAATTTCACACGTTACTTTAATGTTATATATTTTTCTGTCCTTGATGTGGGGATAAGGAGGTTATCATCATCAAACAGTACCCGTGTAACCCCTAATTGCTGGGGGGATGGCCGGGGGAGGACTTCCAAAGAACCTGTGGCAACTATAGTTGACTAGTGACTGCTGAGGAACCTCTGTCAAAGTCTTCTCCCATGTCCCATATGCCAGATATATGGCATCAATAGCTGTTATTGAACATTTAAAGGCAGGCATATTGCGAATGACATGGTTTCATAGTTTCTCTTGATTCTTGAAGCTTACAAATTATGAAGTTGAATAAGGTTTGCCTCAATAAAGGGTAATGAAAGTAAGAATGCCCCTAAGTTTAAAAAAGGGGTTTGTAAGGATGGTATTTTGTTCAACGTAAAGGTTCCTGAAATGAAGTTTATGTTGTTGTTTGTTAGGTGATCTTAACTTGGCAGTAATTTCCCAGTGAAAAGACAATAGTGTGCTAAATCATTTGGATGTTTGCTTTTAGTGAGGATATTGTACGATAAGGAAACTGGAAGATCAAGAGGCTTTGGTTTTGTATACTTTTCGAAAGAAGATGATGCCAGAACTGCAAAAGATGCCATGGATGGGAAGGTGAGTTTTACTGAGAGGAAATCATGCACATGAACTATTCTGGTGTAGTTTTGCTTAGAGCTGGGCAACACGAAATACGATAACACGACACGAACCGGACACAAAGTTAGTGGGTTAGGGTTGAACATTTCTTACACAAAACACGAAAATGACACGACTCGAAAACACGATTTCTAAATGGGTCGGGTTCGGGTTGAACACGCAAGATACGACCAACATGGTTACTAATCTGTGTCACTCATTAGCACGAACACACACACACACACACACACACACACACACACATATATATATATATATAATATGGTATATTTGTAATTCTATATAGAGTTGGGCAACTGACACAATAACACGACACGAACCGGATACGAAGTTAACGGATTATGGTGGAGCATTTCTGACACGAAACATGAAAATGACACGACTCGAGAAACACGAATTCTAAATGGGTCGGGTTCGGGTTGGGTGGTTTGTGATACGAACCCGACTGACACGACACGAACACGACCCCACCTGTTACCCAGGTCTAGTTTTGCTGCTTCTTTTTTTCCCTGTACTTCCTTTTCTTTTCCTTGCTTGGTATGAAGGCATACATAAGGGACAAATAATTGGTACTTGTTCCCAGCTAAGGCGCATTTCACGTGCAGGCGTTTTTAGGTCGACCTCTGCGGATAAACTTTGCTCTTGACAAGGTTCGAGGAGCGCCTGTTGTGGTCCCTCGCCTTCCACACATTGGAGACCCCACCAATCGCAACCAGTAAACTACGACAAGTTTTTTGATTTGTTTTTCAAGTAAAGAGTGATCAATGTTGAATTGTAATAGCTTGAAGTATCATATACCTTTGATCATATGAATGTGGCGGATCTCTTGTTATATTAAAGCAAATTTTCTTGGTTGACATGCTGAATTTCAGTTCGATTAGAGTCAAAGTGATGGTTAATGAGTATATGAATTTCAGATAATCTTCTGCCATAATGGCTTATCCGAATAACCTTATCCCCCGACTTAATATGATTGTCTGTTCATTTGTACCGTTGGATAGCCGAATGGACGGCCCGAATGTGCACACCTCCCTCCAATTCGAAAGGAAAGCCTCAAATACTTGGGCGGGGAGTGGATTTTATGGCCAAACGGCGAGACTGTTTCTCCTATCACTGATATCTCCATATCGATTTTGTTACTACTCTAGTCTTAAGCTGACGAAACTCTTGTGGTTATTTGTTTGGCGGTTCAATTGGCTAATTCGAATGGTTATAATACTGGTCATATCTTTTTCTGATTGCCAAAGCGCTGGCAGAAATTTTCCAAGCTATCACAGTTTGCAAGATTACGAAAGTTTGCCGAGGAGCATTTGGCCGAACGACATGAGGGGTACACTTAGGTGTTGGGAGAAGGAAGGTTAGGAGTTCAACTCCACTTCAGGGATGTTAATCTAACTATTCGTAAGAGCATCTTCAATCCATCTCCATTTCCTCCAAAATAGAGGATGGATGTAACTCATTGAGAGGAGATTTTGTAATTTATTCCATTTTTTCTTCACTTTCTGTACTTTTTGGGAGAATCTTTGAAGGACCCATCGTCCTTTTTAAAGTTTGGAGGAATTTTATATTCCAAATTTACTTTTGATCCTCTATTTTTAGAGGACCAAATTTACTTTTGGAGGACCAAACTCTAAAAAGGACGGTGGGTCCCTCAAAAATTCTCCCAAAAAATACAAAAAAGTGAAGAAAAAAGAGAATAAATTATAAAATCTCCCCTCAATGTGTCATATCCATCCTCTATTTTGGAGAAATAGAGGTGGATTGGAGATGCTCTAACGATACTGAATTTCGTCGATAAAGAAAAAAGATTATGAAAGTTTCCCGCAATTTCCTTCCCTTAGTTTTCTTGGATCTTTTAATTTGTTGATCCTACAAGAAATGGGTTTCTATTAAATAGGAACAATCGTCGCTTTTGACGTTTAGCAAAATTTGTCCTTTTAATTTCAGGTTGTGTTCCATTTACTAAAAAAAGTACTTATTTTTTGAATTAATTGTGAGGGATTGCGAGAAAATGATCTATCTTATAAAGTGAAAAATAAATACTTAAAAAATAAGAATATCACCGAAACGGGGCTGAGTATGTACAAGAATTATCAACTAGGTTAACCTAGTTGTTTTGTATACCATGAATCTATAAAAGACAATTCCATTGTCATGATAAAAAAGAATTCTACCATGAAAGTGTTTGGGTTCAATTCCACGTAAGGTTCAACTTAAAGCATGGGGATCGCTTTCCTTACTTTAATTTCTCCCAACCAAAACTCATCACCACAGAATGGGGATGCCGTCAAACAACATCCTGCAAAGTGGGTGCAAAGTAGTAGATTTGACCGTTTATTTCGACAATCGACGGTTCAAATCTTGACCAAGTAATGAATGATTCAGATTTGTATACTTTCAGAATCAATCTGAACCAGCCATACCGAGATGAACAGCCGAATCGGCACCGCTTTACATAGATGTTGCCGTTATGGTCTCAAACTTTGAACTATTCTTCTTACTTTAACCATTTTTGCTTCACACAAACTTATTGATGAAGTAATGCCACAATACTCTTCATTGATACGTGTTCAAGTAAAGTCCATATGAAAACGAGCTGGTGACGTGGCACTAACCCACAAGCAACGAATAATTTGTCGAAACTCACTTCTACTATATACTTCAAAATTTTGCTTAAATTTTGGCTGTGCAGTAGAGTGTGTTACACAGTTACACTCATAACAGTTATAATTTTTTCCATAAAAACGTATGTTTACTTATTCGAAGTTGTATGTTTTGTTGATGGCAAAATTTGGAATCCGAGCACTTCAACAGGGCTCTTGTCAAGTTCGAATGATCACCTTGAAAGTCTTTGAGAAGGATTTTCTGCGAAACAAATCCAATGACTGATGTTGGGAGAAAGTGAGAGAAAAAAAAAAATTTAAATTTTAAAAATAATAAATTCTTCCTATCAATTTCCTTCCAGTTTATTTTTTTCCCCTTTCTTTTTTTTTTCCACGTGTTCCAAAACAGAGCCTTATTAATTTAGACCAAAGTATCTCGGAGTTTATAAGGAGAGGAGAGCCGTGCACAATACTCCCTAGAGGGTCATCAATCATCACCGACCGATCAAAATCCCCAGATCCCAGAGAGAGAGAGAGAGAGAGAGAAGAGAGAGAGAAACCTTCAACCGAGGTCAAACTGCATCAATGGAAAACCAAGCAGAAGAAGACCCTCACCACTCCGACCTAATCACCACATTCTGCTCCATCGCCTCCTCCACCCGCGACGAAGCCCTCTTCTTCCTCGAAAGCCACAACTTCGACCTCGACTCCGCCGTCTCCACCTTCCTTGAAACCACCGCCCCCGCCGCCGCCGCCGCCGCTGCTCCGCAGCAACCCCTCTCTCCTTCCGCCTCTCTCTCTCCTTCCTCGTCCCCATCTCGCTCCCGCTCCCCGTCCCCGCCGCCCTCCCTCCTCCGCCCCCCGCCGCCCAGCCGGTACGGTCTCCGGCCCCGGCAGGACAAGAAGAAGGCCTCTGCGAGTCGCGCTGCGGGTGGGATACGGACGCTGTCGGATCTGAATAATCGGGCGGGTGGGGATGGGTCCGGTAGTGACTCTGATGATGGGCCTCAGGAGTACTACACTGGTGGGGAGAAGAGGTAGTGGTTTTTTTAAATTCCTAAATTGCCTTTCACTTTCTGTTTAGTTTTACTGAATTTTTTTTTTGGGTTGACCGTTAGCGATGTGGTCAGCTTAGGCTAACCTCAACTCAACTAATCCCTGATCGAAGGCAGGCCATAACATCCCCAAGATTCGAACCCTGGGCACTTGTGTGGACTAGTGAATTCACAATTCACAAGAAATTACTTTCTTGCGCCTGACCCCAAGACTAGAAACCTGGTCACATGGGTGGGGAGCAAACCCACCATCCAACCGGACTAGCCCTTGCCCTTGGGGTTAGTTTTACAGAACATCTATTCGACCATAGAAAGGGATAACGCCAATTGATGTGAACAAATTTCTGGAGCTGTGACAGAAAGTGATTTCCGACATTGTCCTATTAATAATCAAAATTCTAGGACTACTTTTAGGAGCTGAAAGGCCAAAACCCTTTTTGTTCCTTCCAAAACTCAAAGTTTACTTTTGATTGCATGACTTAATTACCCTCTATTACACCAATTTTTTACATGATGAAATCTCATGACTTAATTTAAATAACTGCACCTCGACAGTGGTTTGAAATTCATCAATAGGTTTTACTCTTGTCAACCTACTCAAGGTTTACACGATGAAATCCCATTAGGATTATTTTATCATTGTTTTTCATTCTCCTACTCTAAACTCATCAGAGCTTCAAATGAGAGAGGCGTACAGAGCTTGGCTGGGGTTTCTCTTGGCATTCCCCTATCAGATCTATTGAAAACATGATTGTTAGATGGGTTGCTTTGTTTCCCTGCTTTGCTTTGCACTTATAACTTAATAAGGGTTGTTTTCATTTGGGATCATACTTAATTTTGCTTGTTACGATCATAATTTTGCTTGAAAACATGGTGTAGTGGAGTGCAAGCTGCTCACGATCATAAATTTTTTCGGCAAACCTACCACACCATTGTCACTGTTTTCATGATCATAATTTTTTTTTTTCAATTTTGCACTTATGAGATTTGAAAGGGCATTTTTGTAAAGCAAGTGGTGTAGTGGTGGGCAATTAAGTCATGCAATGAAAAGAAAACCTTACGTTTTGGAACGAACAAAAACGGTTTTGGCAGGAACAAAAATTGTTTTGGCAGGAACAAAAACGGTTTTGGCATTATCAATTCCCCCTAGTTTTATTACAGACATGAACTATAACTGTTTGGTCAAAAATAGTGAAGTCACTGGAGCTCAATGCCCATGCCCCACGCATTCACACACACATACACACGGAGTGTGTGACCAGTTTGATGTGAACAAATTTCTGAAGCTGTGATTTTTTGAGAGTGTGATATTGTCCTAGTAAAAATCAAGATTTTACAAATATTTAGTGCTAACGGGAACTAACACTTGGAGTAAAATAGTAAAATCAGGCGAGCTCAACTACCCACTACGGCACCCCATGTATTTACACAAAAGCACACGGAGGGTGGATGCCCAAATTCTAGTATTTATGGAAATTGAAAGAAACTGGTAGCTTGATTGTTTGGCATTAGTTGGTTATTGGTACTTCGAGTTTTCGTGTAAAGCCAGTGCTGATTTGCGTCGGTTTCAGATGTGTTTTCATTATTCTCAATTTGTTGAGTGTGAATGGTTTTGGTGAAATCAAGGTTGTAAGCTACCAGGGCGAATCAGGATAAACCTAAATTTTATCTAGAAGATGTAATCATAGAAGTTTGGTGTTTTAAGGTCAAAAGTGTTTGTTTTTGGGGCAATTTAAGTGTTGACACAACTTTAAAGTACTTCTACAGAATATGCTCTTCTGGTGAAATTGCAAAGTTAGTGGTAAGGAAACCTAGTTGAATACGACTGAAAGAAAAATTGGACAATGAGTACTCTGTTAGCTGATAACTCACTAGTTTTACAAGTGCTGCTGTTGCAATGTAAAACATATTCTGACATTCTGCAATAACTTGTTGATGTTGTCAATGACTCAATGTTGTTGGCTACTAGTAGTGGCACTCTGTTAAAACTTAGTAAAAGGATTAGATTAGTAGATTTTGAAGAATATTTAGACGTGTCCAGGGTTATGTTGATGGTCTCGGGTACGGATGATGGGTAAGACAGGTGTAAGCGTAAAATTAGCTAATTCTCTTGTCCAAGATTCCAAGGCCATGGAAATCCCGAAATACGGCTAGATATACATAGTCTTCAATATTCCTGGACTGCTGGACATAAAAGATAGTGCATAAAGAGTTTGCGCATACTGTTGTTTTAAACTCATATTCGTAGACATATTATATTGATTGACATCCAACTTCACTTGTCGGTCACATCTACATTGTCATACGACAACACAATTGTCCATCGTTCATGGTACTTACACAGATGAAAAGGGTCCTTGTTACATAGTCTAGGAGTGCCTGAGAAGTGTTGATTTTTGGCATGTGTCTGAAACGGACATGGGTCCTCCATAGAATATCTCGCGGTACTTAGCAGCTTCAGATACTGACTTTTTCTTGCAGACGTGTTGTTATGGTCTGGTAGATGGTTTTTGTTGCTCATAATTCACATTAAACAATTTTCCCTCGTGAAAAGTCCTGGTATCAGTTGTATGTTAATGAAGTTAGTAGCTACATAAGCTGATATAGGTGTTAACTATAAAGTGGCAGTGACTGAATAACTTTATGTTGCCTCAGTCCTTGTAAGCATAAATTTTTTGCCTATATTTTGTACCCTTCTGGTTATTCTGATCGTGGTTTCTGGTAAATGTTTGAGGAGCTGTCTTTTCTGAATTTTTATGTTACTTTTCAGAAAGTGTCTTCTTTTTTTTTAATGGCTTTTCAGAAAGTTTTTTTTTTTTTAACGGCTTTTCAGAAAGTCTTTAGTACCACCCTTTTGTTCATCGTGTGTTTAATAGGCTAAGTAGCAGTACAAGTAGTGACGCTGGTGTCTTTATCACTTGTATAACCATGTTTAGATGTGTATCTGTCCTCTTAATTGCAGTGAGAATAGTTTTATCTTTTCTGAGAAACTCACAGCAAAATTACAGATTGTTGGGGTTTTGCATAAACTTCTATATTCATTCAGCTCTTTCAACTTCCGCTAGTTCCCCCTCTCTTTGATGACTACAAGTTGATAGGACTTTTAGTTAGAGTCAGAACCTTGGTTGATCAAATTATGAGCTCTGGCAAGGGCATTGTGTTCTCTGATACTTAAATAGCTAGGTCCTTTCAAACAACTGCCTTTGAGGTCAATTTTGGTCTACCCCTCCCCTTAGTCAATTTTAGTCAACTACTGTTGCTGCTTCACTACTCTAAACTATTGCATTGACCGATCTACTACAGTCATGCAAACTACCCTATCCTATTTACTCTCATCTTATCTCCTATAAATGCTACCCTTAGCATTCTATGAATGTTTTCATTTTTAATTCTATCTTGTAATCTTACCACACGTTCATCTCAGCACTCTCATTTTATCTACACTCATGTTACTTGCATGTTGTTTCTTAATAGCCCAATTTCCCCTTCATCATAGCCAGTCTCTTGCAGTCGAACCACGGTCCTGAAGCATTTCGCCACTTGATCCATCTAACTCGTGCTCTATGTATAACATCATCCGCAATCTCTCTATCTTTATGGCCAATTGAGCCAAAAGATACTTACAATGCTCACTTCTTGGCAATTCCTGATTTTTAGAGGGTCACTTGTCAACACTAGCACTTTGACTACCACTAAACTTAGATTCCATGTGCTCCATTTTACTCTTACTGATCCTAAATTCTTTGGACTCCAGTACTTCTCTCAAAGTTTCTAATTTTGCATTAGTGCTTCTTACTCTTGCTGTTTCATAAATGAAGGCAATACCATCCACAAACGATTTACTCCATGGGATAACGTCTTTATTAAATCTAGTCAATTTATCCGTTATGAAGGCAAAGAGGTAAGGCTTAAAGTGGAGACTTGGTGTAATCATCAATATGCCTTTTCATTTTATCCATAACTAAGGTTAAGAGGTAAGAGCTTGAAGCGCACACTTGGTGTAATCCTTGTTGTGATGGGGAATTTGCTTGTTTCTCCTACTAGGGATCTTATGGTAGTAACAGTACGTTCATACATGTCTGTAACCACATCAATATACCCTTTCCTCACACCCTTTCTCTCCAAACCCACTCGAAAACATCTCTAGGCACCCTATCAAGTTATTGTATGCTCATTCTAAGTTTATGAAAACAATTGAAATGCATCAGTATATCTTTTGCACGGGTTTATCATTACTATTTGACGGAGCTCTTTTAACCCCAACTTCAAGTTATTTTTCAAATGAATTGTCATTTATTTATGCCCAACATTCGTGTCAATCTTTTCAGTGGAATGCTCGTCCAAGATCCATCAAAGGCCAATAATGTGGATGCCATCTTCGCTCAAGCTAGACAAGTAGGAGCTGTAGAAGGACCTCCTGATCACCTTCGCCCGTCATCAAGCTCAAGAAGCTTTGCTGGAACAGGGAGATTGCTTTCAGGAGAGAGCGTGTCATCTACTCCCCAGCCGCCTGAAGCTGTCACACACAATATCACTTTCTGGAGGAATGGATTTACTGTAGATGATGGTCCATTGCGGAGGTTGGATGATCCTGAAAACGCTTCCTTTCTGCAGGTAGTATTTTTTTAGTTCTCATTGCAGGTGGCATTGATGGGTCCCAATCTCAATAATCTGCAATGGTTTGCGCTTTGAAGTCTTCATTCATCAGCTATGGTTGTTTGCTGCATGCTTTTGTGTTTTCTTTAGTACAACAATGTGTTTATCTTGCTCAAAATTGCTTTAAATGCTGTATTCTCCATTCAGTTCATCCGTGACATCCAATAATAAAGAATGATTCTGCATGCTGCAGTTTTCATGTCGAAGAAGCAACTATTAGTTGCAGACTAAGAAGCATAGATACAGGATACGGATATGATATAGATACATGATTTTCCCAAAAAGAAGGAAACGATACGTTGGGGAATACGTTGACTATAAAAGTAAATAAAAAATATATTATATTTTTAATTCCTAAAATTCCATTAATGATTAAAGTTTTTCATTATACAATCTCACCATTTCACATGCTGAGAGAGATATATTTACATACACACAATGAGAGAGAGGGGGGTGAGAGTGAGAGGATATCGTTGGTGTGTTTCTGGTGTCGATTGGTGGCGGAAAAAAAATAGTCCTAAGTGCAATTTTAACCCATATATTTTAAGTAATAACATATTTACCCTCGCGGGTATCCAAAACATATTCGAGCGTTTCCGAAACTTATCGGATTCTAAAAGCAGGATACTTTAAAAAAACACATCGGATATGTATCCGAGAGTATCGGTGTGTGATACGGATACGATACGTGATATGGAGGCCAAAATAGAGTATCCGTGCTTCATAGAACTTGCAGAATAGCTGAATTTGAATTGCTTTCCAATTCTAATTCTTTCTTTTCCCGCTTCCATTTCCTCTCAAATTTTGGATGGGAATCTTGCGGATGGAATCTGCTTCAGGAGAGGCGCTGGTAATAGTTTTTGCCAAAGCTTGAAGGGCTCAGTTTTTAGCTTTGAGGTTTATTTTTTGCTTTATGGGGGAGCCTCCTACTTCACTCATAACTTTCTTAGTTTCACGTAAAAGGGACATTTATGGTCAGTCTGGCTGGTTCTAGATTGTACCTAGTATTTACTGACACTATTCTTCCATCAGGTTGTGTTTAAATTCTTGGAGTTGAGGAGTAGGGTTCCTTGCCTTTTCTTTTCCCTTGCCTACTCGCCACAGAAATCTAAGTTCCCAATACAGCGGGAATTTTGGTGTCCTCTTTTTTAGGTTTCCCCTGCTCATTGGTTTGTTCTCATGTGTAATTTAATATTTTGGGAGTGTGCGTAAGATGGTCCCCGTCTCTTCATTTTGGAAAGAAAAAAACTTGTTCCACTTGTATATCTTTTGAACTTGAATGTACAGGTGACTATATGCGTTTAGCTGGAGGTTATGGGCTTTTCTAAAGATTTTCTCTTATTTGCAATTGTTGACATTTTTCTAATTGTGAGTATGCGGTTTGGTGGTTCCTTTACATCTCAATGCAGAGCATTGCAAAATCGGAGTGTCCCAAAGAACTTGTGCCAGCAGATAGGAAAACCACCGTCCAAGTCCAACTGATGAGGAAAGAAGAAAATTGCCCCGTGGGTTCACCTTTCGCCTTCTATTCTTTTGTTTCTGTTCATCATCATTGTCCACCACTTACCACACAGCTTATCTATTTTCCTTGTACAGATACCAGAGAAGCGCGTTCCGACATTTCAGGGCATGGGAAGAACTTTAGGCAGCAGCTCCACATCCACGGAACCGACTGAGGCTGCCACCACCACCCTCACAACTGCTCCAGCCCCGGCCATGGGTTTAGTTGTGGTTGATACATTGCCTTCTACCTCAATTCAGCTGAGGTTAGCTGATGGCACACGAATGGTTTCACGCTTCAACTACCACCATACCATAAGGGATATCCGCGCCTTCATTGATGCTTCAAGGCCCGGGGGGGCGAGGACCTATCAACTGCAGACAGTTGGATTCCCTCCCAAACAGCTAACTGATCTAGACCAGTCTATTGAACAGGCTGGACTGGCCAATTCTGTTGTGATCCAGAAGCTCTAGCAAGTTGCACAACCGATGTCAATTTGGTGTGTTCGGATCGTAGATTTGTGGAGAAAAAGGAAAGGCTAAGTAAAAGAGCTGAAGAAAATTATTCGATCAAACCAAGAACTGTCGTCGGCCTTGCTATCTGTTTCCTTTCCTTCGTGAATTCCTCCACAGATCCATGATTTGAGCACAACTGATTTCTCAGATTGAAGAGCACATCTACTGCAGTTAGTCTAGCTTTTATATGATGTATGGAATTAGCCTTTTGCTTCACAAGTACACGTTCAAATCCTTAGATTTCTCTGCTTTCTTTTAGTAGAGAGATTTAAGCATCTTATGGAAACAGGAGTGTTTTTATCAGTATATGTTTCCTAAGAAATGATTACTACTTGCATTTGATAGCACAAGATGGTTAACTCAGTCAGTATATGTTTTCTGAGCATGATAACTACTTGCATTCGATAGCACAAGATGGTGAATTGATTTACATTGAAGCGCTGTTCAGGAAAAAAAACCCAATTCAAAAACAGGATTTACATTCAAGCGGGCATTATTGTCTTCTACAGTGGATTAGTCTTTAGTCTTTACCTTAAGAAAGACGAGACTGTTATAAGGGCAGGGGCTGCAGGGCATATCCTAGAGCCATATCATTTCCTTGGCAAATGGAACCTCTAACTTCTCTGGTTGCAGGTAAGAGTTTGAATTTTCTGTTTCGACATTCGTTTGGCTTAGGCAGGTCCTTTTGGGCCTAATCTTGATGGATTATGAGTTTGGCTTAGGCAGGTCCTTTTCGGCCTAATCTTTGATGGATTATGATTGGTCTTTTCTTTGGAAGATAGGCTCCGTTACCGGTGAGGTCAACTTTTGCTCTGCTCTTTACAACCCTATGCGGGGTTTTTCATATGCCCTCGGTCCCCAATAACATACTGTTATCAAGGTTGTTTTTTTTCCTCTGATTGAAACAATAGGAAAAAAGGTCAGCATGTCCACGTCATTACTTTCTTCCTTTTTCTTCTTCCCATAGTAACATGGTACACCAACAAACCTAAAACTTGTGTCATCATTTTTGTGGGTTTGTTTTTGTTCTGTTTGTTACCACCAGCTTATCATTTTTGTGTATTTTGTATGCCACGCCGAACAAATGAAGGTGGGGCCTTAACTCTAGATGGGGGCTGATTTTTCTAGAACCCATTGCTCACCGGAGTATTTTATTTTGGACCCAACCGCAGAGAGTTCAAGTTCAATTTCAACCGTTCATCTCGGGGTCCTCTGAAAGTATGTTAGATATTCATTTGAAAAAATTTCACCTAGACATCTAACCTTTCACACACAAATCACACATAAATACTTGACTTTTTTTAAATTTCATATAAACACCTGAGCTTTCTAAAAACTTATCAATTCAACACCTGACCTTCTTGAATTTCATATAAACTCCTGAGTTTTGTAAAAATTCATCAATTTAACACATGTCGTCACCCCTCTACCTAAAACCAAATGGAATGGCTGAGGTGCTCCAAGCAAAACAAATCAAGTGTTCCAATTTTTAATTTGTTTGAACCAGTATGAAGATCTTATTTTTTCTGATCATTTTATCCAAAAGAACCATAATTAATTTTTTACTCTTAGCTCTCATTAGTTAACCCTAAGAAAGTCGTAGAATCAAATATCTTTTAGGGCTAACTAACGATAGCCTTAGAGTCAAAAATTAATTATGATCTTTTAAAATAACATGATCAGAGAAATAAGATCTTCACATTGGTTCAAACGAATTGAAAATTGGAGTAATTAATTTTTCAACCAACCGTTTATATATATTAAAAAGTATGGTTAAAAAAATAAATGCTCAAATGTTCAATCCGTTTAAACCGGTACGAAGATCTTATTTCTCTGATCATTTTATTCTAAATGGTCATAATTAATTTTTAACTCTAAAGCTATCGTTAGTTAGCTTTAAGAGATATTTGATTTTACGACTTTCTTAGGGCTGACTAACGAGAACTTTAGAGGTAAAAAATTAATTATGGTTCTTTAGGATAAAATGATCAGAAAAATAAGATCTTCACACTAGTTTAAACAAATTAAAAATCGGTGCACTTAACTTTTTTTGCTTGGAGCACCTCAGCCATTCCGTTTGGTTTTAGATGGATGGGTGACCGCAGGTGTTGAATTGATGAGTTTTTATAAAGTTTAGGGTATTTATATGAAATTTAAGAAAGGTCAGATGTTGAATTGATGAGTTTTTAGAAAGCTCAGATGTTTATATGAAATTTAAGAAAGGTCAGATGTTTATGTGTATTTTGTGTGAAAGGTCAGGTGCCTATGTAAAATTTTTCCTATTCATCTTACATGTATAATACTTTTAATCTGAACGATTGAAAATACTTTTGGACCATAAAAATGCAGTTTGACTTTCTAGATAAGCTATTTCCTTTTATTTTTGTTGTAGCTTTACTAAAGTAAAAGTCCTTGAAAAAATGAAAAACAAATACTCCATCCTAATTTATTTGTTCTTTTTAAATGTTTGTTCAAAATGGATGATATCTTGTAATCTATAACATTTTAAATGAATTTGAGAACATTATTTAAAAGAACTAATTGATATTTATTAAACAAGATTCATAATGCATATAAGAAGTATTATTAATTGAAAAACATAACTAATTTTTTATTCGGTTAAAATACTGCGAGGGAGGGACTAGGGCTGCAAATAAACAGAGCCGCTTGCGAGCTGCTTGAGACTCGGCTCGGTAAAAGCTCGTTCGCGCTTGACTCGAGATATAAATAAACAAGCTCAAGCTCAATTCTAGGCTCATTTCGTTATCAAGCCAAGCACAAGCCAATAGAAGCTTGGCTCGAATTGGCTCGCAAGTTAAGGCTTAGTCGACTTTTTTACGTTAATTACCACAATTAGCATTATCATTATCATTTTGATACCTTAATGTAGAATCCTTACAAAAACATATTACTGCAAGTTATTATTATTCTAAAATTGAGATTATTTTCTTGTAGAGTACCAAAAAATAAAAGATATATACCTTCACAATTAAAATATTTTTGGTTGTATTAGGCTAATACGAGGATATACATACATTTTTTGTTTGCTTGTTAAGAATTGTGAACAAGTTTGAATTCGAGTCAAGTCAAGGCCTGCTTGGCTCGAGCTCGACTCGTTAAGTTTTCATTGAGCTCATTAAAAACTTAGTAAACAAACTTGAACACTGTAAAGTTCGGCTTAACTCGGCTCATTTGGAGGACTATAAACAATCCATCCGTCCCGATTTGTTTGTCCCTTTTCACTATTTGGGACCTCTTACAAAATTGTCTATATGTTTCAATTTATAATGGTTTTTATATGTAATATGGATCTTATTTGATAGATCTTAATTAAATCTAAAATATGATGTTTTCACAATTATGTAAAACATTATAGATTGTGAGATATAGACAATTTTTTAGAAGTCATGTATGTCGAAATTGGACAAACAAACTGGGACAGAGGAAGTAGGATGGAAGAATAGTAATTTCTTACACCCCTGCTTGGGGAGAGATTATTCCATACTCCACATCAAGTATTTTAGTCCGAGAAAAAAGTGAACCTGGGGTGAGCCATGTGTGTTGCCCGTTGAATGGGGTCTGTTCTGGTCTCACTTTGATTGACTGTATGACATGAAAATAATGAATTTCGGTGGATTTGATATAGTGTTTTGAATCCATTCTTTTAAAAATAAAAATGTTTCGATCAGAAACTTCATAATATACGATTAAATTAATTTTTTGCATACTCGTTCGAATCAACGAGCATTTCCGATCAATCAGAGTAAGACCATAACAGACCCCACTCGACGGGCAGCAAGCACCCCCTAATCCGAAAAAGGTACTACTACAGTTCTACAAAAAATACTCCAAAAACCGTTAGCCGCAAAATCCATAGAGTCGGCCCAAATCAGGTGGACAACATTGGTTCGTGGAATCGTGGGTACCACTCTCAAGTCTCATCCTATACGTTGCCTGTGACGACAGTGACCGATACTGTTCCTAGTCACACCCGCATACAACCAAAACCCCTTCGGACCGATCTCCTTCACTCTCTCTCTCTCTCTCTCTCTCTCCACACTCTCACTCGCCCCGAGTTCCCCAGCCCTTCTTCCCTGCATAACTAGGGTTTCAAGCCACAGTCAGCTCCAAATCAACTCTTCAATCCCTCGCAATGCCATTCTTTGCTGCAAAATAAGCTCGGATTTCTTTGTTCAACCCCCCTCCCCCCCCCCCGTGTGTTTGTGTATTTGTGTCCACATTTCTAGCTCTTTCTCCGGCCATACATAGCATGGCGAAGACCAAACCTGGAAAGAAAGACTTGGATTCTTACTCCATCAAAGGCACCAACAAAGTCGTCAGACGTAAACCCCCTCTCCCTTTATATATACTTATTATTATTATTACTTCAATTCAGATGAATGAAATTTCATTTCATCGTTTTAGCTGTAACTTTAAGCAGTTCTAGAAGAAGGATTAGCAGAAAAAAACCTACACCCAGGGTCGATATTAAACCAAATAGCTGTCATACCTGTTTTACTATATACTCTCTCCTTCCCATAATGGTTGCCCATTTTTTTTTTTATCAGTCATGTTATTATTGGATAAAAACTGAAGTACATCAGTACTAGAAGGCTAATTTGTTTCTGCAATAGTCAAAAGAACATCTATAAGTTGGTGTTCCCCCCCCCACCCCTCCTCTTTTGTGAGAAATTATGCAAGAAAGTATTTTAACTGCACCCGCCGGTGAATGAAAAATTGAAACATGTGCCCGTAGAGACCCTTCTTCAATTTGCAAACCGGGTGCTCTATTGGCATACAAGACAGTGCAATCACATGCTGTGGCATAGTAACCATCTATTGTTGCTTTAGTTGCTGGAGGCCCGGAGATTCTTGTGCAAGAACAAGCGTAGGCCTGTAGCACGCCCTTTCTTCGATTCCTTTCCAAAGAAGGCCTTGTTGTAAGCATTGAATACTAGATGTCCATGTTTTCATTCAAAAGCCCTAGTCAGCGATGAATCGCCGGGTTTATTCGACTAAGGACAACTTTTGAAAATGGTCGAATGACGGAGGAAATATATGTTTAGATACGTAAATATGCCATACCATGGCACATTCATACTCATACCTTTTTGTCGTACTGCCTTAATTTTTTCGTTTTCCGTTGATTATTGTGCTTACGGATGTTTTGGGCAGCTGGGGATTGTGTGTTGATGCGACCATCGGACACTAATAAGCCACCATATGTGGCACGTGTGGAGAAGATCGAGGCGGATCATCGGAACAACGTCAAGGTTAGGGTTCAGTGGTACTACCGGCCGGAGGAGTCGATGGGTGGGCGGAGGCAATTCCATGGAGCCAAGGAGTTGTTCTTGTCGGACCATTTCGATGTGCAAAGCGCTCACACCATAGAAGGGAAGTGCATGGTTCACACCTTCAAGAATTATACTAAGCTTGAAAACGTTGGTGCTGAGGATTACTTTTGCCGGTTTGAGTATAAGGCCTCCACCGGAGGTTTCACTCCGGATCGTGTCGCTGTGTGAGTTTTGTATATTCTGTTGAGTTTAGAATTGGTTTGTAGTTGTTTTTTTGCGATTAGTTTTGAATAATGCTTTACTGTTTTTTGGTTTCATTTGAATTTTGATTGAAGGTATTGTAAGTGTGAGATGCCATATAACCCAGATGACCTCATGGTGCAATGTGAAGGGTGCAAAGACTGGTATGCTATCTAGTCGGTTCAGTTTTTTGATCGTCTGTACAACTATTTCATCGGCATGTTATGGGAGCAATGATTGGGCTGGACTCAATTCAAGTTCAAACCATCGAGTCTTTGCATTTTACATGTTGGATGCTCTATACAAGGAATCACAGATGGAATTTCTATGTCTCGCTCTATGATTCGTTCAGCCTTCATTTGATGAGATTATATAGCAAAGTTATTTCTTTTATCCTGGCCCCTTTAAGAAAATCAGAATGGACATTGCTTAATACTGTGTTTGGCTCTTGGATTTGTCGACATAAACAAGAAAGGAAAGAGAGAAGAGAATAAATTTTGATAATGAGAGAATCTAAAGTCCTTGTCCTTACTCTTGTTGGAAAGATTGGAAATGATATGAATACGTTTCCTGATGGAACCTTTTTCTTTTGGGTTTGGTTACAACAGAAAAATTGACTAGTCACAATCAACAAGTAACTGGATTTTCTTATTCGTCACCTTTCCTCAAAAACTGCAAAATCCGTTGCTCAAGGTGACTACATTTCGGTGAACTTGAGGAAAAGTAGATATTCTGGTGACATATAAATCCACAAAAGAAGATGGTTGTTAAGAGGTTTAATTAGACTTTTGACATCAATTTGGTGGTTCAGGCTTTATTTTCCCTTATATAAGTGGATAATTGACAATCAAGCATGGCAAGTGCTCAATAAGGACTCATTTTGTTGAGATCTAAGTAATTGGTTAGTTGTTTATGGTGTACTTCTGGAAAAATCCAAGTAATCTGTATCTCCTTATACTGTTGCTGCGTAATTGCTTGATGTCTGCACAAGCTGTCACGGGCATGAAAATGTTTGTAGTAGCTAAAGAAAATCATGCAGAGCAAATCTGCAGGCATTGGTTGGGCCATGACACGTATAGCACTATCTTGCAGGTTTCATCCTTCTTGTATGGGTATGACTATTGAAGAAGCAAAAAAGTTGGAGCATTTCTCGTGTTCTGAATGTTATTCTGATGACGACACAAAAAGATCGCTAAACTCCTCCCTGGTGCCACCTTCTTCTGAGACCAAGGTGAGCTACATGAGAAGACTTTTCCTCCCATTTTCACTTTACTGCGAATCCGTATATGTTGCTGGTATATGTGGGATTGCTTATTGTAGTGAATTCTAGACGATGCATCTTTGCTCAGTGCTGCATGCTCCTTTTAATAGAATAGTTGGGTGGGTATTTCTTATTAATTAGCTCAATCAAATGATGAGAAGTGAACAGTAATAATGGTCTGAGTAATCTGTTGTGGACAGCAATGTCGGATGAAACATGTATAATGTGTGTTGACTTGACATGAAACTTCTGTATGGGTATGGTTTCTGTCACACTGTTATGAGAAGTTTCACAATTAGTAGTATCTGCAAAGAAGAGACATAGTTAGAAAGAGCATTTAGCTGATTCAGTAGGATTTTCTTTTTTGGTTTATAAGATTTCGTATGCAGTTAATGCAACCAAAAGACAAGTCATTCCTGGGGGCTGGGTTGGGAGTACCTGGCTACCAGCCTGTAGATTTGTTTCCATATATTGCATATAGTATTCTTCTTCCTATTATTATGATGAGAGTAATGAGATACTTGAATGTGTTCCTTGTTTTGGGTCTGGAATCCGATTAATCTGACTCTTACATACATGCCCCACATTGAAAGCTCGCACCTAGGGCTGCAATCGAACCGAGCTGAGCCGAGTTTCAACATGTTCAGGCTCGGCTCGCCTCAAAAAAGATTGGCTCGAGCTCGGCTTGTGTATATTTCTATTGGCTCGAGCTCGACTCGTATTGCCTCGATAAATAATGCCAAGACCAGAACGAAAGTAGAAGCTGGGGTTCTCCCTCTATTTATAATGTGCTCTACATGGCTTCACTTCTGTAAGTGCCCGATGTGGGACTAGAAAACAAGTGATAAAACACTTTGGCTTTGTTGTTCACTTCTCCCACATCGGAAAAACAAACTTAAGAGGGCATTCTTTGTTTCTATAAAGCTAACTAGTGGGATGCTTTCTCTCACGTGTCCTCGTCTCCCCATGCGTGGAAGACTCCCAACTACCACATTGATGGTAGCAACATTTACCAGGACAAATTTTAAATAAAAATATTTTAAACATATATATATATATACACACGCGCGCGCGGCTCGCGAGCCAGTTCGAGCCGAGCTTTGGCAAGCTCGAGCTCGGCTCATTTATAAAACGAGCTGAAAAATCCGCCTAGAGCTCGTTCGTTTACCTTTCGAGTCGAGCTTGAACGAGCCACTAACAAGCCGAGCCGCGAGCTGCTTGTGAGCGGCTCGGTTCGTTTGCAGCCCTATTCGCACCCAACTTCAAACTTACCTAGAACTCGCATCGCTTTACTACATGGAATGGAAACGTGGTGCGCCATTTGTTTTAGAACGTTGTGAGTTTGGGTATATTTGTATGCTAAAGTGCAACTATTTAAGGTACTTCTAGCACAACCGTTAAATATCACACATGATATAGGCTCTAAAACTTTTTCCAATAGGGTTGACTTCTGTTTATTGGTTCACTGCATTCTCTCTCCACCATACTATTCCCTATCCCACCACCCTTGTTTGGTGCCTGCTTGTTGCCCTACCTAAACCTTCCATCTGTAGTCTTTGTTGGAATTTAAGGTACTTTTAGGGCAAAGAATTAACATCCAGTAGCATATATAGTTGTTTTTTTTTTTAATCTTCAAGTTATCCTGTAAAAACACATTTCCAAGAGTGTTATGCCTTGCCGATCAAAAAAAAAAGGAGTGTTATGGTCCATTTTACATTTGAGTCTATAAAACCTCTGCACTCCTTGGATTATAGTTCATGATATTTGATTTACCCCCAACGAAACCTTTTAGTAAAGGCAGAGAAGAAAAAACTTTTGGATCTTGGAAGAAGTGCACAGCAGTGTAGTTTATGGAGAAATGCATTTGTCTTGATTTGTTTAGTGACCAAGCCACTTTTAATGTATGTTCTTGCCACTTATCTTCAACTGGTGCTATCCATAATTCAGGAATGTTTCTTTTTTGCGATTTTTATCTTTGCTAGACCTACCACTCTCCTTCATATTCTCATCTCAGCTACGCCCATTTCATTCATATTGTGTTTTCTAGTTTATTATTGGTGTCTTACGGTAAATTTTAGTGAGCTGTTATACATTATTGAGCCGTGCATTATTACTGCACACTTTTGCAAAAGTGCTACTAATGATTTGTCCTTTTCTTTTACTGGGGCAATTTATCTGCACCCAATTCTAGGTGGAGCCGAAGCGAAGGAAGAGATAACTAATCGATCGTGATCTTTGCTGTGGAGGTACTCATTTCTTGTGTATTAAGCTGCAGTGTTGTTGTTTTGTCAATTTGTACAGTGCAGAGAAGAAACTATGTTTGTGAAAACCAGAGGCCTCCTTACTTATTCTGTTGTATCTCACCATCTGAAAGTGTTTGGTACGTGTGCTTGGCTTAGAAGATGTAACTTTGTAATCTTTTCCTTCTTTCCATGCGACTGCAATTGCAAAAAAGAGAACAAAATGTGATAACACGTTTGAATGGCAGAGTCCATTAGGCACATCAAACTAAATTATTCAGAATCCGTTTTTATGTGCTTATTGGTCTTATTGTATTACTTCTTCACCTCCTCCCCTCCCCCCTCTCTTCTTCTTTCCTTTCCTTTTCCTATTTTTAGAGGGAAGAGAAAGGGGAGAAAAGAGAGAATGGTTGGTTTTGAAAACTTCCATGTGAATCGGCGATAGCGTTGCAAGGAAAAGAAGAAAGGATTTCAAAGCAGCTTTGAGTTCCTTCCAAGTAGTTCCAACTTGTGAGTTACCTGTGATTTAGCGAAGTTTTACACGTTATTGAGGCTTTCAGTAGATTGATTGCTGCTGCCTGAATGAGATTTCCTAGTTGGACTAATTGTTGGTTCGTGAATTGGGACTGTTCAGTGGGGTTTTCATGTCTGGTGCTTTGGTGAGATTTTTCCTGGGAGTCACTCCTGTTGAACCAGTGGTCTATGTCTTCGGTTTCAATGACTGATGCCACTGGGTCGACATTGCCTTTGCATTTCATCTATTCCATAGCGTTGCTCCCTGCGGAGTTTGTTTGCTTGATGATTCACTTGCAGTTAGAATGTTAGATACAAAGCTATGACAAATTTGCTTCATTCTGATGTGCGTAGCCTTCTGTATTTGAATTTTAGTTTCCCTCGGCCTGTTTTGAGTATAATTGAAGACTTGGAAAACAGACTGGGTCCAATGATTCCATGATACATGTTCGCTTCATTGTTTTGCTGAACTATTAAAAAGTGCACTTCATTTTCTGGCTGGTTGTGTCAAAGTAATGGTCCATATCAGGCCGGAGCCGTGTGGAAATGGTCTTGTCACCCTTGCTGTGTGGAAATGGTCTTGTTACCCTTGCTGCATTCTGATCGAAATATTTCGAGATGCTTCTGAAAGAAACATATCTGAGCTCCTTTTCTCAAATCCTCCTCTTGTTTCGAAATGAGCGAGAAACGAGTTATGAGGCAGTTGGCTCGATGAGACATTTCTATCGGAAAGTCTTGGCCGATACTACCATTTTTGGAACTTATTGCTGAATACGACTACGACACGACTCACAAGTAAGAAGATGTGGTCCTTGTCTAAATCCTTTGCATTGCGTTTTTACTGTTTACTGTTTTGCCTCTTCTCTTAGCTGGTCCGGCCCAAAAGAACCCCATTTCTATTGTACTGGGAACAGGTCAAAGCAGGCCTGCTGGGCAATTGATCACTTGACAATGACTTCCCCGAAATGGTTTGAGTTTTACTAGGAGTCTAGGATATGAGGAGAGCAGGATTGACTTGACCCTTCAATTGACTACAAATCTTTAAAAACACAATTGACTATTGTAGTATTGGGTATGGCTCTAGCACCTTTTTTTTCTCCATAATTTTACGGGTATCGTACATGGTTGCACCAATAGTGCACAGCTCGCTGTGTGGGGTCCACTTGTGTAAAATGATCCGAGTCTATAGCTTTAAAATAAGGAAAATTGGGCTGATAATACTAAGTGTGAATGTGCATTAAAGTGTGTACAAAGTACATAAAAATATGTGTTTTCTTTGTCTTCTAGTGTATTTATCGTCAGCCCACAATAGCAAAACCGTTAAAATAATATCTCGAATGGCCTAGTGAGAAATCAGCTTAGAATTTTTTCTTGCTTCATTGGATGATTACAACTTGATCTACGGAGTCCTTTTTTACTTTTTTCCTCTCCTTGCGAGTATTTTTGTGGAGAAGAAGAAGAACACGATGCTCCACAATGCACGTACAAAAGAGTGAATCGGGCATCAAATAGAGGTATTTTTGGATTGATAAAAATTACTACCAATAAGCATGCGAATAAAAAGGGAAAATTGCACAATGGAAATCAAAGGGTATAAAGAATTGTTATTGAAAAAGCACAAAAGAATTCAGACACATTCAAATATATACTATTTGTTTTCATTTTTATAAAAATATGGCTTCTTTGCCTTGGTGATTTATTCTCCAAGGAGTGATTTTTTTTCTTCCCTTTCTTTGTTGATTATCATCATTTGGAAATAGTTGACTAATTTTTACAAATTAATAATTAATTATGACAAGCTAACCACAACAACCTGTAACTTACGGAGAAACAATCTCTAACCCTTTTTTCCAAATTTTGTGCTATGCCTGAGTTGTGTGCTAGCATAACTTAATCACATGCAGATCAAAAAAAAAAAACTTAATCACATGTTTCATAAAAATTGCAGTTAGGACGTAGGAGTCGTAGGACAATATTGTGTATAATGTATGGTGGTTAGAAGTCTTCGATTACTATGTGATAATGACTCAATAACACTAAAAAAACGAGTTTTACTCAAAATTTTATGTACCTCTATTTTTATACATTTTTTATTAATTTCTTTTTTCCCCTTATTGTATTTCTTTTATTTTATATTTTTGTGATAAATAAAAATTATTTTTTCGCCACGCAGGAAATTTTTTTTTCCTACCGTTCAATAAAAGTAAATTTTAAAATTTTGTACGTGGTCCTCCTGCCATTGCCAAACAATATACTAGTACACGAGTGTATGAAAAAATTGTGTACAAAAGATTTGAGGGGAATAATTTTTGCGGGAAGTAGGAAAGTATACGAGTACAACAAAGGCTGTAGAGAAAGCGTACACAAATTGATTTTGAATCTGTCTCGAGTTTCAAAAAGATAATCGGAGCTGTTTATTTTGATAAATGAATTAAATAGCTCCGATCAGTTGCGTGAAAACTCCGATTATTTTTGCGTTAAAATTTGCGTTATCTTTTATGTGCGGGAACCGACCCCTTTCTAGTGTTCTGCAATTTATTTTTGCCGTTTGTTGTTTCCCCTCTCGAGTCAAGTCTCAACGTTCACCGAAATATCGAAAACAGTTTTTCGCTCGCTCTCTCTCTCTCTTTCTGTCTCTCTCTCTCCATTGATTCAGAGAGGGTAATAGCTAGGGCTAGTTCGAAATTACTCACTCCAATCCCCTAGCTCTCTAGGGTTCCTTTCGTCTTCATTGACAGATCTTCAATCCTACCATTCCTCCAACTCTCTCTCTCTGCCCTAAATTCAAAATCCCAATCATTCGTTTCCAAAGCCACTCCCGTCTCAGAGTTGGACTTCAACACAGACCCCATTCAACGCGCACAGTCTCAGTCTACCACGTTGCGATACTGTTCCAAGGTACGATCTTTTGATTAGGGTTTCTTTTTTTACGCTGTACAATCGCCTTGCTGTTGCTTTACAATGTTGGAAACTGAGTCCTGACCCGTTTCAAGGTACAAAATTTGGGTCTTGTTGTTCATAAGAGATTTCATTTTGGGCTAGGGTTTGGGTTTTGTGGATATGATTAAGCAGATACTGGGTAAGCTCCCTAGGAAATCATCCAAATCATCTCACACTAATTCTAACAATGATGGCCCGGTTTCGACTCCGAATTCTGGGAAGGTTTCCAATTTAGGGTCTGGCACGTCTCGCTCTAGCAATGGAACATATGCTCCCAGTATGAGTAAACCAAATCAAGGGAAGAAATCGGGTCCCGCGGTTTCCCAAACGGGTCCGGTATCAAATTCTACTGCGTATGAGGCTTTGCCAAGCTTCCGCGATGTTCCCAGCTCAGAAAAGCAGAATCTTTTCATTAAGAAGTTGAAAATATGTTGCGTTGTGTTCGATTTTAGTGACCCTTCAAAGAATATCAAAGAGAAGGATATAAAGCGGCAGACATTGCTTGAACTTGTTGATTATATCTCCTCCGTGTCTTCGAAATTCAGTGAGGTCACAATGCAGGAAATTACAAGAATGGTTTCCACTAATTTGTTCAGAACTTTGCCATCAAACAATCATGAGAACAAGTTAACTGATATGTATGATGCCGAAGAGGAAGAACAGACTTTGGAACCGTCATGGCCTCATCTTCAGATTGTGTATGAATTTCTTCTTAGATTTGTTGCTTCGTCGGAGACGGATGCCAAGCTTGCTAAGAGGTACATAGACCATTCATTCGTGTTGCGATTGCTTGACTTGTTTGATTCCGAGGATCAAAGAGAGAGGGAGTACTTGAAAACAATTCTCCACCGAGTTTATGGGAAGTTTATGGTGCATAGGCCATTCATTAGGAAATCCATCAACAATATCTTCTACCATTTTATTTTTGAGACAGAGAAGCACAATGGGATAGCAGAATTGCTTGAGATATTAGGAAGTATAATTAATGGGTTTGCTTTGCCTTTAAAGGAAGAGCATAAGCTTTTCCTTGTCCGTGCTTTGATTCCACTTCATAAGCCAAAGTGTGTGGCCATGTATCATCAGCAGCTTTCGTATTGCATCACACAGTTTGTGGAGAAAGACTTCAAGCTAGCTGACACAGTGATTCGCGGTCTTTTGAAGTATTGGCCAATAACTAACAGTTCAAAGGAGGTTATGTTCCTCAGTGAATTGGAGGAAGTTCTTGAAGCCACCCAGGCTGCAGAATTTCAGCGCTGCATGGTCCCTCTTTTCCGTCAGATTGCACGCTGCCTCAGCAGCTCACATTTTCAGGTACTGCAATCTTATTGCTCACACAAACTCCGTACGAGCTGAATTTGTAGTAGTTGTTGTTATATGATAATTATTGTTTTTCTTGTATTTCTGTTTTTTAGTGGTTGGCGGTGTATTTTTGTGGATTTACTACTTAGCTTTAGGTGCATAAATCCTCTTTGGTATTGCCGACGTGTTCATCTTTTTGTTCTTTCTTGTCATCTGTTCTTTGGAAATTCAATGTTCTTACAAAACTTCTCGATTCGTTATATCCATCCGTATTGGCTTTTCTGTTGTTGTAACGAGCCCTAGTCCTAGATGTTATTTCTTTCCGTATTAACTTTTTCATTTTTGGAACCTTTACTATGTCAAGATTTTGCAAAAGTTTCTCTGTAATTCAGCTTCAGAGAAGATTGGGTTTCTTTCTAGGATACTTTGTATACATGGTGTTGGAGGCCTTAAGATGTGAAGAGTTTGCAACAAAATGACGTGGGTAAATTTGTTGGACATGGAATTTCATTTAACAACGGAGTCTCTGTCTTTGTTTAGATTGCTTTCTGTCTTGTATCCAATGAAACACCGTAAGGTGAGCCCACTTTTAGGTTCTAAATTTCTAATTATCAAATTTGGGCAAGTACTTGCATTTATGTTCTGTTTCTGTTATTAATATTTGTTGATTTTATCCTTCTATTAGTATCTCTTATTAAAACCATTTAAAACTAAAATCTAGTATTACCCGCAGACATCGTTCTTAATTTGTTGGGGGACATGGCACATCAGGCTCTACTTCAAGCCAGTATTGTTTTGAGTTGAAATGATTTAGTTTGTGTTTAATCGGTGGATATTTGATGTGGGTGTAATATGTTGGGCAAATATATCAGTGATAGCACCGCCCGCATTTCCTGGGAATTGGTACAGTTGGATTCTTTCATCAAAACTGTCTTTTTGGTTCTGAGTCTTTTGACATGTTATGTGCCATGCTTGGATATCTTTGATTTAGTATGGACATGAAGTCATCATTGCTGTGTATACATGATATTTTTATTCGCATTAATTGATGCTCAAAGGCTGGTTCAGTTGTCTATGCTGCCAGTTACAACTATTGTTTCTAAGTGTTCATATTTGGGAAGTGGCTGATCCTCTGTTTGTCTTTCTTCCTTGTTCTAACTTCTAATCTCTCATTCCCACAGGACACTAATCATGCCACTATGCCAAAGAGATTTTATCGTTAGATTCTTTTGTTAACAGCTCAGAATTTATTTCATGGTTTACGTAGGGATTGAAATCCCTTGGCAACTCAATATGCCCTAGTTATTGTATCTTTATGAGGATCCTGGTCCGGACTACCTATAAAGGTCCAATAACACATTTAAGTCAACTTTGCCGATATAGAAGTCCTTTTTGAGAAATATATGGGAAGATTTTTTTCCACGATGACCAGATTCTAATCTTTGCATGGCTGCTTGTTTTCAGCAAGCTAGGAAAGAAGTTAAGTTTTTATGAGTACATGCAAATTCAACTTCACAGATTGATGATTTCTTTGATGTTCAACGCTGCCATCTTATGTGTCTGGACCTTTTCCAATATGGGCTTTTCCCATGTCAATGAACACAATATTTAATGCCCATGCAAACGTTGGTCCATTAGAACCCTTACTTTCTACAATTCATCTTCTTGGTTGAAAATCCTGTCTATCAGTACCCGTAACTTTGCCTCGTTCCTCTCCTAGTAATTTAAGCAATCTGGATCACCCCAACCTTATTTTACCTGCATCATAAGCTGGAATTTTGTTCATGATCGATAACTTGCAAGTATAGAGGGAGACCATAATGTGTATGTGGGTTTTTCTGTTGGTCTCTGAAAACCACACAAAAGGAACAAAAAATAGGGCCCACAGCCTAGTGTTTTTGCTAGGATGGCTGCGTGTGTGTTACTATAATGGTGGATTGTGGTGTGGCCAAGCAAAAATAGGTATTTGGTGTGATGGATTTGTGTAGTCCACTCAAGCATTTATTCTTGTCTTTTCCTTGAACAAAGCAAGTCAAAGCCTTGAGAAATTTGCTTTCTAGTATGCTTAGCCCTAAGATGATTTATCCATCTCTTCCTATCCTCAAGGTTCTTGTCTTCGTATGGCAGGTGGCTGAGCGTGCCTTGTTCCTCTGGAACAATGATCACATTGGAAATCTGATCACACAGAATCGTAATGTCATACTGCCGATAATTTTCCCAGCCTTAGAGAGAAACACAAGAAGTCACTGGAACCAAGCTGTTCAGAGCCTGACACTGAATGTGAGAAAGATATTTTCAGATACTGACCAAGAACTGTTTGATGAATGCCTCGAAACATTTCAAGAAGATGAGATTAAGGAAAAAGAAGCTCAGCAGAAGCGCGAATCAACATGGAAGCGTTTGGAAGATGTGGCAGCCTCCAAGGCTGTTGTAAGCAATGAAGCTGTACTAGTATCTAAGTTTGCTTCTACTGTTGCCTTGGCTACCAGCAAAAAATCGCGAACTGTAAGTACTTGAGAGCAGATGGATATGGAAATCAGGAATTAAAAAAAGGGCTCTCATCAGCTCTCAACGAACCCAAAGGGTGCAGTTTACGGATCAACAAATCCAAAGGGCGAAGGTTAGGAATTGGCATGTTTCGCACGAGTTTGCAAGCTGATTGTGAAGTGAACTTTGGGTTTCTGTGCATATTGAGGTGACTCTTGTCACCCCGTTACGCAATGGGTTGTTTGCGTATTCCCTTTTTTCTTCTTATGATCTTGTATGCCTTGGAGGTGTTAGTGTGTAGCATAAGGAATCTGAGTTATAGAGGTGAAAATTGTTTGTTTTATATTTATTTGGTGTAATGAGGGAAAGTGACTGCTGCTTTTGTGCTATTGTGCTTGCATTGGCTTGCTTTCATTTATGGTGGTGGTTTGGTGAAAAAGTTGCATATCTTTTGAAGCATTCTCTTTGCATTGTTCTGTCTGGAGTTATTCAACAATCAAGGGATCAAATGTGGTACAGGGTCTTACGTCAATAGACATGATATTGAGGACCACAATCTCATGTATTCAAGTGTTGAAAGAAAAGGAAGATCAAAGTTTATGAACAGAGAAGTGGAAGGAGAACAAGACTGATAAATGTTCCAGGAAGGAAAGCTCAGCCAGTTGTCGAACTAAATTCAGATGAATTTGGAACTTCTTGTGCCATAAATCCATTTAACAAAGTCAATGGGTTTTTCTTCCTTATTGGTCTGCTCTTTCGATAACCGGGTGTCCTGGCTTGCTTGTGCGCATCTCAACTTTTCCCAGGACCTTGAAGTAATGACCGGACAAACCTCCAATGACCCCAAGGTTTGGAACGTTTAGATTTTGTGAGATTTGACTTTGCGACCTCTAGGGAAGCAAGTCTGTCTGATGGAATGGACAGCTTGAATTTCAGTTTCTTATCATAAATCAATCAGCTACATGTTTGCAGTGACTTCACTTGATGTGCGATTAGCTGATATAGTAGCTCACGCAGCTTAGAATGTAAATTGACCCTCTTGACTACGTAGAATGCGGTAGTAATTATATAAAGCTACTTAGTTGCAAATGAAATTGACACCAAGTCCAGGCAGATCCCTTTTTTGTTTTGTTTTAGAGAATGACAAGAAATGCATCATGGTAACGAAAATCCCACTTGGTGAAAATACAAGAAGGTTGTAAATATGCTATATCGCCTAGGCACATCGATTAGTACACTGCTACTGCAAACGTTCACAAACACTTCCAATGAATTTGAAGCAGTTCTTCCCTATAAAACCTTAAGATGTACAAGCTTCAGCCAATGTCAGTATTTCCATCCCAGTACCCTCTCTATCCCACCTTTTTTTTTTAATCGGCAAATCCTCTCTATCCCACCATAGGTACAGAAGCACTTGAACTTTCAAATACACAAAGACAGAAGGCAATCCACATGTCAAAATTCTAATAGTCATCGCCATAGGCCCGGAAACTATAACGCTCTTGGTAGAATCCATTGAAGAAAAGATCAGCCTCGAACCACTTAGGGTAACGAACAAGGTCACCAGCCAGAAACTGCATGAAACGATGGCTCCCTTCAGGCACAACCCTCACCTCTCCTTCCTCGATGTATACGAACTGATCGACGTGCCAGTTCCATGGCAACTTGCACTTGTCCGTCTTCCACATTGACCATCCTGAAACTCCGAGCTCCACCAGTCGCTCAGGTGGCACTTTCCTTTCTACCCTCACGTTGTACAGCTCCTCCAGAGGTTTCTCTTCCCTCGTTGCATTAACAGAATGACCCTTGTACAGTTCCTCCAGAGGTTTCTCTGCCCTCATTGCCTTAATAGAATGACTCTTTCGAGGAGTAATATGTGAAATCTTATACTCTTTGATGCTTGTTTTGGTAGAGAAAGAGCTAATTGTTGGAGCCATGATGATGCTCGCCATGCCTGGACTGTTTCTGCACCATTCCGACACACATTGTGAAAATATGACCAAATTGTAACAATTTCAGAAACCTTTGGATTCACAAAACACAATTATGTCAAAATAATAATCAAGCATGCAGATGAACACTTCAATCTCTCCTAGCAGATTACTGGCTTCCCCCTGTGGCCCGAAAGAGTAAATAAATGATCAATATCAAAGTATTTAAGTATGGTAATACACCCGAAACATGACACCTACTCGCAAAATCCAAACATAGAGCTCGTTTCTACATCTGCATATGAATTTCCCTGAGCTGACACCAGAGAAAGGTAGAGAATGGGAAAAGAAGCATGAAGCTGACAAGAGAAACTAACAAAAAACCAAGCGAACATAATGCTTGCCAAAAAAAGAAAACTACCTAGCTAGGCAAACTTAAAATGCAGACAGTCAGCAGAAGGGCCGCCCGATATGCGCAATGACAAGTACAATGGACTAGAAGCAAAAACAGCTTCATTCTAAACACAGCACTGTTTAAACCTGGAAGAAACCCTTCATATTTTACTTCCCTAACATAATAATTAGCTTCGCAATGTTTTTGTGGGAGCTAGCAGGAATGTTGCTGAACCAATCATTTAGCTCGGGTTAGCTATATGTTGAACCATATCATTGGCTTCAGGAGTGCCAAATTTAATCACACAGGTCAAGGGACTTCTTTGCCGCACATTTGGGGGCATTATGTTGCTTCATATTGCTGCCTTTAACAACACACTTTACAATGGATCAGAATTCTCGTTATTTGAATGAGAACACTGGCATGATTTACCATCCAAAAAAGCCTAGGCTCACGTAATTTCATACTTTAACCAAATCTGCCTGAATGCTAGGACACCACTTAGCCCCACCAGTAACTAGCATCAAATATTTCCCCATAAGGATAATAGGAATCATATTTGTTCTAGAGTTGACAAGGAAAGAAAAGATGACTTGTGGGTTTCTTAAAACCAGTTCTTTCTATTATTGGAGTAATAATAACCGTGGGTTTCCTAAAACCAATCCATTGAGGCTGTGCTTTGATTAAGGACGTGGGGAGGGACTGTGGAGGGAGGAGAAAATGCAAGGGATTTCTCTCCACCTATTCAACTAATCCGTTACTCAACAAATCCCTTCCCAAATCCTTGACTTAAACACAACCTTAAGAAACCAATTGTACTTAACATCCCTCAACAAATCTTTCTCCTCAACATATCCCTCCCCAAATCCCTGACCCAAACACAGCCTTAAGAACTCAACTATTTAACTTAGATATGGGGTTCATAGAACCAGTTCATTAGTATAAAGACCGAAATTCTTGACAAACGAAAAAGAAGCTCAGCTTGATTTGGGTACAAAACACAAGAATGTTGAAGAAGAACTGTGCACTGAAACTGTATATACCAAAGAGTGCTCACCTTATCGTTTTGATGCCAGGACCGTGTCGATTGATTTGCAGCGTCGAAGTTCTAAAACCCTAAACAGAGGTTTTTCTTCACTCGTCAGTTGTCGCCTCTGTAGATAAGGGACAACAGACATACGGATAAAACATATTTCAGGAAATCCCAATAAAGTCCTTCAGTTTTGTTGAAATTACAAAAGACCTCACTTTCCCATAATTTCCCTCCTCAAGTACAGAACTGATAGCGGATCAAAAAAAAAAAAAAAAAGTACAGAACTGATAAGGGTCAGTTTGGGATCGTTAACGTGTCCGATGCTTGTGCTCACGTTTCTCCTCTCCAAAATGGCATCACCGACACCAATATATAAGGTGAGACACTCTCGAAGATTGCTTTTTGTGGGCAATACCCACAAACAAAATCCAATTTTTTTGCTTCAATTGGTTTGAATCATGATGGCGCTTCAATTTAAACTCGAGCAATACCCACCCATTTGTGGTGGCGGCGGCTTCTCTTATTACCCGTTTGCAATTCCACCAATTGGGAGACAAAGGAATCAATCTTTGCAAGCCCAAGCTCTTCCTTCCAGGACCCAGGTGCCCATTTCTAGCTCACTGTAATTGGTTTTTGTTTTTCACAATTTATATTTAGGAACATTTATATTCGTGACTAGATATTGATTGATGGCAATATATTTTGAGGGATGAGATGCCCCAGTCTTTATGAACCAGTTTAGTTCAGTTTCCAGGATGGTGTGAGTAGAATCTGAACACTCGTAAATCTTTTGATGACTTAGTGTGTTTGGGCCATTTTATGCGTACCTCACGACTGATTTCTGAAACAAATCATAAGGTCAACCTATGGGGCCCATTTAAAGTCAGGACTAAGCAGGATTGGCACCGTAATATTTGATAGCTCAAATTCCGAACCTGAAACATAGGAGTAAATCCCAAGTCCCATGCCATTGTCGACAAGGCCAACCCCTTGGGGTTATCTGAGCGCTCTTAAATGGATCGAACTCATTTTGCTCATGTATTGAAGTCTGATAATACATGCACACAAGGAAGGTGTTTGTGGTTACATGGTACCAAGTCTTAAGGACTGAAGGAAACAAGATGACCTGAAGAGTGATGGTTGTCACAGCTCAAGGAAAACCCACTCTTGAGGTCGGTGACTCCCACTTGGGCTAAAGGCAGGGCCCTTGGGCTGTAGATGAATTGAGTTATTCGTGAACTGTTCGAGACTCGACTTGGTAAAGGCTCGTTGGAGTTTGATTTGTTTACTAAATGAACCGAATCCGAGCCTCAATTTTAGGCCCGTTTCGTAAATGAGCTGAACATGAATCTAGCAGTATTCGGCTCAATTAGGCTCTCAAACCTGGAGTATATGAATATCATGGGAATTTTATATATATACGTAATGAAAATTTTAGAACTTGTACAAGTATAAACATTTACAATTACTAAAAACTTACTTATGCATATGTTTTTATCACTTTATATATCCATGAATGTATTTATGTATATACTAAACATTTTATTTGTAGTTTTAGACCTTTATGAAAGCATAAATATATGATGTTATTGGCTCATTAAGACTCGTGAACAAGCTCGAGTTTGACTCAAATCTAGGCAAGCTTAGCTCGAGCTCGGCTTGTCAAATTTTCATTGAGCTTGTGTTCGAATTTGCTAAAAAACTTAATGAACGAATTTGAACATTCTAATATTCAGCTCAATTCGGCTCGTTTATAATCCTCCCAAGTCGCTCGGGACCGAAAGAAGAATGTGGAATGGAGGCTTGAGCTTCAAGAGATCGTCTTAAGGCACAAGCTCCCTTCAGGAGTTCGGACTTCAAACAGTCTTATAGAGAGAGGGAGACCTTTTGACTGAAGGACAACTCCTTGCTCTTCGCATCATACCTAATACTTGACATTATGCGGCCCCCCGAGGTCTCATGATACGAAACTGAACATATCACTGACTTCTGATCAGTAGACTCTCAGGCCTAAGGCCTAGACCTCACATGACTGCTTCCTTACCTTCTGCTAAATCTGTCAAACTACTAAACTTCGGTCCCTTTATATGCCTTCACAAGTCTTACCTTTGGCCTCATAGGCCTGCGACAAACCATTGAGGATCTTCCACCTGCCCTTTGTCTAGCTAGACCTCAGGCCATCTCTCACCTATATAAAAGACCCTTGCCATTGTCCATGACATTACACACATTGCTCTTGGTTCAAGCCATAACCAGAGCATTATTTGGTCTCCTTACTGCCACTCTCTTCTCTAGGATCTGCCTTGGGTTCTCTCCTCTGCCTTCGACCCCCCAAGCCTTCAGCATCTCGTTGGTATCTCGGATCACCTTCAGGCCCCTTAGCCCATCAATTTAGCTCACACGGTTTACTGAAATTGTAGTTTGGCTTATGTTGCTTTGTATGCCCGCTTAACTAAATATGTCTAGCTTCAATTTTGTAGAGGATAATGGAGAGCATTTCAGTGAGTGGGGAAGTTGGCGGCGCTGGTGGGTCATACTCATATGATGCTTTGAAGAGGTTGGACCAACTGTGGTCTGGTATATGCTCTGCTCAAACAGGTATACCAGCCTGTTTGGCATTGTTTTCATTTTTCTAATTTCTGTTTCACGAACTGTTTTCTTGAAGAAGTGTAGATTTGTTTTCTAAAACAGCCCACTTTTCAAAAGTACCAAAAAGATGTTTAGGAACTTTCGAGGACTGCTTTTGAACAAAAATGTGGGCAGTACTTTTCATTGTTTTCGTTTGGAAAACAGGAAAATGAAATGAAAAGCTATAACATAGGGAAAACAAAACAATTCCTGGAAAAATATTTGAAAACATAATTGTTCGATATTGCATGATAGCTATTGCATTTTGCAGATTTGCTAGAACCCCAGAAAGTAGTTTCGAGTGTTCCTGGTTTGTTTAGCCAATCTGATGTGGCTGGTAAAGCAGTAGAAACATTTGATGTGATAGTTTGTGGAGGTACTTTGGGCATCTTCATAGCCACAGCAATGAGTTGCAAAGGTCTACGTGTTGGCATTGTGGAAAGGGGTGTACTAAAAGGGGTATATCGCAATGTGGAAGTTATTTGTAGAGAGTTTGTGGTTATTACCTGCGCTACAACATGACATATTTGCATTATCAATAATCAGAGGGAGCAAGAATGGAACGTATCAAGGAAAGAGCTACTCGAACTGGTAGAAGTTGGCATTATAACAGAAGATGATATTGAACAAGCTATTGCTTCAATATTTAATCCTGTACGGTTTAGAACTTCCTAAATTTATGAAAATTTTATCTTGAGTTACAATCCATACCATCAACCACATAGTTGTCTAGATATCTGCGCAATTCTCTATTTTTGAAGAAGCTTTGATAAATTTACCTCTCTCATGCTGTTCTTGATGCTTGTGCTTGTTTTGATCCTTCCTTCTGATTTTGTACGTGCTTTGCAGAACAGATGTGGATTTGAGGGCAAGGGTGAGATTTGGGTTGAAGACATTCTTAATCTTGGCATTTCGTGAGTATATTTATGTTGTTATGCCATGTTATAAAACTATCTATAGCATGCCATGCTTTACTTATTAGTATGCAAAGAATCATTCTCTGTTTGTGTTTTCATTCTTAATATGTGAGAGAAGTTCAAGCACTATTTTCTTGCCCGAAGAATGGCACTTTCTATTTAGAACAATGCTAGATCTTATGAACTCCCAATGTGCCCACAGCATTATATGTACATACAGTGACATCACACAATTACTGATTAAATAGATTTGACATATAAAAGATCTTGTTTTTCGCATGAACCGGGATACATTGGTTTGGTTCACTGCTCGTGATACTAAGATCTGAGGATGTAGAAATGGAACTCACACAACTATGCTAGCTATACTTGTTCATTTTAATGCATGAGAATGAGTTGTCTCATTGGGAACTATACCATTATCTGCACCTCACAACACTTCTTAGTTTTATGGCTTTTGACATTGTTCCCATACCGGGTCTCTGTGGCTCTGTGCTTGTTTTAGTGTGAACTTCTTTTGGATTCTCATGCAAAGGTGGATATATACCCAATTTTTTCTGTCTTTATTCAAAAAAAAGTTTGTTTCACATGTAGTCTCTAATAATTGCACATCAACTTAAAGGGTTGCTATGACTTTTTAAATGTCTGCCATAGTGATTGAGACATTTCGTAGTGAAGGTGAATTGTTTACACAATCCTCAAAACTGTCACTTGGGTTGTGCCAAATGCATGTGTTTTCCAGTCAGCTTTATGTTAATCAAGCATGAATGTGTAGTTATATTATTCTTCTAAGCATGAAAGTGTAGAATCTATGTCTTTGCTTTAAGTTATTCAAGCATGAATGTGGTGCTATACTTTTCTTCTAAGCATTACATGGGTAAGAACAGGAAAGATGGGAAAATGCCACAGACCCTTTATTCCATGCATCATGCATCAAAGTATGTAACATATGCCTTTTGCTTCACTGATAAGCCTCAATTTGAGAAATAGAAATGTTTGCTGACATTATTTCTCATAATTCGTTGAAGCGTTGTTCTGAGTTTCTTGATCATTGCCTGTGTTCTGTTATATATTGCACATTTGTTGATCAACCAAAGAGACTTGCAGTTTTTTGCTTGGTACAAAATGGGGTCAATTCTGTAGCTCAATTTTCACGATTGTGATTTTGTCTTTTTCTGTCATTATAGGCCTGCAAAGCTTATAGAGGTTATGAAAAAACGTTTTGATTCCCTTGGTGGAATCATCTTTGAGGGTGACGGTGTATCTGGGATAAGCATATACGAGGATGCAGCAGTAAGATCTCTGTCACTGAATTAGTAAAACTGTGGCACGTAATTTTGTTTGTTCAAGAAAAGAACAGCCATGGTGGATCAGTTTGTACATGACTCGCACCGAGAGGCGAGAGTGATTGAGTTGTAAGTTGCTCTGGTGGAAACCTACAATTTTCAAGGAATCATTCAGCAAAGATGATTCCACAATGCGAAAATGGAAGTGTTAGGATGACATACACTGTAAGATTAGCATTATGGGACCACCAAAGCACCAACCGGGGGTGCTCTAGTGCACCCCTATGTAGTGCGGTCCACAGCCGTCGATCTCATCAACTAACGGTTCAGATTAAAAACAAACTTTTCCAGGGAAGAGTTTGTTTTTAATCTGAACCGTTGAAAACACTTTTGGACGGCTATAATGCCGCACTACACATAGCGCACTACAGCGTTTCCCAATCCCCAACCCAGCAGCCAAACAGAGGTGAAAAAAGCAGCAACTGTTCTTAGAGGAAGAAATGAGATTGAGGAATTTAAAGCTCTCAAAATGACATTGATGTGATCTGAATTCCGAAGTTCCGAACCCCTTCTCCAATTATGAGTGGATATTGGCATATAGTTGGTGGACAACAGTATTGATTAAAAAAAAAAAAAGTACTAGTGAAGCAGAAATATTATCATATATTTTTGTTATACTAGTTTAAATGCTGTAGTTCTAAGAGATATACTTCTTCCGGCATTTTTTTTTGGCAGGTCTTGCAACTAGCAAAAGGGAAGATTTTGTCATCACGTCTCTTAATTGATGCTATGGGTAACTTTTCCCCAGTGGTAAAACAGGTCAGGTTTGTCCAGTTCTGCAAAACTACTCTCTTCATGCTCTTGAATAGCTCAGAGTATAATTTCCGCGGTTGGAACTTAGTTGCTTAAGTGTAAGATGCGTTGTATGTGAACAACTAAAGTGATTTTCAATGTTTTTTTTTTTTTTTTTGTACTTTTGCTTCTTATTAACCAATGAATGGTTAGTAAACGACTGAAAATATTTTCTGTCTTGAACATCGGAAGACAATACATGTAGCAGAAGAACACCTTAACTTGGTTTAACATCTCACTGGAAATCTTGAGGTACGAAATGGCAGTGAGGAAATGGTATAAGTGTCCTCTAAACTACCAAGACCTGAGTTTTTCAAATCTTGAGGTACGAACTGGCAGTGAAGAACACCTTAACTTGCTTTAACATCTCTGATTACCCTGTCCATTTGATCATATAAAACGTGGTCGTCAGGTGACGATGCATGCCAGGAAGCAATAGGACAATGCATGCACGATGGCAGCCACTTGTTTTTTTGACCATCGATGGCAGCCACTTTGTTGTAATAATAGTGGAGGTTAGGTTTTTATGGAGGCTGCCCGCACTGTATTGGCTAGAAAATCACTAGGTAATAAATACATCCTATGAAACTGCTTTCAGATGTCGTATGATTATTACAGATAAGACGCGGAAAGAAGCCAGATGGTGTTTGCCTTGTTGTTGGGTCTTGTTGTCGTGGTTTCAAAGATAACTCTACAAGTGATGTCATATTCAGTAGTTCAGCTGTGAAGGAAGTTGGAGAATCAGTAGCACACTACTTTTGGGAGGTGATATGATTTTGCAGTGTAATTTTGTTTCTTTTTGCAGAATTTCTAGTATAAATTTGGTCGACGAAAAAAATGTTTTTATTCTCACAATTGAACATTCTATGAACATTATGCAGGCATTTCCTGCTGGTTCAGGCCCCATGGATCGAACTTCTTATATGTTCACCTATGTCGATCCGCATCCAGGATGCCCAAAATTGGAAGAATTACTTGAAGACTATTGGGATCTGATGCCTAATTATCAGGTTGTACTTCAGAATGTAGTTCACGCTCATAGAAGTTGTGATTGCATTCTGTATATCTCTCAAAATCTTCAATTCTGTACAAGACCACTTGTTGTGTTTCTGTTGCCTTTTCAAGAACTGTATTGTTTGTTTTCCTTTATAATTGGTCAGAGAAGAAGTTCTGTTAATTGTGATTGTGATTATGGTGCTTCCAACTTCACAGGGAGTCTCTCTTGACAATCTGGAGATTTTGAGAGTTATATATGGCATCTTTCCTACGTATCGGGGGAGGTAAAGATGCAAACCTTACATGAGCTAGCCAAAATTCTCTTTGCTGCTATCTCCAGTAGTCAGTCAGTACTGCATTAGGAAATACATTGATTTCCAACACGAGGATAATGTGTTAAATAATGCTTTGGGTAATTCATACTGCCTATCTTTATATTCAGTTTACAAATGATTGTTCAAATTCTACCATTTAATCAATGAATGAGTCTTCTTGTATTTTTCTTGCTTTATAAATTTCTCAGGCTGTATACTCGTTCAATCTGACCCCTTTCTCTTCTTAATTGGGAGGATTGACTCGACAGTCCATTGCCAGCGGCTTTTGATCGAGTTTTACAGGTGTTCTTTGAACCCTTTTCAAGCCTCAATTACATCATGGTCATTTTGTAATTGAATGCATTAGTCTCATGTTATTGTCCTGAGCAGTTTGGCGATGCAAGTGGCATACAGTCACCAGTTTCCTTCGGTGGTTTTGGGAGCTTAACTAGGCACCTGGGGAGATTATCAGCTGGTATACACCTATCTCTCACCAAAAACAGGATTTGGAGTTCCTATTTTCATGTTTGTCATGCGACTCTTGTCACTTTAAATGATATTGCATTTATAGGATCATTATCCACAATCATATAAAACTAGGATCCATAATGCTCCCAAAAGATGGTCCGGATATAGGCTTGCTTTCAAGTCAATTGCTATCCAAACACTCTCTTTGTGATAACTCTTTAGGAATTTGAATTTTGAGAAAACACAAGTTAAAAAGTAATAATTCGTCTTCTTTTCGTGTGGGAACCAAGGTATATATGAAGCAATAAATGGTGATCTACTGGACTCCAACAACTTGTCTCTCCTGAATCCATACATGGTAGGTATTTTCAGGTTAATGTTAAAAATTGTGTGGCTTCTCCTGTCGTTTCCTTAATTAATTTATGTGCTTCACAGCCCAACTTAAGTGCATCGTGGTTGTTTCAAAGAGCAATGTCAGCAAAGAAAGAGTCTAATGTTTCCCCCGATTTCATCAATGAACTTCTTTATGTCAATTTTCAAAGTATGCAGGTAAGCTTGAATTACATTGAAATAAATTTCCTGCCAGAAAAGCTAAAAGGTTTTTTTCCCCCCCCTGCTCAAACGCTTATGGTTCATTTTCTCTCTTTCTATCAAAATTTATGTGTACTTTACCAGAGGTTAGGAGATCCAGTTCTAAGGCCATTTCTTCAGGTGATCTTTTTTTATTCAGCTTTAATTTGTTGGAACATTTTTTTTTTTGTCTCTAGACTCTTGATAAGAGAACATTGAACCATTTTTTTCACTGTCCCTTTACAGGATGTTATACAGTTCGGCCCTCTGGTGAAGACATTGGGCCTAGTGATGATAACTAAACCTCTAATTATCCCCTCAATATTCAAGCAGGTAAATACGTACAGATGTTATGATTTTCCTTCTTTACACTAAGTTGTATCCCAAGTGACATTACTATAGCATTTCGGCATTCAATAGACGGTTCATTGACACCACCGGTAAAAGATACAGTATGAGACGGTGCTGATGTTGCTTGAGACTTCTACACAACCGTTTTACCATCCCCCCTTTTGTGAAAGATACAATATTGCTTATGTTCTATGTCTATGCTACAATAATTAAAACCTTTGTTTGATTTGCATGATTGAAGGAGAGGAACATAATGGAAATAATTTTTGGAGATCACCTCAGGTTTTGCATTAATGTTGAAATGCTATTCCCCAAGAAGTCGGGATTGGCTGCAAAATTTAGAGAACAACAGCATAATTGGAGAAGGATCAGCATTTACGAAGCCAAATTTTAGGATGTTACCTTTGGCTGCCTCACTTTGTATGATGATACCTCTGGAGGAACACTGGCATTGTGGCCACTTGCAGCCTTGCAGCAATGGCTCAAGTTCTTGAAGCCCATGACCTCAGCTTTAAAAAAAATTAAATTTATCTCTTGGTTCTATAGTTTCCAAGTTTCAGACATCTTAGTCAACTAACTCATTTTTATTGATGATACTCTTTTATTATTGGTTGCATGTTTTAGGTCGGTGTTCCGGTACTCCTTGACTGGTCTGGACACTTCTTCATGTTGGGTTACTATACATTTCTTTCCACCTTTGTTGATCCTGTTATTAGGTAACATAATCGTACATGTGGTTTTCTTGTGTCAATCTGTGCATTATTTTCAACTTGAGAACACTTCTTCGTGTTCGAGACTTTTCATTCTCTTCATTCCCAGAAATTCTGACAATCTTGCTAGGCCGTTGGTAAATGCATTTCCAGCCAAAATGAAGTACAAATGGAGGCGGCAACTCGAGGCCTGGCAGTATGGATCCGGTTTAGACTACAAAATGAGCAACCCTAACACAACTAAGGCTGAGAGAGGAATGGGCACTGGTGGTGAGGCTTGGGCAGAGAGCAAGAGTCTTCCATGACCCTTGCCAGATCAAAGAAGGGTGGTAGTTAATTTGTCTTTTGTTGTCACACATTTCTCATACCATTGGGAGGTGATATCCAAGACAACCTGGTTATCAGGACTTGTCCTTTCCAGTTCTTAATCAGCACTAAATTAAAAGCTTTACCATTGGAATAGCTGAACCTCAAACCATATGGGTTACAAACTTTTACCTGTAAATATTATGAAAAATGCAAAATTTAACCAATGTTTCCTTTTTTGCTTCCTCCGTGGTTCGAATTGACTGTGGTTTGGACGAACGTGATATGTTTGAAACAAATGAAGAGAAGATAATTTCATTATGCCTTGACAAGTCTGCTTCGATACACTCTATCAAATCGGTAAACATTAGAACTTATCATCAAATTCATTTAATAGAAACACTACCGCATAACTTAGGACACCTTGCAACTTATTTATACAACAAACATCGAATTTCTCGGATTTTTATTTACATGAATTATGGAAAATACAAGAATTAGTTGGGTGTCTTGGCACCCAAAATTTTAGAAAGCTCCTTGACTAAAGGCTTCTCTTTGATGTTTTCCTCTCTTTCGAAATGCCATTTCTTCGACATGTCTCCAGCCTGAAATAAGATCACTGTTAGTTTGCAAGCATTGCAAGTAGCTAGCTTTGAACTCCTATATTATCCAGTTCAGATTTCCTGAGTTTCCATACCCAGTTTTTTAGGGGGATAAATTGCTCCTTCACCGTCTCTAATTTTGGCTGAACAAGGTCTTTTCCTTTAGACTTAACGTCATCCCCCTGTCAGCATTATCACCTGTGTAAGCATAAGGCTGTTTTTTGGTTCTCTATCTTTCAGTATGCAAAGAAATTTCATACCGAACCATACACAACCGAATCAATTATTGAGGAAATACAACCCATTTACAAAAATGCCATCAAACGGAAACGGTACTGAGTATATCGAAGAGCTCACAAAACCTAAAAAAAATTTGATCTAGAGAGGAATAACCTTCGTCCGAAAATGTATGACCGATGGATACTTACAGTGTGAAGTTCAAGTTTGGAGACTACCAGTCCAAATACAACAGTGGCACCACCGAAGACGAGAGCAGTGGCAACAGCAAATGCCTTTGCAACTACAATAGCAACAGAAGAACTAGCGTTACTTTAAGAATTTACAGTTCGTCTCACCATGCAATTGCATAGAATTACCCGGAAAGATAAAGAGTGACCAAGTTACTTGGTGAAGGATCTCTGAACATGATGGGCTAGACCCACAAAGGAAAAAGGATTTAATTTAGTAGGCTGGGAGAGATTCCAAACTAATGTTTTTTCCTCCTCCTTTATCGTTATTGTGGGGCTCCAGTGACCAACAGATTTATCATTTACCCGACAGAGAGACAGGAAAACAAACACAGACTACAACATCGAAAAACCATCATTCGAGTAAAATCCAACTTAATATCCAAGATTTAGTTTATTAGCTAAAATCGGCTACTAGGAAGGAAATTAACAGAAGTTCAAACGAATTGAATATTGTTCTAAGCAGGTTCAAACCTACTTTGAGATAGGCCTGCAGCTGCAGCCTTCAACTTTTCAGGATTGACGGGGGTGTATTTGTCACGTCGCAGTTCATTGGCAGTTGATGCTAAAACACCGTTACCCGAGTTTGGTATTTGCCACCTGCATGATACAGTGAAGCAATTGTTCAGATTCATGCCAACTGAACAACTATTTGAGTTTCTATAAATACATTCCACACATTTTCATTTCACAATCACTTATTAGAAAATGAAATTCTATTTGGGAAATCTCAAAGCAATTTCAAGATATATGGAAAAACTTTGAAGCCTACTTCCACTCCCACTCAATCGCGTAATTTTTCCACCATATGAAGATACGAAAGAGCTGATATTTTGTTGGAAATCAAACAAAAAAAACCTATTTCCTTACATCCAGAGGTACATTAAGGCTTTCCAGTGATCTTCAACGAAGTATTGTTTCCCAAGATGCAAAGACCGAAAAACACATGTCTTCTCTTTTAATTTCGCATATATGAACAAAGCAACCCTCAGTAAATGAGAAGAATAGTGAGTAATTAGTTGGATTGGGAAAATAAACTAGAGATCCCACTAGCCAACACCTTGAATCATGCACCAAGCCTTGTACACCAAAGCCTTAATTTTTCGGTTTTCTTTTTCACGATTTGGTCGACAGACGTATCACTTACCCCAATTGAATTAGACCAAAGTACTTGAATTGGGCAAAAAAACTGAGAACCCACAATCTAAAAACTACCAATAGCAAAACAAAAGATAGATTGGCCTAGTAGTAAGGCATGAGACTTGGGGGTTTGCGCATTCCTAAGGTCTCTGGATTGAACCGGTGTTATCAACTCCTTTTGGGGCGTTCATAACTTTGGTCTAGCTTCAATTGGGACCCCTATAAGTGGACAGTAGAATTGGTTGTTGGAAATTTACGGAATTTCGGGTGAATGAAACCGGGATTTTGGAGGGTCTTCCGAGGCAACCGGTCCCGGGTTCGTCGTATCTGGACACCCCATAATCAATAGACGTATTGAATTGTGGGATTTCGTAACCCCTGGCCATGATGATGTATTATTCAGCAATTGATGGCTGTTTGATTCTTGTAACCTCCAGCATTTGATGGCAGCATAATGGCTGAATTCATTTCAGCGATTAATGGCTGCATTCACCCCTCCTTCCTCATCTACTCTATATAAAGGAGGCTCCCGGTTTGCAGTAGGTACAAGCAATTCCATAATCCTCCTTCATATTCAGAAATTCGTTTTGAGAGAGAAAGGCAGACGGTAGTCAGTTCGCCAAGGCGGTCGACGGCGGTGTTCCGACGGCTTGCGGTTTAGCCGAGCCAACCCTGGGAGGAAGACGCCGAACACGAACCTACAACACCGACGGTAGGCGGCGAATCTTTCTTAAGGAGACTGTGGTACCACACAGGACTCGGTTTGGTTTCGAAAATTCTGTTTGTATCTCGTTCTTACAATTTATCTACTGTTATGTATTTTGTAACTTGATTCGTTCATGTAATCATGTTGTTATCAATGAGATTGTTCTCTGGAATTTCTATTATTGCCGAATTTTTTCCACATTGGTTCCCAAGATTAGTCGAAAGGTGCACATAAGTTAGCTCGGACAGAGTTATAAAAAATTAGCAAAACGAAAGAAAATAAATGACCTTTTGGGTCCACATCGTAGCCAAATTAAGTGAAAGTACTTGAATTAGGCTCAAATTTGAAAACCCACATCAATAACCGAGGAAGGAAGATGAGAAATGACCTTTTGGGGCCAAAAGTGACCTGAGGTAGAGAAACGTAAGCCTTAAGAGGGTTCAAAGCGTCGCGCGAGACAGAAGACGAGTTATTAGGATCAGATTGAAGAACCCACTTGGATGCTGTGGAAAGAGACGAATCAGGCGGCGGTTGGAAGATCTTTGAGGGAAGAGAGTGCCTCAGAACCTCGGGTAGAACGTCGGCTTGGGCTTCGTCGTTGCCGATTGGGGATTGTGATGCTCGTGACGAGAGATTTGGTTTGGCTTTTTGGACGAGGCGGGTAACGGCGTGTTTGGATTCTTGGAGGAAGTATGCCCCCTCTGCGCCTGCTAATCTTCCTGGCAGGAAACTCATCCTCTGGGTCTCTCTCTCTCTGGACGTAGCTCTGGAGAATTTGAACGCCGTGTTATTTTATAGGCTGGGACGAAATTCCTGTGGTTGTTTATTTTTGAACTTTTCTGGTTACTTTATCATTTTTTTTTAATGATATTTGCAGATTTTAAGCTAAAAAGAATTATTCAATATACAAATTTTTTGGTGTTCAATGATGGTTTTTTTGGGCTGAAAATAAGAAGGGCGTATTGCCTGCCTCCACTGAGGGAGGAGGTGAACTTACCATGTAAGCTAACACCCAAACCCACTCGTAGATTTTTCACGCTCCTTTTTTGTAATGATCACACTTAATTTTTTATTTTTTATATGTTAATTTAACAAAAATTAACTTTTTATTAATATAATCTTTCACACTTATTAGACAAGATTGTAATTCACATTTGAATAGGACAAAAAGGAAAATACATTTGTCAAAAAAAGGGTTTGAAGTCATTTACCAATAAATGATGGTCATGGTTTTTGGCTGCTAGAAGATGGAAATTGAAAATTTCAGGAGGAGAATTGTTGCTCTTTCTTCCAATTATTATTTTTATTTCTCAAAATCGAAAGAATCTCAAGTCCGTTGCATTCAAATTTATTTCAATAGTTTATCGCAAAAAAAAAACTAATTCTGTGATTTTTTGTAGGAGGCCTCGTCAATAGTGGCACCACAATGACAACTGCTTATCAACAACTTGCATGCTTTTTTTTGACATCTAACTGTCTGATTAATTTATAGCTAGTTTAACTTTTCATTTGATTTGTATGTGTTATCTGTCTCGTTTGTGTGGAATCTTTTTTTTCCCAATTGTATTAGTTACACACAGTAGATTGTAATAACGTTGATATTAATATATTTCTTACTCTTTCAAATAATAATAATAATAATAAGACACTTTACTTTGCCACCTACGGAAAATTACACTCATCTTAGACCACGAAACAAAATTTCAAGCTCCTCTCCTGTCTGTAAAATATCATTTTAGAAATTTCAAAATGTTAGAAAGGAAATAAATAAAAAAACCCTAACAAGTCTTGTAGTAATTGATTGCAAAATGCGGGGAGGCATAATAGTAACAAGGTATAAAAGGGAAGTGATTTTGCCACTCTCATTCTCTCTAACGGCACTCCCTTTTTGTTTCTCCATCTCCATCACCTAATATCGACACAAAAGGGGAGTGCCATTAGAGAAAAGAGGAGTGACAAAATCACTCCCCTTTAAAAAGGCAATTATGCACCAAAATGTAATAACACAGAGAATACAATACATTAACGAGGGGTGGAATCGTCATGTCTCCTCCTTGTCTTCCCAAATCCGGCGACAAGTGATTGTCGGCGAGGTAATAATGGTGTGTTGGGGTTAGGGTTTGATGGATTAGGTTTGTTTCTGTTTTTTTCTTCTGTCGGTTTGTCTGGCTTTTCCAGCTAGATCTTCCATTCCGGGTCTGTATCGGTCTGGTTTCCCCAGATTCGATGGGTGTTGGTGGTGGGAGAATAAGTCTCCATGTTTTGGGGTTTGGTTCGTTGCTGTTTGTTGGGTTTCGCTGTGGTGGTTCTCAGTATCTGTCGTTGAGTTGTCCGTCAATTCTCCAGTAGGTGCTGGTATCTCGACCGTGAAGCCGTCCAGATTTCATATGTGCTTTCTCGGGTTTGAGCTAGGAAATCGTTTGGATTTCTCTACTACCTGGACCTAGATTGATTCCTAATCTAGGCGATTCGTCAGTCTTGCTTCTGCAGGGTGTGCCTATGTCGAAGTCTTGGTAGTTTGGGTTCGTTTTTGTATCATTTGATGGAATCTGTATTGCCTACGGGCTCTGATATGAAATTGACAGTTTTCAAAAAAAAAAAAAAAAAACGAGGGGCGGAATTTATGGATGCAATTGACTTTGTGGGATAAGGTTCACCTTAATAATCGGAACTGTTTATTCTGTAAAGCTCGTGAAAAATATTAATTTTGTCAAAAATCATGTTAATCTAATATCGATTAATATCTCATTGGAAAGCATTAAAATTGGGTTTGGCCACACTGAATTAAACCCATCAAACTCATTGTTACAAACATAAATGGTTTCCAATGAGATAGTAATCGGTGTTTGATTTACATGATTTAACGTTAAAGACAACTTATACAAAATGAACGATTCCGATCGTTGAAGTAAACTCTTTTTGAACCCAAAAAAGCCCAAGCCAACTCCTATATATATATTGAATCAATAAACCTACAAAGTGATAGAAGAAAGTCAAACGGAAAGATGGGTATGTAAAGTCAAAGTCGGCCTTTTATATTTCTTGACGTGCAAGCAGCGATCGAGAAATTACGTATTAAGGGCCCAACATTCTTCTCCAAGACTCCTCCCTACGTTCACATGTTTTTTTGTTTTTGGATCTCATAGGAGAAGGAGAATGTTGGGGCACCCCCACGATACTCGGGAGCAAAATTATTGGACGGAATTCCTCTCTTCTTAATTTTAACAGAACAAAGAACATAATGTGAAGGGTACGGGTACGCGGCGAATTCTTTTCCGTCCATTTGCTTCGAACCAGTTCAGTTCATTTGATCATTAGTCACTAGTCAATGACCTCAAAAACTTTCCGAGTCGGTATTCATCTAGCTAAAAAAGCTTTCTGAATCCAAAGTTCTGCGAGTTATTACTGTGTTTGGTTTGTAGTTTTGAGACTTATTTTCGAGATAAAAAAGTTTTATAGGTTTGCATATTTTTTCGTCTTTGGTAAAAATTTTAACATTTTAATAAATTCTTTTACTTTTTGAATAGAGATACGCTATGTACATCTAAAAAGTAAAAAATAAGTAAAAAATTTGACAAAAAATCACTAAAGACGAAAAAACACGGATGACGAAACAGTTAAAAATTTTGGAGAGATTATTTTCTGAGATGAGAACCAAACAAAGTACACTAATCAATATTTACCAAAAAAACCAATTTACTAATCACTAAAATGGATATATTATATTCTCTTTCGTATGTCATAAAATGGAATGGCGTTTAGGAACTTGGAAAAGCATAAGAATTCCAACCTTCAGTATCTAGTTGACAAGGACCAAAAAATTTCCCACTAAAAACAAAAAAAAAAAATTCTCGGAAGAGAGAGAAATTCATTGATGAGTGAATATGATTACAATCAACTGTGCTCATCTAACACAACTGATACAAAGACTTAGGGAAATGATATTTGCACTTCAAAAATTGATGCAGACACTCTAAAATCAGACTTGTATAATTTTAAAGTCATTTTCCTTTGTTTTTTGGAGTGTCTGTATCAGTTTTTGGAGTGCCAATATCATTTCCCAAGACTTATTGTATTACACACTTGGTGACAGGTTATAACACATCCAAACCAAATGAAGAATTCTAGTTCAACGATAAATTGATCATTAGACGGTCGGTGCCGGAAGTTACTTTTCGATGTCCAGCTATCACGGTAGTTCCACAGTGCTTCCTAAAAAAAAAACTCTATAAGTTTGTTTTAAAAGCAATGGGAAACACCAGGGGCAAACCAATTAAATTGGCATTCCCAATTCACATGTGGTGTTTAATATTGGTGAGTGGGGCAACAATTCTTATTGGGACGCTCCAAACCAATACTACTACAATGGAAGGCAATTTCTTCAACTCCGTAATAATTCATTCACTTTGGTTAGTGCAGGCAGGACTCTCTTGTTTTTCTTTTTCCTTTTTTGAATTGGAGTGCAAGACATAATTAATAAGTTTACCTAGAAAAGGGTAAAGGAGTAAGTATTAGTTACTCCATAACCAGCCAGCTCCCCTCTGATTCTCTGAAGACCGCAATTACCACTTAAATTGGTTAGATGCACCCCAAGGTGGGGAGAGACCATTCGTCCCCTTTTTTAATTGTTTCTTGTTTTATTCTAACTGGATAGTTAATAGATTATATTTTTCAATTGGTAATTTCTTTTACATGCAATATAGATCTTGTTTGATAACTTTCGATTAGTACTATTAAATAAACTTTTCAAAATCACCTAAGGTGGGTTTCAGAACTCAAAAAAAAGTCCTTAATTTTTAAGAAGACAATTTCAAGCTAAAAAATGAAGGATTTATTGAAATCTAAAAATATGCACTATGGATCTTGTTTGAAAGATCTCATTGAGATCTTTTATACGATGCAAAAATTTGAAAATTTATTTTTCATTTGCATTATTTTTGAGTTTGAAAGTGTAAAATAAGCTACTTATTTTTTAAGAATGTTTCTGGAACGGAGCCCTAGACCCTCATAGATAGATTACATAATATAATCAATTGAAAAGTGGTATGAATTTAAAAAAGAAAAAAACTAAAAAATTGGAACGGAGGGAGAAACGGTATATTGAAGTCGAAAGGCTAGTCTGTTGACGAAGACCTGAAACTTAAAAGGCTTTTTATTCCGAATTCCCCCTCTAAATTTCATATTTGAAATATTCTAGTATATACTATTAACACTCATAGGGTCGGTCCATACAAGGCTCTGTTTGGCATTGTGACTTTGTCGAAACTTCAATTGAGATCCAATGAATAATGAGATCGCACCTCTAAGAATCAGTCGAAATGTATGTAAGTTGATCCGAACATCTTGATATTTTAAGAGAGAGGGAAAAAAAAAAGCATGTTGAAGCTAGCCCTTCTCTGTTTAGATGAAAGAGCCATGGAAACAACTCATATTCCTGCATTTTCGTTCTCTCCATTAATATCAAGAGAGAGAATGAGCCAAACAGCAATCAAGTTGTTCGTTTTCTTCCTCTTGTGCAGTGTGGTACTCTCATTAAGTGCACAGGGGTTGTTGAATGAAATTATGGGTATTTACAACACCTATTTAAACTTGGGTCCAACGAGATAATGGTCCGGCGAGTTGTGACCACCGGACTCTGACTCGGCAACGACTCAATAAAAGAAGCCCTGAAATGGTTTTTTTTTGATAGGAGTTAACTCTTTTTTCTTTTTCTTTTTTTAAAATCCGAGCTTTTACTCCGTATTTTCTATTTATAGAATAATATAACCAAAAGATTGATTTTTTAGAACCTATATTTAATGGGTTTTTAAAAAAAAATAAGTTACCCTAATTAAGTACTGACAATTGAGTCATTTCAATAGTGGAGTGATCATAAACTTGTAATCATAGGCTTTTAAGTTTCTTAAGACTAGCTTTAGTAAGAAAGCATTGATTAAAAATTTAAAATGATTAATCAATCCAAGTCTTTTCTTGTGTGTTTGGTTGCCGAGAAAACCAAGGGAAAAAAAGCAACCCATTCTTTCTGAATCTTTTTTGGCCAACTCTTTCCACAAGTACAAACTTCACTAACAACAAACACAATTCATTAATTAAAAATTAGTCGAAATTAGTCCAAAGACTTATATTTATTGAGAAAGCATTGAAGCATGATGAAAATGATTCATCAACTCAAGATTTTGTGTGTGTGTTTGGCAGCCGGGAAAACAGAGGAAAAATAGTAGGAGTAGGATTCACGTGACAGCCGTACTGAAATGTACAGAGGATCAAAAAACAGGGGAGGAAATCAAGAAAACCCAATTTTCTTCACCACAATTCACAATACCAAAAATCTTACAAACAATTTGCATCTTCGTATACGGTCTTCAAATCGACTACTGCGCTACAAAAGCTACGGAAATCTAAAAGCAAACATGCAAATTACCTTCTGTGCAATATCTCCAATGGTGATTCAGAATTTATTTCGGGCAGGCGAAATAAATTCTGAATCACCAATGTCCTGATATCTGATCTACCACAATACAACTACACACTTATTGGTATGCTTAATGAGTACCACCACGCCATATACTTACACAAGCATCAAAAAATAGCAAAATTGAACACAAACCCATGTGAAATTCTGGGAATCATCGCTTGTTGTGGAGTGGATTTGACCCAGTGGGAACCTTTCGCTTTTCGGCCTCGAATTCTCTATCCGCCGGAGAGGTAGGCGACGGACGGAAGGAATGGGGGTTTATGCCGGAAGAGGGGCCGGAAAAGTCTCGCCGGAGGGAATGAGTTGCGGGGGAAAAGAAGAGGAGAGAGGCGAAAAAGAGGCAGAGGTGAAAGCGATTCATATTTTTGAAGGGCGTGTTTGGGAGAGAGAGATGGATGAGAGAGATTAGCTGGGTGGTGGCATTGGCTAGTTATTATATATGGACAAGGCCAAGTCTAGGGTAGCCAGAAGTGTGTATGGTGATGGCACCTTAATTAAGCTTGGATTTTAGTGCCAAAGGATCTAACAAAATACCCTTTTCTTTTTTTACGGATCAGTTTATGTGCACATTGTTTAATTCTTGAGGACCCATTCTCATAATCCATTAGCGGGACAAGCTCGATTTACAATTGGAGTAAAATCCCCTATAAATTGGTTTCATAGTAATTAATAGCACCTGAGAGGTTACTCCTTAGGATTGAAAGTGTAATAGTCCTCATCTCATTGTAAATTGTCCATTGATTTGGTTTGTTTTTATAGTAGTTAATTTTGGTTTCGTTTTTCAGAACAGGGTCCGATCTAAAATGATTTGCTCTGTGGATTTATGTTAATGGTTTTAAACATTTTGGACAAAATAAAAATACAATGTTCCCCTACAATGTTTTTTTTTTTTTTTGAACAAGTATGATACAATGTGATCATAGGCCAGAAGGGATGATGATTGGGTGGGGTGGTGGGGGGGGTCACAATTCAATAGGGACAGTGACGCCAGGGAATTGAAAACGAAGCATATCTATATGTGAAAGCTTGGAGTGAGTACTGGGATTTATTGGAGGACCACAATGGCCTTGGGCTGTCTCACCAGATAAGCCAGATTTTCCCATCTTTAAGTGGTGAAATGCAGTGGAGACAAGTTACAGATCAAGGGTATTTTGGTCAACTCAAAAGTCAAGGCCATTTGCCGACGCACTTGATTTTGTCTAGTTGGAAAATGTAGAGTTCAGGATCCCATGGTCCAATTAATAATGAATACAAATCCTAAAATGGTTCTTTGTGTGGGTTCATCAACTTTTTATGTTAGGTTAATAGGCTACACCAGTTTCAGACTTTTGTTATCTTGAAATGGTTACAAGCAAGGACAACGAAAGGACTATGAGAAAACGGAGGTCAAATGTATCGGAAAAGTGTCTATACCTTTGTTCTTGTACAATTTCAATCGCAAAATAGCACAAAAGTATATTACTGTTGCTATGCAATTTGGATTGCACAAAAATATGTTACCCCAATTGAAATTAATTACACAGGAAGAGCGGAGCAGGCGCCTTTTGGTGCATGCGACTTGTTTCGAAGAAAACATTATTAGTATCTCTTGTGGGTGCAAAATTAAAAATACGAAAATGATATGGGTACCGACGGTTTCCGTTCGCGCCGGGCCGTTTTCGGCAATCGAACGGCCGATCTGAGCCGTTCATAAATTATAAAAAAAAACCAAGGGGCCTTACGCGAGAATCAACGGCATCTGATGTGTGTAGAGTGCTTGATCTAAATACCATATTTTTCGTGTTTATATGTATATACATATATTGATATATACACGAAAATAGGGTGCTTGATCCAACCACCCTGCACGTATCGGATGCCATTGATTCTCGCATTGGGCCCCTCAATTTTTTATTTTTAAATTTTGGACGGCTCGAATTAGCTGTTCGGTGGCCAGAGACGGCCCGGCGCGACTGTCGGTACGGTACTCATAGCAGTACTCTTAAAAATAAGACTGTTCTAAAAATATCTTGGCTGTTTCTCATGTTTCCAATCAAACCCAGATAAAGGAAAACGGTTTAAGCTCCCCTTTATACTCCATGCCACTTTACTCCTCCAAGCTTTTTTTGGTGTCCAATACAAGTCTCAGCAATGATAATCCGAACTGCTTATTTTCTACATCTCGCGGAGAAGAACAACTATGTTTAAAAAAAAAAAAACTTGATTGGATAGTAAAAAAAAGTCAAAAACTCGTAGGATTTTTTTGAAAAATCAATGATTTAAGATTAAAATCTCATAAACTGTCCATCTAATGAAGTGTAGGAATATATAAGCTATTTATGAGTCTGTATCTTCACAAAAATCTTCTTCCCTGCGAAATATACAAACCCAATAGTTGGGGTCATCAACGTGAGCCCAAGTTAGAGTCCCCAAATATGAGTACGAGGAATAAGGAGGGATGTGGTATGGAGGGCAGTTTGGTCCGGGGACAACCTTATTTCCTTCGATTCGTATCTTTTTCCTTTACAATCTCTAAGTAATGGAAGACATAAATGATAGAATTCAGAAAACTGTCCACGAAAGAAAATTGGACAGTCGACCGTCGAATTTTCTTTCCTGGTTCCTTTTTCTATATTGTATCAGACTTTAAATGAAAGCTCATCAGTAAACCTACTAAATTGGACGGTCGACCTTCCGGTTTTCTTTCCTGGTTTCTTTTTCTATACTGTACTAAACTTGAAATGGAAGATCATCGGTTAACCTACTTCCCACATTCATTCTAGTTTTTAACCTTTTCATTGTAATTCAAAGGTGCTATTCGATTCAAACCTTCATATGTTGACAAAGTGAACCACCCTAAGCACGAATAAGGTAATCTTCATGATATCACTTCATATATGGGAAAAAAGAAACCCTTATCTTTGACTCTAGCTTATAATTTCAAAAAGACAAATCAGGAGATCTATTAAATTCCATAAAGGAGAGGTAACAACCAAAAATGTGCATGTTTATCCAAAGAGATGGTCTAGTGGTCAAGGCCTAAGATTTATATATGAATTTGCTCTTTTTTAAGGTTTGAGGTTCGAAACTTTTCAGGTGCTATAAGTTTCTTTCGGGCCAATCCATGTAGAGTTTTGCTCTATATTTAATAGAAACCCCTACAAGTAGACGGTGAAATTAATTTCGTAAAATTAGTCAATATGAGTGCAAACTAGCCTCAACACCTATTTATAAAAACAGACCAGAATCAACAATGTGAGTAGTAGTATTTTATTTTAACAAAAGAAGCAAAGGTCAAGGGTTACTGCTCTCGTTGTACGGCGTGGGCTTGGAATTTCAACGATATTTAAACCAATTAAAGCAAAGTTTGTGAGTGTTGCTTATGTTCTTTCCACCTATACATGTTCATAGGGTTAATTTTAGAAATAATCCCTCTAGTTTGCATGTAATTTTAATTTCGTGCCTCTAGTATTAATTGTGTCATTTTTAACCCTGTAGTTTATATTTTGTCTCAATTTGGTCCCTCTCACTAACGGTGTAATTAGAACTAACAGAACTCTAGGGTAAAATTGACATTTCACTCGTAGAGGGACTGTTTTAAAAATTGAGACAAAATTCAAACTAGAGGGATTGTTTTAAAAATTTTACATTTTATTTTTGATTTTGCAAGGACAAACTCATACCTAATATCTTTCTCACCTTAATTATTTTTCTTTCATTGAATTATCAAAATATATTAGGGAAATAAAAAACATTAATTTTTTAGAATATAATATAGATAATATTACGAAATTCGAAAAGAATCCCTTAGTTAAATAACTTTGCATTGGTTTTGTTCTTTCAATGGATTTATCTTGAATTTTACAATCCCATTATGTTCTTTTTTACGCTTTTCAAATTTCATAATATTATCTGTAATATATTTGAAAATAAATTTTTAAATTTCCTCAATCCATTTTGATTATTCAATCAGATAAAGATTTTAGGTGTGAGTTTGTCTTTACGAAATAAAATATATATAAATTTTCTAAAATAGTCCCTCTTGTTTGTATTTTGTTTCAATTTCATCCCTCTAAGAGCGAAATGTCAATTTTGCCCATGAGTTCTGTTTGTTTTAATAACGCCGTCAATGAGAGGGACCAAATTGAGACAAAATATAAACTATAGGATTCAAAATGACACAATTAATACTATATGGATGAAATTGAAATTACGTACAAACTAGAGGGACTATTTCTAAAATTAACCCATGTTCATATGCCTAATCATACTTCCATCGACTCATAGGAGTCATCAGCTTCTATTTTCCATGATATCAAAACCTTTATATGTCTAATCCAGAAAGAAAAGTGCATTGGCTTGGGATATGACATACTCTCTCTCTCTCTCTCTCTCTCTCTCTCTCTCTCTCTCTCACACACACACACACACACAACATTACATGTTTGCAATGTGGCATTTAGTGCAAATTATAATTGGAAGTGCACCATTATTGGATAGTCCACTGGCAAATTAATATGTGGTGAGCTTTGTGATCCCTCTTTAATAATCAGAACTGTTCATTTGTTAGATCGATCTCATTAAAAAAAAAATAGCCATGTGAAAAAACATGATGGTAGAATATATTGGTTACATGATATATCGCAACATATTTAAATTGGGATGAATGAGTTCCAGTTCAATGTCAACAATATGCTTTCTTCAAGTATATGTTGCGCACCTCCGAGCAGTCGGATTGTGTATCCGATAGTTCAGATCTCATCTCGGAAACCAACGATTGAGAGTCATTTATTGCCGAGATGAGATCCGAGCAGTTGGATGCACGATCCGACGGTTCAGAGATATACAGCATGGTGCTGCGCACACCAGTACACAGCACCATCCCCCAATTCGTTCGATCAATATGATTTTTGACATGGTTATGTTGTCGATGAGGTCTCAAAAATGATCGATTTCGATCTTCAAAACAATTACGCAAAGGATCCACAATTGATCCAACAACAGAGATTGTAGACTAGAGACCGGAGGGGAGCAGAACCCATTGGAATTGGTTAGTGCATTATTGCTAGTATTTGATTGCTAATGAAAGTTCCATTACACCTAAACCCTCACTATTAAAAGGGGTTAGGTACTAAATCTCAAAGGGTTTGCCGGCATGTTTAATTTAGTGATCAAACCGAGTAATTAATAGTAATAAAATGAGATTAAGAATCAATATCAATTTGAGTCTCTCTCTCTCTCTCTCTGAGATTAAGCATTAATATCAATTTGACTCTCTCTCTCTCTCTCTCACTCATATGAGGCATGTGCCACTTTAGTCTTGATAAGTGACGTACATAAACAGCAAATTCCTTGAATTGATCGAATAACAGAAATCTCAGTTACTAAATTTGAGTAATTTCTAGTCTAAAAAGTCTAGCTAGGAACACAACAATTAATGCTTCGGATAACCAATGCTTAATTTAATTGGATAGTTTTGGCTACTACTTAGAACTTTTGATTGTTGGTTTTCATCTACACAATGCTGTATCAATAATAATGCACCGGACACTGATATTCGCGCGACGAACGTGCATATCGCACGATTCCAGACATATTTGTATCCGCATGTTTTTGTCAAGTACGAGCACTGCACTTTGATGATTAAGCACACATATTTGGACTATGGCATGCTGTTTCATACTACTACTAATAGCGAGGGAAGTAGTGGAACGGGAAAGGATGATGGAACGGATGAGGGAGAACAGGAATGGCCACCTGAAGTGTGTTTGTGGGATGTCAGTGCATATATGCGGGATCTAGGAATCCTGCAAGGCACTTCCTGTAGTGCACCTTGCAAGGCTCAATCACGGTCGTTCACGAGTGTTTTCAACGATCCGGATTTAAAAATAAACTCTTCCCTGTAAGAGTTCATCTCCTTCCCAGAAGAGTTTCTTTTAAATCTGGATTGTTGAAAACACTCGTGGACGGCTTAGATATGCCCTGTAGGGTGCACTACAGAAAGTGTCTTGCAGAATTTCTGATTCATGCGTTGTTCTTCTCCCATATATGAGCATATTTATTTATTTTTGTGATCAACAATTTTTTTTTATTAATCTTCGAATTCGAGAATTACAAAGATTAAAAGGACAAGGGCATATCGATAACAAACGGAGCCAATGCCCTTCTGTGTCTATCTTCATTAATATCCCACTAATGATTTGACGAAAATGGTTAAAACAGTAGAAACCATATTCGGAAAACAATGATCCAATATCCAAACACCGCGTAGAAGGCATAAAATCACAGCTCCGGGAGAATTATGAGGCGAAATTATTGCTCAAAACTGGGTAGTAGTCATGAGTTAGATGTGGCATCAAGTCTAGCTCGATCTCATCAGATTTGAATCGCATCTTTTACTTTTTGTTTGGGTTATTTTCCTTGAAAAACACAATTATGAAGTTGAACAAATCCAAGTATATGTCCCCTTGACAGTAACAAATGGGGGCTTTATTACGTGTGGCCATTGAAATGGTTTTAATTGGTCTGAATTCCTAATGCTAATTATGCTCTGCACAATCTTTTCAAAATATTTGTCCAACCATTACCCAAAAGAGCAATGCTACGTATGCTCTTACCGATCACTCATCTCTTACATAGGTGTCGGCCATACAATTATCTCCGTTATGGGTTCGAACTTACGGTTGGATTAATTGATCAGCGATTAACCTTGGCTTATATGCTTTTTGGATTAATTGATCAGTACAGTTGGATTAATTGATCAGTACTGTGGTAAGAATGACATTGATCACTGGCGGCTTTACCCATTGATCAGTAGAGTGGTCATTTGAACACCCTCAAGTATAAATTTTATATGTAGGTGATTTACTTACGAGAATAAGTTCTGTCCGGATCAACCGGTTAATGGGGTGTCCGGACAGCCCCTGTGTGGGCTCCATTCATGCATTTTTTGGAAAATCCAAACCATGCATCTTGTAGGACCCACAAAATAATGTATCTACGCTAAAAATTAGCTTGTCCGAACATCGATAGGTAGGTCAAAAGTTGAGTTTTTACATGGATAAATGGACGACCGTAAACAGTTTAACTTTAAAAACAATTGACAGATCACGATCGTCCATTTTTCCATATATAAACTCAACTTTTGACATACTTATTGAATTTTGACAAACTGATTTTTTGCATAGATACATTCTTTTGTGGACCCTACAAGATGCACGATTCGAATTTTCTAAAAAAACGCGCGACGGGGGCCCACACAGGACTGTCCGGACAGCCCCTTGGCCGGTTGATCCGGAAAGAACTTTTTCTCTTTACTTGGTTATAGCTAGCCTACTCAATTAAACTCTCTACTCAAAAACATTATGAACACCCACATCTCTTGAAATACAAGGGAAAAAGAACAAAGTTCTACAGAAGAAAACTGAATTCAATTGGTCCCTTGCACAACTAAATTCAGTCGGGTTTGAACATGTACAAGTATCGTTATTATCTGGTATGAGCCCGACACAAACCCGGCCCGGCCCAATGAATTCAATTGGTCCCTTGCACCACTGAATTCAGTCGGGCTTGAACATGCACAAATATCGTTATTATCTGGTATTAGCCCGGCACAAATCCGGCCCGGCCCAATGAATGTGTAGCCCGAGAGAGAGAGAGAGAGAGAATGGGATGCGTCGGTGGGTGGAGGTGGAGGGGGAGCAAAAAAACAACCACTAACAAAACAAACAATCACACAAGCTCGCGCATATAGAGACAAGAAATGTGGGCCTGTGTGGAGCTCACATGCCTCGTGATTGTGTGTTAAGTGTTTTTGTGATTGTTTGTGATTTTTAAGCTTATTTGGAGGGGGAGAGTGAGAAAGGGGTAGGTGGATGACGGGTGGTGAAAGCGGAGGAGAGCTATGGAGTTTTTCAGATGAACAAGATAGGCTTTTTGTTGGGGTTAATTTATCTTTTAGGGGAAAAAAACAGGCAAAAGCTGAATAATGTAGGGATACAAGCTTTAATTAACCATAAATGGTTTTTGACTAATTTTCCATGTCATTTTCACAAAAGCGAGCCGTTAGACACATCAACATTTTTCATCATTGAATTAATGGAAAAGATTACATTGAAACTCGTAGTAAAATATAATGACTCAATTGACATGTAATATTTTGTAGGGACGATTTCAAAACTTAATGTAATAATTCGGATCCTCAAGCACCACAAAATAAAAAGTACCTCGTCAGTATATTCTACACCCTAATTTTTCATTTCCAAAGCTAAATTAAATCAAATAACCAAGCATGAACTCGCCCTAATTCCCTTTCAAGTAACCCCTAATACGTGACCAACACGAACACCAAAATGTCGTGTTTTACACCATCGTTTAAATTTTGTGCACAAAACTACAACTAAATTTAAACCACTCCTCCACACAAAACCTTACGGAAATAATTCACTTTTCGTATCTGTACATCCTTCTCCAAGATCTCAAGTTCCTTTCCATCCCGCAACATCTTCCTTGAGCAATGCTAGGTACCCCATAAATATATCTCAAGTTCTTTTCTTACTGATAATAAAAGTCTATTAACGGTCATAAATACCTCTAAAAGTCTATTTGAGGTAATTTTGGGATATATTTTTTGGATACCCAACACTTTTGCATTTTCCTGTCTCCCTTTTATTTTTGTTTGCCCCTCCTCTTTAATTAATTCATGTTCTCTTTGCTTTAATTTATGAGAGATGCTGCATACACTATATTGTTTCACTACATAGTTACACTATATTTCATGAGGGGTCCATTTCGGGTCCCACAAAAATCCAGAAAAATACCCATAAATTTTACAATATTATTTTATGAGGCACTGTAAAAAAAATTAGCTCCAACGAATATCGATAAGTATTGTTTCTGAATTCGTAGAGGCAAAACTGCATAGTTGAGCAGTTTCGACTCTACGAATCAAGAAAATATACTTACCGATATTCGTTGGAGCTGATTTTTTACAGGGCTCCATAAAAATAATATTTTAAAATTTATGAGTATTTTTCTGAATTTTTGTGAGATCCGGAGTGGACTCCGCATGAAATGTAGTGTATCAATGTAATGTACCTAGCTTTATTGTTGAAATGTAGTGTACGAATGGTAGTTTACCTATCTTTATTGTTAATTTATAGAACATGCTTACTCATTAAATACTGTACTAATTAACCTCCATAGATGACACATGGACATCTCTTCACTATTTTGCCTTTATTTCATTTGGCTAGGTTGACCTTAGCTACATTTAGCTATACATCCACACACCTCGCCCATGACTCATGTACATGCACTGATGCACACACCTCACCTATGAGTCATGCTTCACAGGTGAGGTACCACGCAAGCCACGAACATTTGCCCCCCCCCCCCCCCATAAGGCCATAACAACTCTGAATTGAGTAGTACGCGCGTATTACTCTATTCATCCAAAAGTATCTCAAAAAATTGAATTTATTATAGGATCTATTCTATCTTTTTTAGAAGATGTCATGCCGTCACTCGGACTCGAACCGAGATGTTCTAACACTACTTCATTTCAATTATTGATGTATTTTATAGGGACCAAAAAAGTAGAGGAGGCATTAATCTTTTATTCATCATCCTTTGTTGAGTTTATATTAAAAAGGAATAATGCAGTTACCTGCAAAGACGGAAGGAAGATTGGGCTTAGGGTTTTTTTTTTTATTTTTTTATTTTTTTATTTTAATTTTGGGAATTTTAATATTAATACTTCACATGGGTGGTCCCCTAGTGAACTTTGTCAAAACGAGTCTTCACAATAAAATAGAGTATGGGTTTTTTATTGATGCTTTGGTTTTATTCATCGAGAAGAAAATTGCAATGAAGATCCGTTTTGACAATCATCGATGGCGTTAAGGATCTATAGAAGTGTCACATTCCATTATGATACATGGTTGAGATAACGCATTGAGAAACATTTATTTTTCACCTTTTGCTTGTTTTTTGTCTGTAAAGAAAATACCTAAATATTGTGTTTTGTATTGAGTGTTGTTTAGATAATTAAACACTTTAGACATTTCAGGACCTTGAAATTTCAAAATCTTATGTTCATATATTGGCCTCCACGTTTACAAAATCTTAATTCCATCCTCGAATTTACCTGGTATATAGAGACACGTGTATATGTACATATGTTTGATGATTGGTTGGGAGTCTTTCGCCAGAAAAAGAAATAAATTATATAGTGTGTGTTTATTCTACATACATTAAACTTCCACAAGACGAAATCATTTTTAGCGAATGCAATAATAATTTACCAGGTCAAATGACAAAACCGGTCAATTAGATAGACCACTATCGAGTTGGGAACTTTGGATTCTTGAGACCAGTTCAATCTTTGACTCTAGAACATATTCAAAACATAAACACTTATTAGGAGTTGGTGCATGTTCTTAACATTCTTCCGTCCTGTCATTAATTCCGGCACAAAAATTCCTCAATATTTTTTGGGGTTCACTTGCTTTGGAATACTACTAACAAATTATCGTTTGGGTTTATCCACTCGGGGGAGGAAACCCATTACGATCAAACTTTACAAAGAAAGCCTGTAACATACTAGGGTCTACTTGGATGGGGTATTGTGAAGGGGGATTGTTATATCTCCTTTTAGTCCGTGAGTCCAGCCTTAAGACCTTGTTTGGAAAGTAAAACGGATGGGGTAATTACATAATAAATAATACATCGGATAGCAAAAATACTACTTGCACAACCGTTGTGTTGGTTGTGTGCGTAATTCTGACTGTCTAGATGTATTTGGACGGTCTAGATTTTAAAAAAACTCTTCCAAGGAAAAGTTTAACTTTTTCGGGAAAGAGTTTGAGCAAATCCTGGCCATTTATTACAGCAATGAATGGTTAGAGATTGGTTGTGTGTTGTGTTTTACACAACCGTTGTGTGTGTAGCACTTTTGCCAGGATAATACCCCTTCTCTCTTCCTTCAACTACAAAACAACTTTATCCCCCCTATTTTATCCCTCATCCAAACTAAGTACGTACTATTTAATCTTTCTGTTACATCAATGTGGACCCACCATTCTTACATAATATCTTCTACTATCTTATCCCCCTTCATATAATACCCCTAATCCTTATTCCGTATCCAAACGGGCCCAAAAGTACTAGAAATCAAAACCCAAAGGGACAGAATTCCCCAGCATTTTGGAAGAGATGTGCCGAAGATTACATGTAGACTTTGGTTCTCCACTGAGTTGGGGATATTCCTCCATGTACAGATTCCAAGTCTCAAATTTTCTTGAATGCAAGCTAAAATTCCATCTGGACTCTTATTAGTGCTCCCACCAAATACTCGAGTTCCTTTCGAGCCAAACATGGTACACTCCAGCGGTAAAAACAAGTGTGAATATAAGAGCCGAGCCAAACATAGTACACTCCAGTGGTAAAAACAAGTGTGAATATAAGAGCCCGAAATGCAGTCCCTTTTACAGAAAATTGAGGGCCCAACCCAGTTTATCCTCCATTTACCAGTTCATAATCTTTTGAATAACTGTTTTCAAATCAAATAGTACATGTAATTGTTGATTACGTGACACACTAAACTCTGGGGATCATTGAGGATTTATTCAATCATTAACTTCATGGCTCGAAAATTAGTTAAGCTACGCGTAAGCTGACCTAAACGTATTATTATCGAAAAATATGTAGTTGGCTTGTAACAAATGCCTTGCGGGTATTTTTTTTTGATAGCTACTTCTAATTGGTTAAAGAGCTCTAATAATTTCATTAGAATAAAAACATGACATTAAAAAAAAATAGATAAATAGTTCTATGGTAATTGATAATCCCATTGATGTCCAGTTTTTTCATACAACTGACAATTCAATTTGGGCCATTTGGAGGCGCTTTCGAGTTCCATTTTAATGATCGGGATTTGTCTTTTTTAAATCTCATTACAAACACAATTCATACCAAAAACTACAGTAATGATTAGATATCACTTGATATAAATTTTCAGCGGTGCTATGCTTACCGCTCTGTTTTGATGTTCAACATTTTACTGTCTGTCTCGGCAATCAATAATCTGGATTTTAAAAAACTCTTTTTGGGAAGAAGAAGATTTAGTAAATCTTCCTTGAAAGAGTTTTAAAAAATTTGGATTATTCAAAATACTTTTGGGACAGTGAAATTGAGAGTAGTGGGAGGGGCGGTAAATATTGAACAGTGAGCGTAAACTTTCTGTATAAATTCGGTCATCTCAAAAAAGGAATGTTGCCACATTGGATCGATATCCATTTTCTAATAACGATGTATAGACTTCTACCAGATGATATATGATCGACATAATTTTCAATAGCTAAGATTTCAAGTTCGAAATCTCTCAAGTGTTATCAACTTCTTTAAGCCTGTCCATAAGGATCCGTGCTAGCTAGTGGAATTAAGCTGGGTTTATGGTTCCCAAATAATTCAAAGTGTATGTAAATTGACTTACATCATTCAAAAAAAAAAAACTTGATTTTTGAAACCAATGAAAATTTCAATTATCGAGAAAAACTTTTTAACAGACACTCTCGAAAATAAAGTTTATGGAGGCTAATTTCGACAATTCAAAAGTGTTTTGAAGATTCAAATTAAAAACAAACTAATAACGGTAAAAAATACTTATTATCGATAAAAATTAAGAATATATATCAATCGTTGATTATAAAAAATGGATGGACGAGATTTCGCGTTTTCTGTTAATAGATTCCCAGGCTCCTCAGGGAATCAGAAAAGAGTCGATGGGGGCTCCGACAGAGAGACTAGAATCTAGTAGAAAAATACGGCGGCTAACTTTCTTTCACCAGAGGCAGCTCGCTGCTCGCCGTCAACTGTAATAAAACTGCGGCGGCGGCAAATTTCAGTTTGGCCGGTCTTACACGCCTCCATAACCGCGGCCACAGTCAAATTATCTACCAATACCTTACCAACGCAATAATAATTCTCTCTCTCTCGTCCATTTCCTCTCTCACCAGATCAGAACATCAGCAGATGATACCACACCACGTCCAACATGTTAGGGTTTCGACTGCTAGGGCTTCTCCTGCTAGCAATCTCGGTTTTCCCACCGGCCGAATCCCAGTGCTCCAAGGGCTGTGACCTAGCCCTGGGATCCTACTACGTCTGGCCGGGCTCCAACCTCAGCTTCATCGCCAACGTCACCAACGGGTCCGTCCAGGACATCCAGGACCAGAACCAGATCTCCAACGCCGACAGCGTCCTCTCCGGCATCCGCATCAACGTGCCCTTCCCATGCGACTGCCTAGACGCCGGGTTCCTCGCCCACGTCTTCGAGTACGCCGTCCACTCCAGCGACACTTATTCCACCATTGCCAGCAAATACTACGCGAACCTGACGACGGCCGACTTTTTGGAGGGGTTAAACAGCTATCCCGCGACCAACATTCCGGATAACGGGGTGGTGAACGTGACGGTGAACTGCTCGTGCGGGAACGCGGCGGTGTCGAAGGAGTACGGGTTGTTTGTCACGTACCCGCTACGGGAGGGGGAGACCTTGGAGTCGGTGGCGGCGGCCTCGAACCTCACGGCGGATTTGCTGCAGAAGTATAACCCCGGTGTGGATTTTAGCGCAGGGAGTGGGCTGGTGTATATTCCGGGCCGAGGTGAGTTGTTGTTTTCTGTGCTTTAGCTTAATATCAAGATTTTGAATGTCACAGGAGATCCTCTATATACCGAGGAATCTCGGACCGTTTGCGTATTAGCCGGTTCCTGTTATGTAATGGTTTGTTTCCGATTTAAGGGCTGGTGTGCGCATCATTCCCGGTACTCCACCGTTATGGCTGATATAGGCACCCTAAAGTTTTTTTTGTTTTTGTTTTGTGTGTGCGTATGGTCAAAATTGACTCTTTAAGAAATTCACAACCCCTGCGGTCGATTCACGTTACATAGTGTTCGATACTGTCAATACCGTTCACTGCAACCGGTACCATTACGTGTCCCGGTACCGCTATTTAAAAACCTTGCTTAGGATTGAAGAGTTGGGATGCAATCCATGTGAATATGGTGGATTTAGAATAGGAATAATTCGAAGAAAGTAGCATGAATTTAAGTTATTTAAGCTATATACCAAAGTTTATTGACAACTCAGAACACTTCATTTGGATGCATAGTTGACCACAGTTGGATTTTGTCACTTTAATGTCATTGTGTGTTTAACATCTACTAGAGTATTTTTAGCAATGTCGTTTTGGCTTCACTGAGTAAGAGTCAACTGTCCCCCACATAGCAGGCAATTATCGAGCCTAAGGTCTAGGAATAACAAGTTAGTGCGGGGAATGGAAATTCACCATTGTTTTTATCCTGATTCGAGGCTTTCCACAAAGGAAAATGCGTTGAATTGGTTGGGAGGATCTCTGAGCCATTTTCCATGAACTTGGGTCATGAAAAATGAGGTTTTAGAGCGGGGGTGTGGTAAGATAGAATTAGAAATGAAAGTAGTTGCGAATTAGTAGGGGTAGCATTAATTGAAAGAAAGTTGAGAGAAAATAGACGGAGGTATTTTGATCATGCACAACAACTACAAGAAGATGAACTGATGAATGTTAAAGAAAATCGATAAGGTTGTTGTTTTTTAGGGACAGGCCTATATTGATTGGATGATATGGTAGACAAATGATATGTTGTTTAAAAAAACACTTAATTGAACATTTATTTTTGACAACTTGGCATGATCAAACAAGATCATGTAGCCAACCCCAATTGAGGATGCCATAGAACTAAGGGGTATTTAGGAGCCAATTATTTTTTAGATTCTGATTTGTAAAAGTTTGTTTTTGAGATTATAATCGAAATCTGTAAAAGTATTTGGATGATATGTGCAAAATATATATTTTTTAGGAGAGTAGTGCTTGGAACTATAATATGAAAATTAAACTTTGGTTGCCAAGCAAAAAAAAAATTGATTTGCTTTTTGACACTTTTGATAGAAGTATTCCATTCCTCCCTAATCGTGTGTGTGGGGTTTGCCCTTGCTGCTTTCCCCAAAAGTGGACCATTCACCATTTGGATGTTTGGTGGGTATTAAGTATCTGACTTGTACAACTTGAGGAATGAAGAATGTAAAATGAGAATCCAATTAGCTCCTCTGGTGGTGATATTTGGATTCTCCATTCTCCATCTTATTTTCAATAATGCATTTTCTGGAATTGATTCTCAATGTGCGGCCAAACACTCTTAGGTGGTTTTGTTTAGGATTTATCGTCAAACTGAAGAATGGAATTATAGGACTCTGGCATTTGTTTCTAGACTCAGCAACACCTTTGAATAAGGTCATTATAATACTAGCTTCTAAATAAAATCAGTTGTGTCGTGTAATATGCTTGGCAACTTTAGTCATTACTGCATGATTCACTTTGAGTTCAATGACATGAAGAGCATTCAGTGATTTAGGTTTTGGTTTAGATGAACCAGTACAACAAAGGCTTTGATATAAAACAGAAGTAGAACAAATGGATTAGCACCCTCACTGTGACTACAATGCTTCAAGAGTTTTGGTATCTTACTAAGCATTTCTGTTTTGTTTGCAGATAAAAACGGAAACTATCCGCCCTTGGAATCTAGGTAAGTTGTATTTGAAATTTGATGCATCTTTTTTTTCTATTTTTGCCAGTCTATAAGTATTTAACGTATGATGCTTACGTATTCTTTTCTCCTTTGCAGCTCAGGTGCCCGTCTTCTTTGCTTTTGCTGGATTGTTCACTTTTAATTACCCCACTGATGCAAATACAGGAGGATAATTATGGATCTTTGCTGCTACTTTTAAGCTTATTTGTCACCTTTTGCATGAGCAGGATTATCAGTTGGAATCATAGCTGGGATAGCTGTAGCAGGAGTGGCAGGGGCGCTGTTGTTGGGGCTTTCCGTATATATTGGACTTTACAGAAAGAAGAAAGTGCAAGATCAAGTATTGCTTTCTGCAACACCTGAAGATCAATCATTTGATACTGCAAGAAGTACGTCTTTCTACTTCCTGCCTTATTCCTTATTTCTTATTTCCATGGATGTTTTGGACTCGGAATTCCCTTTTGAACTCATTTACCTCTTGGCTGAAGAATGAGAACCCAGTATTGACATACTTTTCAATTTTGACAAACCAATTTTAAGGAGAATCCTCAAATTTTATACACTATGGGAGTCATTTCTTTGGTTGTTCCTGTGGTTTTTACGTGTGCCAGATATTTCTGTGTATGCCTTGGAACGCTGGATTCCTACACCTTTTCCCTTGGTTTTTTTCTCATATTTCATTTCTCTTACACTAATGCATGTTCTGAAGCACATTCCTTGTGGGTCTACATGTTTTGTCCAACTCACATGCTGCAAAGAATTTGGGTATGGACCGTATGGTGATGTTGAATATCAATTACCCTGATGCATAATCCTCTTGCTTGTGAGTAGCTCCTGGAGGTACTTATGGGAATGGTACAGGCTCCACTGGCGGTGCTTCTTCAGGCCTTGCCGGCATAACAGTGGACAAATCTGTGGAATTCTCTTATGAAGAACTTGCGAAGGCAACTAATGACTTCAATATCGCTAATAAGATTGGCCAAGGGGGATTTGGGGCCGTTTACTACGCTGAGTTGCGAGGCGAGGTTCGTAGTTGTTAATCTCATCACTTGGCATAACGAAATGGAAAATGAAAAATGGATACCAGTTGATTAACTTCATACTTTGCAGTGTGTTAATATAATTAGCTTTGTTTCTCGACTGGCTTCTCCATCATAAGAAGCCACTCACTCATGGATATTGGCAAGCACAAGTCTGGTTTTACCAATGTTGTTGTGAGTGGTGGCTTCTCTTCACAGCTTCTCCGGATCATCCCTCCTTCGCTCCGCTGCGAACCTGCACCAAGGTGTGAGACGGTTGGCCGCCTCTCACCCCTCCGACGAGCAAGTTAGAATACAAGAGAGAGAGTACTTTCAGAGCATAAGGTTGCGTACCTTTCTCTAGGGTTTATCCCTCCACTTATATAGGCCAACGTACTTGCTCTCCAAGCCAAGAGCGGCCGTAATGCACGGCACATGCCCGTGACGTCATGAATAACCATGTTCCTTCTTAAACATTGCACTCCTCTCCGGAAACAAAAGGAAGGAGCTCCACGTGGCCTCTGCATGGGCCAAACCGACCTGATCCATAAAGACCAACCCGAAGGGTTGGGCGCTGGGCCAACAAATTGGGCCGTAGACCGGTGAGTTGGACCCTTCTGTCCGGCCCACCTCCACTCGGCCGCCCTGTCCACTACGCTGGGTCTTAGCCCAGACGACGTATGCGGGGCCAGCCGGGAGAGCCCAAACTCTGGCTCTGCCTGCTTCCCTTTCTTGGGCCAATACAAGGCCCAGCCTCGGTTCGGCCTTCCACAGTTGTGCTCATTTCTGATCTAAAATATGCATGTGAATTTTGCTAATTCTTCCTGAGGAACTCTTGTGCAGAAAGCTGCAATCAAGAAGATGGCTATGCAAGCTTCAAGAGAGTTTCTTGCTGAGTTGCAGGTTTTAACACGTGTTCATCACCTAAACCTGGTATTGTCTTTTTCTATCGGTAGGCAGTTAATCAGTAGAATTGTATCTCAATGATAGGCTTACTGTTGCTTGCAAAGTTTGAGAACTTTCGTCCTGAAGTGGTATTGGCATTTTACACCTTGCTAGAACTTCAAGATTTGATCTCAAAGGATTTAAATAGTTGTAGCCAACTATTTAGGGATCTTACTGTTGTTTCCATGAAAGCCAGCATATTATTCTTGCCTATTAGTGAAAAAGCAATATGGAAGATAATAATTTGTTTTCATGGAAAGTGATGGGTTATAGATGGAATGCTTGAGTAATTAGGGTGGCAAAGAAAAAGTATGCGCCTAGTTAATGGTAGGAGGTGGATTTTAGATTGCACTATCATATGCAATTTTAGGTTTGGTTTCCATATAGTTATTGTCGATGGAATTGTTTTAAGTGTTCATCTATGGTTAAAGTTTGGTTCAAGATATTTGATGACCCTTGTTTGTCTTCTTACTGGTTAGTCTTCGAAAAGTCTATTTTTTTTTTTTCCCCGTTTTGTACTTGGTCACTGTAACTTACTCTTTGGCATCTGATGCAGGTGCGTTTGATAGGGTATTGTGTTGAGGGGTCTCTTTTCCTAGTCTATGAATATATTGAAAATGGCGATTTGAGCGAACATTTACGTGGATCAGGTAACATGTGCATGGCAAGTCTTTATCTAGTGCTCTAGAACAATTATGATATACCTCTATATGTTTCCAGGCAATGAACCCCTGCCCTGGTCTACCAGAGTGCAAATCGCACTTGACTCGGCGAGAGGGCTTGAATACATACATGAGCATACTGTTCCTGTCTATATACATCGTGACATAAAATCATCAAATATATTGATAGACAAGAACTTCCACGGCAAGGTTGTGTTGACGCTCTTTTCTTGTCGCATGTTGTTGTGGACCACGTAAAAGTTGGTTCATCATTATTTTATTGAGATTTTCTTTTCAGGTTGCAGATTTTGGTTTAGCAAAGCTGACTGAGGTTGGGGTGTCACTGCCAACACGTCTTGTGGGAACATTCGGATACATGCCACCAGAGTAAGATAACTTTGATGTTTACTAATGGTAAAGTAAAATCAACTCCAATTATAAACCTTGGGATTGGGGATGTTTTGCGAGAGAGGCGCTGCTTTATGTTTTCCTTAGTAAACCGGTCTGATTTATTTTTGCACTCTTCTATGTGAACCAGAACAAGTCCACACTTCATGAAAGTTGTTGACATAGTGAAAATGATATTCTACACTAATTTTGTGGGCTGACAAAGTTCAGCCTTGAAGGAAAGATAAGTGCAGGGACCAACTAGCACAGAAAAGGAAAATTAAAACAGGAAAAAAGAATAAAAAAAAGCCATCGTCTTGGGTTCTGTATTTTTTCAAATGCTTTGGGACATTGGTGTAAATTCATTAGACAATACCAAAGTTGGCATGTCTAAGTAAATTAATCTTAAACTCATGTGAGCACCGCTTACAAGTACAGTCCTGAGTTTGATTATATTGGAGAGTTCTGACACAAATATTTGTTTGTCTTATCTGTAATATTATCTCTTGAGACTTATAGTTCCTTCTGTTTAATTGATGTGGTGTTCACTTTAAGAATCCTTTCCTTTTGTTTAATTGATGTGGTGTTCACTTTAATTGATGTTACTTGACCAGCCATTTTTATATTCAGCTTTGTACACTATACAGGGCCGTACACTTCCTACCTTAACTTCTTGTTATATGTAATTATGGTGTTTTCTTTTAAGTTCTTTCTACTGTAGTTGACTCGCCTGTTGTCTATTTTGTCACTAATACCCATTTCACCTCTCTATTTTTCTCTCATTTTAGATGACTATTTTTTGTCCCTTAAGAATCTTAGTTTTCGATCAATAAATGGGAAAAAGTTTTTTTGCTGATCCAATCTTTGCCTGCTATTATAGAAAGAACTAGGTTTTGGCATTTCTCTGAAGGGCATGGATCAACTTCACCGTTCTTGTTTGCAGATATGCTCAATACGGTGATGTTTCTCCCAAAGTTGATGTCTTCGCTTTTGGGGTTGTCCTCTATGAGCTTATTTCAGCCAAGGAGGCCATAGTCAAGGCAAGTGATTCGATGGCTGACTCAAAGGGCCTCGTTGCTTTAGTAAGTTCTCTTGCATCCTTCTATTTTGCTGATTATATTTTAAGTGGGAAAAACTCCAATTATGCTACTGGAAATATTGTCCAGCATGTTCTGATGAGCTAATTTTCGTTGTGCCTCTAATTGTTCATAGTTTGATGAAGTGCTTAGTCAGCAAGATTCAAGAGAAGACCTTAGCAGGCTGGTTGATCCTAGGCTTGGAGATAACTACCCTCTCGATTCAATTCGCAAGGTACCTGTTTTCTTCATAGATAAAACATTTTGTAGTGAGGTTTGTTGGTCATGGTAAAAGCTGATTTCACAAAACGAAAGCTTAAAGTATCAAAAGAGAATTTCTGAGTTATCAACTTTTTTCCAGCTTATTTAAGGTATTTTTACCCATAAGAAATAAATACTGGCATACTGTGTTAAACAAGCTGGCACAAACTCGAAAGAGAAAAAAAAGCTAAAAGCTGATCTAATAAGTCTCATGGATTTTTGTGACCAATCTGGTTGCAGGTGGCTCAGCTCGCCAGAGCTTGCACTCAAGAGAACCCTCAACTAAGGCCAAGCATGAGATTGGTTGTGGTGGCGCTTACGACTCTTTCATCAACAACAGAAGATTGGGATGTAGCCTCGTTCTATGAAAACCAAGGTTTAGTCAATCTGATGTCTGGGAGGTAGAGCAACTGCTTGTGAACAGTACCCGGACAAAGCTTGTTGAAGATTTGAAAATACAACTATGTAATTTGTATATTTGTTATTTTTTGCATGTAGATATGCATTGTTTCAGGACAGTTGATATTAGTGGAGAAGTGTAAAATCCCTTGATTTTTCGTGTTCATCGACTGCTCTGTAGAAGAGTTGCGTATCAGAGCTCATCGCCAAGTCTTTCATGTTTTCTCGGTGTAAATGGCCAGAAATGACCAAAATGAAAAATAACACATTAGTTGGTAATTTTTTTTTACTTGATTCCAATCTATTTCAAAGATGGAGAGAGATCATCATTCCATGATCTACAGCTTCTGCGACGTAGTCATTTCAACGAACTCAAAAGATGTTGAGGGTTGCAACTTATGCCATACTTTCACCAAAAGTCCAAACTATATTACAGTATAAATCTGTTTTTGGTCAACAAACTATTGTATTGCGTGGTCAGTGTTTATTGTAAGTTTTTCTTCGGTCAAAAAAGATACTAGTAATTTTTTTTAGCTTATTTTTGTCTTTATTTTAAACTTTTAAGTTTGGATCATAATTTTTTTCTTTTTTAATTTCTCTTGTCGAGACGAACAAATAATTTACAAAAATTTCAAGCAAAACAAACAAAGCGAAAAAAAATAAGTCAAGTAGCTTATTTAAGCCAAACCAAGATTAAATTCTGCACTAATCTTGAGAAACGGCTACGGAGTATTTTTTGAACAAAAAAAAGTTTAGGAAACCATTTTAGAAGCCAAAATAATGTCAGAAATGTAAGAGAAATATTGTCTTCTTTTTATTAGGAAGGAAGATAAATATAGCTTATAGGAGTGCTGTGTTTGGGAATTAGGAAAGGAAAGAGGAAAGAAGGAAAAAATCTAGAGAATTAAAAGGAAAATTAGAGGAAGAGTGTATATTTATTATCTTTCTTTTTTAGTTTCTCCAAAAACAAAAATGAAGGAATATATACTATCATAAAAAGAAATGACGAAATAAAGTTAATTTGCACTCATAGTGGAGTTGGAGTAGTTCCCTTCCTCCTTTGAAAATCAAACCAAAAGACAATTAATAAAAAAGAGAGGAAGCTCCTCTATCTGTCTTTGACCTCAACTTTCTTCCCCAAATGATATACTACTCCGTATTAACTACTTGGAGGAATTGACAACAACACTGATGGCTAAAATTTCCACTCTTTCACAGATAGATTCAGTCCAGAGAGAGACCAGACCAAGAGGGCTGTGTTGTTAAATGCAGACAAACACGGGTTGTTCAATGGCGCCGTCTTCATGGATGCGCTCTCTCTTCTCTCCCTCCAAGAATTGGTTTTCCGCTCAACCTATCAAAGCCCTCTCCACACGCCTTCTCGATCATGGTTAGGGTCTCTCTCTCTCTCTCTCTCTCAGATACGTGTGTGAGATCTGTATTTTACATCTATCTTGAACTGGGTTTTGTGTGTTGCGTGTAATTGTGCAGAGTTTGGTTTTTCGTCTTTTCGGGTTAGTGTAGAGTTGATTGTGAGCTTTTTGAATGAGACTTGGCTAGGAAATGCGTGGAATTTAGCACGGAATTAGTGAGAGTATCTCGTAGAACCCACAGTTACTTCCCGAATTGCGCCCTTAACCATACTTCTTTTGATAAGCCAAAGTTCTTGGGTTGTACTCGGGCCAGCTAACGTGCACCTTGACTCATGACCAATCCCATCTTACAAGAGTTTATGGCGTTTCCAAGAGTTTATGACGTTACCAACATGAGGGTATCTACAATGGCATGACAAAAATTGAATACCTCATCTTTTGATTATCCATGTAAGGTGTAGCTAATATTAACGACGTGAAGTCCTACAATGGTCCATAATCAAAAACCCATTTTTTGTAGAGAGATAGTGACAAGAGAGAGTTGGAAATAAATATAAGGGGGTGGGTCCATTGATAGTGATGGGAGGAGAGAGAAAGAAAAGAGAGAGAGAGAGTGTGGTACCCATTAAATTTGATCAGTCAAAGAGATAAAAGTTGTTAGTTTTGGTTATCCAAAGGCCAAAATTTGGTTATTGGTTCAGGGGTTGGTGAGTTTGATTATGCCATTGTGAGCCATATTTTGGACCAACATTGCTTGCTTTAGAAATCTTTTAGTTTTGATTGTGCCATTCGGGACACTCTAAGAGAGGAAGCAAACTCCTAAATCCCAAGCATTAACCAACTGGTCGACCCCTTTGTCGAGTTGGTGTACCCTCAACTTACTTTACAATGTTTTATTCCAATTTGTTCATGTTACGTCTATATGAGCACTCTTAAGGATCGTGAGATTTGTTGACTAGTCGTGTGACTTGTGTGAAACTAGCTGGTTAGTCGTGTTTCTACCTTAATGATGTTTGAGGGTTGGGAGGAGGGGAGGATGAGTTGCGTTGGAGTTTATCTTCATCTGGAGCATTTTAGGTAAAATCCTACTATAATGCGTTATATGGGGGAGGTAATTCATCCTTTCCTTTGCAAGCAAATAAGCAATTTGGAAAACTTCTGTATCGGTTAAGGCGAGTTTTTTTGTTTGGTGCGCGGCTCAAGGCAAGATTCTTACCATCGATAATTTGATAAGAAGACGGAGAATCATTGGGAATTACTGTTGTATGTGCAAAAGGGATGCAGAGACGGTCAATCACCTCCTTGTTCATTGCTCGGTGGCTTAGGAGCTTTGGAATTTGGTTTCTCTTGGTTTGGTATGCAATGGGTCTTATTGAGGAATGTCACGGAACTCTTAATTGCTTGGAAAGGTGCTAGAGTGGGAAAAAGGTGGAAGTGGGTTTGGGCCATGATGTCTCTTTGTTTGATGTGGGTTATATGGTGTGAAAGAAATTCAAGATGCATCGAAGGGGTCGAAAAGCTTTTTTTAAAATTGAAAGTTTTTTGTTGAATAGCTTGTATTGGGACAAGAGAGAATGTTATTTGTCTCTTGACAAATTTTTAGATTGGTTTGAGCTTTTTCAGTCTCATAGGAGTGTATAAGGCCTCTTTGTCTTGTGGCCTTTTTTGTACATGGCCGGCATTCTCTTATTGCCTTGTCGGTAATAATATCTTTTACTTATCAAAAAATAAATAAATCTCCTTAGATTTGTATTTTCATTTCACAAAAACAGAATTCACCCTCCAAGCTCATTAGGTATGCAGGAGAACATGAGGAGAGTATTTGGAAAGTAGGATACAAGTAGTTTGTAACACCACCCGCCCCCCCCCCCCCCCCCCCCCCCCCCCCCCCCGGCTTCCCCTTGCATATGACGGTCATACTTTAACCACTATTCTCTCACTTGGCTTTGTGCGTAAATATACCTTCGCATTTCAAAATTTCATTTCTCAGAGAGGTAATTAACAGCTTTTACCCAATTGCACGAGATTTATGGCATGAGAAGTGTGTGGCTGTGTGCCCTGATCATTCACACTTATTGTTAATATTATTTTGTAAGTTTAGTTTGTATTTTTACCAGCCTTGCATTGACAGAGAACTTCATCAAATCTTTGACACATCCCCTCTTACTCGGAGTAGGTAACTCGTATGATAAGGTCTATGCTTTTGTACAGGGTTTTCTTTGGGTGATCTCCTAAGGGTCAGGCGAGTAAAAGAGCAGGCAACAAATGTCTTGTTTAACAAGATTTCTTTACTTCTTCAAAAGGAGGAGAATAATTTGAGGACTGAGGCATTACCCAGGCTTCAAGAAGTGGAAGGGATCTTAGGGTACACTTTTAAGAATACAGATTTATTAGAAGAAGCCTTTACACATGCTTCGTACCAGGAAAAATGTTTATCATATGAGCGACTTGAGTATGTGGGGGACTCCGTATTGAATATTTTGATCACGAAAGAGCAGTATTTCTTGTATCCAAACTTTCCACCAGGGGCGCTGAGTTCTCTCCGTTCAGCCAATGTGGACACAGAGAAGCTTGCACGTGTTGCTGTCAAGAATAAGTTGCACAAATATTTACGGCTTAGACAACCTGTGCTTCGTAAACAAGTAAGTGGCAAATCTTGCTCATTCTGCAATTTTGTTGCTTACAGGAGTATGGAACTATAAAACTGTAATACTTGCTGAACTTGTTGTCTGGTATACCATTTTGTTGTAGGCTTAGTTGAGGATGTATTTTAGTTGATAGTCAACCTTGTTGAACTCAATTTAATTCGTGGGAACACATGTAGATTGGAGCCATCCAGCTCCAATTTATATGGGTATGGAACTCAAAAGGAAAGAAAAGTTGCCAGGATAGGTAATGCGACTTGAGTTGAAGTTATTCTCTTTCTAACCGTAAACTCTAAGCTGTGTCTTACATGGCTTTCTTTCATTATGCTCGTGCGACAAACTACAAGAGAATGATTGTATCCTTTTACTTGGGGGTTATTCGCTAAACTGAAAAATCGCATTGAAAGTTTTCAATACTGAATGCCAAAGTACTAAATTTATAGATATGAGAATGATAGTACCTTCCACTGATTATATTCTGTATGTAGTGATGATTCAAGTTTCGCTTACTTCAAAACATTTATAGTCAGGTTTAGAATTGAAGTGTATGGTGAGGATGTATTATCTGCTTTTGGTAACAGAGTTTATCTTAATTCTCTACAGATAGGAGATTTTGTCGCTGCTCTTCCAAAGTATCCTTTGCATTCCAATGGACTGATCGATGCTCCAAAAGTCCTTGCTGATGTTGTTGAATCAACGATTGGGGCCATATTCATCGATAGCAATTCTTCACTTGAAACCACTTGGGAGGTTTGTCCCTCTAGCACACGACATTTCCATTCAGCTGCTTGTTCTTGATGTTTCGGATCAGCATTTTAAAGTCACATGCTCATGCCCGTGCAAGTAAATGTCAGTCAGAAAGTTATGACAAACATGCACATCTTGTCAGAGGAGAAGTAAAGGAAAATATCTGAGTTAGTGAAACCAAACCAAACCGAGCCTTGCCCAATCAATTGGGGTCAGCTACATAAATCCTATTTTTCCATTGAGCTCCTCTATCCAGGAATACATGTTCACTTAGGATTTAGTAAGCCCAAATCCTTCCGTAATTCATATTAGGATTCTTGTAATAAAGATCTAACGAGGCTTTTACGGGTTGGTTGTCAGCTACCTAAAACTCAATCCTCCTCCTTTATCCGGGCTTGGGACTGGCTGTTAAAAAGATAAAACTCTAAGCACGGCACAGGCGGAGTTAAAATATCTTAATCACCATATGCATATAAATGTGACTCTGGTATGGATTGTTGCTTCCTTAAGAAACCATTTTTTTTAGGGGGGAGAAAAAGAGGAAAACGAGAGTGAGAGCGAGACTATTTCTTGCATTTCTTTAGGCGATATTTACAGCTTGCTTTTAGGTGACTAAACAGTTTCTGATGGAATGATCCCATGTTTTGTAAATTGACAACTGTGCTTCTGCATATGTTCCTGAAGGTGTTACAGTGCTCCTTGTGATAAGATATTTGCTGTCTAGAAATTTATCTTTTTTGTTAATTTGGCTTTTATTTATAGCATTGTTGATTACATGCTGCTGTAAGGCATTATACACTAGTATGCATGTTATTGCAGGTAACTAAAGGGCTCTTGCAACCTATAATCACTCCGGAAGTGCTACAAACACATCCTGTAAAGAAGCTTTACGAGACTTGCCAAAAGCACGGATTGAAACTACAACTGGTTGATCTGTGGTCGAAAGAAGGTGCTTACGAAGTCATTGTGGATAAGAATCTTAAGGGAAGAGGTAAGTGTCGTGCCAAGAAGGAAGTTGCACTTAACAGAGCTGCAAATAATGCATACATTAAAGTTGTGACAAAACTGGGGTTGAAACAGTAGCGGTGGCTAAATGGCCATTGCAAAGTAGAAAATCAATAAATGAATCATACTTTTTTGGTGTGTGTTGTCCATTTTCTCAGGAAGTAGAAAATTGAACTCCCAGATCACTTGAATCTTCGTTAATCTATGAGATATTCAACGGTACTATTGACATATTACTCGTTAGAAAGTACTTTTAATCTCCTTTTCATACAGTTTATTGTCTTTTTTAAATACGGACCATTGAAAACACTTTTGGACAACTTAGATGCCACACTACACTCTGAAGTGCACCCCTGCACTGTGGGGTCTCCGAATCCACAGTTTGTTAGGGATGTTCCAATATTGCATTCAATGCATTGGATGCTTCAATAGAATACTAATGGAGGATACTATAGTCTCTCGTGTACGTATTTGCAGGCGTAGTAAGGAACTCAAGTAAGTTGATTTTTTCAGATGGTACAAGCTATTGAGTCGAGTTTTAGGTTTGTCTAAAACGGGTTTCTGTATGTAACGGGAGATTTGAATGAGTTTTAAACGAACTGGACACGAGTCGAGTATGAATAGTTTGGTTCTGGTCTAGCTCCTCTCCAATTCTCTTCCAAATGAGTTGGAGGGTCCAACCCCAGCCCTTTTTTGGCTATTTCCGGACTTGACTCGATAATCAAAACTGTTCATATTTTAGATCTCGACAATTTTCAATAATATCATGTTTATCAGATGTCATCCAATTGGAATCATTCATAGTTTGGTGTTCTCCATGACTTATAGAGTTGTATGACATATTTTGATTAATGAGTTGGGTTCCAAATGCATCCGTTTCGTGACCCGGTTGGACACGTAATCCAGATTCCCTAGTTCCCACAAGATTGGATTTCACCATTGACCAGGTTGCCAGTCCTTGGACACAACTAAAATTCCACCCACCAAAAACAAAAGATAAATGATTTTGACACTCCAATTTTTTATGGTAGCACTGAAAACCTTCTCTTTTAGTGTAAAAATTATACATAGCATGCACACTAAAAGATAAATTTTGGAGTGTCATCATCAAAAATTGGAGTGCGAAAATCATTTTCCAAAACAAAATTTTGAAAAACAAAACAAAAATGTTGAACTGTAATTTTTTTTTTTTTTGATCCTAAAAAGGTTGAACTGTAATTTAGGAGTATGTGGTTGACTTGGTCTAAGACGTGTTTGCGATTCCTGCACAATTTGGGGACTCATTTGTAAATGAATACAATGATCACCCGTTCAAAGATTTTGCTGGCCTGTGCGGATTTTACCCTTTTTTATCGGCTACAAACCTAGAATATTTTGGAAAGTCGAGACTCAAGGAGGCTCCTCTCGTTCAATTTCTATGTCCGTGAGGGACCTGGAGACCCTGCCAAGCAGGGGTGCTTGGCAGGGGTATCAAGCACATCTCGGCCGTTCATAAGTGTTTTAGACGGTTTATATGTAAAGGTACTGAATGTATTTAAAAAAAAAAGGAAAAGGAAAAAGATGTTTCGATCCGGACCGTTGATTCCGAGATAAACGGCCGGATTGGCCGCTTGGCACCCGCTTGGCAGGGGTGTCGCTCGACAGGGTCCCCGGGTCTGGGCTAACCAAGTGTCAAATATGATCAAAACTATTCATTTGTAAACTCAGCTCAAAAGATTGTTTAAGCAAAAACTAAATTTGATTCGTCTTCGATAGTAACGATCGATGTTTTAAATAAATATTTATCAGTCCCTCTTTTCCTGGAAATTACAATCCATGTGTTTTTTTCTTTTCTAAATGCACTCCAATTTTTAATTTCGATGGTTTTTGACTTGTCATATTCGTGATTTGTCGTGGATGTATCCCATCCAAGTGTTTGTTGTCATTGAATTGTCACGTCGGAACTACTTAGGAGAGAAGAATTCCAATATTCAACCCGTTTTTTACTCAATGCAACGGGGTTTTGAATTGGATGCACCCATGTTGCATCGAATTCGATTTAGGAGGGCATATTTCTACATTCAACACGCTTTTTATTCAATGCAACCCGTTATTCTGAATTGGATGAACCTCACTCATGTGGTGGTGTTAGTAACTTGTCATGTCCGATTCATTTTACGAGGAATTTTTTTTTCATACAACCGGCTATTTACTCAATGCAACCTGTTACTCTTAATTCGTAATACTCCACTCCGTGATTGGTGTCATTGAGTTGTCACACCGGATTCGATTTACGAGGGGATAATTCCTATATTTAGCCCATTTTTTACTTAATGCAACCCGTTATTTTGAATTAGATGTACCTACACACGTGGTGGTGTCAATGAATTATACGATTCGAATCATCAAAATAAGTCGTAAAATTGGTGGTGTAAAGTACTACTAATTTACTAAAGTTTCTGTTAAAAAAAAAAAAGTACTACTAAAGTTTGGTGTGTTTGAGAGGCGAGAAAGAGGTGCCCACTAGAACTTCCTATATATTCAAGCAGATAGAAGTCACATAACTAAAGGTGTCAAACGTGCCTGTCGTGTCGTGCCATGCCGTGCAACTTCCGTGCTAACCGTGCCGTGCCGTGCCTATTTATTTTATCGTGCCATGGCGTGCTTTAAGCGTGCCTTGCTGGGCCATTTTACTTTATTGTACTGTGTCGGGCCATGCATTTTTTAAATCGTATCGTGTTGTGCCATGTCTGATTAATTAATCGTGACGTTTCGTGCCATGCCTTTTTTTATCGTGTCGTGCCGTGCTTTTTTTATCATGTTGTGCTGTGCCGTGCCTTTTTTATCGTGTCATGTCGTGTTGTGGCCCTTGCCGGCCCATTTATTTAATCGTGTGTCGTGCCGTGCCGTGCCAGGATTAGACCGTGCCTGTGGCGTGTCGTACACGGGCACATCTTATGTGTTTCATTTTCAAAACTGCAGAAACTGCAAGTTAATTTTTGGATCATTTCCCCTGTGAGATCATTTCCTGCTTATGGATTACATATCCGTTGGATTACCCATCTTGCATAACATAGAAAATGCAATACATTGATTGGTACTTTAATCCCGTAACCGTAACTCCCTCCCTCATGGCCTCATCCCATCATTGGATTCATTAAACCCTCACTATTAGTCTGTTCCATCAAACATGGCCTTACCGAGCCGTAAATTCGGAGTCTTTTACAGTCCCTTTATAACAACAACTAATTCCTCATTGAAGGATACCACCATTATAGCAGCATTATGAAATGATCACCAACTAAAATCAAAACCAAACAACATCCACAGAATAGAATATCGAAAATAAATCGATGCTACACAAACAAGCCTCACAAAAAGCGGTGTACAATGCCCTTTCAATGTTCTTTTCGATCTAAACCAGAAACAGAACCAAGCCATTCTGATTAAAAACAAGAACTACCCATTACAAGAAACGGTGCAAACAAAAAAACCCAGAAAGCTTCTTACAAAAACAAAAAACAATGTACAACCAATTAGCTCAGTCAGTCTCAGTCTTGTACATATGGTATCCACGAATGTACAACCAATTTCATATTTTCCAACTTGGGTTACTATCGTAACCAAATTATGATACAACAAAGGGGCAGTCAAAAGGGAAAGAGCTCCAAAATAATCCATGGTAGCACCATGCTCTGCTGCAGGGTTCGACTCCCTGGCCCATTTTTAAAAAAAAAAAAAATTTGTAACTTTTTTTTTTCCCAAACTCTCTCTCTCTCTCTCTCTCTCTCACACACACACACACACACACGTTATTTTTGTCCATGACTTCATTTTTAAAAAAATTGATCTTTTAAAATTAATATTTTTTATGATCATTTTATTTTGAAACTTTTTCTCCCCTTATTTTGATAAGTTTTTTTAACTTGATATAATTCACTAACACAAACAAAAAATAATTCATTTTCACCAAAAAAAATTGATATTTTAAAAAAAATCTTTATTAGATAAAACACAATATATATGTGTGGTAATTGATATATTATAATTTTGATTCAAATTTTCTTAATCATATAAAATATTTTAAAAGCTTATTTTAGTTAAATAAAAAGAAAAGATTAATAAATTATTGAATTATCAAAAAATACATAGAAATAAAGTAAAGTATAATATGAAATCCCTTGTTTATTTATTAACACTTGTTTTTTTTTTTTTGGTTTTTCCATGCCTCGTGCCGTGCTGTGCCTGACGAGAACCGTGTTGTGTCGTGCCGTGCCGAACTAGAACTGTGTTGTGTCATGCCATGCCCGTCCTACTTCCGTGCTCGTGCTTGTGCTTGTGTCGTGCCTGGCTAGAACTGTGTCGTGGCGTGTCGTGACTCATGCCCCATCCCACTTCCGTGTTGTGCCAGTGCCGTGCCCGTCTAAGACCGTGTCGTGCTAGGCCAACTTCTATGCCGTGCCCGTGTCATTCCCGCTCACTTCCGTGCCGATGCCGTGCCGCCTTTCAAACTTGTCGTGCTCGTGCCGTGCCTATGCCTCCTGGTACGTACATAAGACAGCAGTGGAACCCAACTATAAGAGCATAATCAAGATCAACTAATCCTTTCCATCCAAACCCAACTCCGTGACAGTGCCGGCCCTGACCTTTGGATTGCCCAAGCCCGAACTTCCGCTTGATTGCCCACTAGTGTTAAGTATAAAAAAAAATGACATACAAGCAAAAATAAATAAAAATATTTGACATACAAGCAAAAAAAAAAAAAAAAAGAACAAAAACAAGATTATATTGTCCATTTAACTTGAATTACATCACCCGGGTATAGTGCTTTATGATTAACACGATCCTATTCAAAGAAAATAACTTATCCTTACATTTTTTGAAGCAAATTCTTCAATTATTAAATCATCATACTTTAACTTATCCAAGTACTTATTTTCAATTGATATCATAGTCAATCCATTTAATCTCTCCTGTGACATGATAGTCTGAAGATAAGTTTTCATCAACTTCAACTTCGAAAAACTCCTTTCAGCCGAAGCAACTATGATCGGAATAGTCAACAAAATCCGATAAGCAACCCAAACCATTTGGAAACCGCCATCTTAAGGATGTTCATCGATTTTGTTACTTCTATCTGCAATATTGTTTTCAAATGTCTAAGTTCTTGGAATAACTCCTTCCTGTGAATATCAACATGTTAATTGTATTCCAAGAAACTTTATAGTTTAGTGCAATGCTCCATCAATTGCTCTTTAGCAGCACTCTTGAATTTCACGTTAAACAAAAATCCAACGATTGCTTCATAAAGTTCAAATTGCTCAAACCGGTCCTTAAATGATGCAAGAGCTTGATCTATGATGTGGAGGAAATAAGAAATTTTTAAACGATCTTCCAATGATAGACATTTATTAGCATCATCTCCCACATCCTCATCAAATTGCTTCTTTCTTACTTTGAACAACTCTTTTTTTTTTGTTGCAAATACCGGTTCAAAACAAAGTAGTGTGCAAATATGAAATGAATCAGATTTCATACTTATTTTTTCTTATAAATCAGCATTGTTCTTAACTTCTTCACTGAATCAGAGTAAGGGTTTACACCAGGTAAATTTGGGGGCAAATCAGAGTAAGGGTTTCGCACAATCCCATCCCTTCTCGTTTTGGCTATAATGTCCCTTTTTTTTTTCTTATTTGATAGCCCTCCCAATTTTCTCTCTTAATAATTTGCCCTCCTAATTTTTTTTATCTGTTATTTACCCTAGGTATAGAAAACTTCTCTTTGCCCTCCCAATTTTCTTAAGTATCATAATTTTTTTAAAAGTGGGTGAAAACCATACATATTTACTTTTTTAAAAAAATTTGTATAAAATTTTTTGGATGATGCCCCTAAATATATTTTTTGCTGGATTTCTATTTTTTTTTATACATACAATTTTTTTTTTATTGCCCCTTGCCGGGGGTTGCCCAAGCCGACAAGCTTGCGGGGCTTACCCCTGGACGGCCTTGCTCCGTGATCTCCACAACAAACAACCACCGGAAGAGAGACAAAAACCGACGGCTGATCCGCTTCCGAGCCACGACGAGGTCGAAAAAATCATCGGCTACAATTTCAGAGACCGAAGCCTACTAGCCCAAGCCTTCACCCATGGCTCGTGCCGGTGCTCGACGTCGTCTTACGAGCGGCTCGAGTACGTGGGCGACTCGGTGCTGAACCTCTTGATTTCGAGAGAGGACTATTTCGCTTACCCTAACTTGCAGCCGGGGAAACTGACTCGGCTCCGCGCCGCCAATGTTGACACGGAGAAGCTCGCACGTGTGGCCGTCAATCATAATTTGCACAAGTATTTGCGGCATGAGAAACCCCTACTAGATGGTCAAGTATGTTACATTATTGCTTAATTAATTCCCATTTTCTTAACCTTAATCTCTGTTTGGAACTCAAGGAAAAGAAAAGAAAATTAAAAAAATTTCCCTTCTATTATATGGTTGAAAGAAAAAGAGAGAAGAAAATAAAAATTTCAAGTTTAGTAAATATTAAATTTTTCCTCCCCCTTTTCTCTTTTTTTCCTTTCCTTCGGTTCCAAATTGAGCCTTAATTAAACCTTGTTTTTAATACAACATTTCATTGTTTGCAATAGCAATTTTTCTTATATTTCATATTTTAGATTACGGATTTTAAAGAAGTTATGAAGAATGTTTGCTAGAGCTTTAGATTAGGAGATTAGAAGCTACCGAAACCGTAGAGCAGTGTTTACCGTAATAGTTGCAAAAAAAATAGTTTTTTCCTTTGAGTAAATCTAATTTTCCCTTGGCCAAGCGAAAATTTATTGCTAATTCAAAAAAAAAAAAAGAGGTAAATTTATTAGATGGCAAGGAATGAAGAGTAGCGTTTACTATAAAAGTTGCAAAAAAAAATAGTTTTTTCCCTCTAATTTTCCCTTGGCCAAGGGAAAATTTATTGCTAATTCAAAAAAAGAAGAAGAAGAGAGAGGTAAATTTATTAGATGGCAAGGAATGTTTTTGTCCTTACACTAATTATAGCTTCTCAAAATTTGTAGAAGCATCGAAATTGTAGCTTTTAAAAAATCAATTTTTGGGTCTAAAAACAACTTTAAAAAGATTGTTGATTTTTAGAAGCTGCTTTTAAAATTTACAACACACACCCTACTGTTGATTCTTAGAACCTCGAATCCCGAAATCAACTGACAAAATCCATCGCAAATACGCGCTATCTATACAATGCTTATTCCATTTTGCGTTGGATTAGAGAATTTAGTTGAGAGGTGTTTAGTTGCTTGGATCGATAACGGGTTCTCAATCATTTCGAATTATCATTTTTCTACATAATTTATCGAACTATATGATTGGCAGTTAGGAGTTCTGGCAAGGTTATCACCCAAAAGATTAAGGTCTACTGGTCTACAAATTCAACCACCACAAAACTAGTAAAAAAAATTATTAACTTTTAAACAGGTATTTTAGGAAATATTCAAAAAAAGTCTAAAAATCCTATAATTCCAAAAATAATACTTACCGATGTCTATCGGAGCTGATTTTTTACAGGACCTAATAAAATAATATTTAAAAATTTATGAATATTTTTCTAGATTTTTATGAGATCCGAAATGAATCTAAATACGTTTTTTCTTGCGCGATTTCCTACAAATCTTCATTGCAAATAGGAAAGCCATTTGGACTTCCACCCACCAAAAACAAAATTTTGAAAAGGGGAAATTACAGAAATCCCCCACGAACTACCACCTAGCCACGCATTGCCCCCTTATACTACCAAATCCAACACTTAACCCCCTCTAACTACCAAAAACTGAAAACCCAACTAACTCCGTTTGTGATCTGTTAAAGATTTGTACGGAACTAAGGTGTTGGACTAATTTGCCCATAACTCCCCATCAGCTCCCCTTTTATATGTCGATATCGAGATATATCTCTTCTTTCTGAACTGCAACTTTTACGCTTTCTTCTCTCTCTTCTCTGTTTGTCTGTCTGTCTGTCTTTCTCTCTCTCTCTCTCTCTCTCTCTGATCAACGCACTTCAATCCCCCTTCGTTGCTCACTCGGTACTCCCTCTCTCTGGATGGAAGGAACCCGTTCGAAAGACAATGGCAGAGCTGATCCCGATTTTGGGATCTTGTGTTTCTGTGGAGAATCATCACCATTGAGAAAATCTACCACACAAAAGAACCCAGGTCAAAGGTTCTTCGGCTGTACAAAGTATAAGGTGAGCTATATTGCCCTAATTTAGTTGTTCTTCGTTTGATTTGAAACCCTAAATTGACATTATTGTAACTTTTCTTTCATAGACGAAAAAAGTAGATTGTGGGTTCTTCTGCTGGTATGGGCCTTCTATTTGGCAAGAAAGGAGTGACTTGGGGTCAATGAAGGTTCAGACAAATGCAAAGGATTTGACGACTGTTGAAGAACAACAATGTGAAAGTTTAGGGTCCATGAACATCTGTGAAGAAATTGAGATGAAAATTGAAGCTATGCAGAAGGAGATTCATGAGTTATATGCTAGAAAAGAGTTTAGGAATGAGGGAAAATGGATTGGAAGTTGGTTTGCTTTGTTGTTTTTTTCTGTTTTTTGTGGTACATGTTCAAAGCTTAAAGTTCAGGCAATGACTTGGCTCTGCCTCTGCCTTAAAGCCCTGTTGTATTGCAATTTCAAAGTAAATTCAATGAAAAGTTTGGCTCTGTCTTGGTTGTGAAAACATGTGAATTTCTTAAAAAGCATTGTGAATGACTGGCAGGCTTCTCATATTTAAAATCTTCTCATTTAGTTATGTCTACAATAAAACACCATTCCAATTAACTGAAATGGAGCAATCTGTAGTAATGAGCAGCAGGAAATAGAACCACCATCGGCAGGTACAATAGCCACAGCAACCTGTGCCATATGAATCCGGATTGAACCATAGCAGTAATGAAGCTTTAGCAACTGCCACCAGTGAACTGTAAATAGCAAGGAAAACTGCAGAGAACAAAGCAACTCCTGAAACAAATATGTGCAGCTGCCATTGCAGATTGTGGTAGTAAAACCATAGCAGTAGTTGGACTAGGTCAAAACAAATTGAAAATCAATGTAGAACAACACACAAGCATACACTGTTTGAGATCACCTGACAGAAGCATACACAAGCATACAAGCATATGTGGTCAATAATCAACTACCTCAGCCTAGAGGCGAACAACCTAATGTATAGGACGCAAACTCTAACTCTAGAAAGCATAAAGCAACCATACTAAAATTATTAGAGACCTATAAAATAGAGAGAAAAACAGGAGTTCTGAAAAAAGAACGGACTGAAATAGAGTTTCTTACGAAAAGTTATAAGCGAAACAAAAATAGCCCAAAAATGGTTCAAACGCCAGTTCGGAGGCCTAAACGGCCTTAGAAGGCTAAAAAACACGCGACATATGCCTAAAGGCCATATGTCTTGATCGTGGGGCCATTTTGGATCGAACCCAAGTGGGCCCAAAGCCAAATTTCTCGGTCAATTATTTACAAAAATACCTATTAGTAGCTTTGGCTACTACATCCATTTGCATAGCAAAAAAACAAAACAGGTCCATAAACTGTTCCATAACATGTCTGCATATATTAGTAGCAACATTACAATTTAATTAGTTCAGCAAATATCAAAATAGGTCCACAAATGGTCCATAGACAGGTCCACATGTTGGCTGCATATAAATACAACACTTAGTTGCATCATACTTAGCTATGGCAAAACATCTATTGCCAATACAAAAGGTCCAGAAACCATCAAAACAAAATACGTAATACTTAGATATGTCCATAAACATCAAAACAAGTATGTAGTCCATACATGGCCACAAAAAGCTCCACAACACTTGCCAAAGCACTTAAATGCTGCATATCCATAAAGTGCCATTGCAGGGTTTGGTGTGGAAGTAGGGACTTGAGAAGATGATTGAGTCATTACTGAGCTTTGTGTTGGAGCCATGTTTGATGAACTTTGTGAGGGGCCAGCACCATCTCCCCTTGAGAAGTATACATTGCCATGTGTGGTGGACATCCTTTGCATCTATAAAATGAAGGAAAAACCTACATTTTAGAACAATTTCTAGAAGAATAACATATGAGCAAGAAGTTAAAGAGGAAATTGTTACAGAAGCAATATTGTTGGCCTTGGAAGCTCATTTCCAAAAGTGGTAGACATCATTTGCATTTACAAATTAGAAAAATTTAGCTTTCAGAACAAAGAACAATAAAGAATAATGCACTACAAGTTAAAGGGGGAATTATTACAGAAGCAGCAGTAGGGTTAGGCCTTGAATTTTCTGGACTAGGTGTTGGTCCTCTTCCTCTCCCTTTATCCTTTGATCTCCCCCTCCCTCTTCCTCTAGTTGAATTTCCCTTGCCTCTTCCTATGCTTGTATCCCCCCTGCCTCTTCCTGTGCTTGAATCCCTCCCTCTTCATCTTTCTCTTCCTCTGTTTGAAGTCCCCCTCCTTCTTCCTCTCCTTCTGCTTGTTGCAACTGGCCCTTTGCAAGTTCTTGTGTTATGACCAAATTCCTGGCAATTGCTACACTTTAAAGACCGGTGAGTCCTCCTAACTGCATTTGGATTCTTAGGTTCATCAACAGCTCTCATTCTTAGCTTTTTTGGCCTACCAGATGGCCTTCTTAATGGTGGAGCCATAGCTGCATCAAGGTCAGTGTGCACCCATTGGGTTTGGTTTGGTATAGGGTTAATAGTTTATGCATAAGACCTCGCATATGATTCATTGTGAAAAAATTCATGGACAAAAGCCTCAGGTTGCCTTTTGTCTTTCACTATAGCAGCAATCTTATACGGGCATGGAATACCAGTGATATCCCACTTTCTACAATTGCAACTGTGCCTTGCCAAGTCAGAAACATATGTCATCATACCATCTCTCACCTCATATATCCCATTCCCCACATATGTTACTTCCCATAATCGAGCTCCCTCTCTCAGCTTCTCCAAAGTTGATTGAATCTTGGAACATATAACTCCATTGCATGTTGCAATCCAACTTCTTTTCTCCTCAAGCCTACTCATAAGTTGCCTTCTGATCATCTCCATCATTGTTATAATTGGTTTATCCCGTGCATCTTTTATGTGTTGACTGAATGACTCAGAGATGTTATTTGCTAGCATGTCAGACTTAGGCCTTGTACTAAACATTGATCTACTCCACAAATTGGCAGGCACTTTCATCAACCATTCAAATGCCTCTTTGTTGATAGCTTTGATCTGCTGCATATTGTCATCCCATTCTTGGACAGTGTATGAACGAGCAGCAGCCCATAGAAGGTCTTTCAGGTCTTTTCCCTTATAGAGAAGCTTGAAGTTGGCATACATGTGTCTTACACAGAATCTGTGGTCTACACTTGGCAGCATTTGATTGAAACTCTTAACCAAACCCTGCAAAAAACAAATCAGTTAAGGAACAAGTACATTTATGCAAAAAAAAAATAAAAGTTTATACCAAGTACAACTAAATAATATCAACAGTTTATAACATACCTTCTGCCTATCTGAGATAAAGGTCCATTCTTTCTCTTCAGGTCTCCCTATTATGTCAAGCAGATTATCAAGAAACCACATCCAGCTATGCTTAGTCTTAGCTTCAACCACAACCACTGCTAATGGGTACATTTATTCATTGGCATCCTTCCCAATAGCACTCAAAAGTTGACCACCAAATGGGCCCTTCAAGTGGCATCCATCAAGCCCAATTATAGGTCTACAACCAGTTAAGAAACCCCTTGATTATGCAGCATACACCACAAACATCCTTTGGAAGACATGGGATGTGCTAAGTGGTGGCTTCTCCACCCTCAACAATGCAATTGAGCCATGGTGTTGCCTCTTAATCATTTCACTGTAGTCCAATAGCCTCCAATATTGTTGTCTATCGTTGCCCTCAATTGCTTCTAGTGCCCTCTTTTTAGCCCTATAGGCTTGACTATTAGTGACCTCTACCATATGCTCCCTCTTTGCTGCCTTTCTCAAAGCACTGACCTTCCAATTGGGATCATCAATCAACCTGTCCATGTATATTCTTGTTAACCATGAAGAATTGGCATACCTAAGCCTGTATTGTCTAGGGCAACTACATGGATGGTTGTCTAAGCTTTTGATTTGAAATGACTTGGTGTCTTGGAAGTAACTAGCATGGACTCTCCATCCACATCCATTGGAACAAACAGCTGTCACCCTATCACCATCATTCTTTACAAAGGTAAACTCAGTCCCATTTTGGATGGTATGCTTCCTAAGTGCAGCCCTAAATAACGTAGCATTGGCAAATATCATACCCAACTCAAGGTCTGGCCTTTCCATGTCTCTATCCTTAAAAAATTCAGTAAATTCAACTTTACCCTCTTCATCTGATTAATTATTTGGATTATCCATGTCATCAAAGTCAACTTCTTTCCCCTTTCCATGTGATGTACCTTCTCCATACTATAGTTGCACCCATTCTCACTACCATTCCACTCCCCTTCCTTTAATGTCACAAGTTCAGAATGACCCATAAATGTCACATTCTCCAACTCAGTGCTAATGTGACCACTCTCCAACTCATCTCCATCTGTAAAGTACTCAAGATCACTATCACTAATACTATTTCTAGGACTGATTGCATCATCATCACCCTTAATCTCACTCTCATTGTCATCACAATCAATTATGTCATTTTCTAAATTCACCAAGTTAGCACCTTGATCCTCTTCTACCACTGGATTAACCACATAAATACTTATAGTCTCCTTATTATTATGAATAACAAACATGTCCACAACATCACCATCAGTTTTTATATCCCTCAACCCACCATCTAAATCACAATCTGGAAGCTTGTGATAAATGTTGCATTTTTCAGAATAACCTAAGTCTTTGATCATATGCACCATCTCAAAGTATGACATCAAATCTTTGTCCACATCCCTTAAAAAGTCAACCTTGGCCCCATTGTGGACCTCAAACACAAATCTTGGATCAGTCATCCTAGACATGAGATTTATAGATTAAATAAGTACACTTTAGCATAGATTTCATCAATAAAATAGTATAAATGCTAAAGAATCACATAAACCATATAAGTCAAACAGTAAAAAACAAATGTGACAATCCTTCACCATTCCCACTGATTTCAGTGGGTAGAAACAAGAGTAACTGTTTTTAGGACCACATTAGACAAAAAAAAAAAAAAAAAAAACAGAAATGCTCCCAAAAATTGACTACACACATTTTTCTAATCGTTTAATACTCAACCACTTCTATAGATCATTGAATACTAGTGTATTCAAGTCAGCTTTTCGGAAAAAAAAAAAAGGACAAAAGGAACATACCTTTCAGCTGGAGCAAGAACAGACAAGGAACATTTAGGGTTAAGAGCCAACTATTGCTTTATATACTAAGGAAAGTGGAAGGAAATGAGGGATCATATTGGCGCCACTTTTTTCCACAGGTAAAGAGGATTTGGTCCCACATATGTGTGTGTATATACTGTACAGCAAAAAAAAGAGGGGTATTAAGGTAACTTCATCACTTCTGTTAACAGAGTTAGTCGGGCTTTCAGTTTTTGGTAGTTAGAGGGGGTTAAGTGTTGGATTTGGTAGTATAAGGGGCAATGTGTGACCGGGTGGTAGTTTGTGGGGGGTTTCTGTAATTTCCCCTTTTGAAAAAGAAACAAATTGGTTGGACTGTAATTTAGGAGTATGTGGTTGACTTGGTCTAGATTTTACTGGTTTCATCTAGAAAGGTTTCTTTCCCTCTGGAGCCAACTGCCGTAATTAGACAGTCTCAAGACTTTTGGTTTCTTGTTTTGTTTTATTTTGTCCAGGTCCCACCTTAGACTTTTCTTTCATTGGCTAACATAGGGGGTATGTGAACCAATAAAGCCACGTTTCCACTAACAAACATCACTAAAAATTTATGACATTTTATAATTTTGTTCACGCTAACAAATACTACTCCCTCCGTCCCGATTTGTTTGTCTCATTTTTGACTTTTTGAAAGCGTTTGACCTCTCAAAGAATTGGCTATAATTTTCAATTCGTAATATTTTTAATATGCAATATGGAATTTGTAATATTTTTAATATGCAATATGGATCTTATTTGATAGATCTCCATTAGTTTTATTATACAAAATCTTCAAAATCATAAAAAACATTATAAATTGTAAGATATAAGTATATTTTTTAAAGACACGTATTTCGACAATTGGACAAACAAATTGGGACGGAGGGAGTAACTTATTCCATTTTAACACTTCGTTTACTTACACTAATAAAAAATTTGTCGATGAAAATTTCTTCTCAGCAATTTTTTCATTCACTTACCTATTGACAACTTATTCACTAGTGGAAAACAACTTGATATTTCTTAACAATTAATTTATTATCGGAAATACCTAATAACTTTTCAACACCAAAAATTTTTTCCACAAATTTTCCATTAGTAGACGCACCATGTTGCCACCGAGTCTAATTACTATCATCCTAATCACAAAGCGGAGCAAAGTGATTGAGATGTGTTTGTGATACTTGCGGTGCACAATTTGGGGACTAATTTGTAAATAAATACAATAATCACCAGTTCAAAGATTTTGCCGGCCTGTGCGGATTTTGCCCTTTTTTATAGGCCACAAACCTAGAATATTTTGGAAAGTCAAGACTCAAGGAGGCTCCTCTCGTTCAATTTCTATGTGTGTGAGATGGGCTAACCAAGTGTCAAACTCAGCTCAAAAGATTGTTTAAGCAAAAACTAATGCTGTGTTTGGTTTGGTTTTTAAAATTTTTTTTGAAAAATTGTAAGGGTAGTAATAAGTAGAAAGAGATAGAGAGAGAAATGTTAAAAGTAGGAGGAATTTAGGGGAAATTGTTTGAAAAATTCTTTTTGAAAAGCAACGAGAACAAGGCATAAAAATTTAATTCGTCTTCGATAGTAACTATCGACGTTTTAAATAAATATTTATCAGTCCCTCTTTTCCTGGAAATTACAACCCATGGTTTTTTTTTTTAAATGCACTTCAATTTTTAATTTCGACGGTTTTTGACTTGTCATATTCGTGACTCATCGTGGATGTATCCCATCCATGTGTGTCATCGAATTATCATGTCAGTACTACTTAGGAGAGAAAAATTCCTGCATTAAACCCGTTTTTTACTCAATACAATGGGGTTTTGAATTGGATGTACCCCACTCGCGTGACGGTTTTAGTGACATGTTATGTCAAATTCGATTTACAAGAGGATATTTCTACATTCGACCCGCATTTTATTCAATGCAATCCGTTATTCTGAATTGGATGCACCCCACCCACGTGGTGGTGTTAGTGACTTGTCACGTCTGATTCAAGTTACGAGGCAATATTTTCTTCATACAAACTGTTATTTACTCAATGCAACTCATTAATCTTAATTCGTAATATCCCACCCCGTAATTGGTGTCATTTAGTTGTCAAGTCTTAATCGATTTATAAGGGGATAATTCCTACATTCAACCCGTTTTTTACTTAATGCAATCCGTTATTATGAACCCAACAACGTGGTGGCAGGCGTCAATGAATTATACGATTCGAATCATCAAAATAAGTCGTAAAAGTAGTTGTAAAGTACTACTAAAGTTCGGTGTGTGTTTGAGAGGCAAGAAAGAGGTGCCCGACTAGAACTGCCTATATATTGAAGAAGACAGAAGTCACATAACTCAACAAGAGTATCTCTCTCTCTCTCTCTCTCTCTCTCTCTCTCTCCCTCCTGGTACGTACATAAGACGGCAATGGAACCCAACGAAGAGCATAATCAAGATCAAGTAATCCTTTCCATCCAAACCCAACTCCGTGATCTCCACAACAAACAACCACCGGAAGAGACACAAAAACCGACGGCCGAGCCGCTTCCGAGCCTTGACGAGGTCGAAGAAATCATCGGCTACAACTTCAGAGACCGAAGCCTACTAGCCCAAGCCTTCACCCACGGCTCGTGCCGGTGCTCGACGTCGTCTTACGAGCGGCTCGAGTACGTGGGCGACTCGGTGCTGAACCTCTTGATTTCGAGAGAGGACTATTTCGCTTACCCTGACTTGCAGCCGGGGAAACTGACTCGGCTCCGCGCCGCCAATGTTGACACGGAGAAGCTCGCACGTGTGGCCGTCAAGCACAATTTGCACAAGTATTTGCGGCATGAGAAACCCCTACTCGATGGTCAAGTATGTCACGTTATTGCTTAATTAATTCCCATTTTCTTAATTAATTCTTCTTTTTAATACTACATTTTATTGTTTGCAATAGCGATTTTTCTTAGAGAGGAATAACTTATTCACAGCTCCCAGCAAACTCAATCGTTCATTTCTGTTTCGGCAATCAACGGTTAAATATATTTTTTAACTATTACTGGCCGTAATAAATACTTTTTACCGTTAATAGTTGTCTTTAATTTGGAAACACTTTTGGACCTCCGTAAACTTTATTTACGGGAGGGCCCGTTAAACAGTTTTCCTCTTTTTGTTATATTTCAGATTTTAGATTACAGATTTTAAAGAAGTTATGAAGAATGAAGAAGGTCTGCTAGAGCTTTAGATTAGGATTAGAAGCTACCGGAGCTGAAGAATAGTGTTTACTGCAAAGTCGCAAAAAAAAAAAAAGTTTTTTCTTCTAAATAAATCTCTTTTTCCCTTGACCATGGGGAAATTTATTGCCAGTTCAAAAGAAAAGAGAGGTAATGCAGTTAAAGTATATTGAAATTATTCTAGCCTAATGCAGTTAAAATATACCAATTATTTTGCTTTTTTCTTTAGACCACTTCAATAGTAAAGTGTGGATTTTTTGTTTATGAAAGAAATTGAGAAATTAGAATGCAAAATAACTTATTTTTTTATCAAATCAAACCATAATTATTAAGATTATAAGTACCCCAGCATAGCTCTACCCTTGGATTAGAGAATTTAGTTTGAGAGGTGTTTAGTTGCTTGGATTGATAACGGGTTCTCAATCGTTTAGAATTATCATTTCCTATGTAATTTATCCAACGGTATGATTGGCAGTACAACAAATCCAGCAACCACAAAATTACAAATTTTGATTTTCGGATGTCCGAGTTGTGTACTCTTACCAATTGTCATTCTCATTTGAGACAGATTAGAGAATTTATGGATGCAATTGCAGACTATCCTCTGCACTCCAGTGGGTTGGTAAATGCACCAAAAGTGCTAGCAGACATAGTTGAATCCACCATTGGAGCCATTTTCATCGACAGCAGCTCCTCAATTGACACTACCTGGAAGGTTAAGTTCTTCTTCTTCCCACTTACCATCTCTTGTCATAGTAGTTGTTGATTTCTGCGTCCCATAAAATAAGAAGACCTAGTGCCGGTAGTGGCACGTTCTGTCGATTGGGGAAGGTTATTGGTGACAACACCTAGAGATATCATAAGTAAGAACGCTGACATTAGTAGCGAGAAATCCTGTGAAAAAACACGATCCCCTGCCCGTGAAAGGTTTTCTACGTTGGGCTAAAATTCTTGAAAGGAGAGTAATATTTCTTGTCTTATCCTGTTTACAGCTTTACATGAAAGAGAGAAGGAATTGTGTGGTTTAGATTCACTTGAGTTAGTGAGTATATTTCACCATAATACCCAATTAAAATGAGCACACTGATATACACACTTTTCTTGACACTAAGATATTTTTCGGGAGTTTGGGTTTGTATGTGTATTTAAAGGGTTCACTCTACCTTTCCCTAGTCGCAATTGTTTAGGTGAGTTTGGTAGGTGAAATTACCCTCTTGCCATCCCTCAAATAAAAGGTAATGGAATTCTCTTTTTTTTTTCTTTTCCAGGTAGTCAAAAGCTTGTTGGAGCCGATAATCACACCGACGACAATTCAAATGCATCCGGTAACAAAGGTCACCGAACTATGCCAGAAGCACGGACTCAAATTACAATTCGTAGATTTATGGAAGGAAACCGGGGAAATTGAAGTGTTTGTAGATGATGAGTTTGTTGAAAGAGCTACCTACACTTCCAAGAGGCTTATCGCACAAAACAGAGCCGCAAACAACGCGTACAATGAAATTATAAGAAAGTTGAGCGCAGAAGAAAAAAACTGCGACAATGGCTGATACTAACGAAAGTTATGTAGTCTAGTTATATGGATTATGGAATTTTTTGTATATGATGATGCCTGCACTTCAATTGATGTTATTGGAATATTCAACAGATTCTTAGTCTTATTTGACATCTCTTGATTTTGTTCTCGTTGATCTGTAGTACATTCGAATGTATCAGCCTTGTAATCCTCGTAATCTTGTCGTGCCCGGGGTCCTTTTAATCTTTGTAATCCTCTTCTCAAAGATTAATAAGATCCTTTCTTTGTTGATAATAACAAGAACAAAATGTAACAACCTTGTTATATTTTGATAATGAAATTAATCGTGATGTTCTGGTCTATTTGTGGCTATTATTCGTTTCATTTTTGCTCTGATTTGTCGCTTCTCACTGAGTTTAAGATACTTCAATTTTTGTGAAAATTTTGCTTTCGTTGTGTCAAAAAAATAATGAGGCTTGATGGATGATGTACAGGCTAGCTAGCTGCCTACACAACAAGAATACACGATGTAACAACCAACATATGCATATACTTGTTAAACAAGAGCATGCCCTACAGCACTGTAGGGCGGCTGCCCTAAAGAATCCCCTTGTCCGTTACGCGAACGGTAGAAGTTTGTGCTAAGAAGTTTCAGAGAAGTGCTGAATATATGCTTGTAAAACCTTTGCATTTGCTTTGAGAACAAAGCAAATGCAAAGGTTCGAAAAACCTACACAAACTACTGAAAGAAAAGTTCTAAACACAAGCTACTAGTAGTTTGGAAACCACCATTCTGCTCATGGAAGTGGTTTTGGAAATAACCAACATGTGCATCAAGGTTAATCATTTACCGCGCGCGATCGCGCGTTTATTGTTGCCGCTTCTAAAGAAATCGGAGCCTGTCGTTGCCACCAGATGTCAAAATCATCGCGATGGCTCTTGTCACCTGAATTAAACACGCATACAAATTCCCAGATGTCAAAATCATCGCGATGGCTCTTGTCACCTGAATTAAACACGCATACAAATTCTTCACTTGGGCAATTGAACGTAATGGAAGATAGCGGCTAGTCGAAGAAGAGACCAAATAAAGAATCAAAAGGATCCATTACCTTTTGACTGAGAGAGAGAAAGGAAATCTTCTGCGAGAGAGAGAAAGGATCTGTTCAATTGTCCAAGAGAGAGAAAGGAAATCTACTATGATCTGGGGGAGGGGGCCGCCGCCGCCTCCCCCTCCCCTTCCCCCTCCTCCTCTTTCTCCTCTCCGCCGTTGTATCTTTTCGCCGGTTTGAGAGCAAGAGATGCTGAGTTTGAGGTGACCAAGTTTCGGTTTCTCTGACCTCTGGACAGCGACTTGTGTCATGTCTCCACCTTGTCTTCTCAAATCCAGCGTCAAGTGGTTGTCGGCGAGGTAGGTAATAACAGTGTGTTGGAGTTAGGGTTTACCGGCTGGTTCTTCCAGTCCGGGTTTGTGTCGGTTTGGTTTTTCTAGATCCGATGGTTGTTGTGTGAGAATAAGTCTCCATGGTTTGGTTCATGGAGTGAGTTTGGTGCGCAGCAGTATGTTAGTTTCCCGGAGGTGATACATTGTAGCCGTGGTTGCATCGTTTGTCAGTTCACCGGTGGGTACTTGTATCACGGTCGTGAAGCCGTCCAGATTTCATATGCTCTTTCTCGGGTTTGACCTGGGGGACCGTTTAGGTTTCTCTGCTATCCGGACCTAGATTGGCTCTATTTGGCAATTTCGAAGTCTTGATAGCTTTGGTTTATTATTGTATCTTTTGATGGAATCTATATTGTCTCTCGGCTTTGATATGAAATGAATTGAATGTGTTAAAAAGAAAAAATTAAGGGTTGTAAATCCCGTTCGTTGTTAAGGAAGGGAAATGATGTATCAAACTGAATGATGCACATACCACACCTAATCAATTTTCGAGGGCCGGGGAAATCTGCTTGTTTCTCCTGTCAAGTTAAGTTTTGGGCCTATAAAATGGGCTGTTTGGTTTTAGAATGGCCCCTACCAAAAATAAATAAAAGGGAAAATGATGGCCAATGACATATTTTGATAATTAATACATGTTAATATTTATTAATGCTAAAAATATAATTGACAGGTATTAATTATCAAAACACGTCCTGAGCCATCATTTTCCCAAAATGAAATTCGGGATTTGCATACTTGGCACTAAAAATAATTTGGAACCCTAAATTTTACACATTTTTAAGACCTAAAGCGACCATCTCTTGGATTTGTCTAGAGCCGGGCTTGAGATTTACCGGCACGTTTGAGATTAGTTTAAGCCTTGCTTGATTGAAAGCTCTCCAATGCTACGTGCCTCAATAACTTTTACCACTTGTTTCCCTTTCATTGCAGATGTTTACATGATGCACCAACAATATTCACCAATCTATCAATGCAATTAAAAAAAAATGTCAAATTTCTCATGCTTTTTTGTCACGCCACGAGAGTCAATTGCAATTGATGGGTAAAGCAATGAACATAATATGCACAAGAATAAGGCCATTAAACTTGGGGTTGCTTACTGTCCGGACCGGATTTCTAGGAATTCGAGGACCGACCCACGAGTCACAGTTCTTAGAAAATGCAATTTGTGTCTAAACCAAAATCCCTATGGTTCGGTTCCAATCCAATCCACAAGTCACAAATTAGTTTCGATTTTATCCACGGATTACCATATATATATATATATATATTTTACGGAATTAAGTTTCAGCATCTCTAAATGTTATATCATGTATCTTACTGTTTGGGATTATATTTAAACCTTGACTTAGTACAAAAACTGGAAATCAAAGTTATGTTTTTGAGTATTTGAGACAGAACGAAATTGGTTTCCTAGTTTAGTCGATTAGGACTTTAGGAATATACTGTGTATATGTATCACGTTAATTTGTATTCCATTTAGATAATAATTAATAATTCACCCCCTTCGGTTTTATATGGATACTATATTACATTAAAGCAAAATAATTAACAATATCTCACGGACCGATCTGTATGCCATAGTTTTCTAAATTTTGAATCTGTGTTCAGACCATTAATCCACAGTTCAATCCGAAATGTACGGATCCGTACGGTACAAACCAGTTTCACGATTCACCGAATTTTTCGAACAACCCTAATTTAAACTCACCTTGTATATTTCTAGCTCCATTGTATTCACGATTCCACGTGCCTCATTGTGCATGTGTATCCGTGCCTGGTTCCACACACAATACAATTTCTTTTGAGTTACGCAAACATGTGTGCACACTCGTGTGACTGATCTTGAGTCTTGGTTTCATGAAACAAAGGAAGATCTCATGTACTGGCATAATATGGTGTGAAAACGACATTATGCATAGGTGGTCCAATTGCCGACATATTATGAGATGGGATTTGTTGTCATGATCAGGTCCTGATTCTCGGGAATTATACTTGTGCATGGACGTAACTGAAAATTTCATTGCTGCCCAAGGATTACTTCGATTGGTTGGTGAATTTGTTCTCCATACAATTGATCAGAATTTGGTTTCTGGAGTAAGATCACAGAAAAATAACTTCTTGTGAATTACTTAGTCTCGATGTGAATGACCTGTCTTGAACTGAACTGGACCGGACCGAAAAGAGGATTAGTCCTAGTACGCGTTTAAGAGAAGATAAAACTGAAAACGTTGCGAGTAATCCGTATTCGGATATATCTAGGTGTCCTGAATAAACAAGTTCTCCACTTTGGGCATGGCACCTTAGTTTCATGAATATTTTTTAATTTCTACTCTATATCATGTGCTTAATATTTAAGTATCGTTGACCTGTTGAGATTGTGTTGGGGGCGGCAACATTAGAAAGGTGACGAGTTTCGGTCCGTGGCGGACGCATAAATTTTTTCAAAGCAAGAACTAGATACGAAATTATACTTATCTAGTAATTTCGCGAGATTACGGTTTGAAGAAATTAATTTTGGAGAGGGTCTGAGTGTCTTGTGTCATTTTTCTATCCGTTGGATGTACTCATCTATGAGGTGGTATGCTCATAACAAAACCACTAGACGGTGGACAATCCTCTTAGAGAATCTGGACCAAAACACTGAATGTTATTGTAAATATTAGAACATGCCAAAAAAGGAAAGAAAGAGAGGTCATAGTAAATTTTGGGGTTGTCGTGCCTTTCCTGCACCCCTCCAACCCGGACAGGGGATGCTGCCAAGTAGTACCGAACGGCCGATCCGACAGTTAATCTTAGCAAGGACAATTTGGATTTAATCTGAGTGCATATAATTTTAACCATCCATTACTTGATTAAGATCCAGCTAACGATTGTCGAGATGAACAACTTGATCGATCGCTCTGCACGCGCTTTGCAAGGGTGCTTGGTAGCATCCTCCATCCCCACCGCAGCCCTCCATCCGCCACTCCCCCTGGTTGCGATCATGTGTGCATGTTTCATGCAGAGCCAATTTTGGCCGCAGTTGATGCATATACAAAACACAAGCAAAATTAATCTAAAAGACATAGAAGAGTAAATAATAATCAAGATGAATAGAACTAAATAATATAACAATAAGTCTAGGTACATTACACTAAACTACTACGTCATCCACTACATTTGTTACGTGGCTCATTTCGAATCTCACAAAAAATACATAAAAATATTCATAAATTTTAAAATAATATTTTAAGAGACCCTGTTTAATATAATCTT